>JAWWEW010000146.1:9566652-9697547 GCA_035583185.1 Anabacerthia variegaticeps | reverse complement strand
CCTTAGAAATCCCTTACTTTTAAAGCTATAAAAATCCATAAAATACACACCAAAAATACATAAAATCCTTAGGCATCAGTGTAATGAATTGTGGTACAGGTAAATAATCAATTTGGAAGATGAGAAACATTTTCAGTCATTTTTCTTTAGAGAACATACTTCATTTGATCAGTCTTGAATGCATAAAGACTTGAGGCATGTCCCCAAAGGGTGATTATTTCTTCATCCTACTATCCTTACTTCTATATCTTACAGTAAAAAAGCCTCAAGATTTTCTGAGTGATATGAATTATTTTTGAACAGACACTGTAAAGAAGGGACTACAGAGAGAATTTTTCTGTGATTATTTAGATTATAGCGATTACTTTTATTTTCTTTTATAATATCATTCAGTGACCTTCTTCTAATGAAATACAAAGTGTTGACCTTCTAGAAACTGTAAGCAATCCTGAAGAGCTGCAGCTTGCAACAATTACAGAAGGATAATTTGCACAAGCATTACTGTGCAGAACCACAATTGTGCTCCTGAAGTCTCACACTGGAACAAATTCCAGTTCTCAATCTTACGACCTATAGAATTTAAACATACACAATTTAAAATTTTCAGTCTACATTAAATTCAGAAAAAGCTTTTCCTTCGTATGCACTTGGGGGCATAGTTTATTAATGGCTGGACTTGATGATCTTAGACGTATTTTCCAACCTAAATGATTCTATAGTCAAATTTCTCTAAAACACCCCAAATTATGATACTGCCCCTTACTTTTCATGTGGTTGGGTCTTTCCCCAAGAAAAATTATCAACTACTACATGATAACACTTTGAATTCAGTGGAAATAAGATTTATGCCCAATACAAATCTAATATTGGTCTTTGTGGTCAGTACTCATAATATCAATAGTAATTAACCCATAAAAGGCTTCAGGCTTTTCAGTGTCATATTAAATCCAGGTCACAGTCTGACACAGGCCATGAAAGAAAACCTGATTACAGTCTAACATATTTAAACAATACCAGACTTTAAATGCCTATTCTTTTCCTTCTCCTCTTTCTGTCTTCATCTAAAGATTACAGTACAAGGCTCAGACCTCAGCAGAACAGAGGGGAAACCCTTTCCATAGCCCTGGCAATCCAACATAAAAATTTCAGTGGCTAAACCCCTGCAGTGGACAGAACCAGCAAGCTCTTAGAGCTATTTTGAACGTGTATCTTTAACGGGACATCAGGGAATTCATTTGGCACAAACCTTGGTTAGGGCTCAGACTATATTAACAGCCTCTGGCTGCAGGGTCTTGCTGCACCAAATTAGGGCACCCCAAACCCTTCTCAGGAGCTGTCACTCACCTTACTCCACGATTGGATGGATGGCACAGAGCAGATGAGAACAGGTGGACTGATATTTCATCTTCCTGCAGCAATGTATTTTCCTCAAGGACTCCCCTATTGCTTTTGCTTTGGCCCTCAGGGTCTGTGCTCACTTTTTGAGTTTCCAGCCTGGCCCATCATCCCATCATGGCTTGCCAGGCTGACAGGAACATAAAAATGGTATCTGTCCCCTGGTTCTCTGAGAGGGCTGATACTGAGAAGGGACAGGGGTAAAGGATGTCCAGAGCTTTATCATAAAGAGGGCGATAAGAGACCAGTATACAAAGAACAAAAAACAACTCACAACTGAACTTTTATCACTTGTTAATCATCCCTCCAAGATGTAACAAAGCAGAAACTGTAGCCAAGTTCCCTTAATGTCTTCAAAATGTGATTATCTGTGGGAAACACCATTACCTGAAATTGCTTAATATTTATCTTATTTCCCAAGATTCCAGGGAAAATAATGATAATGCATTTGTACTAATAGGAAAAAAGAAAACTGGCTATGAGGACCAGAAAGATGTGCCCAAACAACATTTGGCAAAGAACTGCATAGTTCTGAAAGCAAATCCTATATTGATTACATCTCACTGTGAGCATTAATTATTTTCAGAGGTGAAGTGATTCCCATTTAAGTACAGCAAGACCTTTTTCCCTAAGAGTAGACAGTAGGTGATAGCTGATACAAGAATTTGAAAGATTTGCTCGGAGTGATGATCTCTGGCTCTGGGGATTAGCTCATCCTATCTACCAGTGCAGCTATATAATTCTGCCACTAAAGAAGGGTATAATGCCACTTCTGCTGAGGATTTACATGTTCATCTGAATGATGTTAGAGTCTGGTTTCTCTGTTCTTCTGTTTATAATATTCTTGTCAGATTTAGCACCAAGGACCAATACAAAAAAAAAAATTACTAAATATTTCACTTAAAAGAACAGCGATATACAGTAACAACCATGAGCAAAATAAAGTTATAACAGCAAGAAAGAAAAGCAGAGCATTGGCTGACCCAGCATTACCCTTCCTTACAATCATTAGTCAGTGGCCCAGAATAAAATCACAGAAAATATATGTTATCTGTTCAGAGGAGCAAATGGCACAAAGAAAATCTTCCTTGAGATAGCCCACCCTTCCAGTTAGTGAGAGATTGAGTGATGCCAACCACTTCTGAGCTTTACGGTTCCTCCACCCAGCCTGCAGGACCCCTGGTCTCTGTGAAGAGGGAACCTGAAGTGCACAGCTTAAAAGGGAGCTCAATTATACTCCTTTCCCCGTCCCCAAACTTGATGCCACAGAAATCACAACCCCCCCCAGCCCACAAGTGGCAGACACTAGGCATGGCTCACATGTACTGCTGAAAACTGTGCACCTTCACCTCCCACAGAACAACACTCTGCTCCAACATCCACCTGTCAAATACAACTTCCCTCTGCATCTTGTTCCTCCACAAAAGAAGTTAGTAAACAGAGTTTATCTCATATCAATGAAGCCAGCTGCACTCTGAACTCAGAGACATCTGTCCCAGACCAAGTGCCAGCCACCCAGCAGATGTAAGAAACTAATTGTGTCTTCATCTTGTTGCCCAAGTGATTGGAGCAAAACATAGCAGCAACCTCTTTTACTAATTGCCTATTAAGAGTTCTCAATTATATTTTTAAAAAAAAAGGTGTTTTGAATTGTTTAACCCATTATAATCCCAGCAGGAGAAACTTGAAAGCAAGTAAGTTATTTCAAAAGGCTTATGAAGAGTTGTCCCAGTATGGTTTCTACAGAAGTCTGCTCTTTTCATAAATCAAACTCCAACAAACATCTCATAGCAAACGTTGTCTGTGACAGAGATCATTTGGAGCCACCTTCAGAATAAAAAATAAATCTGTGAAGAAGGTTCTGAAAAACCACACACATACACACTTGAAACACTTTGCACCACTCTTTGCCTTTTGAAGGTGACTTGTACATATTTTTAGACTCGGGGAACCCCAAAAGAAAGGATACAAGCAGAAGGGCTGAGGCTACAGCCAGAAATTGAGCAGTTGCTGAGAAGGTTTTGAGGAGGCTGCTCAGCACAGCTACATCTCAGCTCTGTTCCACTCCTGCCACCACCTCCCCAACCACCTCCCCTGCTACAAGAGGGTGAAAAGAGGTTTTGCTGAAGAATCATGGGAGAAAGCCTTCGTCAGTCAAGTCAAGGATTTCTGGTTACCTGCTAAAAGATATGTCACCGCATTTCAGGAGGCAGATTCCTCCTGAGTCACACTACACCAGCCTTCTCTGCTGCCACGACAAGCACAGCCATTAATTTTGCCAGTGCTGCTGTTTGTCTTGCACAACTCGAAGAGGTTTCTGATTTTATTGTTCATAGGGCAGGCACTGACATTTTGAAAGCAGAAACTCTGTTCCACTATTTCTTTTGTGGCCACCTAGCTTGAAGACTGCTTCTATCAAAGAAGACCTTTCCTTACCTGCTGCAAATTTCTTGACTGTAGCAGCACTAACTAAAACTAAGATGGGTTCAAGAGGTCCTGTGCACTTGTGGCTAGACAAGAATCCCTCAAAGAGAGGTGTTAAAAATCAAAGCGCTACCAAAATTCCCCCATCCCAGGGAGAAAAGGGATAGCTTTTATACTACAGGTGTACTTCAGCAGCAGATAAGGGACAGTTGGACATTTTTTTCTTCCTGAGGAGAATACAAGCTAGGGAAACAAGAAAATGCCTGGCTGCCTTTGGGAAAAGAGTGACTGGGTTTAATGGGCTTCACCTCACAGTCTCTGGAGATACCATGACAAGTGTCCCACGTCCAAGATACTAAGCACTTAAGGCTGGCCATCCTGCTGCAGGTGCTAGTGACAGAAAAACTGGCAGTGCCAGGGAGCAGGCCAGTGTATGAAGGACTGCCAAGTTTCTCTACTGGACAAGCACCACAGCAAGTGAATTGCTCTGCTTCTGAATGCAGGGTACACAGAGAGGAGACAGCCCAAAGCTCGGCACCAAATATCAGGAGTTTGCTACTGTTTTCTTTTCCCGTTCTCCAAACATGTACTGAGTAAATGCAAAAGCACTTGGCAAAGTAGCCAAAGCAGCCAAAGCACACATCACGCAGCACTCAGACTGCTTTCTGAGAAGCAACATTCCTTGATAATCATTTATTTTACTACAAAAAGCTTTGTTGCTCTCTCCTGCCAAGAGCACGCACAAGGCTTTGTTCTAACAGGCTTCTCATGTCATACATTGAACCCTGTAATTCTTGGCAAGATGCAGCAGCTTTGCCTGTACAAAGCCTGACAGGCAGCCCACTTGGATGCACCATTGGGATACAGGGTGGAACTGGACACTACAACTGGCACATTATAATGACTTTTCACTGTCTGCTCTAACAGGTGCTTCTGCAATGTGCAAGTTAAACTGCATGCAATATGACAGCAGATGGAGAAGGGGAGTTTAAGGAGTCCCCTGCCCAAGTTGTTTGGTTATTACTGGCTTTAAAAAGAGAATTCCTTGCTGGATTTTTCGAAGCTCATAGCCAGACAGGCACGAGGTCCAGCAGGTTCACCCCAAAGACAAACACAAAATCTGAGTCAGACTCAACAAAACCCCTGGCTAAGGGTTTCTGCTGTCTTAGTTAACTACAACTGCATTTGATGACACTTGTATAAAAAAGCTGCAAGGCTTAAGTCAGGCTGATTTTTTAACACACACATCATCTTTCAAGGGCTTTGTGAACACTTTTACCTAAGCAGTGTAACTATGACATTAAAAAGTCCACACCAGCCTTTTCCTTTGAAAATCTAACCCCTAATATTTGTCAATGCATTTGAATTGTGGGCATTTGATGTGGTGGTTACCATTAGAAAAACTTGCTTCAGCCAAACAGAAAACTATTTCAAAAGTAAAGACATAGCACTGAGCCAATGAAGAATCTGACTGTCCTTGCACCAATTCAATTCACTTTGTAACCAGTTGGACTTCATTGCATCATCGCTGCAATGGAAGAATTTGGTGACAAACACTGGAGATCCATAAATGAAGCTCAGCAGTAGCCTCTGATTTGTGCATGACAGGAAGAGAGCTGATCTTTGCCAGCCTGCCTGTTCATATATTCAAGAAATCAGACTGTTTTCCAGAAAGGGCAAATCTGTGTGCTACAGCTATGATAATTCATCACAGTTGGTATTTAGAGCAGGCTGGAATGAGACAGTCAAGGTAGGAGTCCCTGCATTCAGGGAGGCAACACTATGAACTCCACTATGCTTCTAGACACCAGCAGAGTTTCTGTAGACAACCTACTCCTACATCTTCAGAATAAATCAGCTCAGCTACAAACCAAACTCACTATAGAAATCCTCCTCTTTCTCTCCCAACTGTCTCTATCCATCTCCAAGTTGACATCAATGCAGCCCTACACATAAATAGATTGCTAATGGACAGAACACCAAGGAGGAACACAGAACTGAAGAATCTTTTGTTTTTCACCAAAACATGAATTATGAAGCCATCTTTCCTGGGTTTGCACTTGATTCCAAATAAGAGAGAAAAGCCATGAAGAAGACTTCTGCACAAATGCAGAATGACACAGTGTTTTATAATAGCACAATCTAGAGATCTGTTATCACCAACCACTCAGCAATATTAAAAAAGATTCACTAACTTTCCCCCACAAATAACCCACAGCAAAGGAAAAGAGCAACTTCAGAGACCAAACTGGGCATTTACACTGATGAGGAAGAATGTTCATAAATACCCAACTTTTGTTAGCAACTGTGACAAAACGTGACATTCTATATTTTCATATCCTTGATGCATGTGAGAAAATCCTGTCAAACTGCTGATTGCTTCAATAGTGTCCAGAACAGGACCTTACAGATGGCTTTGCAACTTTTTGTTTTCTCCATTATATGTTTAACAAACATTGTTTGGAAATATGTTAGCAGGACTGTCAGCTGCACTATAAACATGCCATCTTCAAGTCCACACAGACATTGTCATTTGTGCTGGCTGAAACCCTGGCATTTGCATTGCCAAGGCTGGTAATGCTGTTCATTAGTATGAGTCCTTCTATTTCTGTTATAAGATCCTGCTTTCTCTTTCCCCCTAGGGCTAGCCAATGTACACAATACTGAATATTTTTATAACAGGTCTTGTCCTCTAGCTGATTTTAATTACATGAAAAGTTCAGGCATAGTAATTCATCTGCACAGCAAAGAAAGCACATGTAGATATTCTTCTGTGACCCTCAGTCAGAGCTTTGAGATCTGTCAGGACAGTTTTCTCTACTATGAGCTCTCCTGTGACAAACACATCTGTACAGAACTATGACACCTGTGCCAGCATTGGAGCTCACCTGAGAGAGCAGTGGAGGGGTCCATACTAACTCAGAGCCAAGAGAAGAGGAAAAGAAAGGACACTCATAAGTAAGACAACTGAATGGCAGCACCAGGCAGAGACTGGCAGGGATACAGACATCAGTACTCAGTTTGCAGAAACTACTCTTAAAGACAGAGTGCAATATTGCCGCTACAAAATCGAATGCTAAAGATCTTAAACTGAGCATCACAAGCTGGCAAAAGACTTTTGACCTTTTCTCTTTTGCTTCAGCTTCCCCGAGTTGCTGTCACTGCCTCATCTCAGAGGCTTATTGTGAAGATAAAGTCATCATTAGTGCTTGTGAAGCTCTCAGACACTGCAGTGGCAACTGCTGTTTAAAAAACCCATGAGAAGATTTAGATTTTCTTTTCAGAGCAGAGTTTCAATAGTGTGCCATAAATAAAGCATGGGACCACACACTGAACAATGGGGAAAACATAATACTGAATAGCTGCTCATTTAGTGAGTGCTATTCATCCTGCTCACTGAATGAGGCACCAGGAAAAAAAGTAGTATATGATCATGTAATTAAAGGCTGTATCATAATGCATACACACAAGGGGCCTGAATCAGGGTTGCACTGACAACCTTATGTTTGATTGCTTAATTTTGCAACCTTAATGATGTCCCTTTAATGTAGTTTAACATTACATTTGAATTCTTTCTCTAAAAACTGTATTAGGCAGCATTGTCAGTAAATGCAAGTAACACAATGCATTATGTATATTTGGTTCCCTCCAGGTCTTTCAGTATGAAAAGAATGATTGCCAAATAACATATTTAACAAGATTTTTCGGGAGTTTTTCTGCAAAATATTCTCCTGTTTAATTTTTTTCAGTGGATTCATTGAAACATCCCCAACACAAAGCTATGAAGTGAAACAGCACTTCTAACATAATTATGCAATGAAATTATAGTTGAAAGCCTTTCCTTTGCCTCTCTATAGAAAAAAAGAAAATTTCCCCTCTATCCTAGTAGGACTAACTTGATAAAATGGCAATGAGAACTACTGGCAACCCTTTAAAAGGACAGTGAAGCCATTACCTACTGAGGCTAGTGTGAAGTCATGTCTCTTAAATACGAATAAATGAAAATATTTTCATTGGTAATGTGACTTACTGAAATATTTCCAATACCAGCATTCATGTACTTTTCTGTAAGTTAAAACTTGCGCAGCAATGGCACCCAGTACAACAGAGCTGTTCCACCTCTCAGCTGCATTTGCACCATTTCAAATGGGCTTGAATGTTACTGTCATGCTCATATAGTCACGGGAACCCAAACTCCTACATAATAATATTAAGATTTCAGCTTTGGTTTTGAAATCCCATTCTAAAAATGCATGGGATTTAATTAATTTGAAGTGTGAAGCTAAACCACTCCCAGCTAGCCAAACTCACTGCATTTTGTTCTAGAAATGCCAGTAATGACTGTGCTCAGTCAACCCCTTTAACTTGTGGCTTCAGTGAAGAAATGATTGTGAGCCCAAAATGAAAGATTGCAGATCTCACATAAAGGTAGCTCCAGACAAATTGCAAAAGCAATTATGCATCCTATCATGGGATATGTAGGGGTTCAAAGAGCATGATTTGCCTTTTTTGTTTTCTTTTGCATTTTTTCTACCTGGACCACACTTTTATGGCACCTTCCTGTAGTCAGGATACAGCATCGTTTCCTGAAGGTAGAGCACACAGAGAAGAGCCCAAAGGGAAATGCACACCATGCTCCTCCATGCAGAACACACTTTTTACTCTTTATTGCCTTTCGCTTTGTCCCCACCCCTCCAGAATACAAGACTGTGGTATTTACAACCAAACTACTTCCTCCCAATGGGTGCTCACATAATGCACTGGAATGGACAGAGCACACCACCTGTTTTGGTACACACCAACCTCTCAGGTCAGTCCCAATCTGCCACCAAGCCATTCACACCAAAAATGTCTGCCCAGAGAAAACAATAACAAGAGGCAGATGCAAGCTACAGTTCTCTCAGAACTGATAACCACATTTAAAAATAAACAAACAGAACTCAGAACATCTCCATGCTACACTGAGTGCTATCTGGGTACACTCTCAGCCACACAAACAGCATGACAACTCTCAGACTTCTCTTTTGAGGGCCTGGCACAAGTTGTTGGCATCCCACCCCCTTCACAGAAAGCCCCTTTTACTTTTTAGCTATTCCAGCACATCTCTGAATTGATATCTTCTCCTGATTAGGGTATAGCTTTTATCACAGAATTCACAGATCATTAATCCTTGAGTGAGCAGGAATTGTATCCCTTCTCTCTTTTCTTAATTTCTTTTTCATTTATTACAAGATCGCAAGGAAGAGCCTTGTTTTAGAGGACTAAGTCCCAGTGGCATCATTAGGACAGCCTTCCAAACTATTTTGGTTGGCTGGGAAAGTGCTGTGGTTTACCCTTTTGACAAAAAGACCCTCACTCTAGACAAAACCAAAAACGTGGATGAATGCTAGTCAGTAGATATTTTATCAGGGGCTGCTCAGTAAATGACATAAATAAAACAGTTACTGACAGAAGAAACAGATGCACATATGTACAGACCAGCCCCTTGAAAAATCCATCTGCCCTGCCGTGTGGATTCTATCAAATATCAATAACTTTCTTAGTACATTTATTATATAGCACATTGTCCAAAAAATATGCAAGCAGTCACTATCTGATAGTCCCAAAAGACTGGATGATGTTTAGGTGTCAGCTACATTCAGAGCAGGTTTTCACCACAGACTTGTAAAATACCAACAAATTCTTGCCATGCAGAGTTGTAGTTACCTCACATGGGTACTAATCTGCAGGGGAAAAGCAGAAGCCATTTGAGCTCTAGAGACCAAGTCCTTCTCATCCTCTGTACTCTACAGAATGAGTCCATGGCTTCTAGCCAAGGCAGATGCCAGTACTTGGGAAACATCTTTGCTCAGTGTTGCCTTGGTGAGAAACATGGTGTATTAACTTCCTGCAGTGCCACAATGTAGGGTCATACAGCCTGACAGCATACCGAGATGATTCTACAGCACCAGGCAGATGCACCACAGCCAAAGTACAGCTAAAGGGAAGAGATCAGGAAAGCATTGGGTGCCACCTGCTCATTGCCATGGATCTCTACCATGTCACGAGTATGTGCAGTGCATGTGACGTGTGGCTTCTCACCACCTCAGATCTGCTCTGCAGTCACTCCCAGTCTTTCCCACAACCCATGAGAAGATAAGGCCCCAGTACAGCTCCTCCAAGCCAGCAGCCTCTATACAGGGACTAATGGAGGAGAGTAGCAACACCAAACCAACCAAAGAGAATATCTCAGGTATGAGGGAAAATTCAGAAGAAGCAAAGGAAAGTCAGGATCTTCAGAATATGAATGCTGCTAAAAGGGATGGGACAACAACCACACCTTGTCAGGTGTCAGGCAGCTAAACAGCTTACAGCTGATGGGGTGAATAAGGAGAAACCTAAGCAAAGTGAGATGCAGGAGAATTAAGTTAATCATGACCAGGCCTGGATGCAGAACTTCATCCAAAATCCATTGCATATGTGCAGGAGCATCACAACACACAGTCAGTGTTAAAGCTATGAAGAGTTAATCAAACACACATTATCATTTGATGCTGCAAAGGAAAGGATGTTAAAACATCTGGGCATCTCCTTTTAATGATTAGTAGCTTGCAGGCTCCAGACGAGGGGAGAAGTGAGATCCCCTGCCTCTTGATAATTGAGCTCTGAGGAGTAAAAAATGCCCTCCTCCTCACCCCGGCACGGGAGCTGCTTCCTCTGAGCACACTGGCCATGAGACAAGGGCACTGCAGAGCAGCAGTGGGGATGGAGCAAGTGCTTTCTAGCACACAGCTCCAGGGCTGTGGCTGCTGCAGGCAGGAGGGTGTTCTGAGGGATGCTGACTGCACGCCAGCGCAGAACAGGCACTTCCATTCCTGCTTTTCTTTATTTGTGGCTTGCACCGTCCGTCATTCAAACCTGAATGGTCAACAATAAACTGTTGCTTACAATTGCTGCTTCCACAATGACTGCATTTAATGCTTTCCGGACACACTGTTAGAGAGATATATGTTATTATTATTATTTTCAAATCGATGCTGAAATTAATAATTTGTATGCACCAGCAAGCTTAGTTGAAAACTAGCGACATGTCTAAAAATAAATGTTCTGCCAATGGGTAAATTCTGGCAAGTCACTGAATCAAGAGGAGTGTGACACAGCTGATTGGAAGATAGAAATAATTAAGCTGGGTTTTTTGCTCTTTTCATCATGAAAAAAACCATTTTGCCTAACAGATGAAAATTTGAAGTGTTCTGTAGGAGACACCTTTTGTTTTCCTCAATAATGAGCCAATTCCAACACCCAAACCAACACCCTACAAAAATAAATGCATGACTTCTAGGCATTTTTTGTTCACATCTAGCTGTTTGGGTTTTTTTTCAAATACCGTTTTCAGAGAGCTTGAAATGTAAAAGAGTCTTGAAGTTCCCTGAGGAGATTTGCACAACAGATGGGAAGATATTGTCGTTTCAGGGGTTTGATTAGAAGAGCCGGTGATATCTAGTGGGTTGAATGCAGGCATGAGAGCCAGGAGCTTTCAAATTTTAGTCACCACTTCACCACTTGCTCCCTGCCCAGCCTGTGGCAAGGCGTGTGGTGCTCTCATTCTGCATCACTGCAAAATGCAAACATGGAGGATTCTCACAGGTTTGATTAGAAGGATTAACCTGAAGTTTTACTTTGCTTAGAAGATCTTAAATGCTAGGCATCCTCTATAAATGAGACACTATTGCTATACCAAATCAAAATCTGCATTGCTCTACAACTCAGAATAGTACTTCTGAGAAAGTACAGTTCTAACACCTTCACTCTAAGCAGATCATCCAGAAAATAACTGGTAATCAACTTGAACAAAACATACTGAGACAAAGTCAGTGTGAATCTTTCCATGTGGCGCTTTTACAAGTGTGCTGCTTTAAGTTTATAAACAAACCAACCCCAAACAAACAAACCCCACAAAACCTCCAAACTGTAAACAAACCTAAAGCAAAGACATCATTGGAAATAAGCATATCCTCGTGGGAAGGGCTTTGTTCTAATAAGGGCTCATAAAATCCCTTAGAAACATGTCTCCAGTCCTGACGGAGACCTGAAATACTTAATGCTTACAATAAACATTTACTTTGGCAATACTTTCCTATTTTTTTCCCTTCATGAGTTTAGAAGTGTAATCCACATTCAAGTATTTTTAAGCCAAAAGATAAATAGCTTAATGAAAAACAGGAAAAGCTATCATTCAGTAACATTTTAATGAAGGCTACACCTAAAAAGCTTTCATACAATTAGTCCAGAACCATTCTGTTCCACCACCAGATGTAAAAACATCTTAATTCAGCACAACTAAGGATTCCTTCAACAACATGCCAAGAGGTAAATTGCTTCCATTAAGTGGCAAAGTTTCCATAAGTAATATTTTGCACAGGCCCATTTCTGCCTACTATAAGAAATTACTAAACTTTTTTCTCTTGTATCTTTGGTCAATTATCAGTTAAGGGCAATTCATGACAATATTGTGATTTCTGTCTGTATTTGATCTCCAGAACCCATTTCACATGTTTGAACTAGGAGGTAGTCCCTGTTGCCCAGTGCCAGCAGTACAGCAGGACGAGACATATGTATCACCAAAGGCTTGGGTCTTCAATTGCCATGTTCCTCAGCTTGTCCTGGTTGCTTTCATGCTAATCCAAAGCACAATCAGTTTGCAGGTAATTTGCTTAACCCACGGAAAAGCAGGAAAGAAAAGTAAAACACAAAGCAGAGCAATACCTGAGGACACAGCTGAACCACAGCTCTCCTGGTGGACTGGACAGTACAACTCAGAAATAAGCATTAAAATAAGTTACATAGACTGTAGCAGTCAATTCCTACAGCTTGAAGCCACTAAACACAACTAGTCAAAACCTAGAAATTGTGTTTACAAAAAACATGCCCCAAGAATTCATGCACAAACCACAAAGCTTCAACATTTGTTAAAGGAATGAGGGGTAGGGGAGTACGTGGGAGAGAGAAGAAACACCACAAACAAAGTTCAGCCACTTTTCACAGGTTCCTCCCACATCCATTCAGTAGTAGCTCGTTGCAGGTCTGTTACATGCCTTGGCTCACTATCTGCTACATCATCGCCGAGACATCCTACACCTTCCTCCAACACAGGGCAGTAAAGCCAGAGAGGAATAATTGGGGCCATCCGCCATGCTCATCTGTCCTTGCTGCCTGGGGCTAGCCATAGAAAGGATACAAGGCACATGAAGTACAACTTATATAAAGAAATACAGAAGTGCAAGGTTCAGATTTACATTAGGCAAGAGCATTTATTTACTCCTGCTTTAACAAAAAAGGAACTAAAATGTTTGATGCAGAAAATACTCAGCGTATTCTTATAGGAAAAGGAAAACAGATGGGAAGACACTAATCAGCTCAGGGGAAGCAATCTCTTTATTTATACATCCAGAGATCCACAGAATTCAAAGAATAGGAGTGCTAGGTTTAGAGTGGAATGCCACACTTCACATTTCAAGGGTGTATAAACATTAAATCAGTCGAATCCCTAAAACTGAGTTGCTACAGTTGTGGTTCATGCAGTGCTGTACCCAGACCAACACCTGAGGTTACGACAGAGGTATAAGCAATTGCCAGAGTTGTCAAAAATGTAGGGGACACTAAAACACTCACATACTCCCACAGGCTTGAAAACATTTTTGTGTCAGTTTAGCCCTGCCATCACTGTGAGTCATTACTTGGAATCAAAAGAAATTAGGGGGCTTAGATGTTACTGAAAGGTCTTCATGCAGCACTTTGTGAACATGGCTGCTTGGTGCCTGCCCTTAGAAACCATGACAGACCATGCTTCACTGAAAATTTGCTTGCTGTATATTTAGATTTTTTAATGTTGTTTCAAAATAACTTCCCATTGGGGAATGAAAAAAAAAAAAAAACCAAACTGGAGGAACCTGAAAAATCAACTCCCAATGCTGCATTTGTTGGATGTATGAAAAAGTGCAGCCTTCCCCCAAACCAAGAAGTGAACTCAGATGCTGCTTTGACCTTACATCTCTTATGTACAACTGCATGTGAACTATGCTATTATTTCCAAGTACCTTATCATCTATTCTGGGCTATATCTGTGTCCACAGAGAGGAGTTGCATTTTGATTTTAAATTTTGGAGCAAAAGGTTAACCTGCATCTGCATCAGCAAGAGAGAGAATTAGAAGATAACTGTTTAGAAAGTAAATACACAGCTATACAAGAACTGCCTTTTAATTTCATTTCTCTAAAGCAATAGCATGAAATGCAAGTCTGTTTTTCCATAATGAAATCATTTCAGTGATGCATTTTCTCATGCTTAGAATAATGCCTCATACTTCTTTATTCCATCTTTAAGATTAATTCAGGAAAATCAAGGGCACTTCCCTCCACAGCTGCAGGCAGTCATGTGGTTAAGGTTTGTTTCACATTACCCCGCTGATTAGTGAGGATCTACATCACCTTCATTCAGAAAGAATCATTTTGTGCTTGCTTGCAATATTAAGAAGAAAATAATTCAAATAAGTACTGTTACTTAAATAGACTTCATCTAGTGGAGGAAAATTCCTTCCCCTGTGAGTTTCAGGATCCCAGTAGCTATTTCAGATATTCTCAACTGTAATGTCAGTGAGACCGTTTCACTGATTTCACAGAAACTAATTGTGGGCTTAGATGGAACTAACAATTTTCGTAACAGAGCTCAGAGCTGAAAAATTACAAGTATTTTAGATAAATGTGGGCATCCATTTACACTGCAGAAAAACAGAAGAAAAGCCTTTCATCAGGGCATCCCCAGATACTGACACTATTGTAAGGGATGTAGGTACTTCTCCAGTACTGCACAACAATAGTCACGGGTGTGGTAACCCAGGACGGTTCATCTATAGCAATAGTTTGCAATTCTCCTCCTTTTCTAACAGCCTATCCTATTTATGTTTTCTTCAATTATCTGAGTGCAGAAATGTATGAGTGTATAATTCCATTCACACCCATACTGGATACCAAATGATTAATTTTTTGATGACTGGGAAGCATTTTGCCTTTCCCACTGACAATAAAGTCTTACAGACAGCCAGATATCCTAAGGTATGTCATTACCTTTAAGAATGCCATTCTTTTTTTTTTTAATAGACAGTCATTCATATATGTTTAAAATCACTTTAGCAATGAAAATACTTCTGCCAAGAAATTTACTTTTAAAAAGTTAATGAAAAACAGAAACCATGTATACAGTCACAAGTGCAAGGATTTACTCGGAAAAGAGAGCTCGGTGCCCTTCGAGCCGCTCTTGATTCACTTAAGACAATCTTTGGGCACTGGTTCAGTAGGTCTGTTTTGGGGCCAGTAAGATCACTGCCCTACTGAGCAACTCCTCAAGAAGCTGAAGTTTATTGAGTTCCATGATCATGCATTGGACTGTTTTATCTCAGGACTCAAGAATTACTGAGAACCATTAAAATCTTTCTTAAGGAAGGGCTCTGTTACACAGGGTCCTTTAGAGTAAATTAGTATGGGCTTATCATTTCCCACAAACATTACCTTAACTAACAAAGTGGTAAAATCCCTCTCTCCCATTTACCCAGCTCTTATTCTTGTCTGGCTCAGAGCCCTGACTGCAATGCTTGGAGAAGGATGCTACAATTACTGAGGAGTGGATTATTTTTAACAGTTCCGTCCCTTTCATTTCCAAGGATACATTGCTTCCTATTGTTTGACAGACATTTCCTAGTACAATTTATGAGAGCAATTGGGAGTATAATGGAGTGATGCTTTTCTAAACCAAAATAATAACAGTAATCTAGGCCACTTCTAGACAGTCTGATGTAACAGGAGGGTGGAGCATGTGGGTCTGTGGCACTGGAAATGGAGGAATCAGTTCTTCTCTGATATAAATTCTTTGGCTGCATCAAGACAAGTCTGAAAATGTCATGCAAAAGCTAATGCAGATAATCTCAAAGGGAGAAAGATCCATGAGAGCCCTAGAAACTTACACTGAATTGATGAGAAAGATCTGCAGCCTTTTGTATCAGTCAGCTTGAAAACTGGATGCAAAATTATACTCCAAGCATTGTGTACTGGTAACCTACAGGGCAGTCAACAATACTTTCCCTGTGCTCTATTTACAAGGAATTAGTTCTGGGGCAATTTCCTGCATTTCCTTATACTGAAAAAAAACTCGACAGAAATATGCCTCCAAGTGTGGGCATTAGTTTGCTAATGCACTTTACCTCTGCTTCAACTTGATATCCCCTTGCTGCTTGGATCACTTTCCTAGATGCAACCCCCATTACTACTGCAGAAACATGCCTAAAAAAATAACTCAACATGACCAAAATGTCTGTGACTCCTAACTCAATCTGTTGGTTTTGACCTAACTTACTGTCCAACTCCACTCATCTTTTCATACTCTTGGAAGACTTATTTTGGGTTTTTCTGAAGCCTGGATTCTTAAACATCAAAATTTGGTATAATAAACTTCACTATGAGAATATGACATTGCACCTAGGTTTTGAACCCAGCCTTGATACCAACAGAATTTAATCAGCTTCACTGTCAAGCACAGGTTTCAAAAATCAAACTGATTGAGCCTCTAAGGGATTGACTTAAAAGCAAAGTATGCAGCCCTTTTTATTTCAGTATGGCCGCAGGACCATGGGCAGTAATTGCAGCAACACAATATCAGTATCAAAGGTTTCCAGACTCTCTTACAAACTAATTTAATGGTCACCAAGAAAGGTGTCAAGTTAAATTTAACTTTGAAAGATATATTGCAGAGAAGCCCATAAAAGGAGCTGGATATCCTGCACAAAAAGACATTTCCAATTATCTTACATATGTGCAGAAAAAGTATGGCAAAGAATTTTTTCCCCTCTGGATTGTCTGTATTGTTATTTAGAAACAGAGAGAATGAGAGAGAAATGCAGCACTTCCTGCTCCTTAGTTTCTCCCTCCTTAAAAGAGTAACGTTTCCACAGCTATTATGTTAGTGAAACTGAGTTCTATAAAAGGGGGTTGGTTTGCTTGTTGGTTTGTTTTTAAAAGAAGACAAAAAAGTTGGTTGTGGTTTTTTGGTTGTTTTTTTTTTTCCTTTGGCCCTATTTGTTAGTGGTTGCTGAAATTCAGGTCACCAATAACATTTTGTGGCTGGCATCTTTTCCTACTCTTCTAGAGACAGGAGATTCATTCAAGCAAAAACAAGGCAAGGAAGGTGATGACTTCAGAAAGGCAGGCCGAAGACCCCAGTCCTGCCCGTGGCTAGACAGTCTTAGTTGTTTATCCTCTCCTATGCTTTGTAAACCACTACTTGGCACCTACATGCCTAGTCCCTGAACATTTTTTAAATTTAACCTAGTAAGGTGTTATGATTTAAGCCCAGTTAGCAGCTCAGTACCACATAGCCTCTCACTCACCCAGCCCCAGCTGGACGAGGAAGAGAATCAGGAAAAGGTAAAACCCATGGGATCAAATAAGAACACTTTAGTCATTGAAGTGAATAATAATAATTATCATGATGATGAAAAGGAGACAGAGACAGGAATAAAACCCAAAACCCACAAGTGATGCACTGTTCACTGCCCACTGACGGGTGCCTAGCCTTGCCCTAGGCAGTCGCTGGTGGCCCCTGGGCAACTCCCCCCAGTTTCTCTACTGGGCAGGACATTCTATGGTATGGAGTACCTTTTGGCCAGTGCTGGTCAGCTCTTCTGGCCACGACCCCTCCCAGCTGTTTGTACACCTACTCACTGGTACAGCACAAGACACCAAGAAGTCCTTGACTCAGAGTGAGCACTGCTTAGTAACAGCTAAACCATTAGTGTGATACCAACATTATTCTCTTATTAAATTCAATACACAGCACAGTACCAGCTACTAAACACAAAATGAACTGAGACCAGGACTTAAGGCTAAGTCAGAGGATAAAAATAAGTGAAAGTAGCTTGTAGTATTAGCCACTGACATTCAGGTGGAGAGAAAGCTACACTTCTACCATTTCTTAAATTATCTTCTCAAAATTTACACTGTTGTTGAGCATTTTCAAGTTGAGATCAACTCATAGAGGCATTTCTCTAATTTCCTTGTCTTTGAGCTGAACCTCTGATTGAGGATGACAAGTCTTGCAAGGACAATTTAAAACTGACACTTGGGCCAGCAATTGCCAATCACCCCTTCATATGCACTCGTCATGCATTCTGCAGAGCTGAGGGGTTTTGACTTAACCTCATTTCACTTCTGACAATCTTTACAAAGGAATTATTTGCAGTTGCTACAATGTGTGATGGGTTTGAACTTAGGTCAGGGAGATTGAATTAAAGCAGAGGGCATCCTTGTGATGAAATCATACCAACTTTTCCAAATAAAATTACTTATCCACACACAACAAAGGGTTGAATAATGTAATAAGGTGTCCTTTTGTGATGGGGATTTTCTTCTCATGAGAAGAGGTTATGCTTTACTGTCAAAAATATTTAAAGGTCATGGGCATCATAACCTACAGCAATTCATTTCAACCTGTGAAAAATGCTTTACATCTCCCCCTACTAAACTAATTTGGCAGATGAAGTCAGTGGCTATAGTTCCAGCTGAGCTACTCACCACCTATCTGTGCTTTGTGGTGCATCCCATGTTGTTGCATCACACGACACATTTGTATAGCGTTGGGTTGTGAATACAAAGTTTAGGTGACCGTGAAGATGTGTTCTCTGAAGGTTTGCATTTAACGTGCTGCTCCACTGGTAACCTGTAGAAACAGGAGTGTATCATTAGCACTAGAGCAATGCTGTTTCTTTGGGAAGGAAAGTGACTGTCATAAAAAGAAACATCAAAACAAACTACATGCTGTCAGATCAATTAAGTGCGATAAGGTTAGCTCAGTCTCAGAAGGAATGGAGGATGTCATCATGGTCCATGATCTTACAGTACTTTGAACATACCATTTTTCCCCATTACAATTTTCTATCTTGTAAGGACAAGCCAAGGGTGTTTAACACAGAGATGCCACCCTAAGGTGAAGCCAAACTTACAAAAATAATCCAAGCTTTTTATTAAAAACAAACAACCCCTTCACCACAGCCACAAGTACCACACTTTCACAAGCAGCTATAAGGACAGTAAGATACTGACTTCAATAACTTCACTTGGTTAACAACAACTGCAATGTGCAGGGCAGCATCTAAACAAACAAAACAAGCATTATTGGATTTCTTCTTTAAAGTCACTATGTGGATTGTTTCTTTAAAACTAACACAGATAAAAAGCAGAAAAAACCCAATGCTGGATTCTCGAGTGAAGCAGAGCAGGTGACTTTAAAAGGTAATAATGTGCCTTAAGGGCAGCAGTTGTGGGGTGTTACACCAAAACAACTCATTCCTTAGCACTGTTGCACACAAAGTGGTGCAGATTTGAGCTTCCTATCCCACATAAAACAGAGACCGAGTATAAATATTTTTCCTTTAATTCCCAGCCTGCAAGGAAGGATGTCATTCTCAATGTGACTTTGAAAAAAACACTCCACATATGCTGCATTACTCAGATTTGTTCTCTTCATGTGTTCAAAGTTAAACAAACATTTCTGCATTTCACTCCCCTTATCTCAAAGTCACAGGAGTGAAATCTGGATTCTTCTCTGGTTCCTGCATCAGCAATAGATGCTCAGCTTTTTATTGCACTCACCTAACAATGAGAAACTTCATTGTCTCCAATAATGCACAAACAAGAGAGGTCCCAGCACTCAGTTTACCTGCCTGCTTTTTTATTTTCCAAAATCAATATATTTTTATTTGCAACCAAATTTTTTATGAGAACTACCCAAAGCATACGAAGAAATATGAATTAATATACAGTTTTCACCTCATGCATATTGCAGATCAGTATTCCAGATTGTAAAGACTCCACTTAACCTAATTAAGTGTTAAAAGGGATTGTTCCACTTTAACTTGCAGAAATTACTAATTCACATTTTGTGTTTAGTCTGCTTTCTTGTGAATACTAGAAATACTGTCTTACAAAGAAGAGTACAAGCTCTGCATCTGTAAGAGGCAGAGTTTCTTCCTGGTGTAAAAAAAAAAAAATCTGACAAAGGAATCCATTTTTTAAAAAACATGTTACTAAAGGATTTATGACTTGCCCTCAAATTTTCCCTGCACAACTAGCACAGATTTCTCTTTCTCAAGATTCATTTCTAGCATTTTGTGTAATTAAAGTCTGATGATTGGGTTGTGGGTTGGTTTCTCTTAAAAAATAATAAAGCAGCTTCTTTTAGGAAGTAATGGCAGCTTTGGGTGCAGACAAGAATAAATAAAACCTCAAATACTGCATTTTAACAGGGATCAAATTAGATTGGTCTCATCTTAGGTGGCACTTGTCAACATTACACACAAAACCCCCACTGGCTGGATTGTCAATTTACCTAAGTTTTTTTCCTTGCCTCCGTCCACAAGGAAAGGTCTTTCTTGATCCCCTGGCAAAGCAGGGAAGCTCTGCCTGCCCAGGAAAGACTTTGCGGACAAGCTTTCAGACTCCACCCATTGACAGCTGAAACATTGACGAGTGTTTTACCTGTCGTTATGTAAAACTGTTAACACATGTTTCCATGCTACTTATAAATGCAGATCTACGCATACAGACTAAATTAACATAGTCTATAATAAGCCTCACTAATCCTCCAACTAAGAACAGATTGACATTTAAAACTGTCAAGAAAATTCAACGCCTGAAAAGGATTTATCTGCTGAAGCCCAAACCTTTTCAGTTGCTCAGGATCATAATAAAAGGCTATAAAAAGGAAACAAAGACTTGGGAAACCTTGTGTCAGCCGAAGTCAATAACAGAACTCCAAAACCCTCAGAGGAGCCACGAGTTCATCCCTGGTACTCAGGGCTGTGCTCTGAGCCAGTGCACACAAGAAGTTCGAAGTCCTCTGTTCTGTCCCACTCCCTCCTCTGATCACTTTCCTGTTTCACAGCAGTGTAAGCCACATGCCTACACTTAGACATATACATAGTCCTATCGGCATCCAGGGGCCATTCATCTGTTTATCCACAGCAGGTACATTTGGATTTGGCTCTCTTGAGGACTCCTGTTCCTTCAGGGTACCCATCTTACCATGCATTCACACAACATTCCACCAAGACCATGAAAACTCCCACAGGGCTAATAACAAATCACACATATAAGAAATGCTGATGTAGTTTCCCTTCCTGGCAAAGTTCTTGAGTGCAAGGGCTGCCTTGGAATTGTGTGTGGATAATACCCTGAGCAAGGTGTCTACATGGTGCATTAATGTAAAAAATTTAAAAATCTAGGTTAGGCTAATTAGTACAGTGCTGTAACTCACAGTAGAGCTGTGATCCAAGAACACCCCAGCTTCTCCCAATTCTTTCACATCTGGGTTTTTTTCACTCTGCTCCTACCTGTCTCCCCACCATCCCCTACCACTTAAACCAGATTTATTCCTGGAAAGCAGTTCTCACCACACACAGATCATATGTTAGAACTGACTTAGAGAAATTTGATTTCACAGTTATCCCACACCACTGTAAGAAGCCTCCTCTATTGTTTTCTGAAGCAAAATTGAGCTCCTTGGCACTACTATGGTGCACATGGCCTTAGATTAATGTCTTTTCTACTTTTTCACTGATGAAGGAGTTGTCAAATAAACGTGCCCTTTAGCTAGCTGTCAGGGAAAAATAAAACCTCCTGTGGCATTCAGGAAAAATAGCACAGAGCAGAAAGCAGGATTTTGTATCCCAAAGTGGATAAATCTATATTAGCCGAAAGCTGACTTACACTTGAAACAAAACAAAAAAAAAAGAAAACCCAGTTCCCCACTGAAAACCTCAAATCTTTGGCAAACACATTGCTATTCATAGAAGGTCCCACTTTCCAGCACTACAAACCTTCACTTTTCTGCTCCCTCGAGATGTTTTCCCATTCCTGTACTCTCTGCAAAGCACTGCACAGCCTCTAACAAACACCGGGAGGTGTTTCAATGCTGAGCAGGGCCACTGCAACTGCCACAGGAAGGATGGGCTCCATGTTCCACTCACCCCAAGCACAAGGCAGAAATGGCAGAGGGGACAGAGGCTCCTCAGCAGCTGAACCAGTTTGGTTCTCATCAGACACAATAAGCCTCAGGTGTTTCCACTAAGGACACCCAGGTGCCCAAACCACCAGTGATGACCCAATCAGGAGTGAGCTTTTCTGAATTTATTATACCAAAGAGAAGCAGAACAACTTGTCTTTTGCTGCTCAGTGAAGTTTAGGAGAAGTCACCATGCCTGGAAGCTTTGCAGGAGCTGCCTAAAGAAGAATGATGAATTTTGGGAAAGGGAGTTAAGAGCGCAGGGGAGTGTGTATGGGCACCCTGTTTCTTGATGCTTCGAGCCAGGGCTTCAACCATTGCACAGCCATTTCTTTGGAAAATTTCCATACCCTGTACCATTCATGTATTGCTAAAATTTTCTCCCTCATCTTCCTTTGAAGATGAGAACAGCAGGAGAGCCAGGGAATTGCTCCTGCTAATGCAGCCTGACCCAGCCACAGCAGAGATCCCTAGTGCTGCAGGAACAGGCTGTTCACCCAGCAAAGCAGAACAGTACAAGAAAGGGAGAATGAGTTACAAACCCCTGTGTGCTGCCATCAGGAACTACAGAGTCAGACATTTCACACTAGTTCTCATAATAAATAAAATTAGCTGAATATTTTTTACAACTTTGTCAATTGGAAACAATTTTGCTATTATCCAACTTGCACTATCTAGTCCTAATTTAAAAACGACCCAGGTAACTGCTAATGAAGGAGCAACATTCTTTTACAATGTGAATTCCCCAGTTAACATAAAAATTAGCAGATGTGTTCACAAAACTGGTTATTTCTTTATCTATAGCACTGCTTCTTTGCTGGGGGAGATTCAGAAACAATCTGGGCTTTTACCAGATGTCTGCAAAGTAGTAGCTACTCCTTGATCCACTTGACTTCTTTAATGCCTGAGGATATGTTCAGCATACATTTGGTAAGAGGAATTTGTATTGGTTCTATGGGTTTATGCTGATCATCATCATGCTTGTTGTCATAAATAATAGGGTACTCTAAAAGAGATGTGATTCTGGGTAACAGGACCAAGCAACTGGAAAAAATTCTCCCTGGAATAGGTTTTCAGATTTAAACACAGATATTGGTTAGACTGTATGTATTTGCAAACCTATTTCTTTAGGCAAAGATTAGAAAGGCAAGGAGAGTCACAAAGTCAACTTTAACTGTGAACGTGCACCTAAAAAGCACACTAAATTGTATCTTTGTCTGTGGCTCATGCATTTCTCTAGTGCCCTAGAACAAGCTCAACAAGACTAAAATCTGGAAGAATTACTTTAGAACTTGAGAGATGATTTTATCTCTTGGCAGTTTTCAGTGAAGTTCTTCTCATCTGCACTTGCACCACATGTGAATGGGAGGGAGGGAGAGAGATGACCTGAAAGAACTCTACCTTTCGCTTTGTATCTGAATAAAAACATATTCTAAACAGCATAAATGTGACACTAAAAGTTTCTCCTATGAACTCTCCTCATTTCAAATGCAAAAAAAAACCTTGAGAGCTTCAGTTGAAAGCCTTGTGGTCATAAAATGTATGGAAAAAAAATGCAAATGGATTGAAATCTCCCAGGTTAACTAAACAATTGTCTGAGACAGAGACCAGTCAAAGTGGTTTTCAGTAGTTTGGGGGGGCAGGAGGGGAAAACAGGGATACTACTTTTGAATAACACTGGAAAAGTCTAGCCACTTCACTTCTTTTCAGCCTTAAAACCTGAAAACAAAATATGTAGGAGTATGAAATCAAACCAAATGGAAAAAAGACCACAAAACTGCTTGACAAAACCAAGTGTCAGGAAGGGGAGCTACAAGCAAGAGCTGTTTCATATAAGAGAAAGTTTATTGCCGTATATTGGGTTGTTACAGGTTTCCTAGGTTATGAATTCACAGTTGTAAAGTTAAATACCATTATTGCATGCCCTACAAAATGGCGTTTGGTTTTCTCCCTCACGGTGTCCCCGCTCCCTGATTGGTCAGATTTGCCCCAGGGGAGCCTTTCCTTATATGGTTATCTCTGCCCTTGTTTACCCTTTATGGTTGTGATCCTCCCCCCAAGCTCCACCCCCTTTCTGGAAAGTTCCATGCTGCCCTTATATAAGCCAGGGCCATTTTAATAAATGTGCCATTCTATCATACCCCTACCTTGCCAGCGCCAGACCCATTCATCAACTGGCACTGTCCGACTTCTGCGATGCTGAACTTTCTCAGGATCACTTTAGGATGTTATAAATAACTGTCCAAGCCATCAGGGCTTTAGCAGCTTCTGTGTTTGCCTTATTTTCAGCGGCATCCCAAATTAAAAACCCTACATTGTCCCAGTCTTCAAGGTTTATCAGGGTGCAAAGGGGGTAGCTATGCTTAGCAATCCATTTTGATAAAACCTTTAGCAATTTCTTTTCCAAGGGATGTCCGTTTATAGGGATATAGCATTTTAAGTGCTTGTAAGTGTTTCTATTGGATTTAAAGCAAAGATTCCCAATTGTTAAACTTTAAAGAATAAATCAGGCTTATGGGGATGGGCTCGGGGAGGTATAGGAGAGAAAGTCTCTTCCCAGCGGCTCACCTTCATTCCAGATGGAGGCAATTGAATTCTCACTCCCAGTTTCCGCTGGGGGGGTCACTGGTGCCAGAGACACTCAACCTGAGGCTCTCTGCCAAACTCTGTCCTCGATGGAGTCTCCCAGCTTCTCCTAGAGACAGGCTGATCCTCTGGACACCAGGGCTCCTCAGTCAAGTCCCTGTTCGGGTGCCATTTGACAAGACCCTTCAAGGGTTAGAAGGAGAGGTGCGGTCCAGGCAGGGGTGTGATGCAATGGCACATTTATTAAAATGGCCCTGGCTTATATAAGGGCAGCATGGAACTTTCCAGAAAGGGGGTGGAGCTTGGGGGGAGGATCACAACCATAAAGGGTAAACAAGGGCAGAGATAACCATATAAGGAAAGGCTCCCCTGGGGCAAATCTGACCAATCAGGGAGCGGGGACACCGTGAGGGAGAAAACCAAACGCCATTTTGTAGGGCATGCAATAATGGTATTTAACTTTACAACTGTGAATTCATAACCTAGGAAACCTGTAACAACCCGATATACAGCAATAAACTTTCTCTTATATGAAACAGCTCTTGCTTGTAGCTCCCCTTCCTGACACTCGGTTTTGTCAAGCAGTTTTGTGGTCTTTTTTCCATTTGGTTTAATTTCATACTCCTACAAACATCTGATGACAGCTGTAGAACTCTGTCCATGCCAGCATCTTGCCTTGGGGTCAGGGTGGTGTGCCCAAGCCAGCAACCCTTGGGTGCCATGCACTGATTTGCTGGGGCAGGGGCAGCAAAGCACTCAGGATTCAAAGGGATAAAGCAGATATGGATTCATCAAAAGCTTCATTTCACTGAATGCCCTGGAGGGCCCTTGTCAGTTGTTTCTTACCTCCCTCAGAGAAAGGAGAGGGTAAAACATCATCACGAAACCCAGAGGAAAGAACTAAAATAGCTGCTTGTGCGGGGTAACTCATCCATCAGCCTTTATTTTTATTTTCCAGACTGGTGAGGTGGCTGGAGACAGAGGTGAGTATATTGAGAGGCCGTCCCTTTGTGCAGCTGCATGTTTGAATTGATGGGACAGCCCTCAGAGTGACAGATGGATGCCTGTAGCTATTTGATACATTCGCTGAATGAATAATATATAAAAAGGCAATGCAGTGGCATTTAAAGGGCCTCAGACTCCACCACCTCCAAGACAAACAGACTGCCCAACCTCAGACACCGAAGGCTTTACAATTCTCAAGGCATTGTTTCACTGTCAAGACTGGGCAGAAATTGATGAAGCAGAATTTCAGTTTCTACTTTTGAGAAACAGTCCTTTAGCCACAGGGTTATCCTCACCAGAGCTTTCACAGGCTTTATAAGCCTACCAGGAAATGGTACCACTCTGGCTGTAATTAACCCAGAATACACCTAAGTGTCTTAGATGTGTGATAACAAAAAGCAGCACAGACAAGTCACAACAGCTTCACCAAAAGCTTATTCCACTGCAACCAGTGAAAGAATTTAAATGAGATCCTTAATACACACATGCATTATCAGAGCTGCTTTTCTTCCACATGGTGTAAGAGGATGGAGCAACAACCATAAATACAGGCATTAAATGGGCTCCTTTCTGTTACTAGAGGGACAAACTTATATCAGCAAGTTGGATCTATTTAATATACATCATACTGCCTGTAATAGAGCCTGGTAAATCCTAGCCAAATATAAGCACATTGTTCTCCTCTACTTGCCATTCCCTTAATATCAGAGCAAATATCCTCCCAAAGAAGCTGCAGCTGCTACTCCTGAGATGGTTCATAAAAACTCATAGCAGCCTCCAACTGTAAACACAAATATGGCTCTTAGTTTGGCTATAGATTTTCTCCACTGCCCTACCTAAGACATTTGCTGTGATAACAAATGCTGCTCTCTGATAACAAAGTCATGGCATCCAACAAAATACAGGTGTGAGTTGCCAATTTAATTTTAAAAAAAACCCAAAACAACAAACCATATTGATGCTTGATTTACTTTTAAGGTATTTAAATGAAATTTTATTAATGAGATCTTATTTAATCTACATTACTTTCATCGTTAAATTGCTGCTAGCTAAGCTCGGGGTAATGGCTGTGATACACCTCCATGTTCACGTTGTTTCAGTTAAATGCAGATATTTTCATTAGAATTGAGTGGAACCTTGCAGACCAGGCTAATTTAGAGGCAGAACATGGTCACTTGCCCTTGCAGGAGTTGGACACTACCTAGTCCCTACCTGTTCTTTGTTCCATGACAGAGGACAGGACATATCAGCTGCCCCTCTGATTTGGATTACTCTGCCTTCCCTGTGCCTTGCACATCAGGAGAAAGCTACTCTGTAGGGATGGCTCTCACCGGGCACTGCCACGGGAGACAGCAGGACCCCCAGGTGACAGCTCTGCACAGCCAGCACGTATCTGTACCTCAGGACTGTGGCTGGGTTCATGAAGGAATCTCAGGATGTATATCACAAGAAAACTGGCAGCCTAAGCAGCAATTTACAGAACTCTGGTCTGATTTTATTCTCAGAAAAGTCAATTGAATACTTAGTTTTGCTTTCCAAGGGAAGAATGTGTAAGGCACACTACTCTGACTACACTGTCACAGTGAATAAATAACATATTTGCAATACAGGGAAACATGTCACGTTTCCTTTGCCAAAGCTGCTCCCAACAGGCATTTCCGCCATCACCAAACAAAAATGCACTGGACATAGTATCTCTTTAAGACTTTAAAGATCCCCTTATTTTATGCCAGAAATAGCTCGCTTGCTTACCTGAAAGGTAAAAGGTTATTGAGACTGTAGAGCATTGTACCTCTGACAGGCTGCCTCCCAAACACAGAGTAAACACAAGTCCATCCAGTTTATGGTCCCTGGACAGACAGATAGCTAGGCAGCTGCAGCCAAAAGCAGATCTGTGGGAGGTATCACTTCACACAACCACAGACCTCATCCCACCCTGCCTGCTTTTCATCCCACCACTCTTCCCACCAAAATCTTTGAGAGGTGCAGTCCTGAGCATGCATGGTAACATGGGTGTTTGCAATACACTTGTCTCCCCAGGAAATTCCAACCTGGAGAGCAACAGCTCTGTAAGGTGTAAGATCAGTTATTACAAACCATATTTGAAAGAGCCACCCTCTTAGAGACTTCAACCTATAATCCCACGAGCTCCTGTGGTCATAAATGGGATCAAGGATTTCCAGCCCCCAAAACCTGAAAAAACACCATTAAACATGAAAAAGGAAATCAGCATCTCTACCAGAAATTCTTAGGAAAGTTCCAGCACTGAAGGAGACCTCCATGTGCCCCTCTCTATCTTTTCTTCTGGGAAAATTTCCTCATGCATCAACTTTAGGTCTAACCAATTCTTTATTTAGCAGACATAAATGACTCTTTAACTAACAAGCTGCTTTGGGGTTTTTTAATCCAGGATAACAGATCAAACGAAGGTGATGGATGTGCAGAAATCCCAGAGAAGACTTGGACATGCACACTTATCCCAGGCCTGGTGAAGGGCAGGCCAGGCCAGCAGTGTCTGCAGAGCAGGGAGCATCCAGCAGCCCCGACACAGCACACCCAGGGGGTTGGAGCCAACAGCCAGCCCAGCCCTGATATGGCTTCTGGGTGACAGCCAAGACCTGTCTGGTCCTGGGAATGAGACCCCTGTGCTGGCCACACTCAGAGAGCCCCACTGGGATTCATGTTTTGGACCCTAATTCAGTCATTGTGTTTCAACTTCTCTATGGTTTCTGTGGTTTGCTTCCTTTAATACAAAATCTGCCCCTAAGGAATTAAAGCCCCTATAACCAAAAACGTGCAGCAGCATCTCAGGAAGCGAGGCAAAGTATTGTACTGACAGCTTTTTCAAAGGTCACTCTATAACACCAAAACCTCTGCTTTAGTGGAGCATTTGCTGCTTGTTTCACTGCTAAATTAATAATCATCTCCTACCTTGCTTTAGGGATACAAGGTCACAAAACCCACACAGGCCCTTCATTACCAGAAGGGTATAATGGAGATCATGACCAGCCCAGCACACACTGGGACTTCCCCATCCAAGCCCTGTCTCAGGACTGACTGCAGCAAATCCTGCCTGGGAACATGGATTGGTGACAGTCTCAGTGGAGGGCTTTTAAATCAAGTCACTTTGCACCATGGTCTGAGACACATCCCAAAGCTGGTTCACCTTCAGGGCACAGCACAAAGCTCATCCATCTGCTCAGGCTGCTGCTGAGGGAAGGGGAGAGGTTATGTGTGTCTGTTTACAGCAGAATGTCAGTTTGGCTGTACTCAAGTTACACTTACAGGCACTGAATTAAATGTAGCACTTTTTATATCCAACAGTTGGGTCCAAAATTTAAAAAGAAAGACAGTCACCTTGAATCCTTTAATATGAACACTAGAGTTTAGCAAATCTGAGCTTATCAGCAACAGAGTCAATTTTATGTGCACTATGAAATAAATAATGAACATCAAGTTCTTGTTTATTTCAGTGATGCCCTTATTTCTGTGGATCTAAATGCCTGACAAGTTTCACAAATCTGGTCCTTTCATTAAAATTATATAGCTGAAGATTTTTGATATCAGAAGCAGAATTTTTACATTAAAACACAGAAATTTTCTGAAGTATACCAGTTTTAATTTGAATATTAAAAAAAAAAAACATTCCTGTAATTTATATGTGTAAATACAATGTAATTTTTAAAATACAGAACTAAATCGAGTCATCTGGCACTGCAGGTGGCCCCAGAATTTCAATGGGTTCTACTGAATGGCTGCTGCTGTGTTTTCCACAGAAAAGTAATGTTTGTGACATTTAACCTCCAGATCTATCCCTTTGGAATGCAGTCATCATTACTTACTGTATTATCCATGCCAGGAAGTTTTATTATTACACAAATAAGATTTTCAGTACTGTTGCTAAAATTCACCAGACGCACATCACAATTTTTTCCCACCAGTCCAGGCAAAGCAGCCAGGATTAATGGTGCTTTCGTGCCATGACCCATCGCCCAAATAGCCCATCAGCCACAGAAGACATTCACTCTGCTAAAGCCTTCAGGAAAGGATCACAGCCTTTCAGCAACAAAGAAAATGTGCCTTTAGGATTGCTAGGTTTAACTCCTGGCTACAGTCAAAGCTTTGCAGGTCACAGCGACCAAAACACTGAAAACACCGCATTTAATTTCACCTTCCTTACAACAACAACAACAACATCTTTCTATGCTGCAGACCTGCTCCAGTAAACTCATTAGCTTCCTAACTTGCTTTAATTAGAATTATCAAGATTCAGGGGATGTTTAAGTTGGATATCAGGAAAAGGTTCTTCCCCCAGAGGGTGGTTGGGCACTGAACAGGCTCCTCAGAGCAGTGGTGACAGCACCAAACCTGACAGAGTTCAAGGAGTGTTTGGACAACACTCAGGGACGTGGTGGGATTCTTGGGGGTACCTTGTGCAAGTCCAGGAGTTGGACTTCAATGGTCCTTGTGCATCCCTTCCAACTCAGGATATTCCACGATTCTATGATTCTAAGATATTAAAGTCCCACCATACCAAAACTCAGTACTGAAGAAATTCAAGCTCCTATTCAAATTGAAAAGCTGAAAATTCCCTGTTGAACAAAAACATTTCCATAATACAAAAACCTAATAGTGGTTATTTGAGGGTTTTTTAAACAAGCATAGTAATATAATGTAAAAATTAAGCATTTACAATTTTCACATCAGGACTGTTTATGGAAATTTGTATCGCTTCATGGAATGCACAATTCTGTGGAGAAACAGTCAGAAGAAAATTCCAACTTCATCTGTGCACAAGAAAAGAGTTAACTGAACATCAGTTACATCCAGATGCTACTTCAGCTGAAGCTGCTCTTAAGGAAACGTAGCTGGATGGTTTGTTTTGAAGCTATTCAACAGTAGAGTTGAAAAGAGAACAGTTTCAGATCAAAACCAAAGCAAAATTAAAAATTGAAAATCTTGTCAGAAAATCTGCAACATTTTGCACAATTTAAGCTTTTGATGGAGAGGGAAAATGCTTACTATTGCAGAAATGATATTTTTAGCAGAAGCAGCATTTTCTTTCATGAGGATTTCTCCATGGAAAGGGTCCCAGCCATCACTGCCTTCCTGACATCCAGCTGATGATGCTTCTACAGCTGCAATAAGTATTAAAACTGTGACTCCCAGGGACTAGCAAAGGTACTGCATCTTCTAGCTCTCATTACAAACTCAAAATAAAGAATAAGAAAAGGTGGTTTTAAATTCATAGCCACTTTAAAGGTCACAGAAAGTATTATACTATTACAAGATCAGTTAATTATATTATTTATGGAAAGCATTTGTTCTGGGAGCAGAGATTAGACATAACTACAATTGGATGTGTCTGTGACAAATCTAGAAATTAAACAAAGCTCCCCTAAAGTCAAAGCCAAGGGATTTTTTTTGTACCATAAAACCACTCTGGACATGCTGTCCTGGCAGGAAAAACTCCTTTCCATTATTTATTACCCTGTGAACTGCTTCTGGTAATGCTAATAACTCTCAGCATCGTTCCTACGGCTGAGCAACTAGTGAATGCTGAGATTTCAGCTGAGTTGGGGTCCACTGAGAAATTCAGGCTCAGTGTATGCATATGAACTGCAACAAATAAATAAAGTTATTCTGTTCAAGCTAATTTGAGAAATGAAATCTCTCCAAAGGACCATGTTAGAGACAACAGAGAGAAAAAAGACCATCTGAGTTTAGGGTTAGTAAGGAATTTGCAGCTCTTGTGTCCTGGCATAACTTTGTGTGTCCATAGTTTCAGAAGTGGATTACACACATCTCTTTGAGCTGGTTGGTCACCAAAGCATTCGGGATCTTTGGCAGTGGATGCAGAAGTTTAAATAAGAATGTCATGGCTTGTGTCAGAAAAACACCTTCTGCTAGACTTCTTCTCTTTACATAATTTAACTTCAAAGCATTTTAAGGCCAAGCTTGGCAGAGGATGTTGGTTTTGAAAGAAAAAAAAAATTAGTTATTCCGTACACTAAGACCATAAACAGTCATTACTGATCGTTGGAGGACTGAGTACTCCAAAGGGATCTAATGAAGGATCATGCAGTGCTATGCAGTGCATCATCCAGCACTATGCAGTGCTGGAGATAAGACTATTTTAAACAGCCCAGAAAATTAGGGACAACCCAGAAAAAATCTTGAACAGAAGGTCAACTATGAAAGTAACATCTAAACTGAGTTAGTCCCTAAGCATTTCCTTCACTTCCTTGCAGCAGAAGGGCTATGCTGTGGCAACTGCTGTATCTGTGTTTTACACTCTTTTTCACAGGATTATCAAAAAAGTAGGAAATAATGCAGAACCAAATCTAAACCTAAATCTTCAGGGCTTGAAAGCTTAGAAAAAAATAATAAAAATAAATTTATTTTTAAAAAAGGCCAAAAAGAGATATTCTTCCACTCAAATAGCAACTGAGAAAGTTAAGCAGCTCTTAAGACTCCACCCCACAGTGCTCTCAGCTCAGCCTGCAGCACTGCCCTGAAGGGAGAACCATTGCCAGCCATGGCTTCCAGATCCCATTCTGCCAGGGGAGGAAGGCTAGAAGAGATGCCACTTCACTCCACTTGCAGCAAGGCTGCTGCCACTCTTTAACCAATCTACAGCTCACTCAAGGAAAATTCAAGTTTAAAAATGGCCCTGCAAAAGCTGGTCACCTTTAAAAATTCATAGGTAACCTGGGAAAAAACAGTATTCTCAGTGAGCTAACTGCCATATCCTGGTCCCTTTGTGCCACTCTTGTGGTCCATTACTCAGAGCAGAAGCTTTTTGTGGCTGGGAGGCAGATGGATGCTGCTGGCTGTCCTGCTGTTGAGAGATGGTGCTGGGACTGAAGCACTGCTTACCTGGACTCAAATGCAGAGCCAGGCAAAAAGAATCCAGGGTTCTAACATCTACATTTCTCCCCAAACTCCATTTCAACACATGTAACTGTAGAGCAGAAAATCCGGCATTTGGGGCCGGCTTGTAACACACTTTGTTTCCATTAACGGGACCTGTGTCACCTGCCTCCTCCTCCACTACAACACACACATTTTCTTCATTGTTTCCATTCTGATCTGAAGAGCTGAAGCCTGAGCATGTTGCTTAGCAATACAGGAGTGGAATAAGCTATGCTTAAAGTCTTCCTCCTCTGCTAGATGCCCTGTAGCAGCCATTACTAGAGGAAAAATTGACTTTTTCATTATCTTCTTATTGTTTCCAGGGCAGTTTCTCCCCTGTTCCCATTGCATCTGGTTTAGATTTCTCCCTCCTCCCAATATTCTCACATTAACCTTTTCTTAGGCACAGCATCTACTCTCACCCTCTCACATATCTAATATGTTTCTCAGTTGTGGGTTTTTTGATGGGAGTTTTCCACTTCATTCTCAGATAACTGAATTCATTACAGATTTAAGCAAACAAATCCAGAATGTTACAGGACAACACCTGCAGGAAAAATAACCTCTGAGTAAATAAAATACTTCCTTTCTTTCTTTTAGCCAACATTCAGTTGACTTTGCCTGCCAAACAGAAAGAAAAATAAAAGGTTTCTGAATCAATTCCGTTTCTGCAGCTTAGAACCCAAAAAGCTTTCTTTCTGAGCAAAATCCCTGGCTGTTAATTTCAAAGACCTGTGAAAATGAAAGCTGTATTGTACTCTCTCTACATTCTGGTGCCTGATATTCAAATGAGGCTCAAAACAAAATTAACCATCCCTTAGACTAATCTTTCCCAGACAACACTAACTTCCTGAGAGACTCTCTGAGGAATGGGGGGCAATCTTTCAGGCCCATTTCTTGAGGAATGCAACACTGTATCACGTCTGTCAAAATCTTGTCTTGATCTCTCTGAGAGAGGATATGAGAATCTGTATGACTGGTGTTTGGGTTTGCTACCAGGGTACAGAAACAAAGCCATACCTCAGCTGCAGGTAAATCACATGCATTCAGGGACTGGTACTCACTCCATCATCATAAAACACACCAAAGAGCTTTGTTTATGCATTCAGCTGCAAGTCTTCTTTAAGTTTCTGTTGTGGTGCTTATTAGATTTGTGGTGTCAATAATCACGTTAGCAAAAACAGTTAAGGGACAGTCTCCTCAAAAAAGATCACGGCTCAGGAGGGAATTATCCATTTCTAATTACAGTTCAGCTGCTGCTGCTTGCTCTTGCTGACTGTCTGCTGCTGTCTAGGTTTAAGGCACATGGATCCTGCTTTGGACATTGGATTGGCCATTTGGAAACCAAGGCCCCATTGTGTGACAGCCCATGGTCAGTGCTGCAGACCAGCCATGGGGACAGTGGGCAGTGAGCACACCAGATCCTCTCAAGGAAAGTAGGGAGCTGTAAGTGTCAGCTTTCCAAACAGCCTCCTTCCCAACAGGACAATGCTGCAGAGGCAGAGGATACAGCAGGCATCAGCCAGACCCCCCAGCAGGGCCTTTGTGTGCACACAGCCACAGCATCCTCTGCACTCCAGGGTGTCCACGGATGGGTGGTGGCACCTAATGAGGGTGTGGAGCAGCCAGGGATGCCGCAGAACCTGCCTCAGCAGCACAGGGAAGGGTGTCGGAGGGACCGGTAAAGAAATGCAGCTCCCAGAGACTTCAACCACAGAGTGACTCTGAATTACAAACATGAAGTGCTACAGCAGGATCCCTCTGTGCACTCTCCTGCACCGGCTTTAATTGCAATTACTTTCAATCTGTAAAAACTCTGCAGACTTGAGGACCCACTCATTAAAATTTTGGCAAAATCTCCGAGTCCTGGGCTACTTCCAAACATTCACATCTCTGGCCGAATCAGACTCTTTGCCTATATTCACCCTGACTATAACCAAGAAAATAATTATATAAGACTTTTGTTTTTAAACTGACAGCATGATACTTACATCTGAATATTTTGTGGGTTGCAATATATTTTCATAAATTCATCAATCATCCAAAGATTTTTGTCCAAGAAGTTTTCAGGAAATTACAATGAGCTTTAAGGATCACACAATTCAACAGATATAATTTTAATATTAAAGACTCATAAATTCTTCAACGAGTAGTGCTGCTTAGATTAAAATCAGAACCCAGACGAAAAAAAACTATTTACTTATTTATTTCAGAAGACAGAATGTGGAGCACTGCCTGCTTCTGAAGCACTGGTTATCTGAGAACAAACCAGTCTGGGCTTCGAGGTCCTGCATCACACAAAGCACCCTGAAGTGCCTGTTCTCAGCACATTTGAGCCATCCCCTTAATGAACAGAACCAATAGTTTGGGATCTCCTGGCTGCTCCACCTGGAACCCCACCAGTCCCACTGCCTGAGGGGCACACTTAGGAGATGACAGTCAGACTCACATCTTTTCTTTTACTTATTTAAAAAACCTTTCCTTTTTTCCTTAATCCTTCAGATGCTTTTTTTTTCTCCCTACAGCTCTTCTAATCATCACTGTTGCAAATTTTACTTGTCAGCTCCTGATTTGTGTATTTCCTCCACCCCTTACATAGCTTCTATATCTCCACCTCAACATTAAAATTGTATTGTCAGTGTTTCTGAGCAAAAAAGATTAGGCCACAGGGGAGATGGCTTCACTATCCATAATACATGCTCTGCCACCAATGTCTTTCATGCATCTGCTTAACCAAACAAGACAAGCCTCAGCACAGAAGATGGGGAAGGATATGATATAACAGAAAGGTATTTTAATTAAGCTACAAAAAGCTTGCTGTCTGATCACTCTGGGTAAGGCCACTCGGATGTGGCAGAGGGACAGCACTGCTGCCTCTGTAATTCCAGCTGCAAGCACTGGGAATATCAGGAGCAGGGAACAGCTGTCCCAAGGCAACTAATGCTGCACTTTGCTTCTTTATTTTGCAAATACACTGAAGTATCCCCATAATACAAATGTAGAGGTAGATGCAAGGTCACCAAGCTCAGGCTCCTGCTACCTGGAATTTACCTTCAATATCAATTTCATCTTTTCCTCAAAGTTCTATTGGACTTTATTTGTTTGCTTTTCTGTTTTTTTATAAGGACAACAGAGGCCATTTGAAGGTGAAGTGAAAAGATGGTGCAGAATTTTATCTAGCTGCAGGAAAAATTGAAGATTCAGATGCCTTCCCTATATGTAAAAAGGAAACTCCTGCTGAAACATTGCTAATATCACTAGATCCAGAATAAAATGTTAAGTGTCCCTATGGTATTTCAGAGGAATAAAGGGATAAAATGAACAGTTTGCAAGCTAATTCTCAATACGTAACAGAGTATTTGTCCAGATTTAGACTATGATCTTCAGGGAGGCAAGGGAGAGGTGAGTTCCCAAATCCCAGTGAAAAGCAATGAAAATTCACCTTTTAAGGGAATTCAAGATTCAGATTCAATTTTTTTCTTTCTATATTTCATCATTTCAGCCCCTAACAGTCATAAAATTAGTGAAAACATCTAAAAAGATGTTTCAGTCAAACAGCTAGAATTTCAACAGTGTATTCCAAAGAATTATGTTATCACAAGTACCGTCCAGATTAAAGGGTAGTATGAAAATAACCACACAATCTGGACTTTCCATGTGTAAAATGAAAGGAAACTAAAATAGCTATTAACTTGTTACTAGCTGGAAAACAATAGTGATACATACTGGTAGTTAAAGCAATGAACAAAGGGTGGGCAATAGGTTAGATAAAGTACAAGAGAACTTGAAAACCTGAGAGGAAAAAAGAATTCTAAATGAGGGGAAAATGCACTACTTGGATTAGAACTATTTTTTTTTTCTTTAATCAATGTAGAAAATTTTAGCAAAGGTTTATATATTTTCATTTATGGATAACATTTTGAATGACAAAAAAAAAAAAAAAAAAAAAGAAAAAAGGAGTTTTCCTGTAGACACCAAAGAACCAGCCTAAACTACTGTTGTTTCCCAATTAAACCAGCCCAAATATTAAGCAGAAAGCCAAAGATCTCTCTGAAGTACTGAGCTTTACTTTTAACATGTCTCAGAAAGGAGGAAAATTTTAAAGGGAGGTAGGACTGCCAGCTTAGTTTGTGTGTTTGAAAGGGCAAAGGCAATGCAGAAAGGGCAGCAATGACTGGGCATCTTGCAGATTCACACATGGCATAAACCTGGTATACACTGCCAGTTAACTGCCATTTAGAAAAGTACATTTAATACAGCACTTTATCATGTGATACATTTGGAGATGAGTCATGGTATTAATTCAAAAACAGAAGCACAGGGAAAAGCTTAGAGACCATCATAGGTGATTGCCTCAAAATTATTTCCCGATAGTGTGCAGTGGCAGGAAAGGACTAATACAATCCTTGAATGATTAAAAAGAAGACAACTGAAGAAGAACAAAGTCAGTGTCACCTCTAAACCCAACTTTGGTGGAGCTCTTATTAGGCTGTTGCCCCCAGTCTAATTCAAGGAAGATGTGAAAAAGTGATGAGCAATTTAAAGCAGAACCACAAATGTGATTCACCAGCTGAGAAACATGCCTTCCAACGTGGGGCTTAAGGCATTCAATAGATTTGGCTTTCAAGAAAAGCTTCAGCTGTAGCTTGATCACTGCACATACAGGTGAAAGAGAGAGCTGTGGTGGCAGCTTTTCAAAGGTGTTGACAAAGAAAAACCAAGACCCAACAGATGGGAGCTGAAGTCATAGAAATTCAATCTGGAATAAGAAATAATTTAGCATCACAAAGGCTAATTAAACACTGGAGCAGTTTTTCATTGAAGGTGATAGACTTTTCCCAATGTAAGCCTTTAAAACAGGATAAAACACTTTTTAAAAGATGTTCTTTAAACTAGACATCATTTGAAGTGCTGCACAAGACTCATTGTCAATAGACTGGAGGAATTACCTTGCCCCTGCACTGACTTCAGTTTCTGCAGCTTCACATGAGGCTGTTTCACCTATTTAAATATTGTAAGACCAATGCAAACCCTCTATAAGGTTCAGAAGTTCTTTCTCTTCTTCCCCCTAATGGTCCTACAGGACATCAGTCAGATTCTGATTTTTTTTTCATTCAAAGTTCTGAAATTTCAAACATTAACTACGGCTAGAGCAAAGACTGCATGTGGAGTTACTCCAGGCTCTAACATGGTGCTGCAAAGCACCCGTCCTTCTGTTTCAAGATAAAAATGCCCAGCCATGATGAAAATGATGAAGTCAGACATTTAACCTCAGCAGATACAATTTTTTCCTCATTATTTTACCATGGCAGCTGCTTTGGGTTTGTTCTTTTGCCTACTCTGCAACTTTGGCTTCTAGAATTATTTAGACACATTTCCCTTAGTTGAGTTTATGTTCTGGGGACAACTCTCTAATTTCTTCTTCCAGTATACAAGCTGAAAAATAAAATGCTCATATTAACCAAGACACCAAGGTCAATCCAAGAATACTTTGGTGAAATGGAAGGAAAATATCATATTTAAAAGAGAAAGAAGAAAAAAAAAAGACAAAGAAAAAAGGGCTAACAAGATACATAGATCCTTTCTGCTTTGAAACTGCACAATAAGGATGCCCATACACATCACTGAAGGCTTATACACACGTGAAAATGCATCTTTACTCAGAACAGGAGAAAAATCTAAATCTTTGACCCAGCACCACTGTGAGCCTTACTGGAAATGCCATCAGCACATCCCTGAAATGCTCTAATTATCCACTTTCAGCATGTTACTGTGTTTTGACAAAATTTGAGTTGATGGCACCAAGGACATTTCTACCACTCAAAACAGTTACTAAAATAATCTTGTGTAACACAAATCATTGGGTAACATGTTCCATAAACTGACTGCTCAAAGAAGCTTAGAATGACCTTTTACCCTCTCCTTTCACCAGAATAAAGAAAGAAAAGACACAGTGCAGTGGCTTACTGAGATGTGTCCAGCATTTGGCAACCTGGGCCAAAATCTCATTTCATTTGCATAAGTGCAGTAGTCCTTACCCCAAATCTCAGATGACTCCCCTAAAGCCCCTGCAATCTTAAAAATTAACAACTGAAGATGTATTTTCCTAACTCAAGCCAAAAAAAAAAGGAGGGAAATAGGGAATGTCAGAGATGGAAACCGCATACGTTTTATAAATACACAGTCTTATTTACAAAATCCAATTAATCTTCTACTCTCTGTGTTTAAATATTCTATTGGAGAAAACCAATACCTTTCTGCTTATCTCATTCTTATTTATAACATTTCATTACATTTTAGTTCATCCAACTGCTCTATTAGATTTCCAGGCAAACTGTGCTGAAAGCCCATGTAAGCAATATGTGTTTTGTTAATGAACTGGGATCCACCATCATGGAAGAGAACACTTGATTTCTCCATTTTTGCCACCCTGAAACCATACTACCCTTGGATTCCAGACTGTAGCTTTTTTCCCAGATTTTCCGTGCTCACCTTTTTTACTTATTAATAATAATTATCCTAAACTATCTGCAGTCACCATTAGAAACTGTGATTTTCCCCAACAACCACTTCCTCCAGTGGTTCCTTCCACCTATATGATGTATAACGATAGTCTGTCAACACCACACACCCCCCTCACCTCTGAAGACTCTGCTCCTGCAGGGTTGGTATTTCCCATATGAAAATAACCAAGGCTTGAAACCCAATCATATGCCATAGGGCAGGAGTCAGCTCCTTGAGTTTTCCCAGGAAAGGGGAAGTAGATGCACATTCCTAGTACAAACATAAATATTAGGCTACAGCAAACTATAGGGAAAATCCCACGACTACTGCTTCGGTGACCCCCAAGTACCTCTCTAGATAACTGTGCTGTAATACTGGGATGAAATAACCTACACAAGAACTCGTTTACAAACATACAATACGATGAGTTCAGCCCTATCTCTGCTGTGGAGTTGTGATGCAGTTAAGAACTACAACTCTATTCCTGCTGGATAATGTTTTTTTCGCAGTGTGCTCTATTAGCATCAGCTTCCTTTCTAAAACTCAGTGCTCTTCTTTCCCACTGCTGAAATTCCAAATATCCAGGATTGTATCTGTGTTTAGCGACCTACCCCACAAGTGTGTTACTAAGCTTAAATAGTTAATAGTTTGTTCAGTGCTATATAAATTCCAGGCTGTAGTTTTAAGACTGGTGTGAAAGCTGGAATTTGCTGGCTAATACCAAATTTCTGCAAGAGTTGTTACATATGCAAAAGACATTCTGCTCTCCAGTCCCAGATCTGTGGTTGTCACAGTGATTAAAACTCCATGTTTCCTAAACAATTAACTAACATAGTCTATTAAATCTCATTTTATTACTTTGAATGGATTGAGATGGTACAATAATCCAACTCGGAAGCAAGACAGAATTTGCATATCTCTTTCAGAAAATGGATGAGACATAAAATGAACGACATGGTGGATAAAACCAAATCCTTGTGTGTTCTCAGTCTGCTTTGCATTTGATGTTCTCTGCTCAACTACAAACAAGTTTTAGCAGTGATGGACTCAGATTTTGTAGAAACCACAGAGAGAGAAAGCTCTCTAGGCTACCGAAACAATTCACTTTTAACAGAACAAGCACATCACTTCGTATATTTTGACAAATCCGAATGTGCTATCAGCCAAAAATGTTTGTTTTCTTTGACTAGTACTGCTGGAGACTGTGCTGCACGTTGGCTGCCCCATGCTGCAAGCTAAATTCAATTTTGTGATTTGGAAAGTTTTTCTGTTAGCGCTTCAAATGGAATATATGACCTGCAATCCATTTATATTTCCTATGTAATTAGTAGCTGGCAAGTAAAACAAATTAGGTGCTTGATAAACACAGACAATTATATTTTCAAAGCAGTTGTATTTATGCTTGGAAGGAAGGACAGTTTTATGAATATGTAATCAAGGATGTAAAATTGGAAAGAAAACAAAATAGAGCATAGTTAATTTGGTGGTAGCGACAAATTAACACTGAGCCAAGCCCCCTGCACATGCACTGCCCTGATAAACTTGTTATTAGCAAAGGTTCACTCTAAGAGGAGCTTGGTAATCCTTCTTCTGTGTTTGCTCTTCTTTATTAGTCCTTTGAGAAAATATTGTTTATAAAATAAAGATCTGCACAAGCAAAGATAAGAGAGTCCCCATTCCCTGCCTAACCTGTTTAATGGCTAACAAGCTGGGAATATATAGCTTTTTTCTATTTCCTTTACATATTTGGCTACAGGTGTGTGCTGCACACCAGTGATTACCAAGCATTTAGGAGCAGCTGTGCCTCCAAATGAAAGATGAAACCGAACTGAAAGTTTGTTTGAAATGGGAGTAAAACCTGGCAGATGGCAGCATCCAGAAATAGCACCACTGAAACGGAATTTTTTGTGCAGCTACCGCTCCAGAGCACTAGTGAGAACAGGGGGGAGGACGGCTCAGCAACAATCTGCAAGGGTAAAAGGGGAAAAATCAAAAGTAAAGGCAGTTTTAGGGGAAGGAAAACCCCAGAGGGGATGAGAAGAAAGGAAGAAAATTAGCTTCAGATGTCAACACCTAAAAAAAGAACAGAAAGAAGAATCTGTTAGCAAAAGGAAAGGATTACAAGTATGTATAGGCTGGGTTTATGCCTCGAGCAAAAGAAAAACTAGTGGAAGTACATGGGGAAAAAAGAATCATTTAGAGAAAGAAGATGCAAACTGACCAGCAGTCAGGATCAAACAAAGGAGAATTTAAATCTTAATAAGCTTTTGGTGCATTGTGGAAAGTCACGCTTTCTTTGAAAGACTTTGGGTAGTCATTATGCTGAAGCAGATGTAGATCTAAGTTTTCAAAGAGATATGGGGTTAAAGGCATATGCCAAAAGGAACATTCAGTGGTGTCATTTTAGTTATATTGCAGGAGGAAACTGTGGCTTTAACTTTATTAAGCAGCAGACACGGTGCAGATGGTCATGGCCAGCAGCTCCACAGCGCTCTCTGCGTAGTTTTCTCCAAGGTGGAGCTTTGGGGGCTGCAGTGCCACAGCAGAACCCGCGTTTCCCTTAATCCCATTGATGGCTGACTATAACTTTGTGTACTTATTTCAGCTGAAATTTCTCAGAAATGGCCTAAAGCTGAATCCGAGAGGAAATGCAGCCCAAAGTGATTCAGCCTTTGGCCATTTCCCACTGGACCAACAGTACCTCCTCCCTCCAGTGATGGTAATACCTCCAAACATCAGAGTGGTCTTGTAAGAGCAATTCATCTTTTCATGGATACAGGCTTTTGACTTTGATGTATTTATGCATAGCTTCACTATGCACTTCTCAATAAGAAGGTTTGAAAGTGTCTAAATCACTTTTTAAACTGGAATTTTACCCAGGAAAGTCACAGAAATCTGCAGAAAAAAAAAACCTCACATAAGTGATTCCAGTTTAAGTGATTGGTATTAAATGAATCCTATCACTGCTTCCTAAGTGAGGAGGCCAGAAGAAACACGTTGCTCTCCATTCACTGTGCACACACAAGGTGGGATAATATAATGTGACAGAAGCTGTAAATTAAGATCACATCTGGATGCAGGAATCACCTAAAACTTGAACATCCCACTTTGCAAATGTCTTTTTTCATTTAATGTTGTCTTTTGGCTGCAACTAATGTCAGACCATTTAGCAGTCTGAAATCAGCAAAGCCATAGGGCAGAGCACCCTGATGACTTTAAGAGGTCTCTAATTGCACTGCTCTTCTATATCTCATTGTTTAGGGAAAGCTGACAACTTTGCTTTCCTGACAAAAACTGTTCCAGATGATTCAGACGAGTCACTTGTGGCAACCACTTTGCAAAAGTCTTCTAATATGAGTCATTTTATGGTGATTCATTTACTTTTTCATCATTTTAAAACAAACTTTCCTGTGTGAAAAAGTTTAAAGAGCTTTTTGAAAGACAATTTGCAATTGCAAAGCTCTATTTTTCACTAGAGACAGAATTGCTGCTTTGCCAAAACAAAGCTCTTCTGAGCAATTTTCATCTATTTCTAGCCTTGTAAACCAAGCCCAGTCTGAGTGCAATGTTGAAAACAGTGACATCAGATATTCTGTAGCATGGGTGGGTTACTAGGCGACGCTGCAAAGTTCTGCAATGTTATCCAAAATCCCAAGCTTTCCCAAAACTACAATCACATTCACTACAATTATCTTCACTCATTAAATAGATGTCTGGAGCAATGATGTAAAAATCTGGTGAAAGGTTTCTTATTTACATCAAAACATTTTCTTCAAAAGTTAATTTTACACATCTTAAATAGCAACTGAGATTTTTCTGTACAGTGAATAATTGTTTTGCAAAGAAGTGTAGGGTAACCACTACACCAAAATGGGAGCTATTGAGATGTATTGATTAGGAAATTCTATACTGGACTTGAGGTCTAAGATTTCCTCTAAACTGTCCCCAGAAAACCAGAATTCTGACCAGTCCTTAACAGAGAGCTATGCTGGAAGTGACACACACATACATTTATTTAAAAAATGGTCTTAATTTATTTAACTAGTTGCAGTAGCCACTTGGAAAAGTTGGCAAACATAACCAAGGGAAACCCCCCTAACTCTGGGGAATGTCACTCACATTTCAACTCCCTGAGTGCCAACATAAATGATTCCCACATGAATTACCACCCTCCAATGAGCAGAATTTTGTAGAGACCAAAACCAAAGACAAGTGTCCTTATTGCTGCTGTACTGATGGACTTCTGAGACAACAGCATGGATTAATGAGCCTCTGCTAAATACAGGGGAGCTAAACAGACAGCTCTGGATTGAAGGAGGAAATTAAATTATTCTACAGTCATTTAACAATATGAGTGTGACAGGAACACCAAAAGCAAAGTCAGTTTGAAACTCTGTCCTCATCAAATGCTGCTCTCTCAAAGAATGTGGGATTGTAAAACAGCAGAAGCTTTTGCAGATCGGGTATTTGCTCTGCAGATGTCAAGTCTCTGGAGGAAGCTCTTTTAGGAACCCAGATTTCACACATCACATTTGTTGGTTAGAACCAGGATGCCCAGGTAGAAGAGCCTGAAGCTTCTGAAGAAGTGGAAAGGAACTTCAGCTATGCAAACATATTTCAGAAATATAATTTTTCAAAAACCCCAAGGATGTGCAATATGCAGATCAGGACAAAGAGTCATTCCAAATGACTGACCACATGTACTAGAAAGGGCAAAATCTCTGTCTTCCATTATACTTAATTTAGTGTGTTGCATTTATACAGTAAAGCAAGACTGAATAATGTATTACAATAATGAACTTGTTGGGAAGACAAGCTCTGGAGAAAACTCTCTCCCCTGACGTATTTGTGCTATTCTAATGGTTTCACAGTGTTTTCAGTGTGCCCTCATTTTCTCAGAAATTTGGATTTCGATTCTTTTTGCAATATTTTATTGGGAAAGCACAGAGTTTTCTTCACATTCCCACAGGGGTTGAACTCTGAGCTTAACTAAAACTCTCTAAGTCTCTTTCTGCTAAGAACAAAGTTACACTTCCACATTGCACCTTATTTAGGAAAGAAATGTACAAAAAAACCTGGTGCTTATGAATGATGTGAAAAAAGAACATTAGCACATGGTTCTGGAGATCTTTCTGGCAAAACAGTTCATCTATTCTATAATAGCTATGAAATGCAAGTACTGTTCTTTCTTAGAACAAAAATATTCTCAAGTAGACCTTGATTTCTTCCTCCAGCAGCTTGTTTCCCCTCAAGCCTGTTGATACAGAGTGCTGTCTATGAATACACTATTTCTCCTGTTATCTGCAATACCCATGCTAAACAAACAATCAAAAAACCCAAAAACAATAACAAAAAAACCCACAAAACAAACACCAACATAGGTAAGTCAAACACATTTCAACTTTCTTACTGCTCAGACATACCTTACGGGCCAGTTACTGAAAGTTCCAGGCAGAGCCCAAAAAGTGCACCGGGAATTAACTTAGCGTGTATTGATTGCTAATTTAAAATAGATCTCTGTTTTCACTCTGTATAATAATCCCAAAAGACAATTTCAAAACACTGGATTTTATTACTGTGAATGTCCAATCCTCACAATGTTATCCTGTGAGCACCTTCAGAGCCACATCTGGGTTGCTGAACCACCAATCCACATGTGCTAAGATTCTTTTGTCCACAGCCGAGGCTCCCCCGGTGCAGGGTAGAGGCTGAAATCAGCACATCCAGCAGAAATGCACAACTGCTGCATGGCTGCAGTCCAGCCTACAAGCTGTGACAAGGCAGAGCAACCTTACACTTGCTAAACTTCCAAATTTAACTGAATTTTTACTTTTTTCTTCTGAGTATTGGTAAATCAGTATCTGTTACAGCATCTGCTGACCTGCTGCACTATCCCAATTACCCACAGCTACTCCACACCTGGTGGTAACACTCTTATCTCCTGCCAACACAACATTAATTCCACCTCTAGACAATTAACCCCCTGTCAGAATCATATTTACCAGACTGAAATTTCTCAGGACTCAAAATATTTTATTAAAGACTTCACAGTTTAAATGCTAACAGCACTAATTCTCTTCTTTGTTGAGTTCCCCCAGGGAGGGATAAAAGAGTCAATTTAGCTGAGTAGCCTTTGTTTTCAGAAGCCCATGATATCAAAAAGGGCTGTAGATAGTGGGTATAATCCTACAATATTAGATTTTTTGATGTTCAGCTCTAAGTGAAGTGGATGCCTAAGTTATTAGTGTACATAATAGTTGCCCCTTGAATTGAACTATGTAATTAATATAGAAATATGAACACATTGAGTTAAAAGTTAAATAGCACTACCATAAAGCTTGATATTAATGTTGCTTTCATTAAACATCAAGAGGAACAAAAAACATACAGAGGCCTTTTGATTTTCTTCAACTGCTATAGTTCTCTCAGTGTCTTGCAGTAGAGTATCACCAACATGTATGATCTGCTACATGCTGGATTTGCCATCCTTGTGTTATACACTCTAATAAATTTCTATTAATATGATAAGCAACTGATTTACTTCATAGTAATTTTATAAATAGCAATACTGTTTGAAAGATCCAAAGAATATCTAGTAGAAATTATCTCAAACTGCATGAATTATCTTGCAATATACAGGCAAAACCATACCATATATGCAAATGCCTTGCAAATCCCATCTGAAAACAGTCTGAAAATAGAAAATTATGTTTTATTACAAGACTTTTATAGTGTAATAAGTTCACTTTCCTAATTCATTAAAACAATGTCTTATCCAACATCTTGAAATTAGCACCTTAGAGAATTTGAACAAGGCACTGAGAGCCTCAATAAAAATCTACTTGGACACCGACCTTTGCATATTCAGTATAGGGAAGGGAAATACATTCACGGGTGAAAGATCATTTCTCATTAAAAATGCTTGAAAGAAGAGTAATGAATGATGTTCAGGAAAGTTTCATTCTCTAAATTTGGGATTGGCAGCAGCAGCAGCCTACCTAGATTCACATCAGAACCCGAATTCATGGGCTGTCTCAGGAAGCACTCGTTTACTAAAGGAAACTAGGACTAGAACTCCATATCATATACTTTTACAATATCGAATAATTAAAATGTCAGGCACAGTTTTCCTTTTGCTTGATCTATTTACTAATTCTGTGAATGACAGAGAATGAAGACAGCTCTTGCTTATTTCTACTGTGTGCAGAGTGTTGTCAGCCTGAAGTGCTGTACTTTCCTAACACATTATCTCATGGGATGAAGCAGTTTCCTAAGATTAAAAAGGGAGGGGTGATTGTTTTAATTAACTTGCTGCTGCTGAAAATTTAAGGAGATTAATTCCACATCTCTAAATAAGCGCAAGATAATAATATTTTCTTGGTGGCAGCAGAATTCTTCTTGATTTCCATTTTTAATATGTATTCTTTGCCCACAGAAGGACAGTTAAAATCCTCCAATATAACCAGACAGCTTTTCACAAAAACTCAGTCACAGAAATAAGACCTATGCAGCAAAACAAACAGAAACATTTAGACTATTGCTTTCCTTTAATTAAAATATGACAGCAGCTGTAGTGACTGTGCAACAGAGAAGAGCAGGGGAAGAGAAAACACTTTGTCCATCTTGTTATGACCAGGTAATTGAGCAAAGCGGAAGAGTGAAAAACATGTGACGCCCTGTGTTCACATGCTGACTTCACAGAGTTGGCATGGAACCAATTCCAAAGTGAAAAATAGCCTATGAAATGATTTAATCTATTCATCCCTATCTCTAAAACATCCAAAAGTGATTTTGTGCATTCTCAACTATTGAAAACTCCCACTAATTTCAAAGATCCAGCACAGCAAAATCATTCCTGGAGAATGGTTAGGAAATTCTTTTTTAAATGGTCTAGGAATTTCCACTAAGCAGGTTTTTAAAAGTCAAATCCAGAAGGAGCTTGCATGCTGGCACCTGGAAGTTTGCAAAGCACCAGCCAACGTTACACAGCTGCAACCAGCGCTTTCAGTCTTTCATGTTCAAGAACACCGATTTAACAGAAAACTGCTTAGTAAAAGGGAATTTAAACCATATACAACCCACCTCACTTTTTAGCTTTCTACAAGGAGACCTTTAACCCACTATTTATAACTAAAGCTACTAGATTTATAGTATAAGTCACCTACAGCTGTATACCATGACTAACTTCTGATTTCACCCCTTCCCTGGTGGCAGCTACTAGTGATGAATCCCAGTGTGGTACAGTCTGTCAGAGCAAGACAGGAAGATTCAACATGTCAGAGCTAAGGGGTGGAATCAGCCAGTTCAGTGAAAATGTGCAGCTCCCAAAGACACATAAAAACAGGAGGCACTCCCTGCTGAAGCTGAAGGATCATGCAGGGGCAGAGGTGTGTATCAAATAGTCAGTTCTTGACTCTCTAACCTATTGTTTTCCCGTCATTCTTTGCCTTCCTTCTTGAAGTCTATTATACTGATGTATTTTTAACCTGTTTCTTCAAGAAATGAGGCATATGTGGTTGTGTTGCCTGGCCATCTGTCAGTTTGCTATTTTCCCTCAAGCACGTTTTGAACCTGTTGAACAACTTCAGCCAACTTGACAGAAGACTAAGGGTCTCAGACACAGAAATTTCTGCATATTTCATGAAAAATTAAAGCTAAAGGAAGGGGAAGACCCGGTACATTGCTGTGTATGTGTGGCTGGCCAGGCTGGCACAGCACAGGATGTGCTGCCACAACCCAGTGGAACAAGCAGGGCTGTGACAGGGAGGCTGCATACCCAGGAGGGGAGATGGAGGTGAGCTCTGCCTATTACATGCACATCCATCAGAAATCCACCCACTGTGCTTCCTCAGCAGTGGCATCTTCAGGTTTCAGCCAAAAATCAGGCAAAAATCTCTGAAGGATAATTCGTTCTTTGGGGTTTGTTTGTTTTTTTCCTCCAAGTAGCTTTCCATCCAAGAGAAAACCAGAGGAATGGGGTGCATTAGTGGGAGGAAAGGAAAGAAAGCCAGAGGTGGTGTGCCCATTTCATATGCAGGTACTGCAAATGAACACAGGTGACCAGGATGGTCAGAGGTCCAGAATTCGCAGGTAAAAGATTTTCCATCTGGCTCATACGACCTCTGGGTCTGATCCATAAACAAAGAGATTCTAAATTATTTAACAGCACATAAAAATCTTATTACCATCTTTAGTTATTGCATGCTAGTTTTCCAGGTGAGAACATTGGAACTTCCATACTATGTCAGAGCAAATGTTAGTTTAATCTTAACTGTCTCCAGTTGTGACCAGAAAGAAAAGAGTATAAAAGAAAGAACAATTATTTCCAGCTTTCTTCCACTATCTTATTTTTGTTGACATATCCATCTTCTAAATCTTTTCTGTATTTTAAATTCAAAAGCATATAACCTTATCTTTCTGTCCTTGTGACTCACACCTTCAAATTTTACCAGTGACACTAAAGTAGATCATACTAGTGAAACTAGTTTGACATTACAAAGGAAAATGTTAAATCAGCTGTAATAAGATATATTGAAAGTCAAATTAATTGTGTAAATTTTCCTATTTAAGAGTACAGCAACACTGCCAGCGCTTTCATCTATATCCTTCTACAGCCCCTGCTGAGGGATTTTGTGTACCTCATAGATATACATATATCATGTCTATGTCTTTACATAATGGATATTTTGAAAAGATTTCCTGCAGTCTATTGCTCACTCTCAGCACCATGTAGAATTATCAACACTATTTGCAATGTGATTAGGAAGTCTTAAATACTGTTTTGTGCCATGGAGATACAGTCTGACAATATTTGAGCGGATAGGATGAGTCATGCAGGGTTTGATTTCGGGCAAGCAGGACTGCATCACCAAGTGTGAGGCAGCAGCTCGTTGCCAGTGCAGTCACACACTGCTCCCTCATTGCAAACACAGTCACATGCCATTATGCTACTTTTTATACAATATGATATCCAACTATTCTTAGCGAGCGTTGTGTTGAATGCAAGTGTAATAAAGTGCAGCATGACTGCCCCTTGTGCTATTTTAGACAAATACAGTGACAGCCAGAGTGTTCCCTTCTGCTGAGGCAGAAGGGTATTACATTAGGAATTGTAAGTACTCCACTTAACCTGTGCTGCAGAGTTACCTAACAGCTGCAATAACCAGAGCTGTGCTGTTCAGTGTCAGGCACTTTTACCAACAAAAAGAGAGGGGGGAAAAAAAATATCTATTTTTCAGCTCTTCATTGCAGGCTTTTTAGAGTGTGAGTTTTTGCTTCTGTGTTTTGCAAGGGAGCTGACCATATTAATATGGGTGAAGGAATTCTGTAAAGTTGCATCATGTCATAGGAACTGATTTCACTAAGGACAGGATATTTTAAAGGATTGGGAACATACTGTCATCACCAATTAAAAAAAAAACAAAAAACAAAAAACAACACTGTCTTTCTTAGAAGCAGATACTGATTGCCTACTTTGCTGGAGTTATAGCTGACAATATTACAAGGAATTCTGGGGAGAAGACCCTTCTTTACTTCATCCTAACAGTAACAGAAAGTTAGCATACATCAGAATCCCTGTCTCTCCAGCACTTAACTAGAATATCCCCTGCCTTTATCTCTGAGGAGCTCCAATCTCCAGCAGCAGGTAAAAAGAATATGGATTTGGTACTTTGTGAAGATTACAGAAGTTGCATCTGTTTTCCCAGTTATCAGTTTAAAGAAGTGATAGGGCTAGAAGGCTCCTTGCCTCAAAGCAGGTCCAAATGCCTTTATATCACTCCTTACAGATGCTTGTCTAGTATGTCCAGAAGTGAACATGGCATTAACTCTTAAGGAAATTTATTTCAGTGCTGGCACTTAAAATTATTCTACTGGAATGTTTCTGAGGAAAAAAATAAAAAGGCAGAGAAAGCCGGTAGGAGTAGAACATACAGTTTAGGATAGTCATTCTCCCTGGAGCAAAGTCAAAACAGCTCTGTATCCTCCAACAAAGCATAGGACAAAAATCAACAAAATGCAAGTGGGAAGCATCAAAAAAATTCACAACAAAGTCCTAAATTTGAGCCTAAAAATAAGCAATAAGAACAAATATATATAGGGGCTGTTTACTAAAGAAAGTTCAGAATAAAACTTGATAAATAAATGAAATATATCAAGAAGGAACAGAATCACTATAATGCAATTCCAGTCCTTCGTAACAAAATGGCAGAATGAAGTTTTTATTACTGACTTCCTGGAAATGTGACAATGCCTGTGACAATCACATGTACTGGGAAGGTGTCAATGTAGCTGCCCCTGAGACAAAACCCTTAGATAACATAAACCTTTGCTTTGTGGAGAAATTTGTTTAGGAACCAGAAGAAAAAACCTAACTCTTGCCTTCTCACTGAAGGGTGCCTGAGACATAATTCAGAATATTGCTTTCAAGGCAAGGGTATCTGCACCCAATCAATTCATAATATAATGAGCAAAGGAAACCAGAGATCCAGGAACAAAGCTCTCGGAACAAAAATGAGTGAACACAGTTCTCACACAGGTAAGTCACAGCACTGCAACTTGTTATAGTTCTCTGTAGGGGCAAGGACAAGGTAGTTTATAACCTGTTCTTGAATTTTTTAAAGGTTTTCTGCAAGATTGCTTAATCAAAGGTTCATAAAATGCCATGTGAATGTCTTCTTACAGATTAATAACAGATTAAAAGGATAGGAAAGTAAAGTAGGAATAAATAGTAGCACTTGAATTGCAGCCTCTGGCCTGAGGCTTATGCTATTCAGTATTTTTGTAAATGATCTGGAAAAGGGGTGGCAGGGATAAAAACATTTGCTGCTGGTGACAAATTATTCAGGGTAGTAAAAAGGCAAGCAAACTGCAAAGACTTGCACAGGAATTTCATGATTCAGAATGATTAGGTAATAAACGTACAGAAAAAAATCAGTGTAAATAAATGTAAAGGAACACACATGGAAAAGTAACTTCAACTGTACATATTCAGTGACTGAGTCTAAATTAGCTATTAACTTTCAGAAAAGCTATCTCAGAGTTATAACAGATAGTACCATGAAAACATCATCTTGGTACTCAGAAGCACTTAAAAAGGCAAATAAAGCATTAGGAAATTTTAGAAAGGAAGAGAGAATGAAAGAGAAAACATGATTATGCCATTTTATACACCACAGTGAGCCCACTGCTGAAAAAAATCCAATTTCCCCATCTTGGAAAGCACCAAAGAAGGTTCAGAGAACTGCAGCAACAGTGATCAAAACTCTTCAGCACTCAGAGACAACAGCAGAGAGGAAATTCTGACATCTCAGGATTCCCATAAAGTGGAAATCTTAGGGTAGAGGAGAAACTCATTTTGGAAATGCCAGCATATGTTGATTCTGAAACACAATATGGTTCTTGGGACTCTGACAGCTGCTACTGAAATCGCAGTTAAACTGCTGAAGTTTCGAGGCTCAAACCCTCTGAGGGCAGCCCTGGCCCTCAGTGCATCTCAGTCCCTGAGGGCACTAATTACTGCAGTCCTTCATGCCCTGCCTGCCCTGGATGGATGTGAGCTGTTCTGCTGCAGAAACCTGAGCCTAAAAATTCCCACTGCAGATGTGACCTAAAGGTCTGGAGAGCTCCAGCTTGTGCTGGGCTTCCAGAGATCCCACGCTCAAGGACCTGGACAGAAACACTTAGGGAGGCTCACACAGAACATGCCTGTGCAAATGTCTTTGCCTTCATCCCACCAAGCATGCAGCCTCCCCTTGAAACTCAGGCACTCACTTGTCAAACAATTGTCATAAAACAACTGAAGTTTGAAAATTAGTTTTTTCAACAGCATGCACAGCCTAAAAGACAAGACCACAAAGAAACAGGGTATTATGGCAGAAGAGCTCATATGTACATACAACTATGGACAGATTTAGAAAAGAAATTGAAGACCAACTTCAAATCCTTTCTTTAACATCTGACAAGCATCTTTAAAGTAGGTCATTTTGCTACCTTGCTTAAGGTTTGAAAAACACCAGCAGTGTTGTTGTGCAGCCTTCCTGAGCCAACAAATGTGGTGATAGCAAACTACCCAGATGCCCTTATTCTATTTCTCAAGTATCTCTCCAAGGAAATTCAGAAGAAACTTCCAGTCACAAAGAATCAGAATAAAATAAAACCATTCTGTTCTACAGAAAAGTTTACAGTAATGATGTGATTAATGAGGTACCTCAGTCAGGCAGGTAAGGACAGAACAGGTTCTACAGGCTAGAGATAGACACTAGACAAAATCAAACCAGAAGCATTTCTCAGAGTGAGAGTAGATAAGCTTGGTAACAGTTCACCAAAGGATATTTAATATCTTTTTATCCCCATTTCCTAGAAGACAAGTTCTACTGCAAACAGAAATTAGTACTGTAAGGGGTGGTACACAGGAGATCAGACTGGACAATCACAGTCCTCTCTTCTGCTTTTATAATCTATGAAACTGCAAATGTCACAGAAAGCATCTAATACATTTTAAAGTAGTTAATTAAAAAAAAACTTCCTCAGATTCACATGGCTAATACACCATAACTCTAAAGGCACATAGTCTTTGCATGATTGTTTTTGCATTTTTTGGAATGCAGAGAATTCATGGCTGTGACCAGTATCTTAACAAGCCCACAAACACAGAGAAAACTATAACCTTAATACTAAAAAGTTTACAAATAAGGTGTTACAATTTTATATCTTCTCATCTTCCTTACAAAGGTTTACTTCACTAATAATCCTTCAACCTAAATTAAAGATTAATATGTATTTCTTACTTTTCTTAAAAGACACTGGTTCTTTATTTACTTACCACATGCCATCTCCTTCTCTCACATATGCCTATATCATACCCACAGGTTTACATGACTTTCCAAAACAATGTCAGTCCTGATCTGCTCATCACTTTTGTACTATAAGGAAAGCAGAACAATAGTAGGAACTGTTTTTAACAGGCAACCACAGCCGCCATAGCATGTGATTTACTGGATGGAGAAGTCTCTGCTTGAAAAACTTTAAGGAAAACTGTATTCATTATCAGCTGACAGCTATCCTCTCTCAGTTTTTGGAATGGGAAACTCAACTGAAACTATCAAGATCCTCCCATCTTGATCAAAGTGATTATGGACCTCTAAACAACCTCGGCTTTCTCAAATTGCCATAAGTTCCTTCTTTTACTTCTACCCTGTTTTACTGAACATTGGTTATTGAAATAAACCAGCCTCAAATTTCACAGATTTCATGAAATGTTCACACAGTTTTAATACAAATAGCAGCCAATTCAAAGTCCAGACTAACACAGCACTTCTTTGGACTGATCCCTAACCCACAACATGGTGTGGCACCAGTTTGAAAGCCTATTTATTGCTGAAAAATAACTTACTGCAGTTGAAACTTCAGCCCATTTGAAGGCAATGGGAATGCTGCCAAAGGCTCAATTTGGACTGGAATTTCATCCTTTCACTGAAAGTGCCTTATTTGTTTCAATAAAAAAGCATTTCTTATTATTTATGGGGGTTTAATCCCTGTGTATATGTATTAAAAACAACCTATTAAACATTTTTAAAATTCAAACTCAAAGGAATAACTTTATCATGGGTATAGTAAACCATCCTTTTACATGTAATTTGTAGCCACATTACTCTCAGGTTCAGAGCCCATCAATTAGTAATTATTTAAATGTGTTACAGTCATTGGAGGAAAGAGAAGGCCCAAAAGCAAGGTTGGGCTTCCTCTCACTTAATTTGACTCAATCAGGGGGTTTCCATTGAATTTGCTGCAGCTGGTTCAGACTCTGCTCAGTCAATTATAAGTACATATAGTGTACCAGAGAACAGTTCCTACAGGCACAGAGAATGTAAATAACCTGCCCCTTATTCATGGGACTGACAGCTCTTCTCTCAGCTGAGCCAGATGCATGGAATAGACCCACTCGATTCCCTTATTATCCTTCTATTTACAGAAATAATCTAAAGAGTCACGGATTAGTTATTATAAATCCATCAATGACAAACTGTGATTAGCTACCTCATTAACATTAATGCACCACCTACCTGGAAAGCTGTAGTGAGAAACAGTCAAAAACTCATTTTTACTCAGGACTTCTTCCTCTCTTGAGCATGGTGGTAAATGTAATGACTCAATCATTTTTGTTGCTCTTGTTGGGCAAGATTTCAGAGTCCTCACGTTAGCCTTTTGTAGGGGCACAAATTTAGACAAGTAGATAACCTTTTACATTTCATGTAAGGAAAGATGGAGAGAATTGTGAAAGACTCCAGAAAACCAGCAAAGCAAACAAGCCAGGATTCTGGGAGAAATGACTTGAGATATGTCACGTATGTAATTAAAAGCATTACAGCCACGATGAGTAATTTAAAGATGCCTCATCAACTATGATTTCTTAAGCAATCAGCATAGATGGGTGTAGATGGGTGGCCATGGGGGCTGACACATTTCACCGAGCCCATGACATGTCCCTTGCCTATCTGCAATTTCTGTATTTGAGTGAACTTTCTGCTGTGCCAGCAGTAACCCAGGCATATAATTACAACATCTCTGAAAAAGCTCATCCAAGGAACAAATAAGCTTGCTTTAAAAAAAAAATTCTTCATATTGCCCTGACTCATAAATCTATGATGCACTTAATTAAATTCAATAGGCAATTTTAGGGAGAGATAAACAAATTAAAGAACCTCTACTAAATGACAGAAAATTCCAAATAAACATAATCCATTTTGCATTTTAATTCCATTTTTGCTTGTCCTCGTCAGGGCTGATACCTGCCTTATACATCCTTTTTCTTCTTGAAAACAGTTCTCACATAACACTAAAGCAACATACTACAAAATACAAGATATTTTTTTAAAATCAGGTAACCCACTCCATCCTCCATGGACACACAGAAGTCGTCTGGAAAAGACAATGGCAATTTTTTATTATGCCAAGGAGCTTTTCTTTAATGATTCTTCTCCTCCTAACCCCTCTAGAGAACAGCAATTAGCATGCTGTTTGTCCAGATCCATCAACAACAGCACATATAAAGCTGTAAATATGCCACACGCGTCTTAGATTTATTATGGAACCTTCCAGGCTGACAGATTTATATATTGGCTTTTTTTGTTGCAAAGGGGAGAAGTGCTGTACGAAATAAAGAAAATAATTTGCAAGCAGGAGTCCTCAGCTATGTCTAAGAATTCGTCTGAGTCTCTCCAGGTTCTCGTGCTGCTCCCATCACCTTGGAATCACCGATTCCTACGCTCAGGCTCTCTCGCCACCTCCAGAGAACACCATTTCTTGCTGTTGTGTCTCACCATATGTGTTTGTCAGTTTGCAGAATCCTGTTTAATGTACTATCAGGGAATGGAAAACAGTTCAGGCACAAGTTCTGAATTCTGCTCAGGAGAGATCTTTCCCACCTAGGTGTCATGGAAAGTTTTCCCTGTGCAGACTGAACCACCCTCAAGTCTCTCGAGCTTGAGAATCAGCAGACAGTTCCTACCTCCCCTTTCCTCATGCCCACGTTCTTCTGCACAGCCTGTTCTCCCAAGCACCAAAAAGCCAAGTTCTGTCACTGCTGCCCCGATTCCCCTGCTGAGCACCACGCAGAGCAGCCCTGCTCTGTGGGCAGGGGGGAATCTGTGTCACAGGAGTGATACCCAGGGCTCTGCCTGTTCACTGCTGCTGCTGGGGGAGGCCAGAGGTGGGCAGAGAGGGGTAACAACAAAGGGCTGAGAACATTTGTTTTCAACAACTGAAAAAGCAAAGGCAAAAAGAAAAAAAAAGCTAGATAAGCTGACAGGTGGTAAATCATGAAATGTTTCATATGGAATTTTTAAAAGATACAGGAAAGCACCATGTGGTGCTCCCACGCACGGTTTTATAATATATGTGTGTCTATCGGTGAGACAGGGAGCAAGGAAGGTGTGCACACTGCAGAAATGTTACAGGAATGCTTTTCAGCTCCTTGTCATTGGGCTGCCTTCATTCCACCCACCAAACCTGGAATAGCATCCCAGTTTCTCTAAGTCTGGCATCTACTCTGTCCTTCTCCCTCATTTTTTCAGCTCATAGAGAACCACTCACTTCATTTCTCAGCAGTTTGCTCTCCTCTTCCCTCAGCCTCTGTCCCCTCTGGAGACCTGGGGTAGTTTAAGACCCAATTAAACCCTGAAGCAAGTAATTATTTCATACCATCTTTCATGCTTTTTTTCATTATCTTCCTAGTTTGACTAAATTCAGCACAGATTAAAACTGTTTGCTTGATGCCTTTGAAACAACAAAGAAAAAGGGGCAAGTTTTAATGTTTATAAGTAAGAATTGCATTGAATAAGGACAGGGCTTGCAATGTTTAAGGGGAAAGCCTACTTCTTTAAACCCTGCATTTTTCAACATCTTTAAAACTCTTAAATGTGGAGCCACAGTTTCTATTGCTTGGCTTTATACTTTGAACCTATTAGACAGATCATTTCAAACTCCACAAATGTAAAAATGCAGCCTCCTGACATGCATTATGAACATGAAATTTTTAAGACTATGGGAAAAACTGGAGTATTTTTCTTATGAGATCAAAAGGTAAAGTAATTGGGGGAAAACAGTTATTCAGCCTTAAATATATGAGAAATTTTGTTTATGTTTTTAGTTTTTGAGCCTGACTCCAGAGGCAGACAGGCAGTTCCAGGTAAATTCCACATGCAAATTTATTCTTCCTCCTTTTTCTACAAACATAGATTTAAAATACAAGGAAATATCAATACAAATATTGGTCCATACATTAAAAATATATTAAAGATTTATGTCTTTAGAATACAATATTAAGGATAAACAAATGATTAACAGTTATAAGAAAAATACTAGCAATTTGGGTAGTGTTGGCTCAGCTAAGTTGGCAGGGGGACTATGTATATCTTGAGTAGTATCTTGAATTTTATTATTTCTGTGTCACAAGAGTTAATACGGATTTTGGAGAGTTAATCTGAAAGCAGGCTGTGTTACTCAGTAGATAAGATGTTGCACTGCCAACTGGAGTTCTTGCAGGATGAGCTGAGCTACTGAAATTGCTCCTTGCCAGGATGCAGTGGTCATTTTTAAGATAATTTGGGATGAACAGGTATTTCTCACACTTGGATTTCAGCACAGTTGGGTTTTCATGTAATAGGACCTCAGGCTCTGCTATTAGAAGGATCCCTGTGACTGTGAGATGCAAAGCCCAAATGTCAGACATATAATATTTATTAGAGGCAGCAAAAGAAAAGGTTGCAGGCGCCCTATGTAAAATGACTTCTGAACTGAATGGTAAGCACCACAGGTCCAGTGCCAGCAGAGTCAACAGTTACATACTGTAAAATTACAAATAAAATCCTTTAAAATATAAGAAAGCCTTCCATCTTCTCCAGCCAGAACCTGAGGATGTGAAGAGTGACATTCCAAAGGTCCAAAGAGAATGAATGACTGCAGGCTGTAGTTTGAGGCTCCAGACAAACAATACAGAGTACAGTACAGCAAAACATCTCTAAGAGCAGCACTGAGATGCTCGCTGGTGCTTCCTGCTTCCCAAACCAGGAGGATCAGATCTACAGCCTCTTTTATTGTGTTCTGCACTAAAGGAAAACTATAGAGGGGAATCACAATGGTAAGTCAAAGTTAAATGGCACCACAGGGTATTTCAGATGCCTAAACAACCTACTTAACCCTTGTGAGAGGCCTATTGTAATAGCACAACTGGATTATGGCTGTGCAAAAGGACCCAATACTACACAGTTCTTACAAGTTCTCCAGGAGCATTTTGAAATCTTGAATATGCCTGTGGGGAAATGTATTTTGTTTGTTCCTAACAAAGGCAAATCAGTGTCTCAATTAATGTCCACAGAAATTTTTAAAATATTTTAGCACAAGGTGTCCAGACCAGTAAAATGGATCCCTCCTACTGTTTCCCCCATTCAGAGTCAAAAATCCACATTTGGGATTGTGATGTCTCATTCAGACATTCAGAAGCCCAAATTTCACCTTGAAATATCCAAGGATTAAGATTTAAAATTCCAGCTTGATCCACCTCTGTTAGCCACAGGTCCTTATTGTTCAGTGGAAAGCTACTTTGAGTCCTGCAGGTCTCTGCCTTGCATTCCTCGGAATATTTTATTCCATGTGGTATTTGCTGCGTGTATGAAAAACAAATTTATCTCCCAAATGCATATATTTCCAATGGTGTCAAAGAACAGCAGTTCTAACAGATGTAAATTTTCAGCAGCAATAACACCACAGTGATTGGGGAAAAAACCCTATAGAATTCTGCTAAAAAAAGAAATATGTAGAACAATAACTAAATGCAAACAATCCTTCCCATGCAGAAAACTATTAGTGATGGAGAGAAATTTGCAGTGCATTTAGACAGCTTAATTTATGAGGCTTGCCAAAATAATTAGAAGAAATCCTGCAAACTTTTCAACCCAAGCGTAATCTTCATTTAATGAGCTAAAGGCATGACAAATGTCTTGATGAATTTGAAGTTCCCAGGCACGATAACCTATTAAGAACCTTGCCCACACACAGTATCTCCCAGGCACCACTACTGCCTCGTCCTTGCTCAAAGCCAGGACCCTCTTCTTGTGATGGGATCAAATTCTGAGTATCACATTGCCATCACCATAGTAACCAATGGACCACCAAAATTTCAGAGAGCAAACAAACTACACACTGCTACTGCCTCATTATGCACTGAGAAAGGCAACTTTTTCTTCCCTACATTGTGATGGTATTGTGAGAAAGCTGATGTGAAACATGGCCACTGCCATGTCCAAATGCTAAATAAATTCAAGACAACCACTGAGATCAGTCATCCCTCATAGCAAGGATTGCACTACCTGGCAGTGGAGGCAGTATAATGTCTGGGAATGCTGTAGCTGGGAGACAAATAGCTTCTAAGAATATTTTTAGCTATATTTGGAGCCTTAAATCAGAATCTAGAACAATCAGGAGACACCGTTGACTGATTAAGCTATAGCTCAGGTTACTCATTGGAGCTGTGCCATTTGCCCTTCCTTTGGCCCTTCATAGTTACAGGCAGCATCTTTCCAGAGGCAGGACAACATACATGTCAGAGCTGCAGATGAGGAGGAAATGTAAGGTGAAGCTATTCATATGTGCAATGCAGCAAATGCTTCTTCCTCTAAAGAGTGAATATTTATACAAAACATGATAAAAGATAAAATAATGCTCATGAATGTGGGCAGACCCACAGCTGCCACTTGTGGGTCTGTTCCATCTCTCCATAGAGAGGGATCAGATCTCTAAATCAGTTCAATCCTGAGGACTTACTAACACACCAGAGTTCACTCTACCAACAAGCATGTGTCCATTTGCCTGCTGCCCATAGCTAAAAGGAGAGATTTGGCAGGTAAACTGCTCTGCCAAGATAGAGCTGTTTCCCAGCCTGAAGACCAGCAATGATGCCTGAGTGTAGCAAATAGAGTAAAGCTCTTATCTATAGCTCTAAATCCATTTATATTCTCACTTGCACATGACTTATGTTGGTTTCAGTGGGTGGCAATTCTACTTCTCTGACAGCATTTTATAATAAGAAATCTATCCAAAGTAAAGAGGGAAGTACATTCTGATTCCAACAGCGCACTCAGGATAGAAACAGACTTCCAGCTGAAGACATTCTTGCAGATGTATTTTATTGGTTTGATAGAGCATCAGCAGTAAAATTTGTGGAATTTATCAATTAAGTGACATCAGCCTAAGACAAATCTTCAGCACTTCATGACATTCTGCAGTGGCTGCCTCACCTGCAGTGCTGTTGATGCATTTTGCTAGCTATACACTAGCTCTTTTCAAGCAATTTTCATTTTTGTGAATGTAAATAGTTTTAGTTTCGGTGCTGTTGTGCAAAGGCTTTTAAGTGAGCAGAAAAAAATATGCCAGAATGTCCTCGCATTATATTTCTATTTTTATGACTTTTCCTTGTAATGCCAAAGTACCATGCATTTATTTGCTTTGACCTAATTAAGGGATACATGAAAACCTACTTCACTAAAGTTCACTGATGCCAGCCACTGCTGCAAATGACAAACACAGGGACTTACTGGGTGACTGCTGCACACTGAAATGTAATCAAAGGCTGAAATGCAAAAACATACAATGAAAAGTGCAGCTGTCTTCCAAAAAGAACTTACTACTACCAAGGATTTATATTATATTACTCTAAACACAAGTACAACAAACTTACTTGCAAAATTGTAAAAAGTAATAAGCTGAGTTACATAGGGAAGATCAGCCCTTACACTATGAGGTAACAGCACTGATGTACTGCTTACAAGCTTTGGAAAACGTATCTTAGAATATTGGCAGTCTGTTAGAAACTGGCAGAAACAATGAAATGTATAATGCCAGGACCTAAACACAACACGCCTACCCCAAAATTCTGGCCATCAGCATCACTGAATGTCTAAGGGCATCACTGCAGAAACTTTGCTGCTTTGTAGCCAGGAATTCATTCTTGAAAAGCCACTCTGCCTTTCCCAGTTTTTTCACCTCTCTTGCTAGAAGACTGGCAAATGAAAAATATATTAATGGCAGTTTAACATCCTCCTGCCTAATTCACAAGTGTCATAAGGCTTGTGTCCAACAAACAAACGCATCTGCATTTACCTGCAGCTGTAAAACTGAAGCATCCATATGGTAAACTGCTTTCTTCCACAGGAATTTCACCTTCTCTAGGTGTCCTGTCCAGTGTCAACCCATGCCAAGCTCCACATGTCTCTTTCATTTAGTTTACCCTAAACTTCAAGGATTGTGCTAGGAATGAGTATGCTTGGTGACATGAGACACAGTGACTCTGTCACCACAGAAAATGATAAACAGTAACTGAAAAAGAAAAAAAATAATAACTTGAAATAAACTACAAGACAATCAGTCCTAATAGCAGCAACATACACTTTAGCCTTAGCTGTGCTTGTGCTGGGGACAAGCACAAACATCCCTTTTTAATGGCAACAGAAAACTTGCTGCTGGGAGGGGAGGATGGAATGCTGAGCCAGAACACTGACTCTTGTACCTCATCTCTCTGCTTGGTCAGTATAAAGAACACAGTCCAAAGACAAGGAGCATCCCAGAGCCTGGGATGCCAGAGCCAGTGTGCAGGAGCTGTGGCATTCCCCAAAGAACTGCATGTGTAGTTCTGGATAAGCTTCCATGTTTAAGCATAGAGCCACAGCAGTAGAAAAGTTATCCCCAAAGGGATGAGGGGGATACATTGCACCATGGCAGCTGAAACACAGTATTAAAAAGTAGAGTTTGCTTCTCTCCCTTTAAAACACTTAATAGCAAACTGTTTAAGAAAAACTTGGGCTCATATCTTCTGCTTCACTTGAAGTTCTTTGTAGGAGGCATAAATCACACAAGATAAAACAACCACCATATCTGGAGGAGTAGCTCTTGGCTTTCCAGCTCTCAGCACAGAAAGTAATGATAAGAATATTGGCAAAGGCTACAAACAGGCTTTGGGGACTGTGACTACTGGGATTAGTGACTCTGTTCTCATCTCCTTTGTGTATGTGTGGATTCATCACTTCTGAGACCGTTCCCCCTATCCAGCTGCTCCTGTTATCGATGGAAGTCAATTGAGGGAATGTCTCAGAAGCCCTTCACAAATCGGTGGGGCTCTCCCAGGGGATACAACTGACTGATTGTTACAAAGCACCAGGGATGTGCTCCATGCTTTCATTTCCCCAAAGGGCTCAGTCATACAAGATTGCAGTGAAGGAGAGCACAGAGCCAGCCTCGAACTGCTGAGTGTGCCGCTTTGCTAATTGGGGTTCAATGAAGATGAAACAGATGCTCTGTTGGTCAACAGCAATGCTGTGGCCAACAAACAGGAGTAGATAATGTACACGTGACCTTCCAGGTCACCCTTCTTTTCAAATGCCCCTGAGACATCCCTGCTGGCTGCTGGTTCTTTCACTGCTTCTGGTTTTTGCTGTTTTTCAAAGCAGCTTCAGCGATTGCTGACAGGAGTCACTGTTCTTGGACAGCAGCAAGAGTAACTAACAGCCCTAGAGAAGGCTCCCCAGCCAGGGCAGCCAAATTCCCAGGGTCTCAAGGAAGGATCCTGTCAGGAGGCTGTCAGTTTGTGTGGTCTGTGCAAATGTGTGGCCTTGGAAGGGAAGCATCCAGGTAAAATGATGCATTGTTGGAAATACAGGAGAAAGCTCTGGTTAGTTTGGATGTTTTTAGTTATTAATGTCTGCAGAGTTTTATTTCTGAGCCAAGTGTGGTCGAACTATGTTTTTATAGCTTTTCTTTGTAATGTCAAAGTACCACACATTTCTTAGGTTTGATCCAATTAAGAAATTATTAAAGCCTAGTGGAGACACCCTCATTTTGAGCTCCTGAGGAATTGCATAGAGAGGTCCCTGCATCTCTGAAAACATTTAAATCTTATTTTGGATGTTGTCACCAGAGCAAAATTAGAATCTCTGGAAAGTGTTAGCCATGTTTCCAGCTTTATTTCTCTTTGTACTGGCATTCACAGTAGTAAATACACAATGATATTATACCTGCCTTCAGCTGATAATGAACAATCCACTAGATAGATATACAGCTGTCACTTTGTTCCCAGGATCCATAGCATATATTGAAAGGACATTACTGGCTTCCAGAATTGTGAGTGTGATGTATGTAAATGTTTTTAAAGTTTTACTGACAAAGGAAACTCATTCTGTGAGCTATACATCACTAGACTGATGCCAGAGAACATGATATTAACTTTCACTCATTTTGACATGCCATCTCCTAGTGACGTAGCAGAGAACTTTGTAAGCAAGCAAGCAGCTTCTACTTTCATTTATAACAGGTCCTTTGACACCACAGAAAACTGAGCACATCCCAGTTAAAAACAGTGCATGAAAGTTCATTTCCCAGTTACTTCGGTGACATACAGGAGTACTATATTGCAGGTCCTGCTCTGGAATAGATGCACAGAAAAATTTCAATAGAAGCAATTTTGGGAAAGAAATTAAAAATCACATGTCCATGATCTACTCTTAGATTTGTTATAAATGTGAGTCCTCACTTATTAACCTTTAAATCACAGTATCTTGGTATTTTCTGTCATAATCCTGTCAGCTGTGCAAATTTGAATGACTTTATCTTCAAGTGCCAGCTATAGCAAAATTCACTAATTTCATCATCAAAAACAAAAGTCAGTAATTTCAATCAATCTTTGCATTGTTCAAAATCACACTGACCAGTTACTTAACAGGTCTTTGTTTAGTGCTTATTATAACTTGGTGCCTCCATTATGCAAAGCAGATCATACAATAGCCATCAGTCACAGACTGCGCTGCTCCTCGAGCCTCTCCTGAAGGGTGTAAGGCAATTACCCTCCTATCACACTTGCATTGTCTGACAGCGAAGCACAGCTTTCACTAGGTAAAAATGATAAAAACATTGTTGCCTTGAGCAGATTTACAGCTCTTGAGAAATCCCTATGAAAACCAAATCACTGTAAAGCAGAAGTGGAGTTGCTCTTTCCAGCTCCCACAGTACTTCAGGACAACAGCACACACCAGTCCACAGCTCAGGGTGGGGCAGGAAGAATAAGAAACTTTCATCTCAAGTACCATCAGACTCATGAGAAGAACTTTAGAGACTGAGATCACGATGTAAACAACTCAGCTTTACGCCAGGAGTTACACTCACCAAATCCAAACCTAAAACTGAAAGAAGCTTTACTGTGTTAGTGGACTTTAAAATCACTGTTCAGGAAACCAAGCCTGCTGCAAAGTACAGTCTAAGTTTCAAAGAGATCTTGGGCAAGAAAATCAGTAAATGTGAGCTAGGACCTAGACCCATTAGTGGTCTAGTTTCATGCACACTTAGATTTTAGGCTGTAAATGTCATGCAGCTCATGCAGTCATTAGTCATCCCTGTGCACAATACATACACAGAGAGGCAAAATGAATGTGGTTGCTGACTTATAGCTCTTGCAAACACCTATCTTGAACATTAATATTGATAAAAGTATCATTAATAATACGGGATAGCAGAGTAAATTGGTTTCAGTATATATAGGAACCTCTCAAACTTTTTCCTATAGCTGGGGTAGAACCTTTGCTGACATTTATATAAATTCAACTAATTTTTTTTTATAGTTGGTGATTTCTCTTGCCTCTGTATTTCAAGAATCCAGATAAACAGGGATTGAATGTTGAACACTTTGAGAAAAGCAGATAACATAAGTTTTCAAGCCCCAGGTTGAAGAAGAAAAAGGTCTGGAGCACCCAGAGGATAAATCCATGCCCACATACATGAATGCAGCTCCACTGGGTAAGGAATTGGCTCCCCAGTCCTGCAACTGCTGATGCAAACAGACTCCATTCTCCTCTCACCTAGTGCCAGAAAGGCCTGAGAGTACCTTGCTGTTGCTTTTACAAGGTCACAGCTAAAAGTGAGGTAAAAGACCACAGAGGAAACCTTCATGTTCCAGTTTATGTCCATAGCCAAAGCTGCCCTGTCAGCTACTACCTCTGTCTGCCTTGTCATGTCCTCTCCCACAGTTCTTGCACACGAGCTGCCCTTTAAATGACTCATCCACTTCTCCATCTAGAAAGAACATTTCCTTCTTTGTATTCTTTTGAGGAGGGCTAATAAACTGCCTGAGTCATCATCGTTTTTCACATGGTCTGGTCTTAATGTTTCAATACTCCAATTTAGACAATATCCACTTGGAGGAGTTCTTTGCTCAGCAGCAGGGAAGAAAATAACTTGACTCCCTAATGAAAACCTCGAAAACATCCCAACTACTAAAGGGTAATGAGACATGGCCCTGATTGATTGCCTAATAACCTTTATCTAGATACTAATGAATGTAATAAATTGTGGGATTTATGGGCAACCCCTGCTCAGAGACCATCTCTGAAAGCACCTACTTGGAGAATGCTAAGCTGTGATGTGACTTCCAGCTTCAGTTTCACTGGGAAAAAAGGGCCTGTGTAAAGTATAGTCTTGAACTGACAATCAATCAGCTGAGATGTTAAAGCAAATCAGTCCAGGAGAATAAATTAGCATTAAATACAGTTGGAGTATTACTGGGGGGAAAAAAGCCTGCAGTTAAAAGTTCAGGCATACTTTAGAGGTCACAAGGGCCAACCTGAATAGCAATATGATTTTATCATTATGGTTATTTATTATAATATTTGATAATTAATTGGTATCTTAAAATCAAGTCCGAGGCAGAAATCTTTATAGATTATTAGAACTGATTGTAACACTTGCCAAAATAAAAAATTTTAAAAAATCTCAAAGCAACTTAGGATACTAAATCCCAGCTCCAAAAGCTACAATTCCATCAGCCCATATTTCAATATCTACTTCTCCTATAAATTAGTATTCTGACTCTAAGACTTCCTATCTGAAGTGCTTGCAACAACACTTAGACTTCCTAGGTTTGGAAAGTAGGCCTTTCAGGCTCACCAATTTTTGTTTGCCATTTAAACCCTCACCCCTTATATTTTTGTTCTAGAAGAAGAAAAATGAATAAGAGATCTGAGATAAAAGCATTGTAAGCTAGACAGGAGCTTCTATTTGGTTTGCCAGTTCTCATATTTGAGGGCAGAAACTGCCTTGCCATTTTTGGTGTTACTTGGCATCCCCAGGTCTGTTTTGTTCCTCCACTTCTTTAGGGCATGAACTTAAAAGCCATGCCAAGGACCATGGCCAGTTCTCAAGACACATTTGTAGCTAGAGGAGTGCTGGAAACAGCCTGATCTGTGCATTTTTCCAGTTCAGGTAATACAGGGAAACCTCAGTGTCAAACTGCAGCTGATCATCACACATGTGCCAGGAACGCACAGTGTGTTCCACCCTTTCCCCTCCAGCTCAAGGACACTGGCCATGCCGGAGGAGCACCTGGCAGCTCCCCCAGGCAATGGGCTCTGCTCCAGTCTCATTATGAAAACCAGTGGGTAGGATGAGTCCAGCAGAATAAATCTAAAATGCTTGGGGGTAGCCTGATGGTAGCAGAGCATCTCTCCGTGAGACAGAGCACAGCCCATAGCTCTTGGCATGATATGCCAAGACTAAGAGTAAGCCCATGATTGCTGTGAAGAGATTCTCTGTATTTGGGGGATGGTTTTGACTTTAGTTACTTCCAAAAGAAACCATATAACGCTCTCAGGATGTTCATTGCAAAATTTTCCCCCCCTCTTCACAAGGCTGAGACAAGTCCCAAGAACTCCCAGTAAACAAACATCTTACATGAAGGCAAGAACAGCAACATCAATAAAGCCTATTTACAGGAGCACTTATGAATCATCAGTGCTCATTTTGATAGTGCAAATATTAAAAAGACTTTTACTTCTCTTTATGCTAGCATTGTTTGTTACCCAAAAATCAATGTCAGTACAAAGTACAAGAGAAAGTTCCAATACTGTCTCCATTTAAATATTCCAATGCTGGTTTTCAACTTTCAGAAGGATTCAATATAAATTGGTAATAACTTTGTGACAATGTCAATGCCCACGATTATAAACATTGAGAGAAACAGCAAGAGAAAGAGCTTCCCCTCTCCAAAGAAAATTGATTCTCTTGTAGAATTTACTAATCTGTACTATAGACCATGTAGTTTTTATTCTTTGAGAGAGAACATTTAACTCTTACCAGGCAATGGTCCCTGCATGACTGCCCATTGCCTGTGTGGGGAAGAGCAGTGTTTCAGCTGCTTTGTGTGGTGGTAACAAACATCAGCTCAGGGCTGCAGGGAAAGCTGCACTCGCTTTGCAGCGATGATTTATGAGCAAAGGGCAGGCATGCAGCCTCACTAGAAAGCATCTCTCAACTTGCAGCTCTTGGTCTCAGAAACACCCCTACTTGCACCCAGCTTTCCCCGCTTCCTAAAGAATTTAACCTACAGCTAATTCTTGGTTCAAATGCTGCCACTGCAATACTGCAGTATGTGCTGCACCCAAAAACAGATGCCCCTCCAGGCCAGGTCTTGCAGGTGTAGCTGGGACTGGCAATATGTGAGGCACCCCAAGGCCAGTGCGTGTCAGACCTTGCTGAGGAAGGTAAAGCTCATTTATCACTTCTTTTAGCAGTCAGGCCCCAAAGGTCTAATTCTTTTCAATTTCCTTTTTCTTTTGAAACCTTGAATAGCAAATAATCTTTGCAAGCCCTGCAAAGTAGGAAAATGCTTCCAAGAAGGAATCTCAGATATTGGTCTGAGTGAATAATATTAGTAATATTATTTTTTTTAATCCCACATTAATAGCTATTTCCAAAGTGGGAAGCCTCAGGGTTTTGACAGGTTTATTTTCTGGAGGCACACATGATGTACAAATTAAACAAATACAATACTTACCAAAAAATTTTAGTTGTAAAAATAGAGCTAAGACTCAATTAATTGCTAAGATGCGGCCTCTCAGCACTATATAATTCCAAACTACAAAATTATATTGTTTATATTTTTCTCACTATGCAGAGGGGGAAGGAATAAGAAACAAGTTCTGCATTTTATAGCATCCAAACCCATGCACCTCCTTCTAAACAGGGAACATAGACATAAATGTACCACACACTGTGACTTCATTATATTACAGCTCTGTCAAACAACAGAGCTTTAAAATAGTGACAGTAACTACCAGAATATGCTCTAAATCACCACATAATCCTAACAGTATAAATACTACCTGCTTCATCTCCAGTCACATTGTTTGTTAAGCCTGTCCACTGTGCTCAAAGTTTATTCCACAATGTCACTTTCCAAGATGAGGACTTTTCCTTTTTTTAACTCTTTATAAATTCACTGACCCGGAAATTAAAGTTATAATATAAAACATAAAGAGGTATCATATTAACTAATTAGATATCAAATAAGGGCACAGTAAATTTATTTTTATCTTTTTGCTAAATATCAGACAAACAGAACCATTAAAATTATCTGCTTTTCTATTAATTAATGCTCTGGAAATGAAGAGAGTTAAAGCAAGTTATCCTGGTTTATATATTAAACTGTGGTTCTGTCTTCCTGCCTCATAATACCTAAAATGATTGATATAACCTTAACAGCAACCATTAAGGATTAGGAAAGCATTACTGCAACAAGGGAGATACATGTGGGTGCCAGCAGTTCAGTGACAGCATGTGCCCTGTATAAATAATAGGCTCAGAGCCAGATTCATCAAAGGGAGAACAGAAAGATGTCTTGAAAGGGAGAGAGGGAAAATGAATTCAATGAATCATATAAGTGGCAGCCCACGTCTTGAGGGAACAGTTCTGCACACTGTCATTGGGAATGTGGCACATGCAGAGTTTCATCAGGAAATGCTGAAGAGTAGAAAAGAGCTAAGAAACTGCAACTGGTGGGTGCAGGACCTGGGTGGTTTCAGTTCCAGGCCCACACTCTGAGCTGGGCTGGGAAGGGCGCCAGTGCGACTGAGGGTTCCACGGTCTTTTCTGCAAGGCACCATCTGGGAGAAGGAAGGAAGTACAGGACTGCAGGTACACTCTAGAAGGGTCATTATCTTTCCCCAAAGCTCCTGTTAATCACAGGTCAGAACTGCAGCAGACAGTCCCTCAGCCAGAGCAGTTCTTTGTGTAACTTAGGGAAACTCTTCTGCAGCTTTTTTCCAACTCAATTGCATAGGACAGTAAAGCATTTATATCTATGGGAAAAAACTCACTGAATAATCTGGAGAAGCTATGTCACACAATATTTGTGAAAAATATGCTATCAGACCAGTTAATACAGATGCTGATTGGACACATGTTCATCTCTTTTTCCTTTCCTTGGAGGAAGGAAGAGGATGGCAAACAGCTGCTCTCTGCTATCCATCCCACAGGACAGAGTCCTTCATCACCCACACTGGCTACCAGAGCCCACTATGTCCCTCTTTCAGCAGGTCCAGGCTTCCTTCCAATGTGAATGCAGGCGGATAGCAGGTGGGGAGCAGAGTCTCTGCATTCACAGCCAGGTACCATCCGGAGGAGGGAGCTAAAATTCACTCACAGATCCCCCAGTTTAGGATTATCCTGTGGCTATTCATATTGAGAAAGTTGTTTGGAAACTCAAGAGCCACTGAAAGAGAGACAGATGCAAAATTATCATATCACTGATTGCATCATACGAACAGCAAACTGCAAAGAGTGACTCCCTGCTACAGATTTCAGAGCTGAACATTTATAAGCAACTCACTGCCTGAGTTGTAATTACATAGGCATTCACTGAATAATTTTAAATTAATGAACATGCATAAAGCCCTTTCACAGACCATTCATACACAAAAAGGGCTTCAGAAGCCCTGCAAGAACTTTTGGGAAATAGGTTTTCACAGTGAGTGGGGTTTATAAGTTTAAATTCTTGTTGATGCTTTGTTGAATTAAGAGCAGGAAATTTTCTCAGCCAGATTTAGATTACACATTAGGTTGGATTGTCAGAGGATCTAAATGAAGCTCATGCTATTGAAATCAATGCAAGAACATCCTGTTAGATACATTTAGCATCTAGCTCACTAGTGTGGCCATCTTCTTCAAGACAGAGTCACAGCTCTGGGGGAAAAAGGGTTTACAGCCACCCCCCTCCACAAAGCCCTGCTAAGCAGCAGTAACTATTTGGGGAAACTACATTCCATTTTAGCCTAACACTATAGCTGAAAATGAGTTGGGACTAAACCAATTACCAGTGAAGTCTAAATAGCATTGTAGGAACAGCCTTTGGCTTTGAAGCCATCTTAGATTCTTTACTGGGGTAAAAAATTAAATTCATTAGATATATCATAACCCTCTTTCACTACCTAGCCATTCCATTCTGCTACCTGGCTGGGAGGCTCTGCCCCATATTGTAAGATAAGCACTTAGTCAAAGAAATTTAATAACATGTAGTTTCTGAAACTATTGTGAGGTGTTACAAGTGTTCTGCTAAACAAGAAGAACTAAAGAAGCTGCAGCTGGTGCCAAGACAGGAAAAAAAGGCTCTTTCACCCTTATATTTCCTTCTCTCCTCCAGCTATCCATAGGAAAATAAGAACAATTCGAGGTCTTAAAAGAACTCTGAAGCACTTTCAAAGCTCTTTCAGGTGTTTCCAGAGGCCACTTCTGGTTCAGACTGTGAAACAGAGGTAGGCAGGATTAGAAAGGATCTTGTAGGTAATTAATTTTCTGCCAGCAAAGGAACAATACAACTGCATGCAAATTCGCAGATCATAAGACTTTAGCAAGCATTTTTCTGAAGAATCAGAAGACAGGAAATGGGATGACCTACATTTTTAATCTAATGTCTTCATAGGCATTTCAGAAAATTTCTGTGCAATAAATTTTAAGTCTCTGCCCAGTATTTAATTGCTGATAGTTCATGCCAGCTTACACTGTAAGTTTGACAGGTCACAGAGATTTTCCATAAGTGAAACAGTGGCTCTGGAACAACAAGTACAGCAGCATTAATTTTGAACCATGCATTTTTCTCTTTAGGTTAAACATCCCCTTTTAGTGCAAAATAAAAAAACTGTATGATACAGCTGACCTAGTTTTTATTAAATTAATGGGATACCTATCCAGTCTGTGATGAGTTACATTGATTTGAACTAAAAATCTAGATTTATAATATCTGGATTTAAAGGTGAATATTTACTTTCCTGCCACGCGGATGCCAATGGATTGTCAAAGGCAGAAAACATTACCTTGTAAACAACAAAACCAAAGACAAAACTAATTTACAAAAAATACAGATAACAGTATTTAGGATGTATAAGGGGTATTTGGTGAACCTACGGCTCAGTAAAATGGGCAAGCTTAACAAAATATGAAAAAAATTAATATAGTGTCATCATGTTCAACTTCGTCACCTAAAACTGATCTAGCCAATACCTCTAAATGAATCATTTCAGTCTTCTTCATTTTCAATATACCTGATACATAAGAATACACTGCCCAGGGTTTCATAGGAATGGTAAGATGATCCATTGCTATCCCAGGTGTCTACAGAGAGCTGGCACAGAATTCCTGGTTCACATTGGTGTATATTTCTATATCTGGCCTAAGTTTACATTAAAAAGAGATTCATGGGAATTACAGTATGAATCAGTGATAGGAAAAGTAAATGGCAAAAGAAATTACATTTATCATCACTTCTAAAAATAATAATGAAAGAAATGTCTCAGGAGATAGCAAGCATTTTAACTTTCTTTCCTCCATTTTCCTTTAAAGCTGTTAACACATCCCAGACTCGATGATGTTATTCAGGCCCTTCCAAAAACCCACTAAGTATAAAAGGTGACAGCACTGTTCCAGCTCAGGTGGCATTTCTCCCTTTGAGAGGTAAAGCAGGGGCAGCAGCACACCTGGCTGACCTGATGATGCAGATGTGGTGGCTGTTGCCTATTTCCTGCCACATGACATGGGGCAGGCACCCAGACAGGAATACTGACAACACTGACTAGGTGGGAGAAGAAGATCACATTCATGTTTCTTTCAGAAATCTGCTCTTGAGGCTCCACTGAAATGTTTACAAGGACTGATGAGACATAAGCGTTAGAGAGCAGTTTAACTACATCCAAAAATGACCACTGACCTGCAGGCTGGAGAGCAGGACGCTTTAGGATCCAGTACTCTGGACCCAAGCAGGACATACACGCAGACTGCTGCCCAGCAGTAACCTTTCAATATCACAGGAACAACTGAGAAGAAACATGCAATCATCTTTTCCACTGAAAGTTATTCTGCAAGCTGTAATTCTGATAGGAAAAAATATACATTTTTGGAAGCCAGGAAGAAGGCATGAGAAAGCCTATTACATGGATCCCATGATAACTACTCTCCAGTCATTTGGTAAACACATTCCCAAGAACACTTGTCATCATCTTTTTCCTTTTCACTTTACTGATCTTACAGCATGTAGTAAAAGAAACACCTGTGAAAAAAAATGCAAGTGTGATTACACATTCAGTCAGAGAAAGTTACATTTTGCTATCCAGCAAAAGCAGTGATGAAAATTTACAGCAGGAGGTCAGTCACAGCCACAGGTGTTTGATGGGCACAGCAGCTGTGTCAAATGGCAGAGACATGCTCAGACACGAGGTGACCACATCCTACAAATTTACCATGTAATTCGGTAAGTTTGATGATTTTCTTGACTTCACATTCCTTGAAAAGATGCCCTGAATCCCCCTTTACAAATTTCTCCGTACAAATTCACTGTGCACTCTCCATCCTCTTCAAATCACACCTTAAGGATGATTTGGTGGTGATAGTGAAAGCATGGCTTTGTAACACCTCTTATCCCTCGCCTATGGATGGACCTGTGGGTACAATGATCAACTGATTCCTCAGTCCATTGCTCTTCAGCAAGACCTCGATATGTAGAGAATGAAGATTGGGGGAAAAAACCTTAATATCTTTACCTTCATATGGCACATCTTAGCTCAGGGACTGAAAGCACTGGATCATACTGGCAAAATCCTGTTCTAGAGATACAGAAACTAATCAAAGAAGCAAAGTCATTTTGCAAAGGTCATGTCCAATTCTATCACACCTCCCTGGATAAAATGGCAGTACTTGTGCAAAGTCTGAATTTAAATCCTAAACTCTCTTTGGAGTAAGTAATGACTACAGGCAAAACTTGACATGTTTTAACAGGAACACAGAGACAATAGTTGGGCAGCACCTAAATATTCTTTAAGTAAGAAAGCCTGTGCATATACATTATGTCTGTTTCTTCCTCCTTCTTTAATTTTTTACACCTATAAAGAAAGTCCTTTACAAGTCTCTTTTTGCTTTGCATTAGCTGAATTTAATTGTAAGTGCTGAGAACTCTGAGTCTCTCAGCTCATTAGCGAAACGTGCACCAAAAGAGTTAAGTAGACAACTGACATTTTATCATTTTGTACCTCTAAGCTTATTTTAATGAGAGCAGATCCATTTTTTTAGTAAATTCATAAATAACTTTCCTCATAATGAATTGCCTCTTCATGAAATTTTAAGATGGATTTGAATTTGCCAGGAGAAGGATGATTTCCTTTGTAATTAACTAATGTATCAAAAGGGATCATTTATAATATCTGTGGTCAACGTCAATCAGAACAGTTACAGGGCAGCACAGTAGGGCATAACTAATAAGCACATGATGGAATCAAAACTGACAGACAGAAAAGTCATAAATCTTTAATTTGCATCCTGAAATTCACATTTTAAATGGGCAGTTTGTATCAAAGTGATGTGATTTGTGGACAAGCTAAAAGCCTGTAGTCAGTGTCAAGTCTGAAACGTAGCTAGAATTTCTCTCTCCAGAGAAAGGGAACTGGTTCTCATGCGGACAGACAAGCACCAGGACCTAGTCCATTTCCATCAGCAGATTTTCTAAAATATTATGTTTCTCATGAGTGCCTCTGCAAACAGAAGCATTGATTGCAGTATATACTAAAGAGATGGGTGTTCTGTAAATACCTAAGATCAATAGCATTCTTATCCTCCTCCTGGACAACAACAGTCTGCATCTCCACTCCAAATATTGACTCCTCTCCTCTTAGCTCCTCTGTCTAACCCAATTAGTTCTATCCCAGCAACTTTTTGACCTAGTCCTCCATAGAACCATTCCCAAAATAAGGCTGCTTGGGGATTGTTCCCTTATTCTTTTGAAAGTTCTAGCAACTCTTCTCAGTGTCTTCCTATACTCCTATGAATTTTTATGAACAGATTGTGTTATCCCTTGGAAAAGGAACATTGCGGTGTTTGCTCAATTCTTTTGTTCTAGTTCAAGGACGTTTTGTTCAAGCCTCTGGCAATGCTGTAGAAGATGTTGGCCTTAAAGACCACATCCATGTCCCTTTGTGACATTTCAATATCAAATAGGCTTTACCTTGTCATAACACAGCTTGGATGACAATCATGAAGTTGCACCTGTGTCACGTGGCCAGGCAATACTCAGCGGAGAGAAAGAGGCTCTAAATCTCACACTTTCCTCCTCAAATACTGTTGGGTTTTTTTCTTTAAAAACAATTGCTATCAGGTTATGCGTACATTAATTATCAAGCAGCATGGAATAACAGCAGGTCTACTGATCAAAAAAAGATGCTGGGGTCCTGATATCCATGATATGTATATTCCAAATATTTTAGGCTCAACTTTTTTAGGCTCAACTTCTCATGTGAGTTGGGTCCAAGCAAGCCCTATTGCACTAATTTTGTTTCCTATCACCACAGAAAAGGATTATATGTTAACACAAATATTGCAAAAAAGTGTCCACTATAATTCTTTATTGATGTTTGCTTCCAAACATTCTTACTCCTTTCCAACCTGCCCACTCAATCCTGTTTTTTAGAGTCTTGGCAGAATGCAACCTTATTATTGCTATATTACTATTAATAACAAAGTACAACACTTTGTGTCTTTCTGGCATAAAGGTTGTTTCCAGGACCACATGGTGCTAGGCCTAACCAAGCGCAGCTCTAGAGGCAGGACTGAGACGTTCAGAGCTTTGCACACCATATGGAAAGAGCAAAAAATAACCAAGAAGCACACAAAGGGACTAGGAACACTGCCAGCATTTAGAGAAGGCATTCCCTCAAGTTTGGGGCACACAGCAGAAGAAGGAGAAAGGCTTTTTGGGTCAAGGCCTTCTGTGCTATATAGCAAGGGCTCATTTTGGCTCTGCTTGTCTCAGAGGTGAAACTTTGATTATCAGCTGCCTCTTTGTGCTTAAAAAGCAATCATTCAAACATGATTTCTACACAGGGAGAGCTCACCCAGCAAGAGGCTTAAATCAGGTCTGTGATACAAGAATTCCACTTTGTCAATGCCGAGAGACTACCCTTAATATTATGGCAAGGATTTACTCCTCATGACAGCAACTCGTGTACGTGGCCACATGCCGTATTTATGAAGCTCTTTTACAAATATCCTCCGTGGCTCCAAGCTGGAAGCAACCTAATAGAAATGTATTCTACCATCTACATGCTAAATCATCCTTCTGAAGGTCATGTTTTTCCACCTCATTGTGTTTGAGTCAGCTCCTGGTAGATGGCTATATTTCCTGAGACACAGTGCCACAGAGAGCAAAATAAGGGGGACGTTTTGGCCTATATGCAGCACATTTTTGCTTTCAGGGAGTTAAATGCTCTAATAGCTACTTGGAGTCTTGCATAGGGCAAGACATAATGAGGCTTGTAAGGAGCAATCAAATAAAGAAAATAAAACCAGATATATTTGTTGCAATACCCTTCAGTAGAAGACTTTTTTCCTACAGTTTTTGGTAATGTGAAGATTAGTTCAAGAAGCACAACATTTTGAAGTGGAAGGATGTATATCTGCTCCTTTTTATTTCATCTTTATGAGCCTGCTGAGACTAAAACAAGAAGAAAGGATTTTAAGTTGTACTTAATACTCATTTCACTACAGAATACTTGAAACATTCTGTACTTAAAACTCAAATATACATCAACTTGGGTTTAAGATACCTGATTTTCATTTGCAATGTCTGTATTTTTCCACTGTAGATCTTTATAATGTATTTACCATTGTCTCCAAAAGTATGTGATATATTGTGTGGGAGATCAAAAAGACACACTGAGGCATGTTGGGTTTGTATGCAGTCTTTTCACTTTCCTTTTTTCAGGTCCAAATAAAACAATGTTACATTAAAGCCAGTTCAAAACCTCTGGTAATTAATAAATACTCTCAATTCATAATTTCAATCAAATAGAACTATTTGCAAATCATGCTGAATTAACTGAACTGTTTCAATCTAAAACCAGGAATCTTCTATTTTTAAAGTAAAAATATTGTTTCTAATAAATTAAAAAGCATTTTTTAATTGTATATCAAAATCAGATGACATTTAAGGTCCCTTCCAACCCAAACCATTTTATGATAATATAAAATTAAGCCTATATTTAAATCTAGTGAGTTTTTTCTACTAACAACTTTTTCTTTATTTAAATCATTCTGCAAGCCAAAATATCAGTTGTTCAAACAGCTCAGGGTAGATCTAATCCTACAGAATCCCAAAAGAAAGATGCCACATTTTCCATAAGATGTAATGCCTCATCACAGAACCACAAGCACACATGCATATGATGTGTGATGACTAAATGTAACACAATCCAATTTAATCAATTCAGACAGTAACTAATACCACTTGCTTCCCTCTCTGCTGAACAATTATTCAAATTGTACCTTACAAAACATGCTGTCAGAGTCATGGAAGCTTTGGTTGGCTGGGACCTCTGGACGCCCATCCACCCATGTCAAGAGCTCTTTAAATATCTGAAAAATAATCAGCTGTCTGTTGAAAAATACTCAACCATCACACACCATGTAAACCAGGTCCTAAGTAATTGTACTCAAAGTTCTTGGGCTAAATTTAACCAAGCACCACTTCTGTCCACAATAGCACTGTGTTTGCCAAATACATTTCTCTGTGTATTTCTCTACGTATTCTTAAATTCCTGGTAATGCTTCTAGTCTTTGCAGTGCAACAAATTATTGTCACTGCAAAAATTAACATACTACAGTGCCTTAACCCTGCACAAAAGAGGGTTATCTGAGAAATCCACTCACACAAATAAAAGGAGGGCCTAAGTGACCTGTCAGGCTCCCTCCATCTCTAGTTCCCATGATTAAATCTTACCCCACCAGCAAACTGGTGACCTCCACTGAACAGCAGATTGCTCATTGCAGTGAGGTGAACCACAGAGCCCAGCTGCCCTTGGGCTAAAACAGAGGCAACAGTGAGCACAGTGAAGGTAGGTGGCTACAGAAGGCTGCTAGAGAAATCTTGCAGTGAGTGAAAATCTTGGGAGATGTGTTTGTCTCACTACAGAACAGGTGTCTGAAGGTACTTTCAATATCTGCCCATTCTCCAGTTGTGATTGAGGGAACACCAGACTGTGTGTAGACATACCCAGGTCAGCAGTAACACAGCCAGCTTGGGTAGCAATGCCAGGGAGGATGTCACCCAGCAACTACTGGATTTCAGTGCCAGGGTCCCTGGCAGGTTTTGTGTGCTCCATACCAAAGCCCAGCCTTCCCTGCTCTGAGGAACTCACGGTACCTCAGGCACGCCTCCCACTGACAAGGTCAGCAGACACTGCTTGGTTCCAGCACATTTGTCAAACCTTCTCCACTGGGTCACAGCTCAGCAGAAAGCCATGCACAATTCCAGCACAGCACTCTATTCCAGCTGGCCACAACCTGCTGGCAACCTGCAGGAACCTACTAGGACATGCTTTGTCTGAGACTGGACTAGGTGAACAGAAGGGTCTCAGTTGACCTTCAAATCCACAAATCTATGTCTTTAAGTATGTGATCCCTTAATAAAAAACTCAATTTCATTGCCTTTTTTTGCAGGTCCAAAGGATATTATCCCTTTTCTATGATTCATTTTGCCTCTTAAATTAATAAACTTTTTTTTAAATCCAACAAAGAGCCCTGCAATCATGAGCACCACAGGTAGACTACATTTTGAGTAGACTACAACCTGCTATTGCTCTTAAATTTCATACTTTTTCATTTCAAGAACTATCATAAGCATTTTAAACAAAAATGTCTCCTGAAATCCATAAACAAATGACAAGATTTTGCGCTTATGTCCAAAGTAATTCTGTAATTGTATTGCTAATCTCTTTAATTGTAATTGATTATGTCCAATTTTCCCTGAGAATTTAATCCTACGATTCAGCTCAGTTACTCTATTTTGACTGACCTTGACTACCTGAGATGCAACACTTGTTGTTGAAATGGAACAAAATTGGTTCCCTCTTTTGAATTTTTTGAAAGATTAACTGTGAAATTACGTATTGAATATCAACCAGAGTAATACCAAGGTCACACAAGTTAAACGAGTTACATCTGAGCACTCAGGATGCAGTTGGGGAGTAGGCACATTAAAGGCTTTAACCATGTTTTCTTCAATGCACAAAGCACTCGACTTTTCTGAAGAAGTAAAGAACAGCACAGGGATAACAACACCAGCTCCACAAAACTGTTAAGGCAACTCGCTATCCACAAACTGCCACATACCCATAGCACAGACTAAAGACTAGTTAAAGATAGCTGAGAGCTCTTATGCCCAAACTGCCACTTCTGATTTCTGGGGGGAAAAAAAGAAAAAGTAACCCAAAAAGTACAAAATAAAGAATGCTCCAAGGTGCCACCTTTTTCATTCACCTTCCCTGAACACTAATTCCTCATTACCTGCCTCCTTTGCAGGTTTTCTGCAGGCTGCTGTTGTGCTTTATTTTGGGCAAGTGTTTGAGACAGATCCTTAAGCAGTGGGACTGGGAGGCTTCCCAGTTGCCATGACAGCTAGTTTACAACCCACGTGGTTAATCAGAGGAATATGCATCATCCTTGGAAAGAAAGCTAACCCAGCAGCACTGTGCCTTTTCTTTTCCCACCAAAAGAATTAATGTTTAGTCCTTCAGGGGGTTGAGGCTCTGAGGGCAGGCAGGGCCATCCCTCCCATGCAACCCTTGGTGGGATGGTGGCTGCTGTGTGTCCCCTGAGCTTTTCCCTTCAGTCAGGCTTAGCTGAATCACCCCACGTCACTCTCCAAACTAACAAATTCAAAATGCTAAACATCCAGACAACAACACAACACACCGCAGAAACGTGCTCTGATAACAAAACTTCTGCATTTTCTGGATCAATAAAATCAATATTAAAATGCATAACCAATTTGTGCATATCTCTACTCTCAAGATTTATTTTTTATGTATTTTTTGCAGATCAAGAATTTCCTAGTAGGTTTGTTCTCACTTCTGACATTTTCTTCTTTCTCCCATCAAAACTATGATGTAAAGCTCTTTGGCTACTAACCCTGATGCCAAAGAACATAAAGCTGGAAAACTCCTTGCTCTGAGATCGACAACGTTTGGGAAGGAACAGTAATCCTTCCTAAAGGCAATGCAAATAAAGTACAGCTCCCTCAAATTCTTTGGGTTTTTGCAGTTATTTAAGCAAAGTCTTCTTACATTTGATTTCCACTACAGAACTTCTTGTACCACACAGTTCTGTCAGAGTACATTCTGTCACTGGCAAGCATAATTTCATTTTTGTAAATAAATCCTTACATTCTGTCTCATGTCCTTAAAATGCACGTGCTGAAGCAACCTTATTCTGAAAACACAGCCTAGGACATACATTCAAAACTCAAAGACTACCAGTATCTGCAGGTGATAATAATTGCCTGGGTTTGCATATTACCCAGCTGATAACTTCATAGGAAGGGCTGGACACCATCACTGGCAGCTACATGTTTTTTGCCACCAGAGTTCCTGAGTTGGTCACTATCTTCTTAAATCTGTCCTCGGGGTTGTCAATGAGCTTTGAAGCCCTTGGGCCCCCATTTACATCAGGGCAACCTCAGTGATTTAACTGAGCACCACCAGAATTCAGCGCTGAATTTGGCATATCCTGAGTTCAGCTGAGCTCTCAGTGCCAGGTAAGCCAGTTAAAGTAGCACCAACATATCACTAAAAACCAACAAATATAGTAAGAGAGAGAAAAAGATCTGCTACATTTACTTTGTAGTCCAAAGGGAGTTTCCATAGATGAAGTGTGCAAATTGGTTATATACTAGAAGCCAGCATTTGCTCGAGAGATTTGTCTGACAAACATGCTGCTTTCTCTCAACCCCACTGACATCCCAGCAGAAACAGGGTTATGGGCAGCTCTTCCATAAAAAAACATTGTCTATTACAAATAGATAATATGCAGAAAGTGCACCAGGCTTTGGCTTTTTATTAATCAAAAACAGCAGTAAGAAAAACATGTATTCTCCAGAGGGGCCAATTATTTAAAAGGTAAATAAACAGTAATACTGAGAAAGGTTTGTTACGTACCATCCCTAGCCTAGAGCAAAATTCAAAAAAGTTTAAAAAATTAGTATAAAAACATAGTAATTTGTATTTATTTGCACACATAATATATTTAAGCTTTTTATTAAAATTTCATTTTTTTTAAATGAGTATTTCTTCATAAACTCCCACTAGCATTTTCTTTACTGGCATGGTCCTGTGTTAGAGTTTATGAATTACTAGTAATTTCATTCTTGATCTCTTTCATTCAGCGTGAGAAACATTCAATTTCTGTAAAGACACTTTGACTCCAATTTATGTAAAGTAGTTTCTGTTTACTGATTGGTAGTTTTTATTTCATATCATTTATACTCTAATTAGATTTTCTTCTCCTTTTGAATAGGGTTTATGAATTCATCACAAAGACCAGGTTGTGAAAACCCCCTTAAGATACACATGGGTTAATTACCATTATGGACGGGTGAACAAGTATCAGCTAATTTTCTACCTTCATTTTGCTTGCTGAGAATTCAAATCTTACCAATTTTCCTTCAACCTACAAAGCATTGAAGAAAGCAGGAGCTGGAAAGCTAAACTTGAAAGAAACCGTTCATGAAAGAATAATAAACTGCACACCATGATCCATCCTGCTTATTGCTTCAGTAGCTTTTTTTTAAGAATAAGAAGTTGGCAACTTTATCCACAATTAGAAAAACTGTTCATGGGTAATCCATGGAACAAGCCAAGTACTTGTATCAGCGATCTGTGGGTTCATCTTCCCCCTCCCAACTTCAGTAAATAGCAATCCACTGCTAACTCTCTTATCCTCGCTTCAGAACACACCTGACTTTTAAGAAGTGCCATTTCCTTACTACAGTGTCATTTTGTGATATCAAACAGAAGGATCAACACACATTCTCTGGACTCTCATCCCTTTAGCTTTAAGAAAAGAATGCTCACTAAAATGCCTATGCTGACAGATACCATGCTGGACTCTCCCTCTCCCCAGACACCAGCTTGGAACTCTGGCAAAACAAACTCCAGAAGGAACAAAGGATCTTCTTTTCCAGGTTGTCCTACAGCAAGGAAACCAGAAAAACCCCTTCTCTGCTACAACTCACTGCCCTGTTTGTTCTACATCACTGCAGTGTTTTAAATAAGTGAACTTCCATTAAACAGGCTTAATATGAGTGTAACAGCTGAAATCAATGATATTAATGCCTGATTCCTATCAGGTAGCAGCCAGAGGGAAATTAACCTTGTAGCTGAGAACTGCATGTAAATATGATTTCCAAAACTTCACACTTGATGGACTACCTTGGGGGGAAAATTAGGTGGGTAAATCTACAGAGTTTCATTATAAATTTCCACTGACTTTAAGAGTTCTGCACACAAAACATCTACATAGAAATTAATCATGAACACAGATGTCATAAATTAAACTCCCTCACAGATTTCATTAGACAAACCAGTGAATGATTTTCCTGGTTTTCGTCAATAAAGCTGTAATTAGGAGTATATATTCCAAAAGATTTTCAATGAAATGCCAGATTATGCTACAATGTGAACACTATTGTTTGAAAACATGGCAAGTACAATTTATTTTTTTTTCAGTAAAGTCTTTGTTAACTCTGAAAACTTTTTATCATCCAATACTTTCCAGAGCAGTTGTGTTGGTAGAGATGACTAAAGAGAACTAGCAGGGAAGAAATCACTAAGATTAGTTAAACCTTCACCCTGTTTTATGGTCATTCCCTGGAAGGACCTGCTGCAATTTTCCTTTACTGCTTCTCACATTTAGAGATGAGAATTGCAATTTTTCAAAGGAACATTCTTTTTATGAATGAATAAAAAGGCCTTTTCCTTCCCGGCTAGCAAAAGGATTCGGAGGATTTGGAATACAGCATTTTCCATGACTGCCATTTTGCAAGGGACAGTTGTTGCGTCCAGCAGTGAAACAGGCACACCCAGTGGCCTCTGTTACTCAGTCTGCTAAAATTGACTGTATAAGCTACTAAATATTCAAATTCATTTCTGAGCACCATAAGAAAAGGAGAAAGTCAGAGAAAAGACCATAAGTAACTGTAAAAATTTCATTTCCTTTGGAGACAAAAATGTAAACTTCAAAGTGCTACCTGCAACATATCCAACAAAAACTATGGTTTCATTTTTAACATTTCAGATAAAATTTGTTTTGAATTAAAAACATTCATTTAGGATTAGAAAATCCTAAAGAGAAATATGCAAATTTATTCCCATTGTACTTTTTACTAAGTTCCTTAAAAAATTAGATTCTTTTGTGTCTTGGTATTGTTAAATCTGCACTACACAGCTAAAAATTTTCACTTGAAAATAAGAAACAAATGCCAACTTAGATACTGATATTTGATAAAACCAAAAATAAAAATTTTTACTTGACAGTATCCACATTTTACTTTCAAATTCATTAAAATCACTGAATGTTTTTTGTTTCAATTCAACTTGAAATTGCATTTTCCCTATTTTTATGAATTTGTGGTGACTAGAAGAACTCAAGCAATCGTCAGCCAAGTGACTTACAGCAGAAATCCAATTACACTACCTGTTGTCATTAGCTAAGAACATGAGTAAATGCTAAAATGCTTGGATGAATCAAGCTTGCTCTTAAATGCTTTGCTAACTCAAAGCTTTAAAAGTAAATCATAATTAAAATAACAAAGATAACCCTTTCCTCTTGTCAGCACTGGACAGTTGCACTACAGGCATTACTTCCTTGGTATTTGGCACTCTAAACAACAGCATACAAAGATTAATTTACGGCATCTACCATGGGAAATAGTGGGAACTATTTTTATATTTCAACAAAAATATTCCACCTTGAGATTACAGATTAAAATGATTTAAAATTCTATTTAGAGAACTGTGTCACCCCGAATGGCACAGACTGGCATTGTATTGGCATTCGGTGCATTTCTCACTGGTGGCATCAGGCTGTGACACCAACATCACTGGGCACCCTGGGCTGAGCCCACCTGAACACTGCAGGAATTGTCATTGGGGGTAGGGATTTTCAGCAAGGCCCTCTCTCAGTGTGAGAAGCCAAACGCCTGTTCCATCACACTGCCCTTTAGGAAAGGAAATATGTGGAAGGCTTATGGGAATAGTCCTGGGTCTGGTATTTCACTCCCCTAAACACATTCTTGTTAAGACATAACAACTTTAAACAAATTCTTGGTGAGATTCCCTGGTTTATAGTAGTGTTTATTTGTTTCCTTTGCCTTGTTTTCATCTCTGTTATCATTCAGTGCTCTCCTCATCTGATATTGTTCCTTTGCTTTTTCCTACCAGTCTTCTCTGGTTTTTTGCCTTTTTTATGGCTTTCAGTAGCATAACCTTGAAGAGTTTCTTCATCTATAAGCTGATTAAAAGTATTTTTCACACCCAATGAGCAAGACGTGACTCCATACTATGTGTACTTAATGGAAGAAATATGCTTTACATGCTTCATTAAGTTATTTGCGAAATTGCATTAGTGCCATTCCATTAGTTTACCTCTTTCAGCTACATCTGTGGCCTGCTTTTGACAGACAAATTACCAGTTTCATAAGTCTATTTTGAGTTAGTAATGATCTTCCAATATGTTGAAAAATATCCATCTTAGTAGTAACTGGAAAAGAAAATAATAACGTATTTTTCAATGTAACAGAAGCAAAACTATCTTCCATGGGGCAAAATAATTATAAGATTTCTTAAAACAAGAAATTACAGGTTATTTTGGTTATTTCACTAAAATTACAGCCTTACACAATAGAGGAATATTAACCTTGAAATAAGATGTCTAAATGAAGTCAATATTGACTATAAGAAGTTAAAGGAAAGCATTTACTGCATTAAAATCTTTCAAGACACCTGAAAAAATTTTAAGACAATAAAAATGATGGTATGGTGACTGTGCACTAAATTGTGAGAAAATTTTGACACCTACTTATTCTGCACAGTAAAAAATCCTTTAAGAGAAGCAAAACATTCCTGACCCTGGTGTGGGTGTTAATTAGAAGCTAGGATTTAACAGAGAAGAAATTATTTTTCACGTTTTATCCACTGTTGCATACTGAGATCTTATTTTAAAACATACCAAGATGGATGTCTAAGGCATGAGATGCTATTTTCCAACTTCCTTCTAAGATTAATGATAACACACTTTTTGTGTTCAGTTGGCTGTTCTCTTAGGATCAGGGTCTCGTTGTGTTAAGCAGCATAAACACAGGCAGCTCCAGCCCGTGGCCACCCCTGCCAGAGAGAACAGGGCAAAGAGGCTGAGGGCAGCTAGCCTACCCATTTAAGGTTCCTTTGGATAGCTCTTTATCACCGGAAAGGATGGGTCTAAGTGAAGAAGCAGATCTACATTTATCATTTCTCTGTCTAAGCTATTGACTGTTCCTGTCTCCTGCCTGGCTGCTGACCTTCAAAACAAATCAGGGACTTCATGTCAGGATTTAATTTCGTTGTATTATGTGTGTTAAAATAGAAAGTAGATAGTAGCTGCCTCACTATACTAACAAAGATCAGCTGAAGCAGAAAAGAAGCACTTAAATTAACAATTATTGGAGTCAGCAAAGCTCATGGTTGTATAATAACTCTGTATGCAAAACCCCAGTTTAGGAGCAGAAGTATACATGTCTCCATTTCTCGAGGGTCTTATGATAGTCAAAGAATATATATTGAGTAGAAAACACACTAGGGGTAAAAAGTATTGATGACTGAGACAACATGAAGAAATACAGCATCCATTGAAGGCAGCTGTCTCCAAACACTTTGATTTTACTCTAAAATTAAAGACTTAGCAGGATTCTGTCAATGGCAAAAATATATCAAATTCGATGGCTGGTTTAGAGCACTAAATGGCGAAGTAGGGCAATTAGCTGCTTCACAATTAAAAGGGAATAGTAAACAGATCAGGCCTGTTTCACAGCTTCTCTGGACATCTGAGTGCTGCCCTCCCATTTCTAGAAGTTAAGAAGTCCTTTAAGCTGATCCACTCACAACTCGGATTTGTCACTCATTAAATCTTGTTGTTTGTCATAGAAGAGTGTAAAATATCTCACATGAATGAAGGATTATAAATAGTCTTGTTAAGATGAGCATATAGTACATTTATATTTAAAATAATCTTATTCATTTTATCTCAACATATGTATTTGGCATCATGGGGTTTCCAGACTCTGAAGCAAACCAGGCTGATCTACAATTATGCACCACTACCTCAAGAAGTTTCAGCTTTTGATTGTCTTCCTTTGAGGGAGGTGGTACATACATGCATAATAAAAGCCAAGCAGATTGTTTGTATATGTGCCTGCAATACAAAATCTCCCTGTCAATCACTTGCTCTTTAAAATTAAAGACAGACACCTGAAATGGTATATATAAAATGCTTCACATATTTACAGGCAGGAACCATATTCCTGATAGATTCATGCAGCTTGAGCAGCTCTGAAGGGCTGCAACTAAAATCAAGGGCAGTGCCACTGAGAGTTTCCTCGTGTAAAGCCATATGTCAGGTTCATTAGGATATTTGCTTCTGCCATTTACAAGCACAACTGTAAATTGCACTCTTGCTCCCTCACAGATTTTAGGGAATATTGACATAAGAGAGCGTCTGGCCCCAATTACAGCACACAAAAGTCAGAGCTACAAGACTCATAAACACCCAGGACAAATGAACCACAGGGAAAGAAAAGTACCATTCAAGGAAGGCTGGAAATAGGTACTATTAATAGATACAGAGCTGGGGGACTAGGAGAGCAGCACACACGGGTAGACAACAGTGACCTACATTCACAAAAAGGTTACACAGAGCACCAGCAGGCCACGAATCACACTCACTAATAGAAGGGCTGCTCCACAAATAAGTGGGTTTGGTTTTGGGGGGGGTTAACTTCTTTGTGATAAGAACACTGCTATTCCCTTCAACTACTGAATCAAAATACGCTAAATATTGCATCAGTAACACAGAAGCATGGGCCAAACATGACTGTTCTAAGAGAAAATGTATAAAATTCATTATTTAAATAAGATACTGATCTACAGACAGCATATAAACTTTCCTTCTCCTCTTGAATCCCGTAGAAATAGCAACTCCACGAAAACTGTTCACTTTTTAATACAGAATAAGAATTTTTTTCATGTTTTAAATACCAAATGTTGCTCAGATCCCATCACAATTAAGGAATGAACAGATAAAAAGACGCACAAGGGTGGGTGAAGAGCTAAGCCTGGCCCAGGCAGCGCAGGGGTGGCACCCAACGCCAGGGACCCTGCTCCTTGTCTCTGTCCTCTGCAACCCTGAACTACTGCAGATGTAACCACCACAAAGAGCCCTCTGAAAAGCCTGCCTAAGGACACCAGGCATCTGAAACGTGATTTTTTTTTACACAGTACTAAACCTTAAAACAGGGTGTTTTTAAGTTTTGTGGATTGTTTTTTCCCTTCAAAGACTGAGGCAGACTGATGTCAGAGGAGAAGGAATCACTTAAACCACTGTTAATGTGCAGTGTATTTTAATGCTCAAGCTCCACTCAGGTACTAGAATAATTATGTGTATTTATAGAAGCACTTTTAGGGACCACAGATTTGGATTTTGGCATGCTAGCAAAGTAATCCAATAAGAGGTGTTAAGGCCAGAATTTCTTGACCTTTATATTTGTCAAAGTTGTTGGTTCAATAAAGGTCAAGATGTGTGACAAAATTCAAGCCTGTCTAAGCCAATTAATGACAAGTAACCAGACCATTAAAAATCTCATTTATGCTGAGCAGTCAAGTGGGTTATGTGAGGGCAATCTGTACCTTAGGTAGCTTACACATTTGGTTACAGGCTTACTATAAGATAAAAAAGGGCAGAAGGCAGCAGAATGAAAGAATACTTGAAGTTTTAAGAGGAACACAATAATCTTTGCAGCTTGCCCAGCAGAGAGAAAAACACAATTAATTAAATAAATAAAACAGTAGCACTTCCTTAATTCATTGTAAATATTGGTATTTCACAAGAAAGTGATGAAGAAAAGAACCTGAATATTAAGAATTCACGGATATATTGTATCGATAAAATACAAGGAAATAAACTCTTCAACACAGGTATCTGGAGTTCATCAAGCATCACTGATATGCAGCAGTAAGATATTAAAGAAATATTTGGAAAAATAGTGGACTGCTCAGGGATCTCTTCCAAAACTCTGGAGAAGTGAACAAGTAAAGTACATGTCCTGGTTTTCTCTAGGATAGAGTTCACTTTCTTCTGAGTAGCTGGTATCGTGCTGTGCTTTGTATGAGAATAATGTCAACAACACACTGATGGTGAGCAGTGCTCACTCTGAGTCAAGGACTTCTCAGTGCCTCGTGCTGTGCCAGTGAGCAGGTGCATGAGGAGCCAGGAGGGAGCATGGCCAGGAGAGCTGACCTGAGCTGGCCAAACCACAGAACATCCTGTCCAGTACAGAAACCGGGGGAGCTGCCCAAGGGCCACTGATCATTGCTCAGGGACAGGACGGGCATCAGTCGGGGGTGGTGAGCAACTGTATTGTGCTTCACTGGTGTTTCTTGAGTTTTATTCCCCTCTCTCTCTTCCCCCTCTCTCCTTATTATTGTTATTGTATTTTACTTTATTCCAATTATTAAAGTGTTCCTAACTCACAGGTTTTACCCTTTTCCATTTCTCTCCATCCCATGGAGGAAGGGGAGGGATTCAGGAGTGGCTGCGTGGTACAACCATAGCAGGCCAAAATTATTTGTTTGGTTGTTGTTGTTTTTTAAATGATTAGGAAAGTAAAATAGTGTTATTAAGCCCTTATCTGTTTCAAGGTCTTAAATGATTGCATTTAACTAAGGTCTTGTGAAACCAATGGACAAAAGAGCAAGAAGGTTTCTCTTATTCAGACACTTTAGATTTTACCACAACAGCAAAATGGTTTCATTGGTTTAGATTTCAATTTCTCCTGGTAGTAGCAGCAATCTTCAGTTCACAAAAATGCAAGAAATCCTGCTTTTTTCATGAAAGGAATACATCCAAAAATAGAAGCCAGCTTGTACGTAGTTTCTATTTCTATCTATTTGTTAAATAGGGATATATAAACTATGGCTTTTATTTCAACTTGCACATCATTCTGTTGGAACCAGCTCTAAATATTGCAAAGTATCAGTTGTATTTCTGGTCAAACCATGGCCCAAATGGGTACAATAAAAATTCCTTCCCCTGCCATCTTTTTGCAGCTAAACCCTTGCAGTGGCACTAGCTGTGAAGAGGGGGAATGTGTGTTGTCACAGCCACGATCATCAAACAAAGCTGCCCTGCGAAGGATAGACTTACTGACACCAATGTCCAGGAGCATGGACTTAGACAGGAGAGAGCATCTGCCAGGGCTCTGAGGTGCAGAGCTGGGAGAACAGCTAAGACGTGTCCCAGCACTGTGGGAGGGAGCGGGATGGAGGGCAGAGGATGGCTGGAAGCTGCAGAAACCTCAGCACAAGGAGCTGCAGCCCCAGCCTGAGCACCACGATAAGGCTGTAGATAAGGTTCAGACCAGGAACGCACCTCCCCAGAGCAGCAGAGCCCCAGCAGCAGGGAAATGCTCTGGAACAGAAAAGAGGCACCAATGTCCCCTCACCCTCTAAGCACACAAAAGAGAAACACATTTGCAGCATTTTTTCTCAAAGTTGCTTAAATTATTTGACAGTGTCCTTTCTATTAATGGCTCATCATAACCTCCCCAAAGGCATTTCATTAGCTCGGTAAATGTCCGTTTGCAGCCCATTGTTTTTAAAGCAGACTGACAGACACCTCCACAGGAGGATAAGCAGCTTTCAAGTTTTACACAGCAGACAAGTTTTATGTTGGTAATTGAACCCTACGACTCACATCTGCAGGGCCTCTGCTCGCAGAGCAGCAGGGCTGGCAGGGCTGTGCCACAGCCACACAGTCACCTCCACACACCAAGGGCACTCCAGCGCCAGGCACAGGCTGCTGTGTCATCCCAGGCTTTACCTCCCTTCATTTCCTACTGCTCACACATTAACTTGAGCACATGGGGCTGTGCTTAATAAGTAAACATAATAATATATAATTCAATATATAATTCAAATGCATGATGCTCAGTGCACTGTGTAAGCAGCTACTGAGGTTGGGGCTTGGGACAAAGTCACAGCATCCAGCTTGGGCACTTTCTGGAAAAAACCTTAAAGACAAAACTCAAAGTCACCTTCAAGGGAAACAGATACTTACCTCACACTTTTCTTTTTTCTTCTCACCACGTGTCTCCATAGCTATTTTAGCACTAATTCAGTAACTTTCTCCCTTACCAGTGTGTTTTCGTCACCATAACATTTAGACCCATTCCTTACCCACATCCCTGCAGGCTTCCCTCAGCCCAGGCTGGCTCTTTCTGCCCCTCTCCTCTCACTCCTCTCCCCTTTCTCCTCAGGTTCTTCCAGCTTTCTCTCGTTAATAAAATAAGGGCAAATCTTCATGTATTTTCCCCACTTTGCTCCAGCTGAATCAGTGGGATTCAACTCTCAGGCAAAATTTGTCTGCTGATATTCACGGGATTTATATATTTGAAATAGTGCCAAATTTGCTATTTTATGAAGGATCCAATAATATTGTATCACGTAGTCCATCTGTGACAGCAAAGCAAGTCCTCACTAAGAAAAACACGTTCATCCAAAACACAGGAATTTGAAGTAAACACATGAAATATTTCCTTTACAGCTGTTATTTTCTTGAGTGTTGCCAAAAATGAGATACACCCCAACAGAGTATCTTTTCACAGCCTTCCATCACATTTCAGCTTTCCTTCAAATAAGACTCAGACAGGACAGTACATATAAATACACCCAAGATGCAACTCTGGCGTACACTATTCTTCTACTTAAGCCTTTGCCAGGGAAACCGTGAGGACATTATCAGTCTAAACCACTTACAGTGTTTCAGGTTTTTTGGAGTTTGGGAGGGCAGTGGATTTTTTTTTGGTTTGTTGGTCTTTTTCTAATAACATGTGACAGCAATTACACTTGGGAATTAAGAGGGTCTGCTAGTCAATTCCATGAAATCCAACATGCGCTTTGTGCAAGGCAGGGTTACTAACATTCACGAACTTATTTATAACAATAACATGCCATTGGAAAAGAATATCTTAGACAGTTAAAATAAAAATTAAAAGTTCTGAACATGCTCCAAATTCCCCACACAACCCAACCATTTTCTATCCACAATATGCAAAGTGTCTGTATTTCTAGAAATGAGACTAACAAATTTATAGTTTAGAAAAGCCCTCGATAATTTCAAACTCTAGATAGCAGAGAAAAAATTTCATTTTGGTGGGATTTTTTCTAATCTGGAGCATCTTAGTGACAATATAGGTGTGCAATATTGTGTGTTGTTTTGGGTTTTTTTGTGGATTTTTGGAGTGTTTTTTGTTGTTTGTGGTTTTTTTTTTTTAATCTAAAAGACATGTTGAGTCCTGGAGAATCTGCAATGCCCAAATCAGAAACTCTGCAGAACATCAGTCTATTCATAAAGCTTTGATTCACACATTCTCAGCACTTTGCTTCCTCTGAATGGTATGACTAAAGAAACTGAAAACTGTCTATTAGTATTTCTGTAATGCAATTTAAAACATGACTCCTCTCTGCTTTTGCAGGGATTAGAAAGCACAATCGCTTTTCACACTGCATGGAGTTGAAGCTCTAGCTTGCAAATAGATACGAGCCTGAGCATCCCAAAATGAAAGGTAATACATATTTGCATTTCTGTCCAAGCCTAATTCCCCTACTCATCTAATTTCAGAATGATTGAGGAACAAACAAGCTGCAGGTAAGCTGGCAGGTTTTCAGTTTAGTAGTGCATTGCAGTTTTTGTATTCTTCACCTTAGCCGGCATTTTATTTTGCTGACAGTTTCCTTTAACAGACTGCAGCTTAATTATACTCAGCATTACCTGATCAGCAGGAGTTTACTTCTTTGAAACTTTTTCTTTTGTCTATTAAATGTATGAATTGAATCTGGTCCATAGCTAACCTTTACAATCTGCAGTGTTTAATTTAACAGCCTATATTACATTATGTTTATACTCAAAAAGAAATGTAATCTTAAAATGATTCATGGATGCTCACAGTTGCCTACATAATGAGCACTCAGAAGACTAACAAAAATTGATTGTGTCCTGGGAGTCAGTGTACAGCATATAAACTTTCTGTACAGTCTGAGTCAGTCTGCAAACTTCATTTTGATGGAAGAGCTCATCCTTGCAAGTCCTTATTCTGAGCTACACTTCAAAATGGGGATGAGACAAGATCAGTGACACAGAGGGGATGGTCTTAGGTGTCTCTGGATCATCTCTCTTCATAGTCAAATCTGTTTTCTATTCAAATCTCAGTTCTGTGTGGAATAGCAACTAAACCAAAAAACCCTTGGCCAAAGAACTCATGAGAAGGCCAAGAGTAGAAAAGGACACCACAGGAACAAAGAAATAAAGCCTTATAAATCCAGGAGCCTCCTGGGACAAAGTTAAGCTGACTTGCAGCAAAAATCAGCCAGACACCTCAAGGTGCCTGAAGGAACACCACACAGCAGAAAGGAACGTCCTTCACCCTTCAGGGGACTTTGCCCTCAGCCCAGATGCTGAGGTGGAGGTCAAGGCAGCTCAGTGCTCTGTATTGTCTCTCATCACTGCTCTCTACAGTTCCCAGAGCAGGAAGTAATTTGTTGTAGAATCTCTTTTTGACTAGCTCTGCTTCAAAGCAGACGAGTTATTCCCAGAGCATGGATTGGACCAGACTGTCAAATAGAGACAAGCATTCTGCTAAAGGCATAGCTGGAGCTCTTGTCAGTTCTCCCAGAGAGCACATACAGGCTCACAAAAGGAGGTAGAGAGGGTCAGAGCCTTCCTGTTCCCTCTCCCCAGGAACAGAGCAGACAGAGCACTTGCCAGGACATGGTGAACTGCTTTCAGCTCCACAGTCTCCTGATGCCAACTCAAACACACCTTCCTTCCAAAAAACACTTTTAATTGCAAGGTGGGATCTCAGCTGTGCAGGCAGCCTTGTCATATTGACCTTGATTTTATGCTTTGAATAATGTCTTCATTACCTTTATTTTGCCAGCCCACCTTCCCACTGTGGCTCTGTAGGGTGTGATGATGATATTTGCTTTCTATTTCTTCTCTCAAAGCTGGTCTACAAAGTAGACCAGAAGTTTTCAGAATCAGTGAGAAAGAACAGCATGGGGCACAGCTCTACAGGCGTATAGCACTAAGCACAGAGAGCTGTACTTTCTATGCCCCATTGGAAGGCCACTTACAAATACCATACATCAAATAATGTTTGGACAAAGGAATATTTTCTTGTATCTTAGAAAAAACCTACATAATTGACTCCAGAACTTTACCAACTCCTCCAGGTTCTACTAGAGCATCAATTGTAATAATAATGCCACTAGTGGCTTCACAACTTTCAGTTCAGTCAAACAGTATACACTTACAACTTCCCAGCATCATTCTGAGGATTTCAGCTCCAGTGTGAAACTATTCAGTTCTGGATAGGATTGTGGTAGACACTTAATTCAAGACTCTCGTAATTAAATCAAGGCATGGCATTTTACTCTTCTTGGGTATGCCAAACTTACTGGGAGTAGGAGCATCCAGGCTGCATTAATGCTCTCAATTTCTTGCTAAGCTGCCTCAAAGGACACCAGTGACTTCAATTTGCTTATACTAAAACAGCAACGTTCAGGCATCTACTTATGTAGGAAGATTTTCTCGAATCAGGGCCATCTCTTTTAGGATAAACACAGATTCAAGCCCTGTTTCTGGCAATGCTTATGTGCTGTCCTAAGCATGGGAAGACTTAACTGCACCTCAGAGTTACCACTGTGTTCAGAGTGAGTTAGTTTTCACACATTCTGTCCAGCAGTCCATATTGAGGAAGAAAGCTGCAGGTATAACAAATCAGCCATCCTTTCCACAATTTGCCTGCCTGTACCATGTGCAGGAACTCAAAATCACCACATCTGCCTCACTCTGAGTATAATTGCTACAAATTGAAAATAACAGCATTTCCTTTCTACATTGTTTCAGCTTCAATAGCTGCACAGACACCCAAGATTGAAATCAAGAGTTGTAGATGAGAAATTTAGATATAATTGAGCATGAAGCATCTCATTTCAGTCAAATTGTTTTGCTTTAATACATACAAGTGTACTGCTAAAAGATGTTTTGAATTGCAAAATCCAATCAATGAAAGTGTAAAAGAAATTAGTTACATTTTGCAAGACACATAGGAAAAATGTTTTCTATTGAAGTAAAAAGAACATTTCCTCTCTCATTAAACAGGAGTTTTTTTAGTAACTATTCTGTGGTACATAAATCACATTCAACCTAAAAGTACATGTATTAAAAGAAAGAATTTCAGTAGCCAGTAGAGCTCAAGCAGTTCTTACCTTTGCTGAATAGCTAATTAAAGCACCCATTTATCAATCAAAAAGTCTCAGAAAAATAGGAGGAAAACAAAAGAAACAATAAATACACGTGGTGGTGAGACAACTGAATAAGCTATCATCACTAGAACTTAGTAAGCCTCAAAATGCCGATGGAAGCAGGGTGAAAAATCCCATGGCAGGGAGATCCTGCAGTGTGGCTCGGGAGAGCAGCAGCCCCCAGAGAGCCCAGGAGCAGCCACTGTGCAAAATCATAGTCAGATCACTGGGTTTTACAACTGCCATATTGGGATGAGCAGGAATGTGTGGAAAGCTGATTAAATTAATGGACTGTTTCACCTAGGGCTCATTTCTTCTCAGACAACTATCCATTTAAATGAAGAGCTCTACAACTCTTAGTTTGTAGTGGTGGGGTTTCACAGAACTTCCAGAAAGGCATGTTTCTGCCCAACACTCTACTGAAGACTTAGAGAGCTGCTGTCCCTAAAGGACAACACGCACAGAAGAAAATGTTTAATGGTTTGAATCATCAGTGTCTTCACCTTGCCTTCTACTTTTTTTCTATTTAACAAACATTGTCTAGCATATTGGGGGAGGGGAGTTTGCTTTGCAAGCTGCTCCACTTTTGATAGATAATAAAAATCACAGTCAGTTCATAAAAGCCTATCTTTGAGATGCTCTAATCTCTCTGTAAAAGTCTCTGTATAGAAGAAAGGGGTCAGAAGAGGCAGGAGGAAACAGGTTAATATGTGAAGCATTCAGAAAAGTTCAGAGTCCTGGAGCAAGTAAACAACATGGAAATGGGCTGCAAATCTGAGAAAGACAATGAAAATGAGAAGTTCAGGTAGCGTCCCATTCCCGTTTCTAATAAACTGTTCCAGTGGTGACACCATGAGAAAGCACTGATGGAATCCACAGGATTTGCATGGCAAACTGTTCTTTGTAATGGAATCAGCTATAAAAATATATGCACCTAATCATAAAATTCTGGCTATAACCAGCAATCTTTTATAGATAAATGCAGCTATGAGAATTTATTAACTAAAATAAGTAGCATGTACAACTGCAAGTTGCTACAGCAACAAAACCTATTGCATTTTAACTGGAGACTTTACAAGTGATTGCCATCTAAAGCCATGTAAGCACCACAAACTGTGGAGCTAAACCAGCCATTTGCAAGGCATCAACATATTAAACTCAGGGCTGCTCTTGGAAATCCTTTGTACAAAAGACTGATTTATCTGGCGTGCAAGAAACAAATCAATATAATGGTAAGCATAGAGCTAACAATATATTTTGCAAAATACACTGTATGTATGACATGATATAGTTTTTACGACATGTCTACCACATTGTGGCTCTGATATAAAAATTAGACAATGATAGCTGATTCTGTGAATGCAAAATCTTCTGTGACCTACCAGTTTTTCCGTTTTTTCTTTTCCTCATTGAAAAGACCAGATGACTTGTTAGCCGGTCTCCTCTCTAGGGAAAAAAGCTCTTGCTTCATAAAACCTCTACCCATAATTTGACACCATTTAGCAATTTCTGCTTATTGAAGCTGAATTAATTCACAAAGTACATGAATTACAACACTTGTTACCTGACCAGCAAATGTGCCCACACGGTCACTATTGAGGTCAGTGAAGGGACACCAACAGTGCCTGCAATTTATTAGTTTGCACAGAATAATTTTCAGAACAGTTTTTTAAGCCCTTGAGCATATGTCTGTGAAACATGTGGATATTAAAAATAAACATGAAATAAAATTATAAAAGTGTGGTGACCCTAACTTTTCAAAAGTGAGAATACAGGTTAGTTGTGATTGAAAATAGAATTATTTTAGGGTGGTTAATATTATTCCATACAGAAGTTGTATTGATTTTTCTGGATGCACAAAACCCCATGACTGTTTTGTGTACAGATCAGCAGCTCAAATGCCTGGTTCTAAACCATGAATTTCCCTTGTTACCTCCAAGTGGGTTATAGTTGGGTTTAGCATCAACTCTGCAGCAGTGCCTGAGGCCATTCTCTCCTGGCATGTAAGCTGGTGATCCATTAATATTCAGTCCTTTCTTTCTCTCTGGTTCTTACAAGGACTGGATGGACCCTCCATGGCCATTGCGCTTCACCCCTGGTGGGCACAAACCTGAACCACCAGCCATTACTGCCCGACAGAGTTCTAAACCCCTGATCTGTCTGAGCATATGAAAATTCCTCTCTGGTGATACATCTCATCCTATCTCCTCCTTGATAAGTGTCTGATTCTGAATCACAATATCCATGGAAATATGTTTTTTATGAAAGTTGCTATCTTTCATATAGTAATATGATATGGCAGACAAAAGCAGTGCCCCTTTAGTGAATGCCATTTGAGCACATTCCCCTTTATTTGTACACATTTTAACTACTTTTCTGTTAAAAACTTAGTGCAAGTGATTCAACACTGGTTTTGGTTACTTTATGTACTGTTTAAATGCAAAATAAACTTATTTTGCACTCTTGTCTGAGGCTAACCTTCTCCCTATTGTGAAACTGCAGTTTCTCTGTAGTTTATTTCTCTTATTTGTAGAGAATTGTTACATCTGTGAAAAATGAACTGAGAAGACTTCTGTTCCTTTCTAATAGGCAATTCTTCTGTCCATAATATGTTGACTTTACAGGTACATATTAGCAGCCACACACACCAACACACCAGACTGAAGGGAGACTGAGGAAAGGAGGACGATGGATACAGGCATGTATTGCAAGCAAAGAGAGAACATTATGAGGATAAGGAGGAGCAGAATGTTCTCTTCCAAAGAGAGGGCTGAGGCAAGATCAATCCACTTCTTGTAGTTCTGAGGCCTTTCACACAAATGAAAAAACACTATCAGCACATTTCCTGGGAAGATTCCAGATAAACCCCCCCCCCCAGCATGGCAATGCGTAACACATACTCAGTTGAAACAACTGCTACATCGTGTCCCTGAGGCAACAAGAAGTCAGTGAAGATAAAACAATTCCTTTGTACACTGGATAGTTTTGCCATGGGCTTGAGGATCCATCTGCCTCAAAGGTATGGGAAAAAATGAAAGCTGTTGTCTTGATTTTAATCGTTACAAATGTTTCTGATCAAACATTATTCTCCGAACACCACTATTGCTCTCTGACACTAACCCACTAAAAATTCTCTATATTTGCAAGGAATTTAAATAATTAAACCAAAGGAGATGCACATTTCTCTTGTAGGTGCAAGTCCTCTTATTTCAGATTCATTGCATCATTTTAGTGTACTGGGCACAAACTACTCATTACCAACAGCCTCAGCAGCAAAAGCATAAGAAGCATGCTCAGGGCTGGAGTGTTATAACTTAGCAGCAATGTGCCTTGGGCTGATGCTGTCAGGGGAGGTCATGGACTGGGAAGAATATTTAAAAAAAATCAATCCTCTAGGCAAGTTCAAGAGTGTAAAGGGAGTAATGTAAGGGCTTTAAAAAGTCTCCTAGATCTATAATGTTTGTGTAGTGGAGTGAAAGGGCAGGAAGGTGGATTATTAGACACAGAAGGAGAGTTTTAATTGGTTAATAAGCACAAAAATTCTCAGTAAGAAAAGTATTGAGAATCTTGACCAACGAGGAAAAAAAGACAAGCCAGGCTTCACTTGATTTTTGAAGAGTTTCTCGTACACTGAAGGACAAGCAAGGCAGTGGGCAAAGACAAAGCAGTCAGACAACAGGCACTAAAGAAATGCTCAGTTTGATGGGAACTCAAAAGTGCCACAGCCAGGCCCCACCTGTTACCACGAGGTGTAGCATTACTGTGATTCTCCTGTCCCCCTGAAAGCAGCTGTGCTGTCATGCACTGAGGGCAAATGAGAGGCTACTCAGGCATCCATTGGCCTTCCCTCACTGGAGCTGAGCTGTGCTGCACTTTCTGATGGGTTGTTGGATGAGCAAAGATCCCTGTCTCTGGAAAGATCCACCAAAATGTTAACACCAATAGGAATATCACTAATTTCAGCCTTGTCCTGTACAGAACAGACTCCTGGTCCTTGTGTTAATGCTTCTCCATCTGGGTATATTTCTCCCTCTATTTCTGATAACCGGTGACAAAGAGGGCATCTTAGAGGTAGTGTAAAGACATAGATGAGTACAGTGGATTAATGTGTATATATAAAACCTTTGTGCAAAATCTTTGAGATTTAAGACCAAAAAAAAAAATGCTTTGAGAGTCTTTACTGATCTTAATACAATTCCTGCTTCACTAATTTTATTGATTTAAATCAAGAACACCTATAGGGCAAATGAAACCATTTCCAGCCTTCATAGTGAAAGGCTCCCCTTCCATTTTTGATTCCCCCTTTTTTTCCCAGTATTGATTATAACCTGCTCATAGTCTCTACAATATGAAGCTACAGTGGAATAAGTCAAAACCAAGGCAAAGTCTTAATACACTCCCACATTATTTCTCACTCTTTTTTACCTTTTCCATTCTTTTAACCCCAAACTGAGGTTTCTAATTTGCACGCTAAGTTCAAAAGTGCAGCTCACCCTGACCACTTAATAAGCCTCAGCAAAGCCCCATTGCTTCAGTGCCAAAACATCTATACAGACTTCAAAGCACGTTTTTCTGAACTTGTTTAATGACAGTGAGCCCAAGTAATGAACTGGTCATATCAGCTATTCTGCACTCCACCCTCTTTCTCTACGTTATGTTCTAGTGTCAGGTTTGAATTTCAAAATTCCCACCACACTGGGAGAAGAGAAGGGTGGTAGGAAAGAAGAGCTCCACTTCAAATATTAGAGGCAAATTGCTTTCAGTGCAGCACATCATTAGCAAGTTTTTAAGACCAGACATATACTCCTTTTAAGCAAAGTGAAAACTCCAGCAAGAGCAGCAGGAGATTATGATCCTCTTCATCTACATTTTGTGCCAGCCCTAAATGTTATAAAAGAAAGGTTCCTCTGAATATTCCACTCATTTTTTACAATTACCCTTCTCTCCCCTTTCAGGAGAGGCTTTCAGTGCATTGATTATATTTCTGTGCCGTGTTACTGGAAATATTTAATCTAAAATGACAATTTGACTAAATACAGAGGCTGCCATTTTACGTAGCCAGGCAGAGAGGTGAAAAAGTCAGCCTGCTGCTTCGCTTTGTGAAATGGATAATACAGCTCAGAGAACAGACAGACAATATTTTCTGTCCATCAGTATGTGCTTTCATTTTACAGCTTTATCTGCTATCTAAAAGCTACTTGTTTACCAAGTCACTCTTATCTTTCTTTTATGTGAAACTTCTTTGCAATAAGTAAAATGCCTTGTGTTTGCTGTGCCTCCAGATAATTTCGATTTCAAACACACTCAAGATTTCATTTTGATTGCCCTTCCAAAAATTATATTTCATTTTATGTCATAGCATCAAAATAGACCAATAGAGGATACCACTTCTGGTTTGATTTTTTTTCCTGTTTTTTTTTCTAAATAAAATTAAATGTATCTTTCTTTTAACATTTTCAGCACATTTTCACTGAATTAAAATGAACCAGAATTAATGGAGCTGGAGAAGGTGGTTCAAAAAATAAATAGAAACATGAACATAAACGAAATTGACTACCAGTGACTTCCTATAAGAAAGAGAAACTATTGTACTGATTAATCTAGTAGTGAGACAGGTCTTAGCAAGATTTTTCTCACTGTTCACTGAAACTCATACAATATTTAGGTGATCTCAGAACTTCAGCTGACAAACACGCTGATGGCAATAAGAGAAGTTTTAGCCTGATACAATGATTCTAGAACTAAAAATGAAGTTCCTCTATCGATAGTGTTAGAAATTAACTCCTTTGCGTGAACCTAGGAATATAATTTAGTTTTTTCCATTCACATGCAAATGTGCTATTCCTAGTGCACAAAAGATATCCCAAGGAAGAAATTAAAACATTATAGAATCTAATAGTAGGGTTATTACATGCCAACCAAGTTTTGTGCTATGCTTTGTTTCAGGTCCTGTGTGATATGACAGCTGTTTCTATTCAGATGATATTTTAAAGGAAACATTTTCTCTAATTTCAGCTGACTCATTCAAACTAGCAATACTCCATTTTAAAATACCATTGAGAAAATTCAAAGCATTTTTTCACTGGAGACAGCATTTACTGTTCCAATCTAATGCAAATGTTAGTTAGAATCAACAAGCCTGCACAAATGCCAAATCACTTGTCCCCCTTAAGATGATTTCACACCTAACACAGCAACAGACATAATTTGCCAGAAAACACATTAAAAAGCAGTTTAAAATGTATCACTGTGTATTATCTCTATGGTAAATAACACAGTAGGTCCCAGATGGCTGTTCTAAACAAAGAAAAAACACAAAACCAATCCCAAAATACAACAAGGTCTGCGATACAAATTCAGCGGACACTAATATTGCAAACCCTAATAGAGACAGCACTGTGACATGAATAAAAGTTTCTTTCTTGTAAGGGACAGCCAGCAGGTTGTCAAAGCTGTTGTCCAAAGACAAAAATGTTACTTTAAGTATTAAACCCACCATTTCCAGCTACTTATCCAGTTCCATCCTATTTCACAAAATAGAAGATAGATCTATGAACTGGTAAGACTGAAAAATTATGTTAAGATGAGGAATGCACAGGTGTCTCAGGGAAGGACACAGTACTCAGGTTACTTTGCCTTGCCAGAAGTTGCTGAAGCCACATCCCCAGACAGCACCAACAGCCTTGTTTCTGTGAGAAGTGAAGGGCAGCAAAGCTTGTGGGCTCAGCAATGCCAGAACTGTGGATGAGGCACTGAGGGATGAGCCATATGGTAACAGGAAAATGGCAGCCATTTATGGGACCAGAGGAGGATCATTTGTTTTGTGGGCAGTGATCAAAACTAAAATGAAAAAAATCAGGAAGACCAGGGAAAGCACCTGGTGCTGCCAACTGGAACAGCTGATGCCATAAACCAGGTTGGTGATTATGCAGATGTAATCCTTTTATCAATCTGTCCCAGCATATGGTGAACAGGAGAACAAAGATGGCCAAAATACCAAAGCATACTCTCTTCTCAAGACTTCTGAAGGTATCCAGGAGTTATGAAAAGTAGGACCAGACACGACTCTGAGACTGGTGACTGTGTCTTCAAGATGAGGATGATGAAGGCCAAAACTACTGCTGTCAGCAAGGTACTGTTATTAAGAATATAAAAAGGAAATAAAGAGACAAAAAAAGTGCACATCAATGCAAAGTGAGGATCTATCTCCATGTTAAAACAAGAACTGATGGGATTGTTTCGTGCTCTGTGGGATGCCAGGTTGCTCTTGATGCCCTGAGGGTTTCACACCACTTAGGTCTGGCTGAGACCCATAAGCCAGAGTTGTGCAGAGCAAATACTGACACAACAGAACTCTGGTACTTGCATTTAGCTAAGCTTTAGTCTGCCTTTTATCTCAGCACTCCCTGAGCCTTTTATTTTAACATGGCATCTCCTCCTCACCCTTTCATCCCTCCTGCCTACTTATGAGAACATGACCCCAGCTGCTAACCCTCAACCCAGCTTTGTGCACTGCCGCAGGCTCTCCTTCAATGAAACCACCCCTAAGTTATTCATCTTGAGGCTCAGGACACATGCAGCAAGAATGGCAAACACCATGGCAGCTCAGTGGCAGGGAAAGGGAATCACCAACACGCCTGGGAAGCCGTGTCCTGGCCAGTCCCACTGCTAGTTCTTGCTCCATTTAGCAGCAGGGATGCTGTTTGTCATGCTGTGAATTACTGATCACATTAATTAAACCAGAACTCCCCCAGCTCATCAGCTGGTTACCAGCCAGCACTTAGATGGCACTGAACTGAAGATACTCCTGGGGAAATCTTGCCTGGATGAAGTTTAGACATTGTTGGTTTCTATTTGTAATGTTTTCCTAATATACAGTGCATAATTGTGATTCCTGAAAGCATCAGGCTTTGTATTCTAGCCTTTCCAGAATAAACAAAAGGCAGCGTATGCAATGGGAACAGAAAAACCCACGGTGAATTCAAGTAACATATGCCCCAACTTTCTGCACAGAGCAGATCATCAGTATGCACAGCAGGTCATATTGCAGGACACAGAAACACTCTCTCAAGGCTGTGTCAAATCCATCAGTGGTTTTGCTAATTGATAAAAGAATGTTTGAGGCTGGAAGCCAGTTCAGGTTCACATCACACCCCCCTCCCAGACGGCACTGAAATATTATGTTGCTGCTGGGAGTAGCAACAATACATTTCTCCTCAAAGACCTGTTGCCATCTGTTGCCAAACCACATCAGAAGGAAATGACAAGAGTCTTTAGTCCATCACCCTCTCATGTGCTAAGTGGAGAGACAGGAAGCAGCAGAGACATGCTGTCAACAATTTCAGGAACAGATTAATTGAAGCTGGCAGTCAGAAATGGGCTGATACAGACTGACTGGAGTGAAATTACTCAATATTTGGCCAAGGCAAGTATATGCAATTTTTATAGAATGTTTCTGTAAGAACATTTCACTTGGTTCTAATTAGATAGGTGAGATGGGTAAGGAAACAGAGGCAGAGAGTTAAAGTTGATTTATTTTTTTTTCATTTTTTCAGCTCTTTTTAAAACATACAAGTTATTAACTTGGGTCTAGCTTGCATTTATTTCTGCTATATTATAAATATTTATCAGATAAAAATTACAAAGTAGTGAGAAAGAAAAGAGTTAGTATTAAAGTATAAGATAAATCATTATGGCAAAAAGCTTGCAAAAAGAATCAGTATTCAATTACTCCAGATGTCTGTTTGTCCTTTCTGACGACAGAGTTCCTTGACAGTCCCACATTTATAACAGGCACAAATTAAAGTGAGAAACACAAAGGCAATTTTTGCAAGTGCTTATAACTTGAGATTATGGCTGGCCAAAAGCAGATACACTCACTAGAGTTTCACTCACACGACACTGAAAACTGATTACTAGGACCATTACCACACTGAACAGTCCCTGTTAGATTGAAAGCAAAAGCCAAAATGTAAAATCTTTATCCCATCTTATTAAATGGCTATTAAATAATAGAAATGCACCAGTAAGTATTTCAGAGTGACATTTACAAGCAATAAAGCACAGGAGACAAGGCAGACAATTTTCTCCCGTGTGTGACTGTAGCACAGACAGTTTTCAGAACGGTGCAAAGGGGCAGCAGCAGGTCACTCCAAGGATTGTGGGTCTGTGATGTTTGTTACAGCTCTGCTTTACACGATTACCCTTCACACATGTTGCCACTCCAGACAAGGGCGGTCCATGCCCAGACACAGATAACATCACACACTTACAGCCATTTAGGACAAAAGGTCACCAACCAGATTGCTTCTGTCATTGCTGAAATGACCACCCCACCTCTGTCACAGTGCCCAGGGGCAGACTGGACAGCACAGGGCTCTGTCCTGCCCTCCCACAGAAAGCACAAAGAGCACAAGGTCCAGGGGATACTTGAGTGACCCGTAAGGAGGCACAATCTGGGTGAGCTGAGAAGCCCATCCCAGCACATCTCTGGCATCTTTTCCTACATGAAGCTACTTTGAAGTATCCCATTTCATACATCCCAATCCAAGGCCAACACCTCAGAGCCAGCTGCCCACCCCACCACCAGCACCTCACATGGGACAGAAGAGGTGCACCAACCACATTAGAAATTATGTCAGCTAGGAAAGAAAAGGAGGAAGGCAGTAGACTGAAGAAGAAGGGAAAGGGCCTTCTGCATCAAAACAAGACTATGAGCAGGGACAATCATGGCAGGAATATCAGCAGCTTCAGCCAAAGCTTTCTTCACAGCACCTGTGCTCTGCACAGAGCTGGTCACAGCAGTAGAGGAGGGCTCAGGAAGCCACTGACATTGCTTGTCTAAGAGGCACCAAGCACGGTCCCCCAATCCATCTATCCCGGGTGAATCAAATTTACTGGACATGGGGCAAGTTGTCTCAGCTGACAGACTCTTCTGAGGAATGAAACACAAATGCAGAATGCCTTGGCCATACTGTCATGGCTCTCCCTGCTGCCACGGATGAACCTGCAGCAGTGTATTTCCACACTCTGCAGAGTGCCTGCCTGCTCAAGGCTTTGTCATCAGCTTGTAGTGAATGGCTCCTGTTAAATAATGCAACATTTCCTTTTGTATTTGTAGCAGAACTGGCACAAAGGAATGCAAGAAACAATACAACACCACCAAAGTAAGCAAGGAAGCCAGCAGATGTGCCTCAGCAGCACACAAACTGCCTGGCAATTTGCAATTGTTTTCATTTACATGTTTCCAGCTACAGCTGAAAGCAAGGAGAGCTAGAGTGTGTCATCACTTTGTAAGCTAAACCATGGCCCTTTTTCCATTATGTGATTCCCTGGAATTGTTCCCACGCTTGACACCTCTCTAAAGACTGTATTTGCTGAGCAAGTAGTATGAGGATTTTACTTGAGCATTCATACAGGATTGAACCACTTCTTGGTCCTTCTCATCACAGACAGCATTTGCACTAACTTTTGTGACATGAGGATTATCTGCAGAGGCTGACATCTCTCTGTGCATTGCCTTCCACACAACTTCATCCAGTGCTAAATGTCGGCTCATCACCCACTCATCATTTTTGTGCAATAACCCCGGGGCTGAGACTCCACAGAATAGTACCTGGCCTCAGAGAAACAGCAGTGTATGACACTGGGCAGACAATCAGCAGATGCCCAGTTATAGTGCCATGAAGCATTACTTGGGCAAGTTACTTCCCAGATACTTGGCACTTGGCTGATCTGTTTTCTTCACATCTTGCACCATTTTTCTTATTGGCCCCAATTCAACAAGAGGCTTAAGCATGTCAGGGCAGAGCTTGAAGTCACATATGTGCTCATGAAACCATGCCTGTGGTTTCAGCCTCACCAATTCTGCCTTCATTGCCAAGAGAGGCATGATGAGCTGGAAGCAGGAAAGAGGGCTGTTTGAACAATTTAGCAATTAAGAAACCCAAAGACGCTCTCAAATGTGTTCTGTATATAGATGTTTTCCACAGACTGTTGTTGTCTTGTCTTAGAAGAAATGTGTTACAATATGAGCATTATTTCCTTTTTCACCATGGCATAGCCATGATTTGATATTTGTATCAGCAAGCAAAGCAAATACTTCATAAAAGCTTTTAATAGTGTAATTCAGCTAACAGTGGCAACAGTAATCAGCAGCTTTCTCCAGACACTGAGCAATCTGACAGCTTTGTATGATTGCATCTCAATATTTTGCTAAAAGCAGGGCCTGCTGTAAATGGGTGGATTCAAAATGCAGCACGATTGAACAGGTGTGTACAGGGGATGATCGTGGTCTCTATGAAACGTTCATACTGTGCAAGAGAAAACAAATGGGAAAGTGAAGAAAAATGCACATCTTCAAATTTTGTCCATATTAAATGAATATCAATTGCACCCACTTCACTGAATCATAAGTTCTGCCAGTGAGCAGATTTATATATGCTTTGAGATCATACTGAAGAATCTTCTCATTAAAAATAGCTCAAACGTGACAGATGTAAAAGAAATTCTGATTTAGGTGCCACTAACTGTATTTTGCATGTTTAGAAAAATCACATACATATATACTGCCTCTAACAGAGGTGGATATTTCAAAAATCAAGTTAACAAAGTCGGGTGCAGCATTATTTATTAATTCATACTTTTAAAGGTGACATGCTGCACTGAGCAGTAGGTTGTTTTTCACTTAGCTGTGCCTCCTCTGTATTTACCAAGGCATAACCTTAAAGTGTTTTCACAAAATATCTCCTCTGTTTTCCTAACCTAAAGCTTCACCAGTTCTGTGACACCCCTCAACTGTAATTATACTTGCTCTGGAATTGCACCCTAAATAGAAATTGAACTATTCATGCTGCAAATTGAAACTCTTCAATGCGAAGCCATACAAATAACCTGCATTAGCATTAACCTCCCCCCAAAATTTGGTAAGATCACTCCTGTTTCTCAGAAAGATGATACTAATTGTTTACGTTATCAAGTCCAGGCAAACATGTTCAAACCAACAAGTAAATGCTCAAATGACTCAAAAATTTCACTTTAACCTTTAGAATAAGAGGATGACCTCATGCAAAGAGCCACTAAACCATGGTCAGAGTGCTCTCTCTACATGGGAGGTAAAGCAGCCAGAGCAGGTGGCATTTCACATATTACAGTCAGGGTCTGTGGCACATACAGAACAAAACAAAACCACTTTGGGGATTGTGTAGCAAATGAGGAAGAAACGACACAAGGAGAGTGTCACAAGCTTTCTTTGACTAAGGTATAAAGAACCCACGGTGGTGCCAAGCCATAATCCTGCTGCCTTGCTTCAGCCCTCTCTAAGCCATTGCAAGAGCTCACCTGCTGCACACGGGGCAGCTCCCTAGGAAGGGCTCGACCAGCACCTGCCCCATCCTCTCTGATAGCCTGGCCTTTGTTAAAGGACAGAGTTAATTACTATTTCATCTCCATTTATCTCTTCCCGCCTTTAGTCTCTTGTATCCTTCCTTTTCCTGCTACCCTGTGTTGCTGTAACTCATTGTCACCCCTTGAGTCAGACTCAGGTCCTACTCATCGTTACAGCTACAGTAGACATCAGTAATAACAATAGGAAAAATATGATACTCCCTTGTTCACTGAGAAAATATGACTGTTGAATGGTAATCAATTACTATTTTCCTATTATCAACAGCCAGTCTCACTGGTCAGGTGATTGAATACCTTATTGCCATAGGTGTTCAGGCAGCAGGACACACACAGCCAGCACATGGTCTTTCTGCACTTACATGCCCATCTGAATTTCCACTGGGAAGATCCAATCCCCCATCCTACTGCATGTCTAAGCCAGAGTAAGGAGAATTCCCAATTCTTTGCTTGTTATGCTTAATATTATTGCTGGTTACCTGCTAAAGAAATGACCTCTCAAAATCAAAACCTCTGATTTCAGTGGTGTCAGATTTTAATGCACTGTGTGCAAAATAGAGAGGAAAATTGCTTTGCAATAAGAAAAACCAGCATATATTCTAGAGGAACCAATCCTGCAAGAGAAAGGAATGAGGCTGCAAGAATAAGCACACAGTTTTCACCTCTAACTTCTACAATTCCATTATGGAAATTTTTGGGATATTTACTTGGAGTAAATGCATTACTTCTGTGAACCAGCAGGGCTGGAGTTGAATTATTTCAAGAGAAAAATTATATTAACATTTATTCTTGAAATGCAGCATTATGATAACACATTTTACACTGGGAACATTCCTACAAACAGGGTTTTTTTAAACTAATAATGCCAGTTCTTCTGCTGAACAGACTACTAATATTCTCAAGTAATTCATTAGTAAGACAGTCCTACTAATTAATTGCTGCAGGCCTAGTTACACACTGTTATATTTGTTAAAGAGGCACTGTCACAGTAACATGGACTGACCAAATCCACAACATTCATCTACAGCAAGTGGTAGATTTACAACAGAGCCAACATTTGCATGAAAAAGAAAATTATAGGAGATACCAACACGGTCTTACATCAGGAACATAATTTACTGCCTAAGCTAGGAGCAGAGCTGTCATTCCATTAAATGGCTGGAAATGCCTTTCCTGTTCCAGGAAAAGGACACAGTAACCCCATAACTCCTCCTGAATAGTTCTCAACTAGATAGTTAAGAGCTAGAAAATGAGGGATTATAGATTATATAGAATTATATTAATTGTATGTGTTCATGGTGTGCATCTTAAAGCCCAGCAACCCTTCTTCCATCCCACCCCAGGTGTGGAGCCAGGTCTTCCCTACTTCACAAGGGGCAGCAAGGCATGGTGACTCCTGAAATGAGCCCCAGGCAGGCAAGCAAGGCAGGAAGCAGCTGTGTTGGCTGAGCAAAGACGATTCATTTTGTCTTGCCTTGTGAGGGCGTTTTTGTTGTTTGAAGTAATAAACAGGGCCCTGAGGAAGAGCCTGAAAGTGATCTGAGCGTGTTGTTCAATCCTCACTGCCTGTTTCCCCAGGAGTCTATGCTAATTGTGCCCAGCCTCATCCCAAATCTGAAACACACAGTTGCCTACCTGCCTTACTTAGATTTATTAGCTACAACATCCACCTGCAAAGAGATTTTAGCATTACTGCACAAAAACCTAGGACAGAGAAGCATGCAGTAGTACTCATACAGACGTTTTCTTGTTGGATTTGTGCTCTTTAATTAAGCAAAACGTGAAGAAGGACAAGCACAAAAGACAGTAACAAGTGTCTCTGAAGTCAGCTCACGCTAGCTTTCCTGACAGTTGTACTGCTGAATTTTAATAGCTCACCCTGCTATTCTCTCTGCTTCAGTTTCAAAATCACATTACAGGCAAGTACAGTGTAAGGTTAGCATCTTCAAGAGTCCTTTGCAACTTGTTTTTCTAGAAACAGCATCTTTGAATGTGATTGCTATCTGAATCCCTGTGTTACTCTACATCAGCTGTAAAACTGCTTATGCTAACAGGGGATAACAGAACATTTCCCTGGGGATTTGTGAGCCTCAAGTCCACATACTGTCTGTGGACACACTGGGAAACTTTGCTCATTGAAGTGCATTACTAACACCAATTGGAAAGAGAAAAATACCTAAACATGCTTAACTGCACTGAAGCATTCACATGCCCAGTGATGGGAGGCATGAAAAGAATAATTTTCACCGATGATAACATTGACGGATTTGAATAATAGATTTGATTGCAAGCCATGGAGAGATAGCATCTCATATAAAAGGAGCTTACAGGGAGGGGCCCCTTTCAGATCTTCAGGTAATCCAGTCGAGAAAAGCAGAACATTTCTGTCCCCCTTTGAGTGATTTTTTTCCTGCCTATGGGCAGCAACACTTCACATCTGGTACACACACTCAGAAAACACACAGATAACTACAGTCCTATAACTGATGTTAAAAAACAGTGAGAGGGAGAAATTAGCATCTTTCCAGAAACTGTCGGGGTTGTCACCCCACAGGTAGAGTCAACCGAGATGAAACTTAAATGGGGGACAGATTGTTCCCATCTACTTAATAAGGACGACTCCTGGTCTAAATGAAGCGGACAGGGGCAGGTTGCTCCAAGGGCTGGAGAGCAGTCACAGCCTCCTGGCTCCCTCTGGCCACCCCAGGGAGCATTGAGTCAGCGACCCAGTTTCTCAGACCTTTCCCCTCATTGTTCCCTGCCCCACTTCTGCTTCCCAGCCCTCGGGCTAAGGCAGGAAAACGTGGTTTTCTGTGCTCTGCTGAGAATCCTTGAACCAGTCTGAGAAACTCCGCAGAGTTTTTGCACCTTCTATTGAGACTTCTGGGCTATTTACTCAGTTTGCCAGTACATGAGCAAAATTCAAAATGCCAGATTCCAGGACAGGGTACTTCAGCAGTGAGCTGGGCTAGGGATGGCTTGACTCAGAGTTTGGAGGATCCTGCATTGCAACACACATTTAGAAAAACCAAGACCTTAGCAACAAAACTCAGTATCCAACTACTACCACAGCACAAACAAATCATTACATTCATAGCACATACACTACTGCTCCTGAGACCCAGCAGGTCCTCAGATTCCCATTCCCAACAGCATCTGGTCCTCATCCACCCCGCATGGACACGGGACAGAAACCAGCTCAGGGGCTGCAGAGCAGAAAGCACCAGGGATGAAACTGCCCACCTCAATTCACCAAGCAATTGTTTTCAGGGGAAATTGTGAAATCATGTTTTAATATCAGGACACCTTTCTGCCATATAAGCCCAATACGTGTTTCTGCGAAAGTAACCCCATCCAGGTCTCAAAAAAAAAAAAAAAAAACCAAAACCAAAATTATTATTGATCTGGGAAACAGCAGTTTCTAACTGGGCTAGAACACTTACTAGCCTCTTTCAATGGTGTATTATACTATCTTGGTTTTTTTCTTTTTCTACTAAGAGAAATAATTTTCAGCACTTGTGACTTTATGGAAGGATGAACAAGAATGGATTATTCAACGTTTTCAGAGAATCTCTTCATTGCCAACAGGTTACTGCAAAGCAGAAACTAAAAACCTGGCACTGGTGAATTCACAATCTTTTACTGGTTTTATTTGCCCAGCTTTCAAACAGACAATATTAGGGCTTTTTTTTTCTTCTCTTAACACTTAACTATCAGTTGCAGTCAATCAACTAGGTAAGGGGATGGAAGAGATTTTACTGAAAGTGCCATTAGACTGTGTAATATGTATATATACTCTATGGCAAGTAATAATTCAAATTCACTTGAAGAACTCTGTCTTTCACAGAAGTTAGTTCAGTTGTGACAACAAAATATGTAAAAATATGTTGCCAATGAACATTAACTACATTTTGTCTGTTATTTTGTATTTTACCACGTTGTCAAGGAACAGATTTACAATAAAACACAAAATACAAACTCTGCTGATGTCCAAACGTGTCTAGATGGTGATTTGCCTGACATTAGTAAGAAATTGCTCATAACTTGCACTTATAAGGCTCAGTTGGTAGCAAGCCTGTATATGATTTTATACAAATCAAAAGCCCGTTTTAGTATTTTGTGTGAGAAACACTCTTTACTGACAATTCTTTGGTTTTAATGAGTCCTATACTCTGTAAAATGCATGTTCTGAACTTAATGGGAAAATGCACTACAGGATATAAATGTATCAACCAGAATACATCACTGTAAATTATTCTTACAGCAAATAGTACAACATTTTAGCTTCAGTCAGCAACAGCAAAGGAAGAGGGATCTCTAGCAGTGTAGTTGGAATGGGCAGTACGTGTGCTCAGACACATCAGCTCATTGCTGGCTGTGCCACATTCCTGTGTCACTGTGACAATGTCACTGTGGCTTCATTTTACTTTTTGTCAAGTTTGTGTAGCTATGCAGTGTTTTCTGGGGCTGAACTCTTTAGCTTGTGCTCTGTTTCATTCCCATGAGTAGTTTGCAGCCTTATTACCATGCCACTCTTTGGAATAATTTATATTAATTATTAAATTAACCTGCTACCAAGTCCTCAAACTACTGTGATGACACATGACAACAAAGACACCAGGTGCATTCAAGCTTTCATTGACTACCTTTTATCTTCTAGAAACCCAACTAAAGATTTGACCATGTCATAGGTAAGAATGTGTTTTTAACAAGGATTCTACTTTTTTTGGTATCATAAAATTATAAGGACAATGATATATATGCTACAAAACAAAACAATAGACTATTCAATTTTATATTACTGCCCCTTAAAGTCTTCTCAAGGCAATAATTAGGTATTAGCATTTATTTTCACAAAGCATTCTGGGGATAGTACCAATATTACATCCTCTTTGAAATATCTAATAAAAGGAAATACAACACAGCAGAAAATCACTGTTTCTTTAGATTTTTAAATGTGAATGAAAAATATTTACTGCCTTTTGAGGCAAAAATAGTGCATACAGGGAAATACCAGCAGCCTGTTATTACAGGAATACACTGAAAGGAAGAGTTTTGTTCTGAAAACTTGAGAGACAACATATTAAAACAAGATGCTCACCTAGAGTAATACTGGATTTTACAGTACAGAGCAGAAAGATGATTTATAAGTTCTCCTTAGTGACTTCATAAGCAGATGTTCACATAGAACACTGGTCCAACCCTTCTTTTAGCAGGCCACGAGCTCTCAACAAAAAACTGCAAAGTAAGCTGGAGTATTAAGTGCTGAACACGCAGATGAGGTACTGGGAGATACACTGCAGAAACACAGGAACAGTCCAACAGTGCTTAGAGAGCCAATACATAAGCAACATTTATTGCTCTCCAGCACTTCATTCCACATAATAAATCACTACTGTACATCCCAACATCTGTACTGTCCAGAGTTTCTCAGACAGCTCAGACAAGCACAGAGTTAACAAGCATAGCAAGGACAAATCTACCCCTACCTGGGAGAAAACAGCTACCAGTACAAGTTGAAGTGTCCAAAACAAACCACTATATGACTTAACATATCTCTTTTGCCTACTTTTTAAAAGTCTTAGAGGATTGCATCACTGTGAACTATTTTCTGAGTCAATTCTTTCCCAGATACTTTCTCAACGTAAGGAAATGAGCTCAAGACAGCAGGTGGGTATAAGAACAGTTCAGGGAAATATGACCCATAATGTGCTCTGCAAGAAAGGAAATCAAAGTGTTTCACATAACATCACAGCAGTCTCTCTGAAGGTCTGATCTTCTGCTAAAAAATCTCACTTCCCAAAGCTTACAGGACAAGAGAACACTAATAATTCTACATGGAGCCCTTAGCATTTAAAGAGCTACAGGAAGGGAAAAATAAATTCAGCTCTTGTAAACGTGGTCTCAAAGAGAATAAGAGGGTAGAGAAGGGCAATTCCTCATGTCAGACCTTAACAGAGTGGAGCAATAAATTCAAGCCCCTATTGTCAGGTGTGCTGAGTGAGTGAGACAAAAATCCAGCGCAGTGAGCTCTACCAAGGTAGGTCTGCCTGTCAAGCAGGTCAGATGGGACACAGAGTTCAAGCTTTGCCCCATCTTCCAGGAAAATGGGCATGGCTATCCCATTTCAGTGGTGCAGGGAGAGAGGGAGCACATTACTGCTGCTGGAAGCAGCTAGACCTAGCAAAGAAGAAATTGCAAGAAGAAAAAGTAAAGAAGCAGCAAATCTCCATGTGCAGTTCAGTCAGAGGTTCCTGCTAACGGTAAGAGTTCTGCAAGTTTTCCCTTATCCCACTAAAGTGGGTTATTTGAAAAATACTGCTTTTTAGTTCTTTGCCCAGTAGAAAATAACTCCATTTGCTCCAACGCAGTACAACAAAACATTAATGAAATGTGAGCAATCACTTGAGAAAAGCATTCTCCAAAATTGCTCTATATAAGCCAAAGGAAACTCTTGCTATGAGTAAATAAAGCCCAGCTCAGGGGGGAGAAAAAGAAAAAAAAAAAACAACTCTGGTCCTTAAACAATTAAGGCCACTCCCTCTTTCTTAAGGAATTTGAACATTTTTTCTTTATGTTTTTCCCAAAAACCCCCATCCCTGCAAACGAAAGCCCAGGCTAACTGTTTAGGCACAGCTCTGCAGTAAAACCTGGCTGCCACCCTTCAGCTTTCCCTCCCTTCAGAGTGCTGCAGCAATGCTGCGGCACACGCAGGTACCTCTCACGGTTATGGGTCCCTCTGGAAACAACTGTGCCAGGAAAATGGACCAGGATTTATTACACAAACACACTGCCTGCTTCTTTTCACTGACCTCCCCTTCAGTACGTGCTATTTTCCTATGGAAGCTCTGGCCTCTGCACCATCCAAAGCCCAACTATAGCAGGACCAGCATCTCCTACAAACAAAGGCAGACAGGATGAAGCGAGGCTTTCCCACACCCGGTTTCAAGCCAGAACTCCAGTACTCCTGGCTCCATGCTGTACCACCCAGATGACTCAGGCAGGAGGAAGAGGGGCTGCGACCCTCCCCATCAGCCCCTATGACATATGAGCCCTCAGCATCCCTCTGGCCCCCATGCCCAACCAGGCTCCTACTTCAGCATGGGCAGGGAGATGGGTGAGCTTCAAAGTGAAAACGGATATCAGAATAGAGAGGGGATGAGGAACATGGCTTGGAGAAGTCAGAAATTCAACTTGCAGGTCTCAGTCTTGACTCAAATAATGGCCCATTAAAAAAAAAAAAAGGAAAAGAAAACCAAACACTAAACTCAGCTGACCTTTCCCAGTTTGCACACACAAATTATTTTTCTAAAGATAAATCAGTTTTTGCTACCTACTAACCATGAAGGCACCTGATTAATAACTAAAGACTCCCTTTGCACTGTCTCTGACCCATCTTTTTAAGCAACCAAGAGGATACACTACATACAGAGCAGAGCATTTATGCAGCTTGACAGATGGACTTGCAGCAGTTTTTACATTTCACTAGACAGCAGAAAACTTGGGACTGTGGCAGAGAGCTTTCAATGAAAACTGGAACCCACTTCTTTTTCTAATCCTTTATTTCCTCCTGTTGTGAGGCCAAAAGCACACTTTGTGACAGAAAGCACAGAATAAGAAAGGGATGCGAAGGAAAATGAAAAAGGAACCTGGCCCACTTTGGCAGGATGGGGAGCTAGAGCTGGTGGATTTTCTTCCACCTTTGCTTAAGGGCAGATCTGACCTCCACACACCTTCCAAACTTGCTTGATACAAAGTCCAGCTCAGTAACAGCCATCTCCAGGACCCCATGGATGAGACGTCCCAAACTCTACCTGAATATTCCAAGTTAAACCAAGTGCAGAAATCACAAATTTTTCCCCATCATCTTGCTGACAAAACAGAACTGTCTGTAGAGTCTTCATTAATTTTTCTGTTCAGAGATTTACATGTGGATTTGATACTGACTCCCACAAACACTGCATAGGTGCCTTGTATTTCTCATAGCTGGTTCACACTCAAAGACTGGTATTCAGCCTTCAGTTATTCTGTGCACAAAATCTCACACACACTTCTAGGCTTACATCTGCTCCACAGCTTCCTTGGCTACAGACTTAGGGAGAAATGAGACAGAGAGAGCTCGCAGCATTTTGCCCACTGTGTTCTGTGTGTTTCCATACAACATCTCAACTGCTGCACACATTTTATTGTCAAAGGCAGATGGTCAAACAAGATGTGAAAAATGTCCCAAATGTAATTGACTGAGAGTGTCCCTGAGCCACTGGGGAAAATTGAAGTGAAATTTCTGATCAGATCAGGGAAACCTCTAAATTCACCCAACTGGAAACTGTTTACACAGACCTCTGCAGAAAGAGACAGGTAAAACTTCCCGGCTTCATTCAAAGTCACAGTGATAGCCCCAGGCCTGTTTCATCCTCCAACTATTCTTTAACATGCTGAGAAGTTTTTCATTTGTTCCACTTTCTTGCCCTCGTCAGGCTTCAAGAGAAAAACTGAATTAGTTTCTTCTCAGGATGTGCAAAACTTGGGAAGGGAGTGGTATGTGGGGAGTGCAAAATAAAATCAGAGGACCAGATGTATTCCACCTCTTTTGCCCCTCTAACAGATGGGCAGTTATTCTTCTACTCAGAAATCTGTCTCAAGACAAAAATGTGAACCAAAGCCCTGAGGGGAATGGGTTTGAGGTGTTGAAGGGTCTTTTTTTTTAACTTCTCAGAGAGCTCATGTGGAGGCAGAATAAACTTCTGTCCCTGTGCATTCATCCGGAGCTTTTGATGCAAGTGCTCTGAAATACTTCCAAAAGTAGATGCTAAAATTCATCTTCTCTTACACTGCACCAGCACAATTACTCACTGCCTGGCACAGAGACATGGATCTGTCTGGGACAGACACACTTCTTGCAGTAAGGCCCACCACTGCCTATTCTGAAAGCTCCATTCTGCCAGCTGCTTATGAATTATAGTTTTTATCTGTGTTTCCTCCCATTTCTCAACCCTCAGTGAGCATTCAGGGAGAAATAATCAGGACTCCTCTCCCTTTTTGGGGCAGATTTAGAGAGGAGTACTGTTTCCTCCCTGCAACAGTTGGAAAAAAAGAGAAGGGATAAGGTCAGAAGGTCCTTAGGCTGCAGGAATGGTCACACCCAAAAATTTCAGTTCTGCAGCTGTCAGATTGGCCACAGGAACAGCCAAATGACAATTAATTTACCACATTAAGCCCTAACTCTACCTATCTCTTCCACCTATATCTTGACTGCATAAAGACAGAAGCCAAGATCCCTACACTGAGGAATTATAAAGAACAGCACTTCAATATATAAAAAAGTCTTTCCCCATCCAGTGCTACAAACTGCAGTAGGGCAGGAGCTGTTGTTCATGCAAGCACAGTGCTCCTACCATCGCTGCTGCTATCAGGCTGAAGGGAACAAATGTTTCTCTTCTTTCCAAAAGACACAGGCCAAGGTCAAAGCTTATGTCATCACAAAGGCAAAACATGAGAAGCCTACACATTGCTTTCAGCAAGACTTCATTTTGCTGACATGCAGTTTTCTATTCATTTAGGACATTTCCATCTAAGATTAAAAGCCAGAGGGTACACTCTGTGCTGACCTTCCTCTAACAATTAAATAGAACACAAAATCTTCAAGCTTCAGAGGGAAAAAATTGATGCCAATTTAGTCTTAGATAACACAGCATCAATGAGCCCAATCAATAGTGTACACGAGACAGTCAGCAATTTAGGCACCTTGTTACATTTCTTTTTTAGGGTGTATACTAGCAAAGGGGAAAATTGCTATAAGGATCAAAGCATAGTAGAGAAAAGCTGATAATTGACTACAATTGCAGCTCAGTATTACATTTCTGAAAAGATACTACTAGAGCAATTCACAGCATTCTCTGAGACTCCTTTTCTTCAGCAAGATCTTGAAAAGTATTCTTCTTAATTGTTTAGCTATTAATTGTACTGAAAACTTAGTTATCCTGAAGGATATCAATTCCAGCACAAAAGGATTTAATATTTTCATCTAAATAAAAAAACATGGTTCTGTATGGGAGCAGAGATATGCTGACTGCATTACATTATTCTCAAAGTCAAGTTCAACAGATCAGTTTTCCAAGACTGCAAAAAAATAAGAGGGACAGAAATTGGAAGTACATTTAAGACCCTATAAAGCATGATGTATGAGGCAAATGCACATGATTACCCTGCATTAGAGACATTTTATTTTATTATGTTTCAATTTCAGTAGATTTAGATTTTATTTTTCCTCTCCAGAAAGAGAAGTTGTGATTCATCACAATTTATGTGACTATTCTGACTGTTGCTTTATGGCTGTCTGACCCAGCCTGTGTTCAGCTGCAGGGTCAGACGAGTTCCAGAACTTGGGTCTTTTTCTCTTTTATGCAGAGGGTTCCTGGTGTCAAGAAAATTCAGTGTCAGACCACGGAGGGAGTCTTTCAAACAACTCTTCCTTTGCACCTCTAGGTGACATTTTGTTGGAATAGCTCTGTCTGGCCAAATTTTCAAAAGCTGCTTTGTCTTTTCTGAAAGCACCGGCCCCCAGTAAATTTCTTTCTAATGAACTGAAAATTATCATTCCAGGCCTTGAGCTACACTTTATTCTAAAATAAAACTTGTAAGCCAAGGCCTTTCACTGCCAGGCAGATATGACAAAGCCTTGTCAAAAGGACTGCAGCAGCTATAACTAATGGCTCAAAACGATCTGTCTAACAGGGAGGATGCAGCTGCAATCCCAGTTCCCATAGCTGGAGATTGCCAGGATGAGGTCTAAGGCAGGACACAAGCACTCTAAACCAGGTATTCCAGTGTTGACCATTTAGACTCTTAATCCCCAGGACAGACTCAAACTGAGAGTTAAGCCCCTAGGCAGATGCTAATGCTGCACAGTCTTCTAAGTCTGAATGACTTCACACACACTAGATCCAAAGAAGCTGCTTTCCTGAGAAGAGGCACCTATAAATAGGTTTTGTAAGAAATGAGGTGTCAAAATGTGTCCACCAGCCCAGAAGATTTTATATCAGAGGCAGATAACAGCAAATATTTCTAACCTGCCAATGATCTGTATGTACATGTTCTGCCTCCACACTGTGGTATTTCTGCACATTCCAAGGTAGGACATCATTTAGCTGGGCATACACAGACCATTACTACTCAAATTTCCTGTTCCTGACAGCCCAGAAAGGACAGGAAGGAATATTTTAAGATTGGAATAGCTACCTCATTCACTCAGGAAGTGAGGGGCTCCAATTCTAAGTTGCTACTTTGGTGGAGTCAGGTGAATAAGAGGAAAGTGCAACCCCTCCAGAAACAAGATGTTGGCAAAACGTGATGAATACCAGCTGGTGTCCACGTTCCTTAGTTTTGTTCCTCTGTTGTTTAATAAGAATTCTGGTTGCATTACATATACATGCTAGAACAGTTCATTTTTCAAACAGTCACTACCAAGGAAGTAAATTAGGAAAAGTTACTAATTAAGAGACATTGAGGTTGTCTAACAGTTCTTCCTAGAAAGGTAATAACAACACAAACAAAAGCAAGCTTTCACTGAAGTAAAGACCATGGCATATTAAGGAGCTAATTAACACAGAGCAACACAAGTTTATGACCTCAATTAAAAAAAAACCAAACCCACATGAGACATATCTCTGATTGCCTACTTGAGAAACAACTGAGAACTGGACCAGTAAGATCAGACTCCCTCCACATGTTTCAAGCACACATTGATTGGAAATGTCAAATAATCAAAATCTTATTAACAGGAATGTGTCCTGCATTGATCTGACCCTCTATCCAGTCAGCAGAAGTGTTGAGTTGGGTTTCTGTGGTGGAGAAATACCATGAATGACTGGTTAAGAAAAAGAGTAAAATGTATTAAGCAGAGAAACAGACATGCTTTTACCCTCTGGCAATCCGACTGATGTATGATTATTTCATTATTGAAAGTTTTATTATCCAAGCAGGTTCGGGGCTTGTTTCTTTTTTCAGCCAGGAAGATGACTCATTAATCCTGTTACATGGCTCCCATCACAAACCAAGGAGATACTGAGGCTGAGTCTGCTCCCACTCGGACAAGTCCCTGGAGCTGCCTTGGTATAAAGCTGAGGTGAATATGAAGAGAACCAGACTCTCAAATTACAGCAGTCACATAGTTACCCCCCGTGGGAATACTATACACAGTACTGCACCAACAGGCAGGGAATTTAGGGGTTTCAAAGCACAGAGGCAGTCTTTAAACACTTCAAAAATAAAGAGCAGCTTATGCAAATCCACATAGCTCCTGATATCACCTCATGCCAATGGGAAATGTCACTAACTTTTTTCTAAAAAGAAACATGTTGAATAGCCAAAGAAAATTGCAGACTGCAGTTAAAAGGAAAGTTTCAATTTCCCAAAAGAGATGAATTAGATAATTTGCTGATATGAAAAAGAAGTGAAGCATGGAGTTCCTCAGTTCTCAGTTTACACAGAGCCCCAGTACTAGGGACTGCAGCCATGTGCCATACCCTCCTCTGCTTCAGGAAGCAAGCTTTGTTTTCTCCTGATCTCCCATTCCCCATGATCCCCAGCCATGGGCTCAAGCCTCTCCAAAGAGCCCTACTTCCTTCTATTGAAAGGAGGCACCTGCACTGAAATTTGCTCTTCCCACCCTTCCCTACTTCATTGTCTATCCCACATTACGTCTTCCAAAATCAATTCCTTTTGCAGTACTCCTACCAAGTACTCAAGGTAGAGCATGTTATGCATTCACAGATACATTGCCAATGACATTTCTGACAGCTCTTTTCCCCACAGTTTTTCTGGGAAGTCAGAGGGTCTGAACTTAGCTTGAGCAGCCAAATACCCAGGCAAGAAGACACAAAAACCCTATTGATGTATTCAGGGCCCTGACAGGTCTCACCACTGCAAAAGGAATTTCTCAACCATTGATATCAAAGTAGAATGACCAGTCTCAGGGTTTCCCTTCAGTTCTGCTGCAGTTTAAGTCAGTAACCTCCCAGCCCCACAGATTACACTGCAGACTTCCTTGGCAGCCAGTACATCATTCAGCTGTCACCAAGGTCCGTACTTCTTGAGGGTGTGAAAGAATTCCCATTTTCCATTGATGAGCCTCACAGAATGATAGGAGTCAGCAGTAACAGGTATGGAGCTCTGATCTCTAGGTAGGTGCTTCACAGTGCTGTGAGGTGCTCATGGCACTGGTGTCCAAAGGGAACCTTGGAAGCTCCCTTTCATCCAATTCTAATTTCGTGGATTCATCAAGCCCCCCCATCTTTGCATCCTGTGTCTTACCATACCTACATCCAGAGCATTCTTATTTTAAATTCATAATCTTTCCAAAGTACAAATACCCACCTCATAGATTCTTGTTGCATTCAACTCATTAATCTCCCTACTTGTCAAGGGCAGTCATTGAATTGAGCAATAGCACCAAAATCATTCATCCTTTTGTCATGGACCACCCCCAGTGATCAGCAAAAACACCCCCTCACAGCAAGAGGCCAAATCAGTGTCCACAGAAAACAGACTTGTGCACTCACAACACACTTTCTCCTTCTAACCTTTCCCTCAGACAGCCTACAGGGAATTTCACATTAGAGATGCCCTTTGTATATTCCATGCATTTTGGGAGAAACTAGCCTGTTTTCCTCTCTCCATTCATCTCCTCCTGATCTTTGAAGTCTATAGAGGCAGTTAATCTTCCTTCAGTGGGAACTGTAGCAGTGTCTTATTTTTATGCTATTGATCATTGCACTGTCTGTGTGGAACACCTAAAGTAACATAATTCAGTCACAGAAAGTATGAAGGCAGTCAGGGAAGTCTCTAAGTGTTTTGATAGGAGTCTTGCCCCACATAAGTAAGAAAAAAAAAGTAAAAACCTGGGAAAAAAAAAACAAAAAGAAAAACTAAAGATTTTCAAATATTTGCCCTAACTGCTTCCTAAAGACCCTGCAAAAAGCCAGGAGAAGGGAAACAATAAATTACATGCTGGAGAAACCTACTAACAAAATTGGCTCTTTCTGTGGCTACTTTCAACACCAAACATGGTACTGGTGTGGGATTCAAATGGCAGAAGCCTTGCCCTCACTGCAGATCTCCCAGATGGTCTCAAGCAAGTGCCTTTATCTCAAGTCCTCTTCCCATCCTTTCCTACTCTATCACTCAAAATGAAAATTTTCAAAAGAAAAACTAAGCTCTAAGAGCAGAGTTGTTCACTCGTGTTCATGTAACTACAGACTGAATGGTACTTTGAACATGTTACCCAGGGCACATTTACTCAAAACATATGATAGTAGAGGAAATAAATATTGAAACTATTATGACAACTAACATGTCTATTCAGCTATAAAAGGAATGCCAGTTATTCCTCATCTCCCATTATCTCCATGAAAAGCTCAAGAGAAGGGCAGGCACCTCTCCTCTTCCTTGCCAAAATCAATTACTCACATGCCCTGTGCGGGGCGTCACCTCCATTACACTTGTGGAAGCATCCCTGGCATGAGGATGCTGTGCAGGGCAGAGCTGCTGCTAAGGCAAGATCGAGAGCAGCATCTACAGCACCATCACTGCATGGTGACACCTGGGGCACCTCTGCTTGTCGGTGCACATCCACCTAGGAAAGCAGCCACAGCACCATGGGAGATGTTATAGCTTTGGTTTAAGGCTGGCTTCTACACCTTTGTGGTGAACAAATGAGGAAAAGGAAAAAAAAAAAACAAACTGTGAAAGCAATAGGGATTTAGGGCTTGTCTGAGAAATATTTTTTTTAATTTTTTTTCTTCCACTTTCTGGGTTCAAGACTGATTAAACCTGACAAGAGATCTCAGGTGAAGGAAATCCTCCTAAACTCTGGAGTTTATCAAAGACTGTGCACATTGTATTTAAAATCAATAATCCTGCACAATCTACAGCATAAGTGCCTACCTCCTCTCTCACAGCAACAAAATCACATTTAGGATGCTATCTAGATCCATCCAGCATGAGCAATAATAGCAGAACCATGAGACAACTTCAACTTTAGCATGTGCTTGCAGAGCACATCCCAAAACATCTGCCTAACACCAAATAGTGCTGGTAGAACTGGGGTTCTGCTTAAGGCTGAGTTCACTCCCAGAATAGCCCATATACCTCTATCATGCCTACAGAGACATGCTTCTGCTTTCCTACACTCCTGAGAATTTTTTATCTTCCCCATCACTCAGATGCCAAAAGAGGCATTTGAGAATCTCACATCCAGCCCTGCAGGAGACAAGGTGAACTTGAGGCTTCCTTATCAAAGGATCTCTACTGCTTCACTCAGGGTAAGCATGCCTAGATGAGTTACTTCTGCTCAGCCAAGATGCAAAGTTATTCTTACTAAGATTTGTCTGTCTCATTGTTCTTTTCTTTGACAAACAAATGCTTCTAGAATGGCCTATCTGTTGAACATATTTAGTAAAAAAAAAATGCAAATAATGGAAAAAGTTCTGCTGATTTCCATGTCTCTATCACCTCACAGTAAAAGTCTGTGGGATATAAAAATCCATATATTTTCCATTTCTTAATACAGGAGTAAGAAAAGGAATGTTTTTTTTAAATCTAAAATGATACAAAAGTGACCCAAAAAATATAAACATTTTTGTGGAGTTTTTACTTCTTATTTGACTGACTTCTAGCAGCTTCTGATCAAACTTTTTATCAATTTTCATGAAAGCAAGAATAAAGATGGACAATCCCATCAGCTGAAATTTGTACTCGCACATAAACATATTCCATTTTCAACTTCAGAAATCAATGACAGCAGCTACTAAAATTCACCTGATCATGAAAACATGATTCAAGGAACTAATGCTAGCATATTCTAAAATATTTTTCACGTAAACAATTTCAAGCAAGATCACTTCAGGATTAAGATAGTAAATGAAGTGGCAGCATAGAGCTGGACATTAGATCAAAGGTAATAATGCTCTCTCTCTGACTCTAAACCCCTCTGAGATATGTTTGCATTATTACCAACAAGGCAACCTACCATTTACTTGCCATTAGCTTCCCCAGGTCATGAAAGGAATTATTGTCTCAACTCTAACACGTTATTTAGTGTGATTCTCTCACAATAATTCATGCTTAAATTTATGGGAGGCATAAAATTCCCGTGGTAGAGTGCCCATAAGAGAACTAATGTATCTTGTATGACAGTTATTGACAGACAAAGGAACTCTTAGCTTGCAATATGCCCTAGTTAATTGGTACCTTTGGTCTCAAAAAGGACACATTAAATAAATGTTTTCCATAATTTCCCTTTGTTTGGAGTCCACAGTGAACTTTACAGTGACCTCATCTGGACTTGATCATCAGCTTTCTATAACAGGTTCCTTCAATCCCCACTTGGTAGATTAGCCTGGACTTTGAGAACAGATTAATTTACAAAGTACCAGCTTCACGCTTCTCAAGCCATTCCAAAATCAAATTCCACAGGTTCTGACTGTGGGTTGAAGGTGGTCTCTTCTCTCCATCTGTATAGAGGAACAGGAAGCTATAGCAAGAATAAACTGGCAGTAAAAGCATTGCCTTAGCAAAGGAACCTGTAAGAACAAACAGATACAAATACACTGCGGTGACTCGTTACACTGTCAGTCTGAGGGGAAAGGAGAGAGTAAAATTTTTCTCCACTGTTTTTTTGCAAGTCTTTTTACTTGCATATGTAAACACTCATAAACTGAGATCCTGAATTACACAGATTTTGCTGGAATCTCCTGCCCACGTGCATGTACGCATTCAACCCTGTTCCCTGCAGCCAGAGAAGACACCCACTAGATATAGTCAAGCACATACAAAATCCTTTGTAGGGTTTAGGCTTGTTTACTCGCTTTCAGTAAGTGCAACTTCATGTTTGCCATATATTTAACATCTCCCTTCATATTTTGATGAAGAACTAAGACAGAACAAAAGCATAAGCAGAAACCAAGCGAATAACAACAGCTGGAAGCTGCAGGTGCAACCTGAGTTTAGAATATGCAGTTTGATATCTATAGTCACAACTCCTGTTTGCTCAGAAGCTGAGGAACAGTGTTCAGGTGTGGGACTCAGGAATAGAGTGAAACTTGGAGCCAGATTTGGATAAGATACGTGTGCAGCCAGGGAGAAGAGGATTGTCTCCCTACAGGAGGACATGGCAGGAAAAGAATTTGTCTGGAGAAGTGTTGGGCAGCAAAGGTTACAGTTTCAGCCCTGGAAAAGGCTGCTACCAACCCAGCAAACAAATCACCTGAAGATTCCTTTTTGGTGTATTAACACTTTAGGGGAGCAAAAGCCACAGTGTTGACTTGACCAGGAATATCCCATGCCTAACCAAGCCTCAAAGGCAGTGATAAACCTCTGCACTCCACAGGTGCTGGACAACTGAGCAGAGAGCTTAGAGCAAAAGAAAAGGGAGCCCAGAGGGGCACCCAAGGCCTTGTTTATGCTCTCAGTGCTTAACTATGAGATCTAGAAAAAATAAACCACCCCAGCCAGCAATTATTTGGCCAGTGTAGGTATGAAGTAATTCTTTGAAAGCCATGAGTTTTCCCAGGAAGAGGACTTGTTCTGCTATAATCATTGCTCTGCACATGCACAGCAATGCCATTGAGAGATGGGGTGAGAGCAACAGACCCAGCTGACAAAGTTACACAAGGAAAAACCAAAGAATAAAATACCCAAGCCTTAAAAGCAGATATAGACTCTAGACTTTCCTTCAACTACTTAAACACAAGAGAAAAATTAAAGAGTGAAACAGAGAAGCCATAGGCTCAGATCCCATCCTGGACAAGGACTTATAGCCTCTTGCCCCCAGGTAGCTCCTTGAGGACCAGCGTGTTCTTCCCTTGCTGTGGGGCACAGGCTTTCACACCTCAGGGGAGAGTGGGCAGATGACATCTCACACAGCAAGTTTTAAACCTGACAACAGAAAATGAAAGAGATGTCGACCTAATAAAGCCTCTCCCTCTGAGCTGGGTCTCACAGGGACTCAGGCAGGTGTTAGAGACCACACAGTGCATATGAAAAAGGACAAATTTAAAATAAGGTAGCCTGGTATTTTTGCCCAAGACCAGAAAAGTACTCTCTTCCAAGCATAGAAAGAGTTCTTACTTGTTCAGGAAACTTACCATTAGATCACTATAATATACATTATTATACACTGCCTGATATGGAAGGGCAAACACTATTTAATTTGGCATAAAATTGGGACAGTGGAAAGTTACAAACACTTTGAATCCACCTGAAGTGACAAAGCCACTGTGAGTTGATGCTGCACAACACACACCAAAGGGCTGCAATTATCTGCAGCCTTAGAGAACTTGGACTTATTGTACCATAAATTATACAGTATTAAGAGGGGATATAATACATTGATAATTGGTTAATTGCAAAACTCTGATAACTCTTGCAGGCTTTGGATTCATTTTTAACTAAACTGAAAGCAGAAGTATCCCCAAGCCACCTCTGTTCATATTCTGGTAGCCACATGTTATTCATACCTGTCCCTTCATGGCAGTCACACCTGAGACACTTTCTCCATTCTTCACATGATCTAGATCATTTATAATAATTCTTTCCTTCCTTTATCCTTTTCTACAAACAGGTTGTGGGTTTCAAGACTTCACATAATGAACATGTGTAACTGTTTGATAATCTTTCTTGCAAGTTAAAAGAAAAAAATGTTTCAAAAGGACTAAGTCACTTCTAGTGGGAATATCTCAGAAATCTAAGTGGGTATCCAGGGTGCTTTTGTCTTCTGTTTTGTTCTTGTGAATAAGAATTAGCTGAACCAGGTGTTTGCAAGTGATTAAAATGGAAGGCAATAGCAGCAAATCAAATCAGCAGGTTTTACTCACAAGAACATTTGCAAATGGTTTATTGCTGCATTCACTGAACTCCAATCTAAGCTTCTTTGACTGTACTTTAGACCACCAGCTTCTCCTCCTCTTTACAACTTTTAACAGCTGAAGTTTCATTCCTGCTGCAAGTCTCTTACTCCTAGTATTAAAACTGGTTCTGTGTCAATTGTACATTCAACACATCCTCACAGGAACACTTTGGTGGAGTTAGACTTCGTTTTTTAACTTTTTCTACTGAGCTTCTCTTGTAAGCACTACCAAGGAGTAGGGAGGATTCACATCTTGAAAACACCAATGAACAAAACAGTGTGCAAATACAAAACCAGTAAGAATTTGCTAGAAAATTCTTTTGAACTTGAATCTTAATGTGTGTGTTAAGCACCCCTGACCTTCTGTAGCAGATGACTGAAAGTTCTGTCACCCAGTTTTAAGTTTTCTTTTCATCCAATTTGAATTCCTCTTTTGCCCCTGGTATATTTTTTCAAAGAAAACTAACTCCAGAAATGGGGGGACACAACATTGTGAAAAACATTAAACCAAGACAGAACCACAATGCTTTCAACTCTGTATGAATCATCTAACAGAAGAAAACCAAGGACACTGATTAGGCCTTTTGTGATGGGAAGCAGGATGAATGTTCTGCAGGTTACAGCTAATGAGGATACAATTTCCCATTCTTCCCTGAGCACTTGAGTATTATCGGTCAGGGGCTCAGTTGAGGAGGTTGTGTGAACTTTAGAACATAGTAACTCAATGAAATGACGTAAGACAGTGATTGTGTAACGTTGCACTGCAGTATAGACAGTGTCCCAAAATTCACTTTCTTATTTTTGTGGGACAAATGGCTCTCGCTTCTGTCCCTGAGGAAAAATGACTCACTGGCTTCTTAGCTCCCTGCAGAGAAGTTTCTGTTCTGCTCTCCCCACCCTCTGTTACTACTTTTTTTTCTTAAGGCTTTACTGTTGTCCAATCTAAGCCTTCAGGAGTAACATAAGGCAACAAGATTTTTGTTATTCTCAGGCTTTTTACATCCCAACTGCTCAAGGTGGTTTTTGGTTTTTTTCTAAGACAGCCACCACAACACACCATCTCTTCCCAGTCACAGCAGAAGGAAAAGCAAAACAGTAGTAACACTTGTGCAACTCTAGTGGCTTTCAGGATACCAGATAGGATGCAGCATTTTGGGGAGGAATTTATACAAGAAGGGAGTGTCATGGAGAAGTGAACACTGGCTGAAACAAGACTGACAGCCAGGTGGTTTATATCAGCATTTTCTACAAGAGCAGACTCCAAAGAGGAGTAAAAGAATAAGAAGACACAAGAAGGACTGAGGTGAAAAAAAAAATCAGATTTTTTCTTCCTACCACAGACCTCCAATACATTGATAGAGTATTTTCAACCAGAATCCTGCCTGCAGCCCATCATGGTTTAGCCCCAGCTGGTAACAGCCCCACATGACTCTCCCTCCCAGCAGGATCAGGGAGAGAATTGGAAGATGAAAAGTGAAAAAAATCTGTTGAGACAAAGACAGTTTAACAGGTAAAACAAAAGATGCACACACAAGAAAAGCAAACAAGGAATTCACCCGTAGTTCCCACCAGCAGGCAGGTGTTCAGTATCCCCAGGACAACAGAGTTCCATCACAGATAGTGGTGACTTGGGAAGGCAAGCACCACCACTCCAAACATCTCCCCTTCCTCCTTCTCCCCCAGCTCTATATGCCGAGCATGAGCCCATATGGACTGGGACATCCCCTGGGTCAGTTGGGATCAGCTGTCCCAGCTGTGCCCCTTCCAGCTCCTTGTGCTCCCCCAGTCTCCTCGCTGGTGGGGCAGGGTGAGGAGCAGCAAAGCCCTTGGCTCTGGGTAAGGTGCTCAGCAATAAGGGAAACATCCCTGAATTACAAGCACTGTTGCCAGCACAAATCCAAACAGAGCCTCAATATCAGCAACCACGGAAAAAAAATCAACTCCATTCAAAACCAGCACACAACCTATTTCTATTGCAAGAGCACAGAAGCAACTCTTGAACAATTGGATCCTTGCAAGGTTCTGTATCTCAAATGACTTAACACACTGAGGTCTCCTGAGTATTGTTTATTCTTTAAAGGCAATTTTATAAAGATTCTGCTCACAGTTTAAGGTTCAGAAACACCAGAAACTAATGATTTGCAACCAAAATGAAATACATGTCTTCTATTGATTTTGTTTTATTTACTTGGAAACAATATTGATTCCCAAGAGATACGTCAAAAGACCAAACCTGAGGCCTGGAGAATTTCCATAACATCGATTAATAGATGTTATCTATCACTTTCACTTTTAATAAGACATTTTCTCTTCCATAAGACACTGTATTCTATCAAAAGGTCAAGTGTGGATTCTGTACAAAAGAAACATCATCTCACAACCAGCCGCAAATACAGAACAGCTGATTTCTTTGCTTGTTTAATTAAATCAGGAATAATTGTTTTCCTTCCTATCTCCCAAAAGTTATTTTGTTAACATGTTTTGTTCTTTTGATAGTCAGCTCTGTTAACATTTAACCTATGCTTTCACTGAAATTAGTTTAAAACTAAGACTGCTTTTACCCTGTGGTTTTAGAGGACACAATAGAAACCTAATTCATGACCAGGTCAGTGCCTCACAAATAATAAGGATCCTCATTAGAGAAATCCCCATTAGTCCTTAAGGCATCTTTCCTCTGGGCTAAATGCCATTATGTGTGCAATGCTCTTGAACAAAACCAAAACTAGAGGTGATAGTCAATACAAAGACATTCATAAAGGAAGCTGATTTGCAACAATACCCACCAACCCATTGGGAAATACATATCACCAGGAATTCAGCGAGCGATACAAGTGCTGATTATACATTCAGCTTGGTAAATCATGAGAAAATTTCTGCCAGGCCTCAGAGAGAATAGCTTTCAATAAATCCTTACAGATTACTGATACTTCCAGCAGTACTCGGCAGTGCGCAAACAGAATACACAAGTTACAACAGGAAGGTTGAAAAGTAGAGATTTTGCACCCACAGAAGTTCAGGGTGACAGGGTAGCACAGCCCAGACATCACCAGCTGGATACAAACTCAAAGACAGGAACAGCAAAGGCTCATTGCAAAACCACTGAAAGGAGATTTGGGTTGAAATAGAAGTTCAAATTGAGATGGTTCCTGGGAGGGCTCTACCCCAGACACTGGCTGCCTCTTGCCCTTCCATGGATCCCGTGTCAAGCTCCCCACTCTACTTCAGTTTAATTTTTAAATCTTTCAAAGTAGAAGAGCAGCTAAGACTTGCAAAATCATAAATTTCTTTCCTTTCTGCAATCTATTAGTGAAAACTAACTTATGAATTCAAAAACTACAGAAAGGTATTTTGACCAAGAATGATTGGTTCAATTCACCAAGTGCTAATAATACTGTGTTTAATAATAGATTAACATATGCATTTAATAAAACATTAGTAGATAAGTTAAAGAAAAACGGGAAATACATTTTGATTACATTTTGCTTCATTATTCAGTACATTTAATGTGAATTTATTTTAAAGCACCAGTTTTTTGCATAAATTTAATTCCAATTTCTATTCAAAATGCAGACTAAACCTTAGTCAAAATGAATCTAGAAAATAAGTTATTCAGGCCTGTTTATCAAAACAATGGTAAAATTAAGGAGCAAACCTAATACACATTAGAGCTATACATCTGTTCTTGTGATATGGCAGATACATCATTAAAACCTTCAGTACCAAATTTTGAGTAATGTCTTGACATCATTGAAAATCCACATCCTAATGTTGACTGGTTAATCAAAACAAACATCCCTGTAGAAAAATTAACTTTAAAAGTATAAATAGAAAACAAGAATAGTACTGATGGCAACAGAGCAAAGGTTTTGCTTTCTGTTCCAGATCACTGATCTCCACTGATGCTTTCTATACCTGCCAGGCAAGCACTAAAACACCCCCATATGATCTCCTCAGACCTGCACTCCCCACTGCCTCTAATGAGTTCAGCATTAGGCCCTTCCTACCTAGGCAAGTGCCTAGGAAGCAGCAAGGGAATATTATCCCTTGGGCAGACATGAGGCAGAGGTGGAAGAGCTATGTGAAATCCACACCAAGATCCCAACACATGCACAGGGACTAGAGGATGAAATGCTGACCATACATAGCATGCTGCACAGAATCTGTTTTATTGCTAAAGTATTTGTCACTACCTTATATCATAAATCAGCCCTGAAAGAATAAGCATGTATGTTTTCCAAGCAGTATATAAGATCAATTGTCAACTAAGAAATAAAGAAGTGTGATAGTGACATGAACAATTGTATCTTGGCTGGAAGAAGTTTCTCTAATTGTATTTTGGCAGCTCCATTCACAGTGATATAATCAGGTTGCATCAGCAGTTGGCTAGTGACCACCCTTTAGAGATTTATGATCCACCTCAAGAAAGGCTTCCTAGCACCAAAACTTGGCATTCGAGGTCAATATTCCCAACCTGCATGTCTGCAGAGTGAGAAGAAACTCAGACTCTCCCCTTGCTAACACAAGACCACATTTTCTTTTTTTCCCTTTCTCCTCTGCAGTTCTTTTACAGCACTACAAATGCAGGGAATAGCTGGAAAGAGAAAATCATTGACTGGAACAGTGACAGCTAATCCATCTGCAAACCCCAGCTCGCTTCCACAGCCACAGGGAAGAAGGTCTCCACCACACCAGCTGAGCCCCAGATAAAAGCCCCTGGTCCCAGGTGTTTACAGGTGAGCACTTTACTAACAGGAGCCCAGAAAAATCCAATTACTCCCAAACTCTTAAAGTGGGAATAATCACATATTTTTATAACAGTTATTACTGTTCTAGGGTAACTGAATCTAAATAAGGTACCACAGATCAAAATAAATGGTTTTCCAGGCATAGCGTTAAAAATAAATGCTTTAATGAAACTCTCCTTGAAAGCAGTTTACATTTAAAAGCTCATTCTTGAAGTTCTCCCTCAATTCTTCCACCTGCTCACGTATCCCAGGGTTTCTGCTGCAACCTTCGACACTCCCATGGGCCAGATACTCACACAAATCACATGGACAAATCCCAGCTACCAAAAAAATTCCCCTGCTACGTACAGACATATCAGACAGTTTGTCTTCAAAAAATTAAATGTTATTGACAAAATGCTAATGTCAGACAGATTAAGTGGCTGATATTAGCCAACAAAAAATCATCATACACTACTAAAAGTGTAAGTAAAGCTGAAGTTTCATCCTTGTATTGCAGAAACCTGAATCAAGGAAACCACCTGGAACATGGGAACAATCAGGAATATTCCATGTATATTTATCTGAATGAAAAAATGAATAAACAGTATAATTTACAAAGAAATTCTATATTCTTACATACTCTTTCGAGATACAAATATTCAAAATGTATCTTTTAAAAACACACACTACGAGCAAAAACTTACAGGAAACAAAACCTGTTTCAGAGTAGTTTTAGATAAAGGATCCTCAGCAGTGCTGAAAAACACCAATGTCATGAACTTTAATTTTCTCACAAATCCAAAAACTCAGGCAAAACTTCTAAATCACCTACTTTGCTGTTGTGTGGAATTGTTTCCATGGATATACTAATCCAGATTTCTACAGGACACAGGCTTAATACACTGTCATTTCAGCATTCATATACTGTCTAGTGCCTAGAGATTTTAGGAGATTTTTCTCCCTTGCACTTAAAAAGAGACAAGATGTGGCTTTGAGACATTTTTCTATTCAGATCTTTAGGTTTGTCCCAGTTGGCAGGGTTTTTCTTATTGCTAGAGGTCATCAGGATGCTGGGATACCTGAAGACAAACACAGATACATATGTGACCTTAATTCCAGTGTTTTAAGCTAAGTGCTTAAGATGTTACCAACCTGCAGAGTTTCCATTGGTAACCTGGTAACTTCAATGTCTATAAAAGAATCATTCTAGGGATGCATACATGCCGGGCATCAAGTTCTGCTACTACCACACAGCTTATATTTTGGCAAAAATAAGAAAAACAGAAAGGACAAGACGTATTAGATATCTACAAAGGTGATTACTAAACAGCCGCTACCCCTAATGTTACCTGGCACTCTCATTTGTCATGAAAAGCAGAGGGACAGCCGGGTACCCTACAAATCTCGATTTTTTGGTATGACACAGTAAGACTTTTCAGTCTCAGCCATTTTAAACTTCAGCAGAGAGAAAAAGAACACAATTTCCAGTTACCTTCCCTGTACTGTAGCTACTGTTATCAAGAAGAAAAAAATTGATGCTGAGAAGACAGTTGTAATTTCCCTTTTGTTATAGTTTCAAACCTTTTGAAAAGCTTGGAGGCAATGCATTAGCATAACTACAGTGGTTAACAAAGGCAACCACAGATATGCATGTTCTGTTAACGAC
>JAWWEW010000146.1:9461850-9565647 GCA_035583185.1 Anabacerthia variegaticeps | reverse complement strand
GTTTCTAAATTTAAGAAGAGCGATTATTTTATTTCTTAGCCAATAAATATATCTTAGTTTCCCTTCAAACTAAGACACCTTTTAAAAAGGGGGAGGCATTTACAACAGTCTTTATCCTCACATCTGGAAAGTGACATTTGCCATCAGATGGTACAAACGGCTTCCAGTTGCTTAAAGTATATTGGCTGAAGTTGGGCCTCTTCTTCCTCTCCCTATGTTATTTATTTTATGTATAGCTGTGAATCCCAGATTTTCTAAAGGAAATCCTGTTAAGACCTTGTTTACGCTTTTGCTCTTCCTTCAAAGCTGGTCATTAACAAAACACACACAGGCATTAAATGTGAGGCTTACCTCTAAAGTGTTTGCCGAAGTGTTGCCTATCCTCATATCAGAATTGGGTTTTTCTGAGAGTGTGCATCACAGCAAACTGAACTTTATACATTTTTACCAACATTTACACCGTATTTCTTCTTGGATTCAATGTGTGAAGCCAAATTACTCTGGTTTAAATATTCAGGAAACACAGAAAGCTACAGAACCAAAGCAAAGCGCATTTCAATGCTTTTAATTTATATTGTGATTCACCTGGGAATTTTTAAAGAACAGGGAAGCAAGGATGGGCAGCACTGGAGAGCAGGTTACACCTACACAGGGGCAGGATGAATGCTTGCGCCAGGAGGTCCCTGCAGAGCCTTGCAAGAGCAACATTCAGGCTGCTCTGTTCACAGCAATAAAGTCAGGTGCAACAGAAACCACTTAAACCCTTTGCACCATCCAGGGATTCAGGTCCAGCTTGCTGGGAGTGCAACAAGCATCCAGAGGGAGGGAGAGAGAGAGCATTGTGCCATGACCACCTCCCTCTGCTTCCAGAAAAGGCCTCTGCTGAAAATGAGTTGTGGTCTAGCACTGAATTGGAGTGCAGCTCCCATCTAAAGAACTAATCCTTTCCAAGGTTATCCATAATGCTGTTTCTCTGCTAAGAGAAAAAAAACATTAAAGATGCTCCCAGGTAAAGTGTTTGGATATAAGTTTTTCCTTGAAGCATTCTGCTGTGCCCATAGCTCTAATGCAAGTCTGGAAAAGTCAGTAGTTTCCCACTGACCTTGATGGGATTTGGCTGTGGTCTCTCATGGGAAGAAAAGAATAAAACCACCAGGTTTTTCAAAGAGGACCAGTAAATGCAGCTATTGCTGTGTTACAGGACAAGTAAACAAAATCATTACAGGTAATTCATCCATCTCCAAGGGAACTTCCCTTTAAGAACTACAGATCTGTGACAGAAAAAGAACATTATTATTCTTTTTATCCTAGATCCTGGAAGAAGGAAATATGCTAGAAAAAGACAATTGATTTCCACTGGAAGAATGAAAGAATGACTCATCAGATAGCTTCTCTGAATAAAAAGCTCATATTCATGATAAAGGGGAGAAATCCTACCCCAAGTCTGTATGTTACACTGTGAGAAAAGAGATTTACAGATGTCCTAAGTAAACTGATGAAATACATCAGACAAATATGAAAACCTGGTCAAATATTTAAGTGAAAACAGATTTGGGAAATGATTTCATGCTGTTTAAGGACTTCTGTTTGACTTTTAAATGCTTTCACACTTTTTAATACCCAAAACCCATGACTCTTGTCAAGATAAAACCTCCAAAATTTCCTTTTATAGCAGAGCATCATCCTTGATGCACTCAGCACTACGATGCCATTTGAACAGAGCACTTTTTTCCACCTGCAGGAAGCAAAGCTCTAGACAGACTCTAAACAGCAATGGATTTCACAGAAATGAGGTATGAGAGAGGAGACGTGTAAATGTTGCTAAAACAACATCTTGGTTTTGTCTTCCTAAACAGCACTCTTACATGATGGATGTGCTACTGACACCCGGTGTTATATTGGTTGCCACTTTTAAAGATCATGTTTTAAATCTAAAGTGCAGAAACAGCTACATTGTAGGCACTAATAATAAGGGGCTTTCTGGCAGCTAGGGAAAGGGAGGAGTTAGACACATACTACCAAGTTAAATTAAACACAAAATTCAGGGCTTATAACAGGCTTTAGCAAAAGCTAAGACAAACCAAAAGTTTCCAGGATGTTATTTCTTTCATTTTAATGAAATCAGTGAAAAAGTACTTTTCTCTCAACATGTAACTCCTGGATCTCTAGTCCACCAAGGACACCAATAAAAGTGGTGCTGCAGTAACAAGACACTAAGTTCTATATACAGCTGGTATTGAGGGCAGGCCGGGTGTAAGATGGTGTTTACCACAGATAAAATAAACCAAAGCCTTGAGATTTCCACAGAAGTTCCCCAGTTTCCACCTTAGCCACTGTTTATAGTCATTACCACCACTCCGGACAAACTCAAAGGCAGGTGTTGGTTTCCGAGTGCCATAAACATGCCCCAGATTCCCGCTGCTTTTCTGTATTACAGTAATTTACTGTGTATGTGCAAGATTGAATTGAATGGAGTTTACAGGTTGGGAGAGGAAGAATGCCTGTAGTACTTCCTAGGGTTATATATTTATACTGAAAATGGAAAGGTACTGGAAAACCTGCTTTGTTGAACAATATTTTGTGATGGTACGTATTTGACAGGAAGAACATTCAAATGCTTATGTAGAAATAGTTGTGGGTTGTTTAGATGGACGGAAAATAAAGAGAGCATAAGTCAAGGCTATAAACTCTGATTTATAAGGGGATGTCACTGTATTAGTAAAAAAACAATTCAGTCAATATCCAGGAAGCTTTGACGTAAACGTGACTTACAACTAAATAAGAACAAGTTGTGAAATTTTATGTACTCTGCCTCTGAAAAATCATACAACAAAGCAACCATTCTTACAAGTGACCTGATACAATAACTTTTGAATGGTTACTCAGAGATGGATTACAAATGCATGTTGCTAAATGCTAATATCTTTGCTTATTCTTCCCACAATGAACAGACATTTCATTTTTTTCCCTCAGAAACAATAACTGTGCATACCAAGGAACAATGCAGACCACCCACTGCACACAGCTCAGGAGCAGCAGCAATCAGGCTCATGGGATGGGCATGACAGAAGAGCACAAAGAAGCAAACACACAAGCAGCAGCTTCGTAAAGCTTTACCATTCACAAAAGCACAGGGGCACCTCTGTGCACGTGGCTAAGCTATAACATGATTTCACATGGTTATTCCTCATCATTAGAGCCTTTTTGCATTCCTTGCAGGATGTGAGAACTCCTGATACCATTCAATAAACCACCCTCTTTAATCTCCCTTCACTGCAGTCCAGGAGGGCTGGTTACAGCAACACCTACTGCCTCTGCCCTCCCCTTTTGCCTCTCCACATTCCTGGCCACACAGCAAGGCTGGGCAGAGCTGTACACATCACAGGAGCTGCAGCATACACCACCAGCTTCCCAGGGCCCCACCTTATCTCTACTGGAATGCTGACAATGGGAATGTGGGCACATCTGCTGGAGCCCAGAGGCTCCCTGCACCACACCAGCACAGTGCAATATCCCTGGCCCACACCATACTTCATGTGGGACTTCATGCCTTGAGAGTCATCTGTGGCAAACAAGGACTGAGCAACACCATCCTGCCATGAGCCATAGGTCCTGTTGTAAACTGGAATTAATTCTTCTGGAACCTCATAGCTAACTCAGTATTAGCAACAGATACTGATGTGATCCAGGCTCTTGAGGATCTCATCGCATTCCTCCGAGTTAACATACTTCTACTTTTATAGACAGCAACATCAGATTTCAATGCATCTTCTAAAAAAAGTGATACAAACATGCCCATTACTCTTTCAGCAGTGCCAATCCATGACTTTGCAGCAAAAAAGGATGTTGAAGATCCAGCCAGACATCAACAGTTATGGAGCTGCTTGCAATTTGTGTTAAACAGAAGCTGCGACAGCACGATGTGACAGATGGAGCCCAGAGGCAGCGTAGGAGGTGCAGGTTCTGCTCCTACATCTGCTGCTGGCCTGTTGGATGACCTTGAGCTAGTCCAGAAACTTCAGCATCATGTCCACAAAGTTGAGCCAATACTTCTGACTCCCCTGGAGGTAAGCTTTGAGCTCTAACCATGAAAAGCTCTGTGCAGGAACATGGGGATATCATGTTATTACTGCACACATACATTAGCTCATATCTACAGAGATCAGTTCACAGCACAGACAGGCAGAGAAAAACAGCTCAAGGCCTAGTGAACGGACACTTTTGGAACAGTTACAGGAAAAATGCCAGGTCCCTGAACCCAAGTTCAGAGCACTGGGAAGGGTTTGAAAGGACTCAGAAAAGCTACAGCACAAGTTCTACAGGAATGACAATGGCACTGTCATGAGATGGGAAGGATTTAGGGCTTCATGGATTTTTTTTTTAATATTATTCATGTTTTGTGGGTTTTTTTTAATTTTGATTTTCAGTGTTTTAACTCATTCTTCTATCAGGTCTTTTCATTTCTGACAAACATACCACACTTCTGTTTTAAGATGTTTTGGAAAAACACTCACATATGAAAGAAACTTCATTGAAATAGTGGGTTCATCAAGACAAAGAGTACCTAGCACGATAAATCAGTGATTCACTTTAACAGTTTATCTTTCTCTACTCTGAGCTGGGAAAAGTCAAGACCTACAACTCATAGAATATGTGGCTGCTGACCTTTGAGGATAAAGGCCAAAAAGATGATCATCTACTATGACCTCATCTCTTTCCAGGGCTAGTAGAAACTGTTTGAGGACACTTTGCAAAACAGCCTTGGCAAGCATCTAAAGTGTGACCTCATTCTAAATGATTACAAACCGTTTTAGGGAATCAAACTAAAATTCAAGGAGCAATTAGAAAGCTGGACATTTTCTTGAAAGCACAAACAATATGTGAGACAGTTGAAAACACAGTAATATAAAAGGAATATAGTGTGAAATGAAGATAAACAAAAATATCTCAGAAGGAAGGACAGCCAAAACCTTTTGTTTGCAGCTTGTAGCACAAGAAGGATAGCAATCAAGTGGATAATAAAGAGAACAGCAATTTTACCATATTATAGAAAATCACATTTTTTACATTCATGTCAGATGAAAAAATCTGCAACAGTCAAATTGTCAATGTTTTAAGAGAATATAAATAGAATTCCATTCATTCCCCCCCTTTCTTTTTTCATGTTTAAGTGCCCTTATTTCCTTAGGATTAGACACTGTCACAAAAAGCACTGTGGGGCAGAGACCAGACTGCTCAGTCCCTCTCACAATCAACCTTTTCAGGCACAACCAATGCCTACAGATATTAGAAAACTCAAAAATACAGATGTTAAAAAAAAATAGCAGCAGCCAACAGCCTTCTCCTTTAGCCCTTGTAAGCGAGTTAAGATCAGTCATACACAAGAAAACCCGTTCTTCTCCCGCAAGCCAATTCTGCCCGATTAACTCGCACACCTGCGATTCCAGCAGCTCTCCTGAGAGCACAGGGCTCAAACACAGCTCAGGGCTGTGCATCAAAGTTCCCATTTGTACAGAGAAAACCTGCTCTTTTTCAGCTAAGGCCAACACTGCTCCTGCTCATGGCAGGGGGATTTCTGCCCAGGATCCTGCATATAAGAGCTAAGGGAGCAACAAAGGCTCCTACTTTTCTGTGCAGGTGGCTTTTTTAAACACACTTTCAGATGATTCCCATGGGCAGCTCACATTACCCAACAGCACACCGACAGAGGTGCCAATTTGCTGGAAGGTGAGAGCCAAGCCACACCTGATCAAGAGGCTTTATACCATTCAGAAACTGCTCGTGTCTAGTCAAGGTTTTCCAGCTCTTTTTACAATCAGCAATGAAAGGGGCACATTGCTGCTGTGTTCATCCAACTCAGTTCCACAAATAATTAGGACAAATGCAAACGCAACGTATTTAACTTTTGAGCTTAAAAAGAAAGCATTATTAGAACTCCCTGACAAATAACTACAGCATGCTTGAAAACAGGACTCCTGGGTGCCTCTAAGTCCACTTGTGGGTTTTATATAGAACATAAAAATTCTGTTGAGAATTTTTTGTATTAAAACCTGCTCAGCAGATATCAGTTTAATTTGATGTTGTACCCAACTGTTTTTACAAACTGTAGGAAGAGACAAGTGTGAAAATTACAGTTATTTATATTCAGGCAAACAACTGACAAGACTGCACAACAGCCCAGTAGCACAATAGCAATGGCTCAGAGTGAAACAAATTAGCCTGGCATTTATAATTAAAATTTTTCTACTTTCTGGAATGCACCAATTGTCATCTCTTTTTCCATACCACATAACAACAGAGCTATGTCCATGCAAAAAATTATTCATATATTAAATACAGAAAAATATTAACATTAGTTTATCTTCAGAGGCTTTTCCTTGACATACATGCTGTAATTGAAATGTTGAATGATGTATGCTACAAGAAATTGAAGGGTAGGGAGGCTTGAAGCTGCCTTTTTCAGGTAAATAGAGGGAAGGTTGTTTTTTCATTATTTTTAGAATTTGGATAGTCTAGCTCACTTAGACTCCACTCTGCATTTCAGGTAACATTATGTTATTCCCTGACCAAAGACAACCAATTGTTTTGGTTCTGCATGATGAAATGCTTGTAGTGTCACACAGTGCTGCTCATTTGCAGCATCTGACATTTTTCTTCAAGTTCCTGAGATGCTCTCAAGATTCAGAGTTTTGTTCTAAGAATCCTTTCAGCTTTGCTTTAGTAGATTTAGAAAAAGAAACCAACCACTCAAAGTCCAAGACTCAAAAAAAAAACAAACCACACTTTAAAACTTGAGCATTTCCTTAAAACTTAAGCCAATATTAAAATTTTCTCTGTGTCAGATGCAGGACTTTGCAGTATTGTCACAAGTCTCAAACCACAGGAGAGTGCAGTGACTTCCTGAGCTTCCCACAGTAATAATACCATAATAAATACCGGAAAGTCTCATTATCTGCAGAATTACAGCTATCACGTAGTCCCCATTCCCCTGTCACAAATTAGTCAATTATTTCTCAGTTTTGGGAAATGCTCACCTGCTATTTCTGTCCACTTTTGTTTGAAAAAAGGCCTCAAGGGACGTAATAAATTGAAGCAGTTCATAATAATTGTTGAGATACAAAATGTGTTTATTTTTCAGCACCAGTTAGTGGGGGGCAGAATTGTGCAGCAGCATCACTCTGCGCTGGGAAAGCCAACACTTTTTCTAGATTTAAATCAACTTCTTGTCCTGAAAAAGCATTACAAATATGCTTGTATTTCTCATATCCTACACAAAACCCACACAACCCAAGGAAACCGTGCACTATCTTCCTTCCTCCCTATTTTAGCAGGGACTTGAATATTTTTGAGTACAAGAAATAAAACACACATGTTGGGGTAGACAGTACTATCGTGTTCTGAGACAGTACAAACAAAAGCATTAGTTAAATTGAGCTTAATTACTCAAGCTTAATTCATTTAAAGAAATTTAGCACGAGTTGGCCTCTTTCTATCCCAAATGAACATAGATTTCTAACCTTCCACATCATCAAAATTAATTAAAATAACATGCAAGTTATTTTTGAGTACAGAGTTACGGAGACTGGAAGGGACCTCAGAGTCTTTCACGCCAGGACACACCTGAGGGGCTGTGTGACACAAGGAACCTTTGCAGATGTGGACAGAAAGCACCTACACCTTCCAATGCTCACAGACAAGCACATGAAACAGGGTGATGGACAGGGGAGGGAAAATTAAACAAAAAATTAACACACATATAAACGACTTTTTCTTGCATTCAGAATGCAACTCCTCCATGCCAGCAGAGCCCAAACTATCCCAGCTACATTTGAGCTTCTCTTCAGAAAAATTAGCCAGTCCTTTGATTAAGAAATGTTGACCAAGTCTATCCTCCCACAACCTGGTGGAATAAATGAGGTTGCAACCATCTACCCTGGCACTGACACAGTAGATGTGTTACTGTTGACTGGCTGTTCTTCTTGAGCCAATTGTGACTGCCTGCTAAAGGATCCAAAATTGCTTATTAGCTAAGGAATGAGGCACTGGAAGACTTTTTGGCATTCAGTGTACTAGCAAAGCCATCTATGAAATGTTTTTATGTAGCTGCACTAATTGCCTGATCCACTTAGTCCCCCATTAATCCATCTGATCTTGATATTACACAATAAGTTATGAACATTGTTTCTTACTGAGGCTTAATGCATAAAACCCACTATGTACAAATGAAATAAACCAGTACAAATAACACACACTAAGCTCTAAGTCAAACATATCTAGACATGATTTAAAATGAAACATGCTCACTACTCATGAACATAGCAACTTCCCTTAAATCAAGCACTTTATTTCTAGGGACAACAGAAAAGAAGGGATATAAAAAGGTAGGTGGTTTTTTGTTGTTAAATCTAATTTGATACCATAAATAGTAATTATTTTTACTTCTCTTACTTTGTACTTGGGTCTCTGATAATGTATTTCCACGTTTTGAAGTACGAAGATTTCCTTTAACAGCAAATTATTTTTTGATATGTATTACTTGTTTGGGGGATAACTAATATCCCTTGCTGCGATTTTTTTTCCTCTTAAACAGTAAAAAGCATGTCAGCCTCAATGCTATCTCACCACAGGAATTTATGTAGCAGTATGAGCAAAAGCATTCACTGGAGCCCTCTCTTTGGATTTTTTTCTAGCAGGATTATTTTGATGAGGGTATTTGTTACTGGATTTTGTAACTGACTACACAAGATAAGTTTTTGCATTATCAATACTCTGTTTTCCTACTATAAAGCATTAAGGGAAGGGAGGAATATCTTTTTATGGATGAGTAGGAAACCAACCATCAGATAGAAAGGTAATGCATCTTCAAGTTCAGAGTACAGATGAGTCCCAAATGCCCTGCAACACCATTCTGCTTGTTAGTCTTACCATTAAACAGCCTTGCTGGAAAGCCTGCATATTTGCTTTTAATTGCCATCAGCATATGAAAAATATGCTCAGGCCTCTTTAATTATTTTCCAAGATGGTGTTTTTTCACCAGCATCCCCCAGCCAAGCTGAAGGATGGGGCAGACCTGAGACAAAGCATTGCTCATGGGCCAGACCAGGGCATGAAAACACCATCACACTACATCTCACCCTTCAAAACTGAATGTTTGTAGGAAACCTGGTGCTAAATCATTTGCAGATAACCTGATTCTGTAGCCCTTGCTCTGTCAGGAGACGCTGAGGCAGATGGCCTCGTTCAGCCTAAAAAGCAGCTCCTTCAGGGGGCCCAAGGTCAGCTCCCCCATCCTTATGCTGAGGTTGTTAGAGACAGAACCAGGCTCTTCCAACAATGTGCCTTTAGCAATACCTGAAGTTGCATGAGGGATCCCCATCATAAAGATAATCCACTTCATAAGAGTATCAACCAAACACTATGCTTATAAAGACCTCAGATAATCAGACATGGCGCAGGCTGTGCCTAAAGCACACAAGGGACAAAAATGGCAATAACAGTATTTGACTGCAGGGAATTTAGAGACAGAGAAATGAGATGACTTCACCAGACTCACACCAGTGACTAACTGGGCTTGAGCATCACAAACACTGCTGACATCTTCCCTGGTGCTCTTCAGCACCCGTTTCCTCAGCCACACACAGCCAGGGCATTCTTCCTAAGAAACAGTACAGAGCAGGCCATGCTACTGAGCAAGGGAGAGGGAAGAGAGAATGTGTGCTGCTCTATAACATGTGATCTTAGTGCTACAGAGAGGCCACCACCTGTTCTGTTCACCATTATCCACACCTTGCTTACTGATCCAGATAAAGGTCAGCCACCAGCTCATCCAGCCTTTAAATTCTGAGCACTCTTCTTTCTCTACCTCGTTTATTATAATTTTTTTCTGCAGTGATTAAATGAAGAACGATTAAAAGAGACCTATAAATTAATTCCGTGAGCACATATTATAACACAACAATATTTAGTTTACTCCTTACTATGAAGTTGTATTGCTTGCAGCTAATCTTCTGCAAACCTTGCTCCCTGTCATCCAGTTAAATGCAAATCCTGGCTAACTTTTGCTTATAAAGAATTTGCATTTACAAGAACTTTGCTATCGTTCACATGGCAGAGTCTACATCATGATTTGCATGCAAGGCTCATAGAAACAGCATAACCTAGCTCTCGATTGTCATTTTATCTCCAGAATCCAGCCTTCAACCTAACTCATGTTAGATGAAAACAAATCTTAAAATATTCCATCCAGTGCCAGCACAGCATCTTTAAACAGCACCACCTTTCTATCACACTTAATTTCTCTTTGCATTTAAGGCAGTACTGTCAATAATCATTCAGCATTTTCCTTTATTCCAGTCTTTTCCTAAAAACCACAAATGTGGGGGAAGGGAAAAGGGGGGGGGGGGGAACAACACAACAAACAGAAGCCGAGTTTCCAGGAAAGAAGCAAAATAGTGAGCTTGCCAGATAAACCATTACATAACTAATCAAATGAAAACTACTCAACCAATTCTGAAAGAACCTCCATGTTATGCATGCTGGGCCACATTATAGCAAATTAAAACCTCTACGTGGCAACAGCAATGCAGTTACATCTCTGTGAAAGACGAAGGGAGCAACAGCTATAAAAATTAGAGATTGTTAAAGTAAAATACTCGCACAGAGGTCACAAAAAAAAAATATCTTGATGTTTCCAGTGCTTTTTCAACTCAAATAGTCTGCAAGCAGCACCAGAGATTGGTTTCACGCAGATGTGGGCCCAGATGGCAAGCTTCCAGTTTGAATGTGGGTGTACTCAAATTCATAGCTTTGGCTTAGGTTAATAAGCATTTCAGCACTTAGGCCTCCTGTCAGAGGAGGGAAAAAAAATAAGTGTGCTGAATTATTGCATGAGAAATGGGAACAATGAACAGCTAAACTAAAGCAAACTCGCAGAATTTTAGGCTTGGGTTCAGCTGAGCTCCAGGCAGGGATGATAGTTCCTGCTACCCTCACACAGATTATCTTCTTATAAAGCTTAATGATGCCTTTACTAATATGAGAAACATCACCACTGAACTGGCTCAGACTGAATCCTAAGAGGGCAGCATCTTCATAAGCAGGTTGGGAGTTACCTGGCAGAAAAAACATAAGCTGAAAAAAAATATTTTTATATTTTGCAACAATAAATTAAAGGCTTGAAACATTGGAAAGTGTTCTACACAGGCACACACAACTGAATATCAAGGTAAAAAGGAGAGGAAAAAAAAGAGTCTATATTAACCTCCTAACTCAGATGAGGATTGATGGCACCTTTGATTCTTGCAAGGATTAGGAAAGACAGTCATACTCTGTTAAGAATGGCCTTAAACTGACTTTCTGTGCAGACAAGTGACAGCAGCACAGTCAGGAACAAAGTGTCACAGTTTGATTAATATGCAAGCCTTTAGATCTTCTTTAGCTTACACTCAAGGTTTCAGTTCACTCTGGGGTGGTTTCTATTAATTTATCTCCATTTGAAGTAAAACCAAATCATTTTTCATACACTGACACAACTTTGAAAACTATAATTCAGCAAGAGGTGCAAACACATGTGAATACTATCCATACATTCAAAAAACACATTTCTGCACAGTTTATTTCTCTGGCAGAGTCCTCGTACTCCATCCTGCTTATTATGGGCTAGTAATAGCACAGAAAGAAAGAGATGTGCATGCACACTGGTGAAGAATTTTTATGTGTATGTGAAGAAGATTAATCCTGTCTCTGCTTCTTTAGAAAGCCATGTCTGCTACTGAAGTTCCTCAGATCCTCAAAGCTCTCATTCAAAAATGGCAACACAATCATTAACCATCATATTTAAGTTTCGTCAACAGCAAGCTCTCAACTTGTTTGGATATTTTATTCTCAATTTTCAATTGGTGTTAAGCATCCAACACTGATGGTACCCTTCAAAATCTCTAGAACTTTCATCTTTCTCCTCTTCCCTTGCTCTTTCCTAGTTTTGTTTTAGCTGCATCTAGTGGCGTTAACTATCCTCATCCAACACAGGACATCAGGGAAAAATATTTGATGGATTAAAGCAAAGACCTGAGAAATTCCACATCACTGACAATCTTCAGTCTAAGAGTTAGGCTAAGGGTTTAACAAAAGACTACAAACATAGCACAAGACAAATAGCCATCTCTTATAAGCCTCTTTACCCTGCAAGGTCCCCATTATCATTCTCCAGCAGCAATAAATTTCTGTGAGAATTAAACATCTCTCACACTACCCCATCGATCAGCGTAACAGTCAGATGCTGTTAAGTGCTTCATCAAGGGAGGATACTGTATTTCCAAAGTCTCATTATCACCAAGAACTGGAAAAACCCAACATTTCCAAGCAAGAGTGAACTTCCAGAAAAGCCACTCTCCCTCAGTGTCATATTATTTTACATCATATTAAAAGCAGCAGCAACAGTTGATCTTTTCCTTCCATGACTTTTTGTCCCCTTCCTATGACCCTGTGCACTTCACTATATTAAGCATTATCAGAGAGTTAACAGCCCAAGAGAGGCTTTTACCACTCAAACACCAGAAAACCCAGACACAATCTCTCAGCACAGCAGCCGCTCTCTTGTGGTTTAGTACGTTGAATTTTATAACTGACTAATCAGATCAGAGACCTCAAGGTTTGGCTTATCCTAAAAATACTATCTCTCTTCTAAAAGGTCAGAGGGCAGAGCCTAGCACAGGAATTTCTGCCACCCAAATTTCACTTCAGTTTTTGCCATTTTAGACCATGAAGAAATCATGACAAATCCCTTCTGGATATGACTGGATTTTCTTCAGTTTTTAATTTAGTTTTTAGCTGTAGTCAGACACTCATTTCAAAAGACTAGTGCAGATAATTAAAGAAAGGGCTCATTTACTCCTAAGTAGCTTGCAGGAAACTTTCTTCCCAATATGTGGCCTTCCTCTCCTCCCCCTCCTTTTTTCCATAATCACTATTTGTAATTTATTATATGTGCCTAATTAAACATGGGACACAACTGATCTTAAGTCGCAAATTTCATCTTATCTTGGTATTTGTGCAAGATGTTCTCATTTTATAAATTAACTGACCTAAAGCATGGAGAAGATACTAAATCTTCAGCTGGTTAGTACGGCCTACTATAACTATTGCAGCATTCACTGTTGTATAAGAGTAATTTAATTTTATAGCCCTATTTCCAACATATGCCAGAGTGGGGAAAAAAGTGGGAGAAAATAAGAGACATTTGCCTCCCAAGAAGGCAGGTAAGCATAAAGGTAAAAGAATATAAGGAAAAAAAAATGCTAGCAGAATGAGATGAGAAACACGACCAAATGCTTGGTATGTTAAATCCTGTCTGCAGTGTGAAGACAAAGCAAGAAAAATAATATTTCTCCTGTTGCCTTTCTCTTCTGTATGACTTCCCTGTGTCAGTTATCAGACACAAAAAAAACCCTTCATATATAAAGGGCTGGTTTTCCAACATTTTTTGAAAGACTGTTCCTGAAGATCCTCATAATACCTGTGGTCTGGTGCCTGGTCAGAGAGGTGAATGGAAAAAAAAAAACATCCTGCAGCATAAATGTCAGGGCTGCCACTCCCTGCCGCTCAGTCACACACTATTGTTCTACCACATACAAGGTTATTTCATCAGGGCCATCTCCTCTGGGTGGTAGATGCAGTAGCCCAGAGCTTTAGATCCATTTAAATCCATTGGCAGCCTGTGCTGGAGAGCAGGAACAGGGACCAGGTGTATCATCACTAAACCACCATCTATCCAGCAACAGCCTGGACTATACAAGGAGTGGGGACACTAACTCAGGGAAAAATCATGTCAAATGCATTACCCATAAAGGGCCTACTATAGGGAAACAAATCAAATTAAAAAGGATTCCCGCCCTCCCCCCACCCAATTTCAGCCAAAGCCCTTGAAATCATTTTGAACAATTATTCACATTCAGGTTTGCTTTTGAATTCCACATACTGTGCAAGACCTGGAGTCCCTAACACTGGATTTCACAATTGCAGACTGCATGGCCATAGATGCCGATACAAGCAAATGATCATTTGGAAACATACCTTTAGAATATTATGTGCATTTTTTTAACTTCATGCTTAAGGTGTCACAGGCTGCAATAATGGGTCAAAGACTTGCAAGCACAATCAAGTAAAAGCTGTAATTGTTTTATACTTTAATAATATACTGCAACTACTGAAGACTACTCAGAAGCTTTAACAAATACCCAGAGTGGCTATCTACTTATTTAGTAAAGGCATGAGAATTATTACAGTAATTCCCTGAAGCTCCCCCTACCTTACAATTTTCTTCCAAGTGCTGTTCAGGGAGATAATTTTTATCCTTAAAATTCTAGCTGATTTGGGAAGGTTCCTGGGGGAGGAATGAATCTAGTGACCTGCTATAAGGGAAGAAGATATTTAGAAATTATATTCATCCTGTGCCTTTCTGGCTTTATTTTGTTCCTTTTTACTTAGTAAGGCAGGAGGAAGCACTGTCCATCCAGCCTCACAAAGAACTTGACATTTCATTCACTTTCTTCCACATTGAAATGCAGCAGCTGAATTAAACTACAGACAAACTTTGGGTCTTGGTCTAAGGAAAAGAAAGCAAAGGGGAAAATTATTACTGTGCATTCTTGTTCTAACCTTGTATTATCTTCTGTACCAGCAGAAGGGGAATCCCATTTGCACTATGAATTTGCCACCTTTTAACAGGTAGCCACTGGTTATCAGACTAGATTAGCTATATTATTTTGGAGGCAAAGTTTACATAATAGAACTATCCCTGCCAAAACTAGCAGAGGAGCTGATGAATACTGTTAAACAGAATTTCAGCAGGATCTCTTGCCATTTTGTAGCTGTTAAAAATCCTTTCTGCTCTGTAGTCTGACTTTCTTCTTTTGAACCCACTTGATATGGAGACTTAAAATGACCATTTTATTCATTACCCTTGTGCCTTGACAGCGCTGATTGAGCTGAGCTGGGACAGCAGCAGCATTGCATGGAAATCAGGACTCTCTAGTGGGGAAAAAAAAAGAGTGGTCAATTTTGGTTCCATCTTTCTATCATAATCTATGAAGACAGAAAATATCTTTATGATTGAAATGCAATTTTCCCTTCTAAAAGTCATGTCCCATGTTTCATCTAGCAAGAAAAACTGTATGCCTGTGAACAGATCCTGTAAATCTTGTTTCAAAGGAAAAATTCATCTTATTGCTTAAGTAATCTCCTAACATAACTCCACTAAAAGGCCATCACCAAACAGCCCACCAGCAGCTACTCAAATAAAAAAATAAATAAAACTTTCTGCCTTGATGTCTTGCCAGTTGGATTTTGCTTCTGTCTTGTTTTCCTTCTCATTGTTCCACCCACAGACATCAGGATAAATCTGCAGTAGCTCCAGCATGAAGCTCTAGCGAATAAAGCAATTACAGTTACCAAGTGCATGAGGATTCCCCCTAAACCTTTGCCTTTCAGGACTGCTCCAAAATCCACTTGCTGATGAGAACATATTCCCTCCCATATTGCTTCCCAAACAAGAAAAAGGAGCTCGTTGCTATGGTGTTGGAAGAGGAAAGACAAATATGATTATCATATGTCAGTCTGAAGAAATGTGACCTAAAGTTCTCTCAGACCACAATGTTTCAACAGATCAGACCTTCCCTGCTGCCTGTAGGAAACGGCAGCCGAACAGCAACAACAAAGCAGCACCTGAATAGAAGTTATACATGTTCTGTCTGTTATTCCTCCAATTTCTAAATGTAATTAATTTAAGCAGTTTTACATTTTAGTGTAAAATATTGAAATTCTTAGTAATTAAAAGGTGCATTCGATCGGCTATTCCCTGTCTGCAAGGAGAGAAACATTTTGACTTTGGTTTCCTGGTTGCACAATCAACTGGTGACAGGCACCATCCTCCAGACTTGCTGTCTGCTCCCAAGGATGTTGGTGCCCAGACCCCAGGGCAGTAACCCCAGATTATCATTAATCCCAGGCAAAATGCACAGAGGACAATGGAAACTTCTAGAGAAGAGGAACAGAACATGGAAAAACTGAGTATGGAAAGATGCATTCTGGCTTCTTAGAGTAAAAATACTTTTTTTTCCAAAAAGAAAAGTGCCAACCAAAAAGGGGACTGATGCCAGGAAGGGATCATTTTGGTCCTAAGAACTGATTTTCTGCTTGAGGAGAACAACCCACCTGGGCAGAACTGGGATGCACATCTGATTTTCTTTACAAATTTTCAGCACATTTGCTTGAGCAAAAAAAAGATTTAGTTCCTTATTTCAGGCCTCTAAAATACAGCAAATCAATGGGAGACAGGAGAGATTGTTATTAAAAACAGAAACCCCACATACATTTAAAAATAAAAATCATCAGTACATTCCTATTCCTTTCCCTTAATCTATCTGATTTACTGTTAAGTTTCAGAAGATTTGATAATTTTCCATCTTCCTCAGTCTTTAGTATATTCTTCCTGCTTAACTAACTGGGAAAGAGCCTCTTTTTCAGCACATAAAAAAACTGAGCTATAAAGTATTAATTCAATATTAATTTAACTACACAACTTTGTGGAAACAGCATAAAAAAATGGAATTGCCAAGAAAATAAGGAAAAGATGATCACCTGGGTTCATGTGATTTAAAACCATTTCCTATTTCTCCCAAAAGAAATTTATGATTCCAGTAATTTATTAGGGTAACACTTCTATGTGTAGAGTCTTTTCTAAAAAAACCACAGGAAACACCTTAAAAAATATTTAGATTTCACTAGTAATAGCAACCCATTGCCTGAATCTACAATGAGTTTATTAATTATACATTGTTTTCAATGCATAATTATGTAAAATGCAACAAATTTAATCTGATTTAGTTTTCCCTTATGTAGCAAGAGTACATCCATATTTAATAAAACCATTGCAGCAAAAGTGAAAGTCTAAACACCCTGCACTGTCCACAGTAACGAAGACAGTAAATTAGAGCTTCAGCATGGGACCATTGAGGGAAATGCAACAATTAAAAATGGCATTCAAAAATTACTCTTTTTAGCAGGGGAATTAAAATACTAAACATCTTGCTCCAACAGTTTTGCTACAAAGCCAGTGATATTTCCAAATTCACATCAATGACATTCATTATATATAAGCTTTCAAATAAAACACTAAAAACATAATATTGTTTCTGTCTGCCTGCAATAGGCCATGCATTTTTTTAAGGTATTCTACCCAATGGTTCCAAGCATTCTTCCTAATGGCCTTTCAGCTCCCTCCTCCCTGGCGTTTTAAACCACATCCACATTCCTCCAAAACCTCTTTAAGACTCTCAGTTTGTCAGTTCTATGGCTTTAATCACTGTTTTAGATAGAAAATCTTGAAAACAGGAAAACATGCCAGTCTACAGCCAGCACAAGAAGAGCTGATGCAGAATGCCAATAAACAACATTATTGCCATAGTCTTGGAAAGGACTTTCCCTTAACCTTTGGCACGTCAGGGGAAAATTAACACAAAGCTTCTGGTCCGTCCCTTGTGATGGGCAAGAAGGGAAGAACCAAGAGCAAACCCTCAAAATTCTCAGCCAAATTCTCCACAAGCTGTATGGCTGAGGTACCATTAACAGAGATGCAGAAGTACAGAGCAGAGAAGAGCAGCACTGATGAGCCAGGTTAATCTGTGACACCCTAAAGGAGATTGACCCAGAGATGACAAAGGAACAGTTCCATATGAAGGAAGCACAGCAAGATGTTTGTGTAGGAAGTCACATCACAAATGTGCCAGGAGGTTGCAACAAGCTTGAGGCAATGGGAAAAGGACTGCAATGTGACCAAAATAAAGGGCAAAATACTGCCATAAAATTCCAGATTAGGAGTTTTTTTTAATCCCTGAACATACAAATAATAAAAAAACCCCTTAGATTTCTGTCTCCAAAACCTCCCACCAGAGATTGTGAGAAGAGTTCCTCACCCACATTAGCCTTGTCAGACCTTCTTCTGGAGCAATGTCAATGCCTATCTCATGCATCTAAAAAGGGCCAAAAGAAGCCTGTTTAAAGAAAAAAAAATAAAACCACACATAAAAACACACACAAAAAGCACAAAGACAACAACAAGGTACACATCCCGCCACAGCAGATGGCAACAAGCACTGTCAGAGAATTTGAAAAACTTTCTGTTCCAGCGCCAAAACCTTAACTGAATCTAAGGACATTAAGAGGGACACTTTCAGAAGCACAAAACTTCTGCAGTTCATCCTCCAAAAGGAACTTAAGAGTCCAAAATACTCTATTCAGTCTAATTTAGCCATATCTTTCTTTTCTTAAAGCTTTGCCAGCATTTCAGAAACCAATTTTGACAAAGCTCACAGCACTTCATACCATTTTCCACAATGTCCCATTTCCACGGATATCCATTTTGCAAAAGGCCCAGAAGAGAAGCAGAACAGAGAAGGACTCTGATGACTGATTTCCACTGGGCTCACTGATGTTCAGCCCACTGAACAACAGTTGGGGTGGTCTAAGCTCCCACATGCAATAGCCCTGTAAGACTTCAGTTTTTCTGGATCCCTTCCATCTTTTCTATATCAAATATCTTCATGAAAGCAAGTCTAGCAAAACTAGACTGACGAGAATGTAAATCTGTGCATTTGATTAAAGTCAGCCCAAGTACATCAAAACAATGCCACTTCTGGCAAATGTTGCTTTGAAGCCATATTCCATCCATGCTTTTCTCTGTCACTTTCCAAACTAAAAGTTTATTCCACTACTGCAGGAGAAGTAAAATCCTCTGTAGATTTTCTTCCCTTAAGATATTTCTCATTTTAAGCACTGCTGAGTGCATGAAATTTGGCACGTGAAATATCAGAGTGCAAAACAGTCTTCAAGGCCCTCAACATAAAAATCAAATCTAATATTTATAGCTGAAGGAAAAAAACCAAGCTGGAAATGATGCATAAGGAAAACTCAGAAGAAACCTGGAAGCATCTAAAATATTAAATTAAAACCATTTATCTGAAGCAGAAGACAAGTTGAAGGAGTTTACAAAAGAAGGGAAAGCCGACAGTGATGAATGTAGCAATTTGGAAACTGAGAAAGAAAGAAAAGCTGAGGAGAAGTTATGGAGAAGGAGAGCAGGGACAACTAATAAAATGAGAGACTTCAGAGGGAGGAGAAGAAACTCTGAGTGGCCCTGTATGCATCAAATTGTTTTCCATGGCAGTAAAACAGAAATGGGCAACCTCATCCCTCTTCTGACTTCAGTGACCTCACTACAGCTAAAAGAGTAAAACCAGTTGCAAAATATTAAGCTGAAATCTCCACAGTAAAACACTCTCAACACACTGCATAAATAGCTCATGTCCCCTCGTGGAATTTTCAGTTCCATTATCTAAAGGCTGTTGACATATTTACAGCTTTGACACTGAGAAAGGCAACAGCCTGGATTGGGTAGAAAAGCCACATTCTTCCATGGACCTCCGGGTTGCAGTGAAGTTGGAGGTGTCTTTCCCCTGCTCTCTCCTATTTTAGGATTTGACATATAATATGTGAGGCATTTTGGTCTTTGTTCTAAACAACCTCATTATTTCAATAGATGTGGGAGCCATTTAATGACCTGCTTTCAGCAGCTCAGGAGATGTTTAAGAAAAACAGATATTTCTGTGAAATTCTCTCAATTCAACATCTGCTCTATAGCTGCCTGTGACTGCAGCAGACTGGATTCAACAGCCCATGTGTTCCATGGCTGTCCTAGAGTTTCAATCATTTCTTTTCTGCTGCAAGGTAACAAGATAAAAAGTGTAATCCTAAGAGGGCAAAAACCCAAGATGCACAAAGCACACGTTGAAGAATTTCTTCCTAGCCCAAGGTTCATTATCACTGCAGGAAGCTTTACAAAATCAGAAATTAATTGCTTAACAATGACAATCACTGATAGAACAGATGTTAATGTCATTACCATATTAAGAAACTGGCAAGATAGTTAAACAACCCTGAAGCCATATGAACATTACCCCACAAAAGTAATTTTAATGCAGCTAAAGTGTTCTTGAACACTTGGGTTGTATCTTTGGATTGCTGACGGCTATGTCGAGCCTCCAGCCCATCTAATCAATACATCTTTTCCTGCTGATCTACAGATGAGTCGGCTATTTATCTCAGGATTCCTTCACAAATGGCAAAAGCAAGGCACTGTTGGAAGTATTTAACTTTGCAAGAATCTGAAAGACATAAAAGTGCTTTGCAAGTTGTTCTGTTGGAGTTTCCAGAACTACAGCTCTGGGTTTTTAATTACTTCAAACGGCATATTGAATTTGTTTCTTCATACAACAGTTTTCTACACTGCTTATCCTGCCCTCTTCCCACAAAAGCCACCCACCTTCCTTCATGCTGGCCCACACACACTGTGTGTTGCAGCCAAACATGAAAACAGAACCTTTCCATTTACCAGCTGGCCAAGGACACTTCCAAAAAAAGTACAAATGCAACTCAACAGGCTGCCAATCCAAACCACCAGCACTGTGGCCCCACGGTTTCACCAGCTGCTGGAGGAACAGGACACACCACCTCGCTTGGAAACACAAGAACTAAGGCATACAATTTGAAAAGAACACCACATTTTCCTTCAGTTGTTTATTCAGAAATTAAATTAACCTTTCCCACCTCCCACCTTAGTTTTCTCACGGGGATTTGTTGGGGGATTGTGAGGTTTTTGTGGTGAGTTTTTCTCTTTTAGTTTCTGTACCACCTACATTGTGCTCTTTGTGCTTTGAGGGGTTCAATGCTTATCTTTCAGCCCTCTCTTATACACTGATTTTTCACTTGGTACTCAGAAAGAGCACTAACCTGAAAAAAAACAAGTGGCTGATGGTTAACTTCTGGCTGTATCATCTCAGTAAAAAAAGATTTCAAGACCATGTAATGAAACTGGTGGTTTATCCAGATAAAATGCAACTTCATAGAAAATTAAAGCCAAAAGAGTTAACGTACCATTGATGTTTAGAGAAAAACGGACTATCAAAACATACATGAAACGGTAGCAGTACAACACCTGCCGCACACACAGGTCTGTGACTTGTTTGTTTCTTTTGCTTGAAGTCAAAACCTTTAAACAGCATTTAAACACCTGTTCAACCAAGGCCCACATCAGTCATGACCAAGGGACATTCCCAGCTGTGCTTGGGAAGCAGTGCCGAGATGAGCAACCTCAGTCCAGGTCCCAGCAGACAAAAGGCTCCTCTGCAACTCACATGAACAAGTCTCCCTGACAAACTTCAAAAGGTTTTAAGATTTAGCACTGAATTCAATCCAGTTATTACATTCCTACCCAAAACACTGACACAATCAGAATTTTAGCCATCCATCTTCTCACAGCCAAGCACAGACTGGAGGTACCTCTGTGTTTAAAGTAGAGAGATAAACTCATGAAACTTAGGAAATGTTTTCCCTCCTCTTGTACCAAAGGAATTAATAAATAGCTTGGACTTCAAGCACATTTCTAACACACAGGACACGTAGACCACATGCTGCTCCCTGCAAACTCTGCTGGCTGGGGCAAAACGTGTTCTGTCTCTTTCAGGCAAGTTAATGCTGCATTTTGAATCCTTGGTGGAGCAAAGAGTTGACACAGTGTCAACGTGAAGATGCCAATTAGCACATTTTACCATGACAGCCACTACATCTTCCAAGGAAACTACAGATGTTTTTACATCTTTTCTGGGAAGCAAGTTGTTAGAAAACTCCATGAGTTCATGTTCCTCTCAAGGAGAGTTAGATATTCTTCCACACCAGAGATGCAAAAGGATGAAATCAGAAATGGGTTAGAAAGCCATTTTAATGCTGAGGTAGAACAAAAATTGGAAGTGACTTAAAAGCAAATTAAGGCTTGTTGGAAACTAACTCATTAGTGAAAAAACAAGCTGGTTTTTTGAAGAATCCACAACATTCTTCCTGCAAACTATTTTTGATTGACAGACACCTACACCTGACTTGAATCTTCAGGATGGAGAAGAATTGCAACAATCCAGTAAATACCAGAACAAATATGCTACTCTTTCCAATAGGATATACTCCACCAAGGACATGGCAAAGGATGGTTTTAAAGTCTAGAATGTAAGAAAATATCTGGAAAAACAGATGCATTCATTTACATCTGCATGATAAAGGTACAGCATGAGGCTGAATAGCTAAATGGAAAATAAAATAGAAATTTTTCTCTAGAGTTTTCTTCAAATAATCAAAAAAAACTGACCTGGGGTCTTTCAAGACAAAGAGAAGGGCAAGCACCTTCTGCCTGCTTTGAACCACCACCAGGAGACCCTGTGCTGAGCTGCAGACATGCAGGGTTTCAGCCCAGCTCACAGGGATTTTTGCAATCTTGTGCTTTCCTTGGTGTAGTGCAGAACCACATTTGACACTCTGAGCATATCTACAACGGGAAGCACCAGGGTGTAACAATGTTATCCCCAAATCAATCAGCATACAGACTTTTCTGTCATGCCTCCTGTGAACACATCCTCTAGTTTTCTGTAGGATGTAGAGAACACCTCAAGAATCTTACAGGCAGTGAGAACTACCAGCTGTTGTTAACCATCTATTAAATGCTATATTGTTCTCCTATAAGGAATATACTGTTTTGAGCTGAGTGGCTTGAATTTCATTTCATCAGTCAGCCTGAGGCCAGGGGAGTGCAGGAGTGATCTGTCTATTATGTGTCTTGAAATCATTATAACAACCATTACCAATTTTTGAGGCAGTTTTATTTAATGGCATCCATCACAGCTCTGCATCCCTCCATGGGCACTGCCTCAGCACAGCACTCACAGGCAGGATAACCAAGCCATCAGACTCCAAAGGGCAGTGGTAACACATGCCCTGCAGCAGCAATTAGCACCAGAAAGGCCAAGGCTTAAAATTAGGTTTTGCTGGTTTACTTCATAGAAGCAATTTTGGACTAATAGCTGTCCCATCTCTTATTAGCTCCAAGAAGTAAGTCATACCATGAAAGCCCTGCAAGGCACACCTGACAACAATTTCATTTTTTACTACTTACACCTTCAGGCATTCTCCTTGAGCTGGCACAAGAAAATTATTTACATTATGGTTAGGAAGTAGACAGACACTGCATTTTGATTGGTTTCATGTACTGTATTTCTAGGATTCAGAATCTGCACTCAGCCAAGTGGCTGAATACCCCTGAGACTCATTACTAAATGCAGAGTGATCTAGACAAATGTTACTGTTCTAATCATTTGTACTTCTCAAAGGCATCAGCCATGCAGCTGCAGATCAACAATTTCAAGGTAGATGTAAAAGACTCTTTTTATGCTTATCAATTTGCATATTGGAAACAGTAATACACTTCCTTACAGCTAACAAATGAGATGCTCGATTTACTGCTGATGTTTTTACAACTCTGCATTTGCAATTCACTGCGTTGAAATCAAAATGGAAAGGCTGCCCTTCTGATACTCAGCAGAGAGGTTTCCAGCACTATATATACTGGCAGGAATATCTTTCCACCCTAAATAACCACTGTCACTTGCAACAGTAGGCTCGATTCTGACTTCATCCAGATGCGTGAGAGTTTATGCAGGAGCTCCTGATTATGCCTAGATATTTCACTTCAAGGCAGGGAATGTGTGCACCTCCATACCATCAGATAGTGGCAGTCATTGTAATTATCTTGTCTCCTTCAATTTTTCTTAGGCTTTCCAAAGATTATTCTCCCTCAGAAATTATTACACCCAGGAAAATGACATTCATTAAATACAGTGAGGCAATGCTAATATCAAGGACAAGGAAGGAAAAGGGGTTGAGCTTTTATCCTTTTCATTCAAGAAAGCTGAATGAAATTATTTTTATTGTAATCCTGGAATGGGAAGAGATCAGTCTCAAGTTTTAAATTTTATAAATCTCCAAAGCACTATTTTTCCCAGTGTCTTTTAAAGTTTATCTTTAAGATTTTAAATTTCATCACTGAATGAAAATTTATCTGTGTCTTCCAGAAAACACAATTCCTGGGCTAAACAAGTACCTATGTAATACCCACTCAATGCATTCAAATATCCAGTGAGATAATTCCTACTTCTCCCCTTTGCTATTTGCATTTAAATAGCCTGGCATTTCACTGGGGAGAAAATTTTGTTTAAAAGGATATAACCTGTATTAGCTATACTTTTGTGGACAGAAAATTAGAATTACTAAAATAATTATACAAAAGCTCTTAAAAAGCCAAGAGACACCAACAACAAAGCCCAAAGCTGAGCTAACACAAAGTTCTTGACTCTCTAAGATCTATTCAATATTATCTGCAACTTTGGAAGTGATTCTGTTCTTCTTTAAGTCCAATAGCTGCATTAAACTGATAACACATGTCTATATATCTTAGGGAAAAGTAATAAACCCTGCTGTGAAACACTATTTCCGTAGTATCTTGGAGGAAAGATAACTTTTTACACAAACTCATTTTTCATTACCACAGCATTGTCTTCTCTCTCAAACAGGATATAAGATGATTCCACAGACAACCTCAAAAAATGAGTGTTTATCCAAGCTCACCCTCTACACAAAAGCTGCCCATCTCAAGAAATTAATAAAACCAGAAATGCATTATATTCTCCCAGAAAGTGAAAGATCACACTGAGGTCAGCATAGCTAAACTATTTCAAGTTCTTTTCAAGGCAGACACATCACCTCCCGTGAGTTAAAAGGACAGTCTAGTTGAAAAATTTTTACAATTAGTCACTTTTACTCCCATTTCCTTGGAGCAAAATAAGTAACTTGAAACATGAACTACATCATAAGAGCTTAGGAATAGTGGTTTCCCACCTTTTCCTAGACCAGTTGTCCTTGCACTGTCATTCAGACACAACTTCCTTACTGTATTTTCTCTAGACATATGGACAAAAAGCTTTCTGTATGTGTTGCAATGGGCGTAAAGACAAAAGCATCAGCTTCCACACTGCAGGGAACTCTTCAGTGCAGGTCTCTCATTTGGCAAAGGGGCTGCCACTGCTGCCAGCTTGGAGACTGGGAAAGCTGGGGGAGGTCATTCAGACAGCCCAGATATCCCTCAGACTTGATTATCAGGGTATTCCCATATAGTAAGGAAAAGGGACAGGAGGAAGGTTTAAAAGAAACTTGCAGAGTAAAGGTACTGAGGGTCCCAGGTTAATCACTAAAATCACTCAGTTCTAATGAAAGGAGAGACCTGTGAACTGCATAAAGACAAGGCTTGGTTCAGACACTGCTTAGTCTCTGGAAACCCTTGTTGAAGTTTCTGCTGTGACTGGTTCAAAACAGGGATTTGAATTTAGGCATCTCACAATCCAGTAAGCAATATAATCCAGTTATCACTGTCTGGCAGGGACAGGACTCCTTTACAGCTGTACTACTTTTATAAATAAATGTTTACTGCAGGCAAGATACAAAGATAAGTCATGACTTATAGCCAGTGTATGACAGACTATAAGATTCAGTGTCCTTCCCAAAAAGTTTTCATTTACTTGCATGGACAACAGCTCAAGCTGCAGAGGTTAAGACCAAACCTCCAAAGAGTCCTGGAGCACAGCCTTCCCTCCTTTTTTGTCAAATCTTAATCAAAAAGGTATCAGGAAAAAAAATAATAAAATACCTAGAGGAAAAATTGTTAGCAAGCTCACATCTTTCACAAAACGCAAAGAGCCAGTTTACAGAAGGGCAATATAAAGGAGTTTCCAAAAATCTCAAATTTTTAAGCTGGATACATTATACTGATACCATTCTGAGAATTACTGCTAGTGTTTTTTAATTCAGATAATGCTTTCTCTGAAGCTGAAATAGAGTCCTGAGATTCATGAGATGGCATGCTATGAAAAATACACACAACTGCAAGCTACTCTATGCTCAAAATGAGCCAACCACATATAGGAGCAATATTACTATTTTACAGTATGCAAAATAGTTTTCTTCTTGTATCCAGAAGTTTTACTTTATTTGTTCACTTTCAAGAAGACAGAGTGGTCTGTCCTACACATAACTTGAAGAAACATGGAAGGATCATCATGGATACGAATGGACGAGCCCTGGTGGAACAAGCACCACCACAAAATTTAATAGAGAGAGTAGGGTGGAAAGAGGTCTTTGTTCCACATGGGAAGTTTGAATCCTTGTCTGCCTTGGAGGCAAAGTCTCAAGTCTCCTTACCGGAAAAGAGATATGTGCTTCAGACATATTGTATACATTCATGCATATGTTTTTCAGATAATTTGCCCTTTTACAGATCCTACTCCTGAGGACAAAAGTCCTCAGATATCAATTATAAAAGGAGAAATAATATTTGGAGAAATAGCAATAATGTATATGGAACAGTCTGAGACCAAATCCAGTAACATGAAGTCTTTGTGTCTGCAAAAAAACCCAATTCTAGCAGTCTTCAGAGATAAGGAACTGGGAATTTGTGTAACTCCCCAGTATATCTCTCACTTCTAATGGCTTCACTACCCATGTGGTGAGTAGCTTTTTGCTCCTCTTCAACCAGCTACCCACCACAGTCTGCACTGTGGGCAGCACTAGGCCACTTGCAAGACAGCCTTTCCTGCTGCCTGCCTGAATCCTCACGTTTAGTTTTTCCAGGCAAAAAGGATGTGCAAAAAGGGTTACATCCATCTGTGTTCTAATACACTCTTGGTTGATAGATGAGTTCTAAACTTTAGTTTGTGCCAAGACCTTTCTTACAGTCCAGAAAGTGAAAAAGCCCCAAGACAGGAAATAATGTGTATAAACATGACCTGATACAGGTCAGTAGCCATGCGGTTCAGAGCAATTAATTTCTAGCTTCCACCATATTCAAGTACTAAGCCTGTATTAAAATTGCTTATTTTCATATTAGCAGCACTGGCAACTTGCTGTTCCAAATGATAGCTTATCAGAGATAACCCTCTAGGCTGATTTTGCTTATAAACAGCCAAAAAAAAAAACTGAACTGTTGTATGAAGAGAAACCTTCTGCCTAAAGATCACAGAATGGTTTAGAATGGAAGGAGCCTTTAAATGTCACCTAGTGCAATCAGCAGACACATCCTCAACTAGATCAGGCTGCTCAAAGTCCCATCCAACTCGACTTTAATGTTTCCAGGAATGGAGCACCTACAACCTCCATAGGCAACCTGTGGCAGTGTTTCACCACCCTTGTTGCAAAAAATTTCATCTTTATATTCAGATTAAATCTAACCTCTTTTAGCATAGAAACTACCCCTCGTCCTATCACAACAAGCCCCACCTTTCTTATAAGACTACTCTAAGAACAGAAAGGCTGCACAAGGTTTCCCCTGAGCCTTCTCTCTTCCAGGTTGAACAGCCCCAGCCCTCAGCCTGTCTTCATAGGAGAGATGTTCCATCCTCTGTTTTTGTGGCCTTCCTCTGGACCCATTCCAACACAATAATATGATCTATTTCATTTTAGAGCATACCTTCATCTCTATCAACTATAAAACAAAATTAAAAATAAATATATGCTATGAAATAAAGAAGAGCAGTCTATCATGAAAAAAAGGAGAATTTGACATGATAAAAAAGAAATATGTATAAATGCCAGCCAAGAGGTCATGCTAGCAAACAGCTTTGAGGCAAGTTTGAAGTAGTCATGAAAAAAGGATGAGGCAGGACACAGGTGGTGTGTCCTGCAAGGCCATCTGTGTAAAGCTTTGGCAAACCCTCTCTTCCCAAGAAACAAAGTGTGCACACAAAGCCTGCAGATATATAAAACAGTAGTTCACCAAGAGTCCTGCAAGAGAGACTAGCACTAGGGAAGTTTGCTCTGGGACATCATCTGTAGAACACTGCTGCACTTGCATGACAAACCCTAATATCGCTTTCTTCCAGAGGGCTGACAAAAACAACCCAATAAACACCCCCTGCAGCAGTGGTGCACCTGAGACAAACTTTGTCTCATGAAGGGTGGAGGAAAAGTATAATTTAGCAAAACAATCAAAGCCAACCATGACCAAACTGGTTGAGTACGTAAAATGAACAAAATATTTCCCACTAAAAAACAGTGGTGGGTGGTGGTGATAAAAAAAAAAACCACCACAAACACATCTCCAATAGGTTTACAGGTAAAATACCCCACTTAAAAATCTGGTCTACCAAAGACTGGACAGAATAACACTGAAAAGGATAAGAAAAAGCCTGTGGCCATTTCAAGTCTGCTTGAAAAAACACAACACAAGCTCCAGCTGTTTAAATTCAGCACCACATCCCTTGTGCTGCCTGATGCAATACCTTGCGTAAAAACAGTACAGTAATAAAATAAACAGCCCCCCAGGCTGGGCAGGCAGAAGGGGTAAAATGCTGCAAACAGCTCATGTCCTTCATTCAGGCTGCTGGGACTACAAAGGAGAATAGCCTGTGACAGCAGCCTTGATGCCAGCAACACACTAGAGAGGCAGGATTACTGGAACAAGAACCTTTTCCTCTCAGACAAAACACCAGTCAACAAGCTTTTGGGGATGGGAGAGGTTGCCAAAAAAAAAAAGAGCAAATCCCTAGGGAAAGCAGAGACCCTTGTGCCCATTCCCCTTCTCAACCAACAAAAGCACAGACCTAACTCTTTTTGTTTGAAAAAGCTGTATTTTGCAGTAGCAAGGACAGCTTGTCTCTGTTACAGGTGGTCAACACTTGCAGAACAAGTGCAATCTGTCACACATGGCCTCAGCAGCTTCTTGAGTGTCCAGATGCACTGAGACTGGCAGAGAAAGACAAAGGGAGAGCCCAGTTAACCCCAAGACAGTTGTTGCCCAGGAGAAACTCCTGCCAGCGTTTCTGAAAAAGCCAAAACCAGGAGACAACCCCATCCAGACAGCTGCCACTCCTTCCCACCAGAGAGGCACTGACAAACAGCACAGAATCTGGTGAAGTTGTTCAGGTCAGGCCAAGGAAGCCATCCGGAAGACATGCCTGTTGTGAGGGAGCAGCACAGACCCCAAGCAGCCAACAAGCTCCCACTAATTGTGAAATCTACACATAGCACTGAGAAGGATCACTGGATGCCCAGCTTTCCAAAGCAAGACTTTAACTCTTAAAGTTGAAATGACAACGCAGAAGCAGCCAAATGGGATCTGGTCAAATATTCCACCTTTTTGTGTCTTAACACTGGTCATAATCAGAGGTCACAGAGAAGTTAGAACAAGCTAAAAATTGGATAATGCCTCCCCCAGTTCTCCCTCAACCTTTCAGAGCCTCAACCCAAGTGTTTAGTAACACTCAGTGATTTTTCTCTCTTCACCAGTGGGCATGACTGTCTGGTCCAGACACGAGAGGTCCATAAGAGTTTGGTCATACCTCACGGCTACCACTCATAGGAGTTTCAGGAGCTCTTATCCAATGGTAGATCTCTGCAGATATAGAGGAGTCTCAGAGTTGAAAAAACTCACTTGCCATGGACAGCCGGAAGCAAAAGAATCTTCCCCTCTGTTTTATTTGCTCAGATGCAGAATAGCCCGTCTGAGGAGGTACAGAGCAACTCTTCTCAGGTCACCCAACTCTTCCTGGGAGATCAAGAAGGGACAGGAAAAGCAAACACCGTCGACAGAGCTCTGCAAGCAGCAGCCAGTGGTGACACTGTGTCCCTGCACTGGGATGCAGCTCCACTCTCACAGCCAAGCTCTGAGCAGAGCACATCCAGTGATTCAGGACTGTGTTGCTGACTCTCATCAGAGTTAAAGCTGCTGTACCACGAAGAGACCTCACTGAAGGCTCACTTTTTTCTGTTGAGTCATTTCAGCAGTTTACAAGGTACAATCTAGGGGAGAAGGTAGTTAAGCTATAAAGCTAATTTGGCTGAGAACAAAAGGCAGTTGCTTCACCCTCACAGAAGGCATCAAATGCTTGCTTTGTTCAGTTTAATTGATAGCAGGTTCTACACACTGCACATATAAATGACTTTCACAGACTTGGCTTAGCACCTAGAACAAAGACATCTGAAAGTAGAAACTGTTATTTGTGAAACAGCATTGCATCCTCTATTTATAATCTCTGTGCTATGTCCATACATCAGTGAGAAGAGTTCAGCAATAAGCAGCCTTAGCTCCAAGTTTCTGCAACTTTTATTTACTTACGCTCACAATGTTTTCATAACAATATAAGCCCTAACATTTCATCCTAAAGAACTAAGGAGAAGGCCTGCAATAATTTTTGCTTTTGTTTACCTAACCTATATGATTGTCCTCCAATGTAACAGCTGTCACCAGAAATTTTGCCGTCCTGTACCACTGCAAATATAGCAGGAGAAAACTCCACTCCCATACAGCTTTCACTTTTCCAATAAATTAAACATGAAAGGCAATCCATGTACCATGCAGAGTTTCTCACCTGCAGCAGCCTCCCACTGCTTGATCTGGAAAATTTCACTTCCTAACCATAAACCTCCCACCTACACTGGAGCAAGAGTGAAAGAAAATGAGTCAGGAACTTTTCTCAGGCTCAAGAACTTAAAAAGGAAGTCACACAGAGAAGAAATGTAGAAAACTGTAGTCCAGCTTGCAGAAACATCACTAAATTCTGTATTGCAGAACATTTGATTAAGAAAAAAAGAAGCCACTGAGTTTCCACCCTCTCTCAAAATGTGAAACAGACTTCTTACTTTGTAATTATTATATAGCTACAAAATAGTAGCCCTGTCATGTGTACAGTACCACTAAATACAAGGAAAAAAATCTATAATGACCACTTCAGTCATCAGCTTATCACAAACAGGCTTACGAGTGAAGCAGGGAAATTCAGATTATAGACTACAGCAAAAAAAAAAAAAAGGTACACTGAACATTGTGTCAAACTAACCAGAAATAAAACCAAACGAGAAACTTTGTAAATGCTCAGAGCACAAGGAGATTACTGCAAGGGCTGCTCCAAAAACTGTGTCACTCAGTCCATCATGAGTCAGGGAGAGACCAGATGGACCAGCAGAAGATGTTCAATCAGATGGTCCCAAGCAATTATATAGTCCATAGTTTAAAACATACCAGAAGTGATAGAGATCATCTTGTTTCTATTCCCATCTGTTCCTGGCTCACTCAGACAAAGAAGCTTCTAAACATCTTTCCAAAAGGAAGTATATTGCTGTTCCCAGGCATAGAGAAAGCACCAGGTTATAAAACCTGCACAGTTTGAGCTCACCTCCACAAAGTACCTTGAAACACATCAGAATTCTTGAAATAGAAACTTCAAGGATACGATCCCTCAAATCTGAGTGGTTCTAACACCATTTCAGCCAAGGCAAACGTGGATTCCAGCCACAGCTGAAGGTAAGTGTACCTCTTGGGGGACATTCTGAAGGGACAGAGAAAGTGAGTCACTAGAATTGGTTGTGGCCAACCATTTCTTTTCCAAACAAAATCACAACTACACTGATTCTCCTACAGCTTTCAGTGGCCATTTTGTGCTCCACTCACATATTCCACTGCATGTCAGACGCATCCAGCACCATTCTCATTACCAACCCAGCAAAACTGGACTGCCTTCACCTTCCACAGTCTGAAACTAAACACCCATAAGCACAGCAGGGCTCTGACACACACACAGAGCTTATTCCATACTGCAAGACCATATAACCTGTTTCTCAGCTTCTCCTCAGCATGCAGCCTCCCTTGTAGGGGAGCTTCAGACTTCATCGGTTGGCATTCAGTGCAGAGCGTGAAGTGCTACAGTCCACTGCTCCAAGGAGCAAGGCTGCTGGACTGAAGATGCAAAATAGACCAGAAGAGAAGCAAAAGGATCGTTGTCCTGTAAAGCTCTCTGCATCAAAATAGAACTGGGCCAGATGGAGTAATCAACTTTATCCAAACTATTTGCATAGGGACAGGTAGCAGAAGAGAAGGATCACCCAGACAGAAACAGTTATCTTTTTTTATGCCCCCGAACTCCCAGACTGCTAGGGGCAAAGCTTGTAATCCATTCCCATGCAAGTGGGACATTTTTTTGAGGAGACTTGATGAACAGGAATTCAGTTTTGAGGGAGGCTATCAGCTTTAAAGATAGGCCTTGTTCATTGTACAGATATCCAACAATGTATCCAGTACAGGTCTTGATATTAAATAACTTGGTTTTCTTGTTCCCATCTCCTGCATCCTGAATTTCCTTCCCTGTAGCAGTTACTGTGACCAGGCTATTTGCAATGCTACATGATCCCTCTTCCAGCTCTGTCCTACTTCCTTGCAGACTGAGCCTTCCACTATGATCAGCTTCATCAGGGATCCTCCACCTCGCTGCCTAACAAGCTCAGGGAAACTCTGAACATCTTGTCATGGTTTCACTCTAACAAATTCTTTTTCCTTAATTGAGATGGACAGGAGGCAGTACCTCCATAGCTGCCCTTTGGATGCCAAGGCTGAGCTGCTGACTTCAAAAGCAAGGTTGGGGTGTATCCCCCTCCCCTTCCATTGCTCCATTTGACATTTTGAGGTTCAGAGGGCTCTATACACCAGCAAAAGAAATAATTTCTCACATGGCCAGCTGAAGGCTCTAAAAAGAACAACAAATTAACAGTAAGGGATTACAAGAAATAAACTGGGTTTTGCTTATCTGCAGCAATGCTCTGCCCCCAAGGGACAGTTTTTATAAATACAGTATTGTTGATATTTAAATGTTTCCCCTCAAATCCAGACTCTCACCTCTTTATCAGTAGCAGGTACTATTGTCAGTGTAAATGAACAATCATGGCAATCCATGGGGCAAAGAGCAGACTGGAAGGCTCAAGACTGTCAAGCTGCTTGTGTTTCTGTAGTAAACAGCTTGTACTGCAGTTCCAAAGCAGGCCTTATGTAACCTGCACGTTTCCTATTCATCTTCATAAAATTCTAATTTTATACAGCAATAGCGTAAAGTCAGTTAAACACAAGAATGATTTTATAGGTTTCCAGAGACCCAATGTCTTTTGGGAGCAGTGTACTCCATTTCTGCATTATATCTGAAAAAAATAAAGTCAGATACAAATCACAAAGAAACACAGTGAGTGTTTTACGAGTTCATAAATCTAAGGCTATGGATATGCAGGGACCAAAATTTGAATCCTTAAACACCATAATTTATGGACGCAAAAAGATTCATTTTAACTTTTCAGTATTTAAAATGCGAACAAAACATGCTACAGCAGAAGCAAATATTTAATGCCCTAAAATAGCACTAACTGAAAATATTTTTATTATCATTGCTCCATTGCACAAGTTCAAAGATAGTGGCCTGAGCATGTAACAGTGCACATCAATAAGAGATGCTGTGAGAACAGACACACAGCACATGTGCAGTCTCTAACATATGCTCGAGTTTGGTTGATCATTCCATAAGTTTCTTCTTTTCCTTCTCCATCAAGAGGGATTGAGAAGAACAAATACATGAGAAAGGGTAGTGATTCCCAGCTGGTGGAATGCAATATTATATTCTCCATGACTATACGTTTCTCTGCTGCTGTTCAAATGCATGATGGCAGAAGTTTAATTAGCAGTCATCCACAGCCAGGAAGCAGCCAAGTACACAGAACAGCAAAGATAACGTACTTTCAAAAAGTTTTTTAGAAAGTATGCAACCTGGACACAATTTAATTTTTTTTTTTTAACCCAAATGTTATCACTGCTTCCCAGCTACATCTCTCCTGCAGCAAAGCATCTCTGTGTGCTAGCAGCTGAAAGCTATGTCAGCTATGCTTCAGTGGGGCAGAAAAGCACCCTCTGTTTAAAGAAACTAGACTTAAGAGCCATCTTAACAGGCAAGATTTAACACTGCATGGCCCACCAGCTCCCACATTGGCACATGAGACTCCGTGCTTGGAAATGTTGTCAGTTGTGGTAAAGGCTGAGTAACCAGAAGCATTTGAAACATGGCACACCACAAAATTACACACACAGCCATACACATGGAGAAAAGGCACCACCAGTGGTTCAGAGGAGTCACACACTATGGCCAGAAGATAGGGCCACTTCTGGCACAAATACAGTAGATCCCCAGTTAAACAGAGCAGACACATACCTAACATGAAGATGTAACAACCATAGAAAACTCTCAGTGCATCAGGTGGATACTTAGGTGCTCTGCTGGCTTTGGTTTAAACCCTAACCCATTTCAAACTCGAAGGCACTGAGAACACAGAAGACACATTCAAGGTCTCAGCAGGCACCAGGGCAAGGAACCAACCCTATACATCCCTCACCTTGGCCTTTGCCCCAAGCCCATGTCTCTCTTCTCAAGTGCCAATACTGCCTCACAGGCTTACTTTGAGAGAGATCGAGAATAAACAACACAGTTACAGAACCCATCCATCAGAAACCATCCTTATTCAGCACTGCACTGCTTAGAATCAGCAACACCCTCAACCCCAGCAAAGCTCCAGTTCCACTGGGTCTGAACTGAGCTCCAACAAAACCTATGGAAACATTTCTCCTATAGATCAAGCTGAAGCACTAGATGTTCTCACAAGCAGGCCTAATATCTATTTGGTAAACAAGAAAAGTGAGACACAGATGAGTTCATCCCCATCTTTCACCTCAGTGGTATCTCAAGTAGCACTTTCAGCCATGACCCCCAGCTGCTTGTTCTGGTCTTCCAGTGCAATAAAGTACAAGTGCAAAGCCAGTTTCAAGGAAAGCAAAAAACAAGGTAGAGACATGACTGTCCTTAGATGGGACCAATTAGCAATGGCTCAGTAGCTCTGTAATGATCTGGGCTGTGCCACAACTGGCAATCCTCCCTTTAAACAGAAGAACATAGATGCAATCTGGACAGTTCCAGCTGCTTCTCGCCTATTTCCCATGCTTCTCTCTTTGTCTCCCATTGCTACCAATTTTGCTCAGTTTTAAGTCATTCACATTTTCCTTACTACCACTTTCACTGCAGTGCCTAATTCACAGTATTTGGACAGTAATAGCAGCTTTTCTAGAAGAAAGGTTTCCATCAGTAGATCACCAAGCTTCAAACAGAAGTTTGCATCCTCCCCTGTTTAGAGATGCAGAAACAGATCCAGAAAAATAAAAGTGACTCATTCACCATTCATCAAACAAATACCAAGACTAGATGTAGAAACCTGGTATTCCCAATGTCCCCTGTACTGTGTTTTCAGACAGCTGTCCCAGTGAAGTAGCAGCTTGCTTTTTCTTCTCACAGATTAGACCATCCCCATAATGCAATAAAGAGCTTTCACTACAATTCAAGCCTGTTCCAGTCACCACTGTTCTGGTGGCCTTGGCCCAGGCTTCCACTAAGTTTGAAAATGCAAGTTTAAGAGTTAGTTTAAGACTGAAAACAAAGAAGTAATATGAAGAAAATTCTAAAATAAACTACAGTTAGGATCTTTAAGATAAAAATCACACACATAAGCTTAAGGTGAAAGAAAACATACCTATATATTACAAATATCAATACCTGCAGTTATACATACAATTTATTTTAGCTTTTGCTCAGTGAAGTAGGGCATCAAACATGAACAATTGCCCTTACTATTTCAAGTGCAATCTTGTTTTCAAGAGCAACATGTTACAGAAATCTCGTGCAGCACATTCATAACTCCCATAGTTAAAATAAATTACATGTTTGGATTCAATTATCAGACCTCAATGAGTCATAGTCCTCATGTGGCATTTACTCAGGAAAAAAAGATCTTGGAAGCCTCTAGCATCACAAAGAAAATTCAAAGGGAGGGTGAATTCAAGCATTTGAAAAAATGAGAGGTGCATTAATCAGGAGGCACAACTTCCCAACAGCAGAAAATAAAATTTATTGCTTGTCTCAGGCATCCTTCAATCTGACCTGCAAAGCAAGCAGATTTAAAGAAACATCCAGTGTCCTACTGATGCTCATAGGCTCTGAGTCAAAATAGTCTCCATTATTTGCATTTCCCACACACATATAGACAAGTGTCTTAACCACATCAAGGTCATTCAAAATGAAGACCATTAAATTTTCCTCCAAAATGAGGCCTCATTATCGAGACTAATTAAACAATGACAAAACATTCTGAACAGTTCCAATCCTTGGCAAAGGCTTATTCACAACTAGAGAATTCTTTAGAAATAAAGCTGATTAAAATTATTAAAAGCAATTTGAGTCTCTCTATTAAAGATCTCCTGACTATCAACATTTAGAACTGTATAAAAATGACACAAAATATGATTTTTCTATTTGTGTTTTCACCACACGCTTTTTATTGATCTTCTGGATTCACTAGTTACCTATTTTTGGCAGTTACCCATCAATGTTTGGAAGTCAGACTATATGGGGAAAAGGCACAATGCTCCATTTTCCCCCAGTAACACTGGGATGTCCATTTGGGTAGACTGTACCTCTTACAGAAGCTTATTCCTGCCATTAGCATCTTACATTTCTGAATCAGATATGGTGCCAAAAATGTGTTGAGTGGTTCTCAGTGCTAGAACAGAAACAAGCTCATTTCTTAGTGGCTTGTACAGGTAGCATTACTTAGATAGCACAAGACACACAAGCAGTGGTTTTGTGAGCTCATCCAGGATCTGAATCTGCCTTCCCAAGTGCCTGATAGAGTTATCAGAGGAGCACAGATAACAGGAAAAAAAAGAAAAAAAAAAGCCTTGCACTCCTCTCTAGAGAGACTGCTGTTGGTCTTAGACATCAGGAAGAAGCTGCTGATGTCCTGTTTGCAGTCCCTATGTGAAAAAGAAACTATTCCCTTTCCTCTTCTTATTCACAGCTCCACTAAAGAAACATCTCCCATGAGTTTCCCCTTCTCTGAGCCTCACACCCATTACAAACACTGCAGATATTTCCATCATATGCTTGAAATGAGACAGCGCCCTAGACTGTAAAATTATCTTCAAGACACAAAGGGCTAAGAAACTGTGATACTTAGTTAAGTCAAGGTCTTGAAATTTCTTCCTTTTCAGAGCAAGAATGGATTATGTGGTGCTATTGCAATTATAAAAAAACCTACTAAATCCCATTCACCTGAGCACTGTAAACAAGAATAATCTGTTCCTTATGTCTCACTCAGTCTTTGCCACAAACCCCAAGTCTCAGAGAAGGTTGACCTCCACCTCCTTCCATGGCTGTGTTCAGCATTCTGAGCTCTTCCCATGCAGGCAGAACTCAGTCCCCAGGCTGCTGCCATCAGTCCCCTCAGTCTCATTGAAGCAGCCTGGCTATACACACATCCCCAGGCCTGGAACAGCAGCTTCCTCCATTCCCACCATCACATGTGGGGTGAAACAGCCTCATCCATTGAGGCTGAAGCAGGAAGGGCCATCACGTCCATCTGCTCTAACCGGGCCTTTGAGAAAGTGGCTCCCATTAAGGCCTTCTCCTATAGACCAGACAGACTACTGCTCATTGCTTCTCACTTCTCTGCAGAACGTACTGGAGAAATCTCACAAGAGCCTTTCCAGGCTATTGTGCCTGGGGAAGCTGAAAGCAGCCAGAAATCTTGCAAGACAACCAATAAGAATTCACTCTGCATTTCTCAGATCCATGTTGTTGAGGGGATGGATGTGGTCTGTTTTCCATAATCAGATGCTCCAACTGCCTTATCAAGAACACAGGAATAAATCAATCTAATTCTCAGAAATTACAGCTTTCAAAAATAGTGCATCAATAGAGTAATAGCAATGAGGTTCTTAAGTACTAAACTTGCCAGTGAGCAGGGAAAGTGCTGGAGAAAGGAATCTAATCCAGAGCAGCAGGCATGGGGATATTAAAGAACAGCATGGCCAGACCTGTGTAAGGCACAGCCCTGTGGTGACAATTTGGAAAGAGGTGCAAAGCTTCCAAAAAGAAAATTTTTTTAACTTGTTTTCCTTAAGGGGAGATGGTTCCAAAAATGAAAAGAGACCTCTTACAGCTCTGAAGAATATGGAAAAACCTATCTAACTCCAGACCACCTTCTAGCATGTGAGAATTAAACTGATAAGTTGGCCACCCAGGATACTTTTCATACAAGGCACATCTCAGAAACAGGCTCCTTTACTTCATTTTCTTCTGCTCCTCTGTGTCTCTTACAACATCACATAAACCTTTCTCTCTGCCTATCCCTAGGCTTTAATTCTTTGGATGAACCTGTCTCTCTGCCTAACACTGACCTGTCTTTCCACCTTGGAGAAAAACATCCCATAGAGGTAAAACACAAAGAAGGAAGGATAGCAATGAGCTGTCACTGTAAAATGTATTTACTCCATTCTCCGTGCTTTACATCAAAAAGTCACTCAAAACCCAAGTCATCAATCAATTCTCCATTATTGCAAAACATTATAATCCATTTGTATGCTTTGCCAATTTTAAGATTAAAATTACACTGCCAAGACATTTTTATAGCTTTTAATTTTATTTTTTAATCCATGTTTTAATACCCTCTCTCTAGGTTTGAACAACAAATGTCTTTCCCTATTGATTCTGTTCTTTCTCTTTGGCAAACATCAATTTACTTTTCCCCACCCAAGTTACAAATAAATCATAAATGAACACATCTGTTCTGTTCCATGATAACAGTTTCTCAGTATCAGTCATGGCCCCCCTTCCAGCTTACCAAAAACTTCATCATTCCTGACTCAGCACTATAAAGGGTGACTAAGCACCCTTCACAACACTACTTTTGCTACAAAGACTGAATAAACCAACTATCTGAGAGAGTTCTATAAAATATATTAGCTAGTGTTTGCTTCAGCTAGTTTTGTGATAGCCTAAAGGACAAAGAAAACCTTTTAAAATGTGAGCTCCCAAGAAGTGGCAATATGACCCAGGAGAGCAGTACACCATCTGCTTTGCCAAGCCTCACTTGAGGCTATTCCAAGATCTTAAACATTAAGACTAATCTTAATCATGTGCTTATGCTTGAGCATACAGAAGCCCCACACTGATCTCAACAGCTGTACATGGAAGGAAAGCATTGAACACAAGCGTGTACAAATATATAGTGAGGGTCTTAGCTGCTTGTTCACCAAAACCAATATGCTTTTCATCACCCACAGCAGCTCAGTTAGCAAATTCTTCACATAAGTAACTGGTGACAGGTATCACTGAGAAAGTCAGGGATGAAAACAAAAGTATGTGGGAAGTGGGCAAGAAGTATGCAGTGTTAGGCAAATATACTAATGGTTCGTGGAAAAAAACCCACCACAACCAAAAACTCCACCATAGACAACTAAACACTAGTTTGTAGTTTGTGGTCTTCACTTTAGAAGTGTTGCCTAAACTCAAAGAAAAATTCTCTGGACAGTTTTAGGATAATAAGGTAGAGATCAAGTCTTTAAAGCGCTTTAAGGTGCACAAAATACATCAGCACACACAGAGGTAACAAGTTTCTAGTACCAGCTAATTATCATATCTAATGGCAAACACCCACCCCAGAAATCATCCATCCCCAAGACCTCCCTCAGGGCCACAGCCCTGAATTGGGTGGGATCCTTCATGCATGTGTGTCATTCTGCCACAATCACATACAAAATCTACTTTTTCATAGCAATCCACCTGGACAGAGGTCTTCAAGTTTACTATATTGCTCAAATTTCATGAAAAATAATCTGCTGGAGAGAAAAGGAAATGTGTTTAAAAAACAATGAAGAATAAACAGGGTAAGACGTGAGTATGAGCTCAGCCTTTACTAATCAAAACCCCTTCATGGGAAAGCCTTACTTTAAAGTGCCCTAATTGCAGAAAAAGCACCTTTCAAAAACTTTGCAGTTTTTAGACATGAAAAATGCTACCTCTTATTCACATTTTTATACTACTGTGAAGCCTCCAGAGCTCACTCTTAGTTATAAGCTGAGTTATAAGCTCTTCCTGTGGCCAAAACACTCTGCAACTCATTTCCACTCTTTGTGAATTTTCTCGTGTCTTACAAAGCTCTACCTCACTACTGTAACTTTGGAATAATTTAGTTAAAAAGCCAATCAACCATGAGACACAAAGCCATAGGAAACGAGTTTTCATTAGTTCTGCTAGTCACCAAAGTACTTGTTTATTATTACAGAAGCAGCTTGAATATATTTGATTTCTGCACAATGTCTCAAATTTTACTCTCTAAACCAAGAACAGCTGGGACATAAGATTACTGACAGTTGCCTGTAACATTATTAAAAAAAGGAATAGCATCACAAGATAAAGGCCCAGTCTGTCAAGAAAGAGCACACTAGGGGTAAGGCAAGGAATGTGCCAAAAAGCAGGCTGTAATTTTGCCATCTTTACTGGCACTCTAGGAAAAGAAATAAAGACATGTTAATGAAAGCAGGCAAGTGATGAGCACCAGGGGCATGCTGTCAACAACAAAAAAATCCAGAGGAATGGAGCAGCAGAGCAAGGAAAATGCTATGAGAAAGTGCCCCAAGTTGTCCCTCACATCTTAAAAGTGAACTCCCTTTAATGTGGCTCTCCACAATGCAGATGTTAAAAGGTTGAGCTTTGCATGCAAGACTACCTGCCTACACTCTGCTACCCATGTCTGAAGCAGACTGCTCTACAGCACAGCATAATACAGTGAGACAAAAGAGCCTTCCAACCCCCTTCCATCAGCCTGATGCATCAGCAATTTAATCAGGACAGAGGGCAAGCAGTAGCAAAAACTTTATTACCAGACAGTCAAAAAATGGCTCTGCAAGAACAGGCCAAGTTGACATCGAAAATAGCTCATCAACAGCCAGAGACAGCCTGCATAACTGAACAGGCTCTGCAGAGGGGAGGATGATCCATCATGACACCAGTCAGGACCTACTCAATGCCCTGCTCCAACACAAATTTCTGCCAAGCACTGAACAAGTCATCCCAGCACACAGTCTTACATTAGACAGACATCTAACACCCTTTCAAGTCAACTCAAAGGAAGGAGCTGAATACTTTGGAAGTTCTCTGTATTCACATTGTCCTCTGTGAAAGGGTCAGGCAATAAGGAGAGGCTGCAGAGAAGTCCAAGATCTTCAGACTCATAGGAATGGGTGGCTGGGGCTCACTGAACACTTGGAGCTCTGAGGTTCAGTGGAAGGGCTTTGCCAGCTTCTTTAGGAAAACAGACACCACTTGTACCTATAACCAGGATTGCCCCATCCCAAGTTGAGACCGAGTATTACAGGTGAACCCACGTGAAAGTGGTAGAAATGTGAAGGGAAGCATACCAGAGCTTCACCTTCTCTTCCCCGTCAAGGAAAACAGGCAGAAACGCTGGTAATGTGTGTTCTTTGGTGGGATTTAGGGACTTTGTTTATGGAAAGTGAAGCCAACACATATTACATCCTGGCAGAATTATCTAACTTAAAAAAACAGCCAAAGAAAACTGTTTATTCTCATTACAACTGGGAAGTACAAGCTACTATTCATCTCCATCCAACAGAAGCTAATAGCCACAGTACCTAAGTAGGGGGGCTGTTCTTCATACTGTTTTCTTCTCTGAACATCATGTGTTGTTTTTCTCTGCCAAAGCAGTAGACTAATGAATTATTTTTACAGGACTATCTACAGAAGAAAATAGGGAAAGGAAAAGCTTTGGACAATATCATCTACAGCTCTCCTAAAAACCTGGACAGCCTTGTATCTACAGGGTCCCAACATCCCATACAAATGAACTTTCTATTCCTATATCCCATGAGATAGAGAAAGCTATTGCTTTTACAGATGAAAAATAAAGTAGTGACTTATTCCTAGAAGGACTGACAAGAGCTCATACCTGAAATGCATTTTGCTGCAGGGCAGTCTGGCAGGACTATGAAGAGCAGGGAAAAAATAGAGCCATCACTTCAAAAAATAATGCAGCTGGCCTGGGTACAGTGGACAGAATGAGGCAGATCTGAAAAGGGTAGAACTAGGAGGGACAGTGGTTGGGACAAGGAGGAACTAAGGCTTACAGATCTGGTTTTTTTTTACTTTTGGAGAACAGCAGTACTGATTTTGCAAAGCACTTGAGGTATCTCCTATCCTGTCTTCCACAATTTAAAGAAAAAAGGATTGATCAAGTATTCCTACCAACAAGCCATTCCTTCCACTACTAGTCACAGCCCTTGTTTCACCAAGAGTTCAAGCATGTCAAATTAAGGCTAGACCCATTTAGCTCATCTTAAGACAGGAAAAGGATTCTGGATACTAGAACATGAATTCCTTTAACTGTCAATAAACCATATACCCTCCATCTGGGCAATGGTAAATACCTCCCCTTACTACTGCCCAAGCTACTTCTGTAGCTTATGACCAGACCTTTCTCCTTACTGAACAGAAAACACAATACCTGTAGAGGTCCTCTACTACAGTTAAAGCATGATAAATAGCAGGGGGCTGCTTGACAAATGGAGTTTGCAGGTGGTGTGAGCAGCAGGAATCATGAGGGCCAAAGCATCAGGTCTTGAAGGTACCAGAGTGGCCTAAAGTACCCAAAACCACCAGGCTGCAGGCTGGGCTGTGCCCACCAGTCTACTGCCTCACTCCCTGTTGGGCTAGCTGGCTTACCCACAGCACACTCAGCTGTAGGTCAAAGAACCACAAACCTCAGACCAAAGTCACATAGAGGAAAGCAAGTTAACATTAAAACAGTCCCTCAAAATGTGTTGTCTCTGGTTTGATGTTTTTCTCCCTTCTCCTTCCCCCATTTCAGGGAAAACCAACAAGATTGCAGTCAAATTCTGTGCCTTTCAGACAAAGAGGAAACTTAATTGCAGTCTTCAGGAGACTGAATTTCTATTGAATGAGATAATGAAGCATAACCAATTGCATTTCAGTGCCAGGGCTCAGAAAGCAATTTGGAAGATGCAGAGGTGTGGTGCAACCTCCTCAGCAGAGTGATTCACTGAAGCACCGCAACTGGCAGAGACAATCAGCCCAGTTAGAAGAGGTTCACAGATGACAGTAAGCTTGTGAAAAGCCCCAGCTCAGGTGAACTAGCAGAGACATGACCATGGAACAGGTAATTAACTAAAAATTATTATTAGAATTAGCAACATACATATATAGGATCCTCTCTATGAACATCGATGCAAAAATATTTACTGTTAGCATAAAACCACTGAATTAGTCATGCAGTCTCTAAGTATCCCCTGCTGTCAGCAGTGCCTGGATTCAACAAAACAGGACACTGCTCAGAACAGAAATGTCTAACTCCAGGCCTGAATAAATGGATTCTTAAAATGCTTACTAAATCACTACACAATACCTAGTGCTATATCACAGGAAGCCTCGTTTTCTACTGCTAGAAAAGACCAGCTGAACAGCTTTATTTTTCAGTGTATTTTTGGAATGTGCTTCTATGAGCTTAAATGATGGTGTTGAGTCATAAGCTCTGGGATTCATCTATTCAGGCTGTGCTCAGGTATCTGGAATGCAAAAGGCTGGAAAAGAGAGATATGAGCTTTTGGTTCTTTACCAACTCAGTATGTCCTATATTCCACCAAGTGTTTTCTCCCTCCAAAAGCAACTTAGAGAATAACTTAAGCAACCTATAGAGATATCCCTTCATCTCGTGTATTGCTGCAGAAACACCTAACATACTGAGAAATCCAAAATGAGCTCTGCAAAGACATCTGGTCTCCAACATGAAGCCAATTCTTTTGTCATTGTTGAAGAAAACACAGTTCTGCATTCAACATGGAGTCAACTCTGAGTTGTGAGAATTTGGTGGCTCTGTCTCTCAGGATCACATGTCCACTTAAATACCAGATGACCCAAGTGTTTGAGAAAAAAAACAAGTGCAAAACCAGTAGGGACAGACTTCTCTAAGCGTGTAAAAAAAACTCCAGTCCACCTACCACTCAAATGAGATGGCTGTCCCTTCAAGAATTCTCACTACACTGTGGTTCATCTGACACCACCACCACCCCAAAACAAAGAGTTTCTTGGCTGAAAGTAGAATGGACTACAGAAAAAAGAATTCACATTCTTCCAGACAACTGTTTGGACAGACCCAGATAGTGCTGGATCCCATACCCCTCTCTTAACAAAGCAGACTGGGAAAAGTAGCAGGAAGAAAGATCTGACTTCATTTTCTGTCCTTCTCCATACTGATTTTTTTTCAGATGCTTGTACAAGACAATTTGACAGAGCAAAGCCTCGGTCAGGTACTCCTCAAACTGATAAGATCTGGAGAAGATTGAAATTAGGGGGAAAATTGTACAGCCTTGGCCTCAGCTGTAAGACCTCAAACATAACTTCTATCATCCAGTAAAGACACTTATAAAACACAATCTCAATGGGCAACAGGAAGAAAAGCCTTGGGATTTGCAGCAAAAGCCAATTACATAGTTCCCATCTCAACTCTGAGAATCTGAGACTCCACCCAGAGGAGAGTGACTAACCACATCCACTGAAGACGTGATGCATGACGCAAAATATTCAGTTACTCTAACTTCACACTGCTAACAGAAAAGAAATCAGCATTTCTGGATACTGGCAATTCTGGATTAAGGTTTACAGAAGCTCACATTTCATTCCTAAGCAATTAAACAGCAAAATCAAGACCTTAAACCAAGAACTACATATCTCAGTATTCCTGAGTTCTGGGAAGCTTCTGTCTGGTTTAGCTGCACAGATTTACTGGAGTAGCTAAACAGAGCAAAAGATGGGTAAGGACCACACACTGCTGTCATTAGCAAGTTCCCAAGCCATCCAACTCCTCTGCTCTTTTTAGACAGTGCTGTTTCCAAGAGAGAACAGAGTTTCTGCACAGCATTATTTTATATGCCACAACGTATTGGAGTTTTTTAACAAATTAGAAAAACAGAACTTACTGTCAGTAACACTTTGCATACAACATCACAGACTGTAGCACCATGTGCTTGCAGTGGAGAATGGCACTGTACCAAATTCCAATGTCATGGGTGAAAAATGACATGAAAAAGGATTGAGGGTTTGTATCTTTACATCCATGTTTCATCCACAAACAAACAGCACAAACACTTGATATGCTGCTGCTTTGGCACAAAAATCCACCTTTGCTCTGCAAGTGGCCACAGGCCAAAGCCAGCTTTGAGAGGCACTCCAGCACTGGCATAAGCACACTTCCACTGAAATCAGTGGGAGTTACCTTACTGAGCTAATGAGAGGAGACCGCGGCCAGCACCAGTCCCATCTGTACTGAACACAATCCATCATTCTAACAAAGGAGAATTTTCATTCATAGACAAAACATATGAATATTCAGCCAACTACACATGATACGAGTCCAGTAGAATTATCAGCTCTCTGACAGTCATGAGCAGAGAAAACAGTTCTGTACTGAGTCTGAACAGGCAAATGGCACATTCTTTATTACCAGTTTCTGAGCTATCCAGTCCCTTAATGGATGTTTCTAAGTTTTCTTTTCTCAAAGACCTCAGCTACTGTTTATCTGTCATCCCCATCTGCTAAAACACTAGGTTTGCTTCCCCCAGCTATGACTGAGAACCTTGCAATTTCTAACATCCCTTCTCCAAGCCCGTTTTCTAATTGGATGGTTCACTCCCCAGCATAATCACTTTACAGAGAAATAAAACATGATTTAATCTGTCAGATTCATTCAGATATTTTAAGGTAACTCTGTATTCCCAGAGGGTCAAAAAAAGAAATCTTAAACTGCTGAATGCTGAGAATATTTGCAACAGGCAGAAGACTAGAGTATATTTGCTTTGTTCCATGTATTCTCTCCCTAGGCATCCTCTTTTGGCCACAGATCACTGTCCTAAGCAGAAAATAGGATCTGTGTAGAAGTCTTGATGTCCCACAACAGATCTGAAATGAAAGGCAACACACATGTTCACTTTTATTACTACTCTTCTGCAATGACCAGGTGCACCCTCTATTTTATCCTTCCATTCTGTCCATAGACACCATTTTCAGTGCAAAGTAATTGAGACAGAATTGTCACATATTAATACAAAACTCAATGCTAATTTAAGATTACACAAGGCAAGCACCAGAAAATAGTATTAAACCTGCAAACCTGCCCAAACCAATTACTTGTTTCTCTTTCCAGTGAAATTAATATAACAGTTCATCAACAGTATTCAGAGAAAAAAAAACTCTCAGAATGATTATTCCTCTTCTCTAATTTCCAACTTTCTATACCTAAACAGGTGGTGAAAAGCAAAGTCAAATCTGTCATCAGATATCTAGAAAATCTTTCCTATAAGAGATGTCATGCAATACTTGTCAACTCCCACCATTTCACAGCCTGTATTTGCTTCAGCAAGAAATTCTCAGCCATAAAACATCATCATTTCATCCGGGCTGAGTTCCCTTCACTGTCCTTATCTCCAGCTGCTGAACCTGCCTCACCTTTTCAGAATCTATTTATATCACATGCCAGCAAGGTAACAGGAATTGTCAGCTCCCACCTGGGTGGGACACAGCTCTGTAGAGACAGAGAGGACAATTTTCACAAGAGGAAAATTGTTTCCTTCTTCCAGGAGAAAAAGCAACACAAAAACTTTGACTTTAAAGAGTAAACCAAAGCAAGGAATAGTTGCTGTTGCAAGGGAGAAATACACCCAAGGGAATACTTTTGCTAACAGCACTGCATAGAGACTTTATGCTAGTGAGTGTGCTGAGGAAAGCCTGTGTACACCCAGGCCTGACAAAGCTTTTTTATTCCTCTTAACAGTAAAAGTTAATGAAGGATGAGCAACACACATACACAAAGCACCCAGTTACTTAAAAAAAAAGAAGAAACTAGCCAAGGGGATTGTGTCTCCCCAACATGCTAAAGGGAAAATACATCAATACTTCCAATAACCTGGAGACACAGGAGACAACAGGGCCCCTGTGACCTCTTCTTTCACGTGATGAGGGATTTGATATTATGTGCTTTAAACTAGTTTAATACATGCCAAGTAACTTGTTAAACAAAATAAGAAAATACCTCTGATCAAAGCCTCGGTATCAATAATAAGTAGGAGTGAAAATTAACTGCCATAAAGTATCCAGCAGATTACAGACTCACTGCTTTAATATAACAAATATATACTTTTCAATCTCACCCACTCCTCCTATGCTCTGCAGTTTGCCCCAGCTGGCAGTATGATGGTAACATTTTCTTCTCAAGTGCCTGGTTCATTTAAAAAACTGTTGCTTGACAAACAGGGTTAAATAAGAGGTTAAAATGTACTTAGAGTAGATATTTTGACATCTGATGTGCAGTGACTTGAGACGTCATCTATTATGCTTAGTGATGACATCCTAGTGATGTCCTTATCTTAGTGATGACATTCAAAATATATTTAAAAGCAGTCCAACATAAGAATGTAAATACAAAAAAACACACCATTCTGTTTTATAACAGCTCCACCTGGATAAAGCCAAATCTCACAATTATGGAACTGGCCCCAACAGGCAGCAGAGATTATACACACCTGCTATGCCAGGAGCATCCTTAACAGACACTCCCATCCAATGACTTGTTCCCATAGCAGGAATGCTCCCATGGGAAAGGCAGCAAGTCAAACTCTTTCAGGGAACGCAACCAAAAAAATTCCCCAACTGAGCCTTTTCAAAATCAGTTATTTGTGCTCTTTTTCTACTCTAACAGATGTTGTGTGCGAAACTGAAACACCCTGTGCCTGCCAGCAAGGTTGCCCTCTCTAAATCATCCACCTGCAAAACATGCTTTGTCCCACTCAAGTCACACAACGCAATTTTGAAGTGGCTGGTGGAGAATAGACCTTTGGCTGAGCAATGCTGTGAGGAAAAAAACATGGAGGAGACAGATCCTGGGCAGCAGGAAATAGCAGGCAGATGTATGGTGTGCAAGACAGTGTTTCACAAGAGTCACTGATTAACCCTAGAACAGCAAAAGAAACTGCTCCTGACAGGTCTACTCTATGGCATGGGTCAGGAACCTGCTCTGCATCTGTGACCACCCTCCTCCACCTTGCAGATCCAGCTCCATATGTTGCAGGAGTCCAGCTTTTCCAGAATGCTGCAGATCCATTACTCCACATTTGAGCTGGGTATTCAAGACTATTTAAACTGCTCTTGGATCCAGCATTGAGACAATGCCAGGAAGCTCTATGAGGAAACAGTTTGGAAGTGTGGTCTGCTCAGTAACTAGGAAATCTCAAATTTTTTTTCGCTCTTTAAACCAAGCAGTAGCAGTTTAATCTTGAAACTCAAAACAACAGCTTTACCTCCCAAGGATAAAGTAGGAAAGACCTCACTAAGAATGCCATTCCTTATGGAATCATTCAAAACAGATACTAATATTTTTCCCTCCTTCCTCTTGTCAAACATCTATGCTGCCCAATTTTAGTAGGAGTTACTGTTAACATTGATTTTCCATTCCTTTGTGTTGGTCTACGTAAGCTGCAGTGTTAACAACAGTAAAAAATAAGCAGATGATCTCCCTATTCCATTTGTATTTCACTAAAGTCTGTCAGATTAATTTGTGAGCTACAATTGGCTACAAAAACGTGAGAAGAAAACACTGACATACAACAAATTTTTCTTGTCCTACAATACAGTAAATGTACTGCAAGTAAGCAAACCATCCCAGGAAAAATCTCTCCTGCATTAACAAGAAAGATTCACTATCTTATTACTAACAATCCAAAAGCATAATTCATGTTCATATTCACATATCTGCCAGGATTATTCAGTTATTCTATAATAACAAGAAGTAATTCAGCTGCTCCTGGTTTTCTGCCTAATTATAAAAAATGTGGTCCTTCTAATTTTGAATCCTAATAAAAGGACTGCCCGGGGCTGTTCAAATTCTTCTCTTTCTACTCATGAATTGTCCTTGAACAAATGCAAGGTAGCTAATGCATCAACCTGTGAAAAACCTTCACAGGTAAGTACCTAGGGAACACATCTGCATGTGTCCTTGAGGCATTTCATAACACCACATTTCAACAAGAAATCTGTTTGCAGCCATCGCTGATGAGGCAGTGGAAAGCATTTTAGTCCATATTCTGCCCTAGTCACTCCCCCTTAATATCAGCAGGGAACACTCACGACAGATATTCTACTAACATTTCACACTTTCTAAAGCACTTAACTTTTCTACAGATGCTGCAGTGCATTAGGGAAACATCCAAAGGCTGCAGTCTTATCACAGCCTGTGGTTGGGAAAGCTCTCTTTATATTCACTGACTTATAAAGCACAGACAGCTCCACATCACTGCTGCGCTTTGCACTGGGCAGAGCCTCACATATGGAATTTATCTATTCCACCACAAACCACAGCACTGAAACACTGATGAGTTTTACATCCATGACTGAACATCATGGTCTTTTCTCCATCACAAGCTCAAAGTAATTTTTACACGCATTTACTTCAAGGGTGTTTAAGTTTACCCTTAATTGAAGCTAATTTCACTTCACAGCATTTTCATTCAGTGAATCTGAAGGCTTCTGAAACTTGGGCCCGATACTGAAGTCATCTGTCACAAAGGACAGTTTAAAGCAGGGAACACGCCCTTGAAGAGATCATCCAGCCATCAGTGAAATGCATCTGTACTGGGCACAGGGGGGATTGAGAAGGGACAGAGACACAAGCAGCTTGCAACTGCCAACACAGAGCACAAAAAGAATGAAGACTGCTATATTTGTATTTAACGGCACAAAAAGTAATTTCATTACACACAAAAGAAAGTATTGTTCTTGTAAGACCTACTGTGCCAGTTTAACAAACCACAAGTGGGCAAAGCCTCTTGCCACACAGCTGTTCCATCATCGTGGGCTGCCCTACATAATGGTAGGAAAATACTCCAGAGTAACACTCATCCCAAACTGATACACCAAAGTCTGGGATAATATCCAGGGAATATTCACTTGATGTAGCCCAGGTCCAAGATGGCCAAAATGCATACAATCGTATTCATGCATCACTGAATCCACATTGTCTAGATCCTTGCCAAAAAACATTTGTTCACTCTCTTGCTAGAATTTGTTAGTGCAGCTTCAGCACAGTACCTGCCACAGCCATATGACTTTTGGTTGGCACAAAGCCCAGAGGAGCTCCCATCCACCACAGGTTTCTCCCTCACAGTACATTTATCAGCACAGTTTGCACGTCATAAAAACAATTTCTAAGTTCTTGTTGCTTTAACTTCACCTCATATTTCAGTGGCCCAGCAGATATGCTCTGCTAAGTTGGAGAGATGAGTCTTCTTCCTCTCTTCTCCTTCCTTCTGCAAGGAATTTTCCCTCTGCAACTTGGTTGTGATATTCACCCCGGCTATCACATAGAGCTGCTCCCTTCACCTGCAGGAAAGTCTCCAGGCAGAGTGATAGAAGAATGTGTCAGTCTCAATGCTCTCAGCTAAGGAAAAAGAGGCACCTAAAGAGCCATCCTCTCCTGCAACAAGGTACATATTTCTACAACGGCTCAGGTACAAGTCCTCAACTGGGATGTCACTGCTTCTTTTGCCAAATCACAGCTAGGACAGCAGCTTCAGGCACTTGGAGAGATCTGGATTTTTGCTTGTATTTAATTTTTGGCTCATTTCTGACAGGTTCATGCTCCCAGAAGCAGGTAATTTCATAAGTCATTCTACCAGATAGTAAGTAAATACATTATGGTTCTGCATGAAGGAACTGCAATATATACTGAAAATCAATGCCTGCATAATTCTGTGGGCAAGAACTTCAAGATGTAATTTTACTTCAATATCTTATGTATTTACATGCTCTCACTGGGTACCAATGAAAGCTTAAGAGCACTCAGTTTTAATACAGCTCTGCTATGGGTATGTACCTTTGACAAAAAGTGTACTATTAAAGCAGCTTTAATCTACTCACTGTGGGGCCTGTTTCTATTTTCTGTTTAGACAAAGTCATAATTACATAAAATTATGGTCAACAGGTTCAAAAATACAGGCAACTGTAGGACAGCAGGTGAACAGCCTGTGAGTAGCACAGGAAACGAAAAGCTTGTTTTGTCTTGACAGGGTAGGCAGTCTCCATAACAGCTTTCACCTGTCATTCCACAGCAAGGGCCCTTGAAGGTGGCTTCCCCAGTCAAACAGCACTGAGGTCTCCATGCAGCAGAGAGCAAAAAGAACAAGTCAAGCAAGGGCAGGGTCCCAGGCAAGGCTCAAGATGTGATGCTGGAGCACACAGACCTGGCTGCCCAGCAGCTCTGCAAGATCAAAACCCAGAGACAGCAATACAGACAGACAAGCAGCAGCCAGCTTGGACAGCCCTCCACACCCTACAAACATCTCTCTGAATGGGAGGTGCATTACAATCCACTTTGCTTTTGCACAGTTTTACTACCTATGTTTTGAAACAGGGAAACCAAAGCTTGGTGCCCCTATCTGTTATATGTAAGCAGAGATCTGTGGGTTTGTTTTGTTTTAGTTTCAGGTCTGAAGTTAAATAAGACCTGGAAATTTCTGATGGGTCTTACTGTGATGAACCAAAGACAGACAACACCTCCTCTGTTTTTCCTCCATCTGATATAAGAACCATACCACACTACTGGGTTACAGTCCAGTTTTGCACAGTGACATTTAATATGTGAAATGTGCTGTGACCTGTCCCAGAGTATACTGCAGAGAATTTATCCATAAAACCCTGAAATAAGTGAATCTTTAAAAACCCTAAATTTTAACACATCAACATTTCTACAAGATTCATATTCTTCTAGCAGAAAAAAAAAAACTTGCTGTCTTCTTATAAGCTTTGCACATAAGCCTTTGAAATCTCCCTGTCTGGCATCCTCTGGACACCAGGCAATTTTAAATATCTCATCAACTAGCAAATACAGGTGGCAAAAGAGGGTTGATTGAGAACAGAGATTGAACTGTAACTCTGAACAGTTTCTCCTGTGAAGGAGACAAAAGAACAAATTGCAATACAGTTCACATGAGTGAAGCTGTATAATTGCAAAATGAAATCTCTCTCCATGGATGAGAACAAACTTCCCCTATCAATATTTATAAGCTTGGTATTTCAGAATCTCATTAGAACATGTCTGATATCTCACAAGTTGTGCAGAAAATAAAAATAATGACATATTTGCCATGGCTTTTGACAAATGCCAGCATCTTTTTAAACAAACGCCATCCTGTATCCACTGCCCTGTGCTCACTGAATGTTCAGTCTGATGTTCTGCTTTAGGGAGTGTTTGTTGCCGTGTGTAGCAGAGCATGTCACAGTAAAGTTCATGCTTCGGAAAAGTCAAGCCTGCCTAACATATGTTGTTCTCCAGCCTAGTAGAAATAAATGTTTTACCTACTTCCCCTCTTCTACAGTCAGGCTGATGTTTATCTTCTGCTTGTAGACATAGTATTTTCCTTTGGGCCTCTTTCATTTACACAATTTGATAAAAGAAACACTATTCCAAGTAACTTTGTTTTGGAAGAAAAGCTTTGTTAGCATTTCATTGCCTTTAGTGCAAGATCTCCAAAGCCACCAAGGAGATCTCAAATAAAAAATTTAAAAAGGTAGTTGAAACAAGCATCCAAACCTTTGTGCAACCCAGGGGAAGAACAAACAAACAAACACCACAAACACAAACATTTTCCAAATCTATAGAAGCTTCAGAGGCAGGTCACAGATTCCTGCATGAGAAGCGTACACAAATGTACACTTACCTTTGCACACATAAATCAATAGTGCAGGAACAAAACACCCTGCCTTACACCCTTGCATTAATTTGAGCGCAAATATAATGATTCAATAACATGTAAAAGCAACATTCTTGCACAAGCAAATTTTCTCTACCCTCTATTATTCTCTTTATAACAATCATTTTTAAAGCTCATTTTGAGCTGTCAGCGTGACAAAGACTGCAATAAAGGCACTAAAATAATCAAAATCGTTCATTATTAAGGCAGATACATCAACAGAGGCAGCACCCAATGATACAGATACGCATGTTATCACTCTTCCTCGAGCATATCAGAACAAAAGTGAGCATTGCACATCATTCAGCACGAGGATGTGGTTCAGCATGTTCAAATCTGGGCAGGTATTGTACTAAGAATACAGGAACACTTACAATAGAAAAGTCTAACAAAAACTTCCCTGTTGAACTATTCCACTGGTAAAGCAATCCTGACACACCTTTAAAATTTCAAGTTCATTCTAAAACCTGATCCTGGCTCTACTAAAGATCAGTAACTCCAAATTGGATCTCCAGGACTGCCTGGTATAAAACACACTCTTCCTCCAATTTTAAATGGTAAATATATTCTCTTGACCGCTATATTATAAATGTTAATACTCTTCAGGTGTATCACTGTCCTTAGCAAGTGTGAATATAAAAAGCAGCACCAACAGAAAGGCTGAGCAATACACATCCCTCACCTCTTTGCAGCAGAGAGTGGGCATGTTCCCCAGCTGGGAACAGGTAGGAAATACTGAGCTTACCAGTGTCGAGAGCTCTGTTCTTTTCAGTGTCACCAAAACAAAATCTAACACACAAGTGTTTCTCCTTTAAAGAATAGGATCCTAAAAGTTCCATTTTCATTTCAGTCTTTAGAGGCATCTCTTTGAACCTCTCAAGAATCTACAACACTTTCCATGTAAGTTCCGAACATTTTCTGCACAAGTTTTAAAAAACCACAATACTTTTGTGTTACTTGCCCATTGGCAGTAAGGCTAAAAATTAAACTCACAATTAAACTGTAGGAGTTAACAACATACCTTTAAAACAGCTTGCCCCATACTAACAAGACACTTTTGAGGAGCACTCCATGTAGACACCCTGAATAAACACAACAGAAATCCTGCAAAAGATAACCAGCTACTTACAGTAAGAGTTTCCATGAATGTAGGGATGCAGAAAGCACACATGCAAGCTGATGCATCTCTGGGTGGACAATCATTGTTTCTCTGGGTGGCTCATGAAGTACTCTGCTGTGAAGTTACAATAGCATCCTCATTTAGTGATCCTATTAAATCTTAAAACCTATATGGAAATAACATTAAATTTATAGAAACACCCTCAGAACAACATCTAAACCTGGCTATCACTGATGTTGCTGACTCTATACAACACAGATATTTTAGGTTTCTGTTTAACACTCTTGGAATGCAATGGGGAGGGTTGGCTCCAGGAAGGTAACAAAGATGAGACTATTAGCCCAGAAACCATTAGCAGGAAAGAGACATTGACTAATTCACTGCCTTAAAGCCACTCATGTTCAAGATGCCACTTGATTAAAGAGACACACAAAAGCAGGGACTAGCTGGAGATGCTTAGTACATTTCTGATGACACCCTGGTACAAATTAATGTGCCAGTTGCTGAGGATCTCTGCATAAAGACTGCAACAATAACCAGTCAGTGGTAGCCCACCTGTGATAGTCACTAGTGCTGCCACAGAAACAATACTTATCTTCCCCGCAGGGGTGTTGAGAAGATTAATTATAGCTAATGTTTGTACAACACTGAACAGGCATAGTGCAATGCAAGTGCAAAGTATTATCATCTGTGTCACAGTGAGCATGTTTGACTCCACACAGAGGTGGCCATTTCGAGAGCACAGGCTCTGCCAGGCCAGCATTGCTCATCCTGTACTTTCTGCCTTAACACCTGTCGCTTTATGCAACACTACATCAGTTGCAGATTTAATTGTTTGTGGCTTATAAGAGTGATGTATTTCTCCAATGGTTCACAAATTCACTTCCTTGGACACCTCAATCCCAGAAAGGTTGTTAAACATTAGAACAGGCTGCCTAGGGAAGCGGGCAAGTCACCACCCTGGAGGTGTTTATAGAGACACACAGTTGTGACACTCAGGGACATGGTTTAGTGATGGCCTTTGCAGTGCTGGATTAACAGTTGGACCCAATGATCTCAAAGGTCTTTTCCAACCTACACAATTCTGCGATTATTCTGAAAACACAGTGGGATCCATGAGACAGCTCCTTCACTGTCAGGCCTGAAAAGAAACAAGTCCGTGGTGAAAGCTCTGACTAGACTATTTCATAGAACATACAAGAAGTCTGCAAGCTTTAAAGCTCTGGTTAACATTTGATCAAAAACACCTCCATCAGGGGATTTCAATTCTGTACTGTATGTATGACTACTTGGAAAAAGCAAGGTCATAACCTGTAGGTGGAAATAACTGTTGTAGCCATGGATGCAAAACAGACATTTTGTTATTAAGTTATTAATATCTGTGCATTTGCATAAAAATCAATAAGTGGGGAGAGGACTGAGACCTTCCTATTGCTCCCCAGCACATTTCATGAAGTAAGATGAGAATATCTCCCTTCACCAGGAACAGAGAACAGTTTGAGCCAGGACAGAGCACTACCTAAACAAATTCTCTCTCCTTGGAGAAGGGACAGTACATGAACTCCTGACTGATGCCTGGTCACAGAGGACAGCATAGAGAGGGTGAAAGAGACTCAATATAGAGCAGCCACCAGGCAAACCATTCCACTAACACACACGGCAAGGAGACCCAGTGACAACCAACCCGCACTCAACCATGAGTTGTCACTATCAAACACTACTACAGGCAGGATGTAGGTGCAACCACAGCATCATTCCCTTGTAGTCTGCCAAAAGCACTAAGAAGAGACATAGAAGCAGGTCACAGGTTTGCTCAGTGCATGACCAAGACTTCAGCAGCTGAAGAGCAGCACAAATATCTACAGCCTTTGATTAGTCTGGAATATGCCATGTGTCTCAAACTGTTGGAGACTGTGGCATTATTACCCACAAACTATTTCAAATATATGATGTATACTTTTCTTACTATAAATAGTTCTTCAAAAAGTAAAAGTTGAACCTTCATCCTGTCAGCACCACAGTGGATGTGATGACTTCTCATGATTTGATGCAGCTTGCAGACATTAATCAAGGACTCTGCTATTTTTGACAAGCACAAATAATGACAGGGCTATTTGGGGATCTCATGTCCATTGGCTCTTCAGAAAATTTAAGTACAGTTAATATTCAACTACCTCTGAAGAGAAATTAAGGATGAAATTCCTCTAAAAGCAAATAGCACAAATCACCCCTACTAAACGTGGAGAACCACTCCACTGTATTTGTAATGCACTGCCAGAAATATTTCACATCTCCCTGATATGAAAACAACAGCATACAATAACACATTTTTCTCCTTTGACACAAGTGCTTACATATAAAAATCCCTAAAAGGCACAACAGAAATCTAAAACAATTCAAGAATAGGAAAATGAAAAGTAAATATGAAAATAAACTGTCATTTTAGCATGATCCTTCCTAATTAGTAGTAAACAATGAAATGTTATGTAAAGAGCACTATATTCTCCTTCTGTTAGCTCCACAGAAACTGAGCTACAACAGGAATGTTTCAGTGACGTGCCAGCTCCCCTCTATCCTCTCTTGAGCTGCTCCAGGCAGTTATTAATGCTACTGTGGGGACTCAGTCATTCCATTTCACCAGTGAAGCCTCAGCAGCCATACTCTTTTGAAGGGTTCCTCAGAAGGAATCTCAATACAACAAATCAGCAATCATAGGTCAAAATCCCACCACAATGAGTGAAATGTGGCTATATTGTAGAATTTGGTTTCTAGAGGTGAATGTAGACAAGCAAAAGATTAAAGCAATGCTTCCATGCCTCTGTACATCACAAGGGCCTGTAATCTGAAATGGTCCCAATAAGACACAACTTGTCATGTCCTCCAAGAGGCTAAGGAAGAGGTAGTGAAGTCCCAGAGACTGGGAGAAGTGACTAATGAAAGAAAGAACTTTAAGACGACTTACAGATACTTTTTTTCCTTTCAGAATTTTCCAGACAATTACTGAGGTCAGCATATGACCAAGAAATAATTAAATGCCTGTGGTGCAGCAAAAGTTGGATTTGGAGGCACAGCAAGGAAAAAGAACACACACAGTTCAGGGATTAACCTGCTGGGAGTCACTGATTTAAATCCTTTTTTCACTGATGACTGCTGGTGTCAGAGTAGACCAAGTTCCTCTGTGTGGCACTGGCCAGCTTCTGGGGACAGCAGCAACTCTACCCCTTGCAGAGCACTAAGCAGATGAATACACTGGACACCAAGAAGAGATTCAATACCATGTCAATGGGGCACAGGAACCATGTGCAAGGATGGATAGTGGAACAAGTCAGGAGGTGGCATTTCATAAGGCTGCCTTTAATCCTGAAGGCAGAACTCAAAAGAGGGCTAAAGCCACACTTCACAACATTTACCCCTTTTAACCTTTTTATTATGCACACACTGAATCATTCCCAAACAGTCTTCTCAGCATGTGAGGTTTGCAGCAGAGAGGAGTTTGTCCCAAAGGTTTAGGGAGGTACAGGACAATACAAAAGCTCGTTGCAAGATGCATTTCTGCTCTACAATAAGTATGCACAGTCCCCAGGTGCTGGAAGGGGACATTTGCACTGGACTTACAGGTGCTTAGCAAGAGGGATGGAACAAAGCCCTACTGGCACAGCTCACAGACACCAGACTCCCCCACAGCATCTGGGTGCCAGTGTTTCTCAGAGCCCAGTGATAGTTGTCATTTCCAAACCAAAATATTGCTAAGTATTGTCCACCTGCCTTGAACAGTGTCTGTGGCATAATAGCGTTGAAGTGGCTGCATTTGAAGAAGTGACAACACTGTCTCAAATTGTCTTTCCCAATATTTAGGCAGCAAAGTCAGGGCACACAAATCCTGCTCTTACCATTTAAAAATATACCAGTAGCATTGTTCAGTAAAAGGTGAGTTTGAGCAAACTGCAAGTCCAGTAAGCATCATCTTTATTTTCTGTTCAGTGGCAAAATAACTACCTTGGAGAAGACTCAATGCAAATTAAACAGAGGAAGCTGCTCACAGGTCTCCCATGTGAACTGCAGCAGGAAGGGAAGGACTGGCTGAACTGCCACACACAGCAAACACCACTCTTCAAATCCCCCTCTACCCCACAACACAGGCAGGGCTAGAAATAAAGGGTCCACCATCAAATAAATACAAGGAGCGGAGACCAGTAACTCCTTTGATATTAAAGTGTATACTTTCTACAAATTAGGCTTTAGTTTAGCACCTGCAAAGGACAGAGGTACAGTAAACACTAAAAAAGCTACTCTCAACTGGCAATGTCAAGGCAAAAGCTTGGAGGCAATCACCATGTGATGACTGTACATATGAACAGCTTTTCTAGAAAGAATCTATCTTGGCCTCATTCTAGGCTGGAAAGTCAGAGAATTATCCCAATTCAAGAGACTGCCTCACATAGACATACGTCCTGCTCATGGGTCCAGGCTAGACATCCAAGAGGTGTCATGCAGCTACAAGGATGTGTTTTCCCCATTTTTGGTAGTCACCAGAGGAAGATAAAATCTTACTAAGAGCAAGACAGATTTAACTAGATTCTCTGACTTTTTTTCCTCTATAGGAGTAAAGTCTTATATAAAGGGAGACAAAAAACACTGTTCCTCCAATTATTTTCTAAAAAGCATTAAATTTTGACTGTCAGGGTTCAGTCCTAGCCTATGCTGAATGTTCCCCATTTCCATTTACTATTGCAAAATAAAACCTGCAAGTCAGAGTTCGGTCCTACACAATACATTTCTGTCTGGGCTACGCCACCTGTAAAGATGTGCTTGCACTATCAGGCTCTCCACACTGTATCTACCTCAGTCCTTGCAGTGCCTTTTGATAAGGTGCTTCCTTTTCCACCATGCAAAACTTAATTTCACCAACAGCCTTTCCAGTTAACCTTGGAAGCAACTTCCTTGCAGTGACAGAAACACACAAATTGGACAGAAAAGAATACACTAAAATTCCCTAAAAACATGCAGACATGAAAGTATGAGCCCTCTGTTTAGCTGTTTTAAACACCACGGTAGAGAAACACTAGAGAGCAGAGTACTTTGAAAGGAAAAGATTCTACAGTAAGTACTTGTACTAAAAAATTGCAACCACTGAAGCAGTAAGACTAACTCCCTATTTTTTCCTCAGTGATTTTAATAAACTTATCACCTTCTCTTAGAAGGGAAAAAAAAATTACTCAGTCTGAATTTCCAACTGATTATCACAGAGGGACAGAAAGCAAAGATGACCAGACTGCCTATGCCACACATGACCTTCCGAGGTCTACAGATTCTTTCCAAGGACCAGTGATGGACCTGAAAGTTATGTGAATTAATGATTTGTCTTTCCTGTTGCTTCATGGTAAACTCCTAGATTCAAACCTCACTTAACAGTAAGAACAAATATGTCAAAACATTTAAACTCAAATTATCAAAAAGCTGAAAACTGAAGGGACAATCCATTAGAGGGATTGCTGTTCAGGATTTTCACTTTGGCGAGGAACAAATCCTTCTCAACTCAGGACAGTTTGAAATAATTCTACACATTTGTTCAGCCTCCATAACACCAATTACTCACTGTGCTTTTGCTGGAGACTGGCTCTGCAAGCTGCCTCTTTAGGTCATGCCTCCAAGGAACCATATTCCTCATGTTCATTTTACTGCCAACTAAATTTGGGGCTGGCAAATAAAGCAGAGAACTTCTAGAGATAATTACTGTGATGGTAACCTGGCAAGTGGATACTCCTGCCTGTGCATGCCATGTTTTTTCCAATGCAATCATTGCTACTGGTCAACGACCAGCAACAAACTCAGTAGAAGGTGAAAGCATTTGAATGATTAACAGTTCAGTAATGCCTAGACTGGACTTGTCTGCACACACATCACCCTGCACTCCGATTATATCAGCATTTGTTCTCAATCACAACAGCAGTCATTGGAATATTAATCTTACTTCTGACACATACCACAGCTGTTGCCAGCTACAAGTATAGAGAAAAACAGGTATCATGTATAACTCTGGAAAAAAGTGGATGGTGAGAGAACATTTGCAATATCTGAGCAAAAAGCTTTCCTGTACAGAACTTCTCATTCCGTATCATTCCAAAGATGGCTATATAACAGAAGGTGCAAACCTCAACCCATTTTAATTAACAGTTACAGGATTTTATAATGGGCTTATCACATTTGGGATGACTCCTTAAAAAAGGCATTTCAGGAGGAAAGTGTTATTGATCTAACAGAAAGAATGACTACCCCTAAGGATTACTGCAACTGAGTCTAATAATATTGTATCAAATATGTCCAATACAGGAAGAAAAAAATATAAAGTAGCTAGGAGCAAGCCACAGACATTGCTAAGTTTGTCTACAGGGTCAAATCATCAGAGTATTTCTGTAATTAGCAGTTCTTCCTATGAAAATCAGCATCATCTTTGAAGTTACTCACTAGCTTAACTTTTAAAGTTATTATTCCAGTCTTTTAGAAAGCTGGGAAGATTATATGTGAATATTTCAAGAGTACTGTCCAGGCTCAGCCAAGACAAAAATGTTATCTGAAGTCAAGTCAACACTGCTTTGCATCATACTGTCCTGCTTACCAGAGAGTTGACCCAGGTTATGGCTGTATTTCAAGCCTGTCCCAATCACTTCAAAAGGATGAAATGTCCTTGGGATTCAGAGAGAATAATTCCAGAAGCAAGTTTTTCTCTCACTAGCAAGATCTGTAGGGTGAGAATAACCCTAACAAGCTCACAGCTTCTTTACTGCAGATAAACCTGAAAAGCATGTATTGAGCCACCCAGAGGGCAGAGGCACCTGGAAGAGGATGGCTTAAACAGGCAGCCTGCCTGCCACTCCAGCTGTCACCCACACAGGATGAAGCCTTTCACTGCAGAAGCTGCTAAGCACTGGCACAATACATGCCAAGACATTCAAGTGTACTTGTTGTGACAGACAGTACCTGAACGGTAAAGGAGAGGAGGAAGATGAGTTCACAGGTTCTTCTGCCTGCCTTTGGGTTATACGCAAGCAGATGACTGGGAAAGTCGAAATGCATGTAACTAGAAAGAACTGCTTGTGGGTAACTCCACTGCTGTCAGTCACAGGTTTTCATTCAGCATGTTGCCATCCAAACTGCAAAAGGTTGAAGCCACTCTGAAGACTCAGAACTGCCTTTTGCCCAAGGATCTTTTGGGGATAAAAACATGACAACCATGAAGTATCCCAATGCCCCCATAAAGCAAGTGCATTGCTACCAGAGAATAGAGAGGAAAGCTATTAATCCCTGAAAAGCTCTCAAACTAAAAAACTGCCTCCTAGGAATAAACATCAGGTTACTCAGACACACCACCTTCAGCCACATAAAAAAGGGCCAAATTTAGCCTTGATTTTAAGTGGGTACTCAGCTGCAAGAGAGCATGTGGAGTTTACAAAGGCACTCCATTTACTCTTCACAACAAATAAGCTGAGAAGACCACTACAGTTTTTCCTGATTTAATTCTTACAAAAATATCTTATCCCCTCTGTGGCCTGTTATGGCCCTGGTTATCCCTCTAATCCTTCTTCACTCTCCTAGACTGTAATATGCCCAATGCTTCCCAGACAGGTGCTCAGAGGCCAGTCTTGACTGTGCTGTAAAACAACTAACTGGATATGAGAAAGATAATTATGCTGTTCTGTGAAAGCTTTTATTTTCACTTGCATTGCAGAAGCATCCAGAAGTGTGAACCATGAGCAAACTCTCCTGCTACTAAAGCCCACAAAACAGATTACTCTCCCCAGAAAAGCACCCCATGCTGACAATGAAAGTAGAAAAGATAATAGAAACAGAAGCAAGGAGAAGAAATTTCCCAAGGATGTTCATATTAATGAAAATTTTGCAACTAGATCTTAAAATTTCCACTTAGGTGGTACCCTGGAAGCTCAAGTGTTGCATTCTGCCAAGTATCCTACTGCTATCCTCTATAACTCCTGAGGATCAGCCGTATTTCTTGTGTACTGAATACTTACTTCAAACACTGAAAAGTCTTTCCTAAGAAACCTTGGAGAAGTCCCATGCAACCAGACTTTCCACAGAGAGGCCTCCAGGTAGACATTTGAAACAATGGAACAACATATATCCCGCTGTCCTGCACCAGCTCCCGCTGCCGATTCAATATACACACAAATGTACAGGAGTAAGTTGCAGCATGAGGTACCTGGGTCTGAAAATGAGTTCGTTCTGCTAAAAGCATCGTGTTTTGCAACCCAGCCTCTATGGTTCAGATCTCAGTACTACAGACAGAGGCTCATGCAAACTATTCCAGCTAATGAAAATAGAGATGTTCTTAGAAGCCTGATGGATGCAAGTTGGGATGACTAAGGCTGCAGCATGCTGTGAACTTAGAATCTGACTCTTAAACTGTGTGGTGTGCAGTGTGAAAGCCTGTGATGCCTCAGTAATTGCCAGAACAAGTAATTGAGTTTTCATATTCTGAACTAACCCTGCCTGAGGATTTTAATACTCTTCAATTACAGAATCCCACCTCTTCTCCCCAGACACTGGGGATTTGATATGATTTAAATCAAATTAAAGGAAATACTCTGCCCAGAACAACCCTGAGCCCCATGTAAACTAATAGGAATCATAATTCAGACCTTGCCACATACACATTCAGTGAGATGTAACTTTCCCCATCCCCCAAAGTCACTGCCAGAGCAAAAGATACTATTTCATTTAAATGTGCAGCACAAAGCTTCAAATCAGTGTGTCCCCAACTCCTGCTGTCTCCAGGAACACTTCATGTTGCTATAAGAAAATAAAGTGAACAAAATATCTAAAGCTGGGAAGGTGGACAGTACATTAGAGTAAAAACATTCAAGTTTTTATGCCAAATATGCAGACCTGGGCAAAGGTTTTGTTTTCCCCACAACACAGCCTTGTGTCAGACAAAGGCTAACAGATACATGAGTCTTGCTCCATGGATTCCAGAGGAATTGACATTTCCAGAGGAATGCCATCCTACCTGAAGACCTGTGTGTCAGCAGAACAGAAGTACCTTCTACAGAAGTGCTTGAGCATGACTGCATTTCTATTTCATTACAGATGTCTGTATCTGCCTTTCACTGAGCATCTCACCCATTAGAATGTCTAGCTTCCAAAGGCAATTTTCTTTAACTGTTGGTATTGGGACTGATCCATAATGAGATTTACTTGTTTGTTCTTTGAAATTAGGCAAATTAAAGAAATATTAAAGTGCTACCTTGAGTTATAGGCAGTGAAACAGTATCACATATGTCAGTAATACTGAGTTATATCCAAATCTTAACTGTGAGTCTTTGAGTTATAAAGAGTGGCTGTCTACTGACAATCTTCATATATTCTGCAGGATTATCTTGATCTTCTCAACACTGAAAGAATTCCTGGCTCACAGAGGTTCTTTGCTGTCAGCTCTGAAGGGCTCAGGTTATACACCTACTCTGACAAATGGCAGAGCATAGTGGGAACAGAACTACAGTGTAAAATAGATGGTGCTAAAGACCAAATCATTGCATTATACACATTTCTGAGAGACTTCCCTTCAGCCCACATCTCCTTGGTCCCACTGAAGAGCAGGTCTATTGGTCATCTGAGCATATTAAATACAATCCTGGATTAGATGAAACTGAACTGCAGAACACAAAAGAAATCCAGGTTATGTGCTCTAAGACAGTTCCATGATGCAAACAAAGGTACTCTAACCAAGGACATTTCAGAGATAAAATTCAAAAATCCACTCTAAATGGCAGCTAAAATGCTAATGTAGAGAGAACGTTTGCTCTCCTGCAGCAAATGCTGACAAGAAATGCAGAATACCTGAACTTCTGACACCAGTTCTTCCAGGAGGCAAGGAAACACACAGCTAATGGGGTTTCTGAGCCTCCAGGTTCTCCTGGGAGGCAGAGTTTTTACTCTAAGAAATTTCTCCTGGGTTACAGCATCTCAAAGATCCCAGCAAAGGAGATCCTGTTTCAGTTGAGTGACAGCCATGGAGACTGCGCAAATGGAGACCTGACCAAATGTGATCGTAGGAAGTGCTGAATCATAACCATCTCTCATAGATGATTCATTAATGCAGAGCAAATTCTTCAATTCAGCCAGGATGCAATTAGTGTTTTGGGATCAAGATACATCTTCAGCAATACAGTTAGTTCAGCAATGTCACTGCAAAGCATAAAGATCATTCCACAAGGTGCTGAAATACACATGACCCTCAGGGTAAAATTAAATCTCTATCCAACATGGAATTTGGACACATGCATCCTACAGGGAACAGGATCTACAGCGGTCCAAAGCTTGTATATAACCCAGGAGTCTTTCCAGAGGGAAGCCTTTTCCCACTTATCGTGCATTTTGCTGTGAAGCATTTCCCCTGGGAGCTGCTCTGCACAGAGATCTAAGTCACCTCTCAGCTGAAATGGACTCCCAGTGACAGAATGCGGGTGCGGGCAGAGCTCAGGGTGTGCAGACAGCCCCTCACAGGGCACAGCACTGCACTCACTGTTGGCAATCAGTGGCATGCAAAGAACAGCCTCTGCACAGTGAGTTTCTTCCCATGGTCCATTTTGAAAGACATGCACCTGCTCTAGAAATCCTTGAGCTGTCCACATTTAAACACCAAGAATAGACCCTACCAGTTTATTCTCTCATTATAAAAAATTTTATAAAGGTATATAAGTGGTGACAAATCTCTTCTGTTAACAGATTCAATTATGGGGTTTACATTAATAGAGCCTCAAGCTTTTACTGATATAAGTGCCATTTCCTAGCATGCATTTGAATGAGAAAGGGCAGAAAGATCAGAAATTAATTTAAGTTAGCTAAATGGTCAGCAAAAATTTCTGTTTTCCACAGCCTGCTGTAAAGTTTTTGATAAGTTATAAAATCCAGCTTTTTATGTCCAATCAGTACAGTGACATTTGAACTGACTTTGAAGCATCTCAGACACCAGCTAATTCAGCAAAGCCACCAACAACTGCCTTCTCCTCTAAATGTACATATTCAACTTTGCATGACAGAGAAACAGTGTGCGTGCCTCTGCACCTCACATTGACAGAGACAGGGTATCTGAGCACCATCAATAGCCACCCAGTCTCCAGGAGAATCCAGCTGCACAGCTCCCAGAGCACATGCTGCTCTCAGTTCTTGCTTCTAACGCACTTTAGTAAAAGGCCCTGGTTAAGAAGTCCCCATTTCCAATAGAGATTTACACATATATTCCCTAAAAATACTTTTTTCATTAGGAGATTAGAATAAAGGACAAAATGGGACTCCTCTGGGACTAAACACACACACCTAAAGAGATGTCAAGTTAAATTCACAAGCCCAGTTCAGGATGACAGAGTTGAACCTGCTACATGCTAAATCAGTGTCTTTACAAGTTGAGCAAATGGTTTACTGTTATTACTTCAGAAAAGCCACCAAGCTTTAGTTTAGAAATGGCAGATTGCCACGAATCAAACAAGGAAATCTTCCTTTTAAAAAAGGCTCTGGGCAAGCTTTAGTCTGACATCTACATGGGCAAACGCTCCTGCTCATGGCAAGCTGTGTTCAATCCCACAAATATTAACAGAAACACAGATTCAGCATTAAGTCAAAAGATTTCCATTTGTCAGAAACTGTAAGGTCCTTGTGCATCATAACCAGTCTGGTCAAAAGGCTGATCTGCTCCCTTCACCTGAAACCTGCTCTGAAGCATCACAGGACCATTGATTTGTCAGTCCTTGGCTGACTAATCACCACCTTCAACATCATGGTTCATCTCCACCACTACACCCTTGGCCAACAGCACTGGGGCATTTGCTTTTGTAGCCAGCAAAACAATGGGTGTTTTATATCCATAAAGGCAGCAGGCTTTGCTAGGCACTAAGCTTTAGCTGGCCTCCAGCTGGAGCCTTCTCCTTGCCTGATATTTATCTCCTAGATATATTTATAAGCAAACATATCCCCCTCTTGGCCTTTGCAGTACTATGCTAAGCAAACAAGCCAACCTCTTCTAGTCTCATCTCATAAAGTAAGCTCTCCATTTTCCTTATCACACTAGCAAGCTTTCTTTGCCCTGGTTTATTTTCCTTGGACATGGGTCATCAGAACTGTACACAGTATTCCAGAAGAAATCAATTCAGGTCTTCACTAAGTAGCATTTATGCTCTCCAGTGGAAGCAGCTTGCACTGATACTTCCCAATTCTCTCCATTTCCAACCCCTCAGTCTCTCCACTTCCATTTTCTTCACTCCTGTCCCCTCAAATGCAAAGACCACAGCCACCATTTCCACACCCAAGACAAAGGTTTCCTGAGAGCAAAGTGAGGCTCTCAGGGCAGGCAACACCCAAACATTCCTCATTCTGCAATGCACAGAGATATTGGACAGTACACCAGAGGTCCCACCTGGAATTTTGCAGGGCTTGAGAGCACAGTCCATTTTGGACAAATGCTCCCCAAATAGGAAACTTGACAAAAAAATTGCAATTATATGAATTGTATTATTTTTCTCTATTCCATCCACCCCAGGCATAAAAATACCAAGACAAATTCAAGAACTGCCCAACCTGTCCCATCTATAGCATTTCTAGAGTCTCTTATCCAGATTACCATCTCATTTCTTTCACAGGAAATCTTCCCTTTATATTTTTTTTTTTTTAGTATTCCTCATCTCTTTCAATCACAACTGGCAATATTATTGACATGTTTAAATTTTAGCTAGGATGCTGAAGAAACCCTCTAAAATGAGTATGTAGCAACAAGCACTCCACAAGGCTTTACTTCTGGCACTGGGCAGTCAGAGCATGTTGAATTCAAGTCCTATTTACACCTTGTTCTATTAACTGAAAGATTTCACTATGTAGTGATGGATGCAGTTGCCTGGAAGTCCACTATAATATGCAATGCCTGTTATCTTGAAAAGTTGGACATCAGAGTATAAGCTAACCATGTTTCACACTGTAATACATGCAGCATACCTCATTTGGAAACAATATATACTTGTTGCATTTGTTTTAAACAGTAGCCTTCACACAAAAAAATTGCATCACCACAGTTCAGCAGATGCTCCATTTGATAATCTTACTCCACCCTCATTTTCAAAACATATGGGTTTGGCAAAAAAATAAATGTCTAATTAAAATACTCAGTGCCCCTCAAATCAGACCTTCAAAAAGCCAGGACTTAGTGAGATTATATAATTAAAAATGCTAAAAAAACAGCATATGTTTTTCAAAAGTCACCATGTTCTACAGTCAGACTTCTGTTGTCAATGGAAGCTTTCACTGAGTTTCAGTTGCCCCATTGAGAAATACGTTAATTGAACTATGCAAGTCCTTGGTAAAAACAGTTATTTACAAACTCGGGAAATACTCAAAAGCATGCAGAACTGTTCCATGCTTCTCATTAATACAATTTGGCAAAACAGTAGAGCAACCCATCATAAAACCTTAAATCTACAGCACACATTTACAAGTCTATAATTCCATTTGGGGTTTTTGTGGGAAGATACAGGGTCACAGAGGCAATTTCTTTATGAATGAGGAAAAATAGGCTTATAAATCAGCACTACTTCATTGAAGGAGACCGTTCTTTTCAGATACAGTCCCAGTCTGAAAAGCACATTTCTTCCATTGCAGTGAAAAGCCTGAATCAAATGTTGACTGAAACAGGGCAGTCGGTAGTACTGCGCTAGTTAAACACTGACATCTACAGTCGTGTCTGGGGAAAAAGCCTGTCTCTGGAGTAGGATCCAACAGAGCCATTGCCCCCTGCTCACACTCACCGGGCACCTCCCACTCATAACTACCTGGTGTGACACTCACTGCACAGGAAGGGCAGTGCTGTGACATCAGACCTGCCAGAGTTACTGTTTGTTACAACAGTGGAAGGACAGACATACAGAACACACATTCAGGAGGCAGAAAATAAACACAGCTCAAAGTCAGACCCATGGCTGTGTTTTTCAGTGCTTGAACTTCCGTCACTTCAGCTGAAGTTAATTCTGTGCTGGCACTGACAAGAGAAGGAAACACCTTGCTGTTTTAATTGCCCCAAGTGGGTAGTGGGGGTTTAATTATATTATTAATTAGACCAGTACTTGTAATTTTAAAAGTTAATTTGATAACTTAAATAGTAGCTGGGCCACATGCTGCCAACAAACAAAACTGGATGATAGGTATGATTTTAATAACATTTCCTGCTGGAAAAGAAAAATCATTCACAGGCAGAGTGCATCCCTAAAGGAGATGACTAACACTAGCTTGGCCTTGAGTTTTCCTCAGGTGAGACCAGATACCTGGATCTGCACAAATCCTTCTCAGACGCATGTCTTTTGTTCTAACTGCTACAGAGCAAGCTCTCAAATTTTTTAAAAATAGCCAGTAAAATCAAAGCTCTAAGAAGTCTGGGGCAACAGCTATTCCCAGGCTCTGTGCATTCATCCCATGCCATACACCCACTCCACTGTCAGATCACCAGTCCTCACTCTGTCATGCCAGCACACCAGTGGGAGGATCACAGAACCATCTCAGAAGTTCACTCCTGCTAAACACCAGTATCTGACATTGCACTGCTGCCCATCCACAGTCCACACACACCTCAAGCCATCTCCTCACCCATGCATTCTAAGATTCATTTTATTAGTCAATGCTCACTCATACTGAAGAGGTCTGTGTGTTGAGGATAACTTTCAACCTCCAGAGATACAGTTCCTTCAGAGTGACCCGAGCTCACTTTTTTATGCTCTCTTCAATGTTGCCCTAAAGAAGAACCTCAGCCCACACAGCAGGAAGGGACAGTAATCTACCCTTGCTGCATATACAGAGGGACCCACTCACAGAACTCAGTAGTAGCAAGGAAAGGGAACAAAAAAATCATCCCATGCATTAGAATATACAATTCTCCTCCAAAGAAGACAGAGCTGTAATTTTTATGTGGAAACACAATATAAAAGAGATCAGAAGATAGGCACGAAGGCCAGAAGAAAAATGCATGGATGGAGGAAGAAAATTGAGTAAGCTGTCATTACAAGTGCCCTCTTACCATGAAGAGCTTAAGCCCTTAAACTGTACCAAATTGGAGGACACTCATCTAATCTCAAGTAATATTCACCTCATTAGGGAAGGTTCTATTAGAAATGCAGCTCTCAGGCCCTCAGCTTCATTGTTTTTCTCGACTGTTAGTCAGAGAAGGTTTTATTACCTTAATTTCCTCTCTGTTGGTGGACAGATTTTCCTGACTAAAACAAGACAGGAAATTCTCTTTCCCAAGCCTCTTTCCATGCATGTAATCCCAGGCCACTCTAACAATGTTATTGCACATTGCCCTTATGATCACTGATTCAATGCAGGACAACTATTGCTCTCTTGGCAATTTGCACTATCGTTAGTAAAACAAGTCACAGTTGAGCCAACCAGCATCCAGAATATGCATGTGTTCCAGTTTAGAACCAGCTCTTCCCTTTCTCAGAAGTACTTAAACTTGCAACATCTGGACTACTTCTATCATTACTCAAAGAAACAAAACCTGTATCTGGGTGTTTGGTGTTTATACATCACTAGAATTTATTCAGGGAGGTGGCAGGTTTTCCACTTGTTTAGTCAATTATAGAATGCTGTATTGCTCATCAGCAGAAGTACATGCAACACAAGTTTCAAGAGACCATTATAGAGCTCAAATATGCTCACAACTAGTGATCTCAAAGCTGTTATTACATCCTTTCCCATTTTTTCCAGCATATCAAGTCACACAAAAACTTCTTGTTCCCATTAAAGGAAACAAGAAAAAGATTAGATGCAGTGTTTTGTGGAAGAATTTTGACACTATCCCCCCATCCTCCCCCAAAAAACCCATTTTCCAATTCACAAGTAAGGCATTTCTGCTTTCATTGCAATGCATTTCCAGGTAGTTTATAGGAGATAAAAAAACCCAAACTGCTTCCTTTTACTACATCTCAGGTTTACTTGACTATTCAATCCCATAAAGTTGCCAAAAATTGAGTGTTTTCAAAAAATATCAGTTTTAATATAAAAAACTGACAAAATCATGGGAGATTTTTAAAACTAAGTTTTCCTGATATTTTCATAGATTATTATAGTTGTTTAAATTATCTCTAAAAGCCAGAAAATACTTGGTGAAGGTCTATTATTTTTATTATTACATTATATGGAAGGCCTTGCTATTTAGAGAAACAGATGCTTAAGCTGCTGCAGGATGTCGTGCACGCATCACCACTCACTTGACTATGGGGCAGGATTTGGGACTGAGGGTAATTGATTTTTGGGAGGGGGGTGGGAGGACATTTGAAGATAGACCAAAGTTTTCTATATCTTTGCCTTCAAGTCTTATATCATAGCAAAGGTTTCCCAGCTCTGTTTATTTTTTCTTAATTTCCTAACGATAACAATGTTAGAACACTCCTGGTCCTCAGGTTTTTCACCTGCACATCACTGGGTCCCTCCACAGACACTTCCCTTACCACTTCAAAAAGTAGTCAAAGGAGCTGAAAACACATATGTCCCTTTACAGATCATACAAATGAGAAGCAATATTACTGGCAAAAATACTGCTAACAAGTAATTCTGTTTAATTTGCAAGATTTGCATTAGCAAGCATCTCAGCATATGCCAAACAAGCTACTTGCTGGGGTACTTCAAGAGCACAGATTGCTGACATGTGGACAGGACACACTTGGAGAGATTCACCTTTGCTACACACACAGCAGTTTTCAACAATTGGCCCAGATATCTGGGTCTTCTACAATCTGTCAGAGTATGATTGCTACAGAATCTGTATTGGCCTCTCCAAGTTGCTCCTTGAGCATCTACTTGGGGGCATAGTCAGGGCACGTAGGAAAGCTATTATCACTGGGAATACTCCAGGGGAAACACATTAAACTTGACCCCAAAAAATCCTCAGAAGGGTTACTGGGTAGGGTCTTGCTCAGGATATCTGTCTGAGAAGCACTCTGCCCACATCTACCTTTAGAAGTGTGTAAATCCAGAACAAGGGTCTAATCAGCAGTCAGGGTATCATCCCAGAAGGCAACATCACCCACAACAGTGCAGCCAAACCTGTAACAGATGTGACAAAACCCATCCCAACACCATGCTAACACATCACTATGATCCGCCAGCAGATGGCTAACACTTGCAGTAAGACTCAACAGGGTATCACATCCCACTGTCATTCTAGTAGTGTTTACTAAATATGGAGCTCAACACCCATGAAGATAGAAAAATACAGCTTTGCCTGCATGTTGCAGGATACATTTGGGTTTAAAACAATAAAAGAATCTATTGCTGTTTTTTTCTGAAATTCCAGAAGATAAAAACACAGGCTACTGGAGCTCTAAAGATGCCCAAGTCCCTCCCATTCTGCCTGGAAAGCTGCTTAGGGCTGGTCAGTGAGGCTGCCTGGCACAGCCTCCCAATCCTGACCAACAGACAAAACTGCTAGAGCTCACCTCAACAAAAGAAGCAGTAACCTCCAAAAGTTCACTGACACTGGAGTAATAACTTAGTTTACCATAAAAGAAACACCTCACAATTATTTTTAACAGTTTCATAAAAAGCCTATTTTTTAGTATATCCACACAGAGCATTAATAGCTTCTCTATCTCAATTAAATACTTCATTTCAGTAAACCAATGGCATAATGGAAATTTATCTGCTAGTTCTTATGCTTATTTAAAAGACAGTATCAGGGACATTTTGCAACCATATTCCCTGTTACTGTTATCATCACAACTGCTGCATATAGTCAAAAGACATCTTTGCAGCTTCATCATTTTAGTTTCCATCAACTACAAGCACAAGAGATTAATCTTGGGGGACAGGATTTATTTTTTAATTTTTTTGCAAAGTGATACAGCTGCAGCTCATAATACATGTGGCCTTCTCACTCAAACTCTAGGTAAAATTATGAACAACCTTAGAACTGAAAAGGAAATGTCTCCAAAGGAGAACCAAGCTTGCATGCACCAAAGAAGATAAACAGCATAGCATTGTGCCAAGATCCAGAGGATTGTGAAAACACTCACAAAATTAGCATTGTCAGCTGGTTGGACAGAGAAAAGCAGACAGTAAACTACTACCTGAAGACATGAAGTCTCAAGTCCTCCCCATCCAAGTACAAGCACCTGTGCAAGTAAGACTTGCAGCAGTCTTACTCTACTGCAATACTGGCTTTTCCAGAAGTCCTAAGCACTGTAGCTTCTCCAGATGGGCCATTCTCTTCCAGCCAGCTTCTACTGCCCCTTTCTTCACCTTTCCTTTTATTAACAGCAGTAGCTGTGGGCTTTTTAGAAGTATATCATCACCACAGACTGTGATCCATACACTGAAGTGAGAAATGCAGAAAAAGGGGAAAAAAGCAAAACACTCCCAAAATAGATTTGAAGGGATAAGAAAAATTGTTATCATAAATAATGCAGGATCCAGGGGAGTCAGCTTAGAAACCACTACTCTCTGAGCAAGTCTCCAGATGTACGAGGAGGCCAGGCAATTATGTTCAGTTCTTGACTAATGTAATTGGTATGCACAGAAAACCCATAAGACAAACTACTGGCAAAGTTCTAATTGCTCTGATTACATAGCTCTACAAGAAGCTTCCAACAAAATAACATGCAGCAGTTTTCCTTTATTTATATCTGACACTGAAGAACATCATGGGCAATCCATTTTTAAAATACCCACTAAAGTAGCTATTAGCAGAAGCAGAGAATAATAAAAAACAGGAGATAGAAAAACAGTGATCTAGTCGGTACCTTAAAGTATATCCTGTCTGCTTTAATGCCTCTATTTTGCTTTGTTTATGAAGGTGTAGGTTTTTTTAAAAATGCCCATCAGTTTTAATGGCAAAAATAGCAACTTGATGTAATTTCTTGATGACATAGTGTAGCAGTGAAGATTTTTGGAGATGTAAAAAAAATGTTTTCTCTCCCTAAATAGCCTCACAAAGCAGGGTTTGCAGCACAAACATTACTCTCTAACTTGAACAGCACAAGCATCACCCTCTAACTTGAACTGAATTTCCTCCACTATTACTGACATAAATGTCAACTTAATCAATAGGTGATATTCAGCTGTCAGAGTCTTACCTACTCTCACATTTTATCTTGCTCTTCACTTGATAGAGAAAGGAAAAGTGAGCTACCTAAATCAACATAAAGCAAAAAACTGGGGGTAGGGGAAGGAAAACACCAAGTTCTACATCCTGCAGAGATGAAACTCTCCCAGCTCTCTATGTGCTGTTGTGCAAAGGAAAGGTGTGAAGGCAAACACCACCCTCACCCTAACCCTGCATGCTTCCAGCAGAGGCAGGACACAACATTATGTCTTGCAATTCTTCTACACTATGGAAACTCTGCCACTGACAAAGGCCTGTTTCATCTCTGGCTCAAATGCTCTGTCTGCATGAAGTAATTCATATGTGCACGTGGACCAGAACAGATACAAAGAAAACGCTGACATCTTAAAGTTTTCAAAACTGTCATCCATCTTTACCCATGTCTTTCCCATTTGCCAGGTATCTCAGACCACAAATGGGGATGTATTGTCCTGAGAGTCAGTCTTGTCCTGCCACTTTAGGAACTTACCAGTGCAAGTGCTGACTACTCCTCAATACACAAACTTTGACTCCAGATCAGCAAAGCAGAGCTGGCACAGCCTGACCTCCAAACAGAAACCACGAGTTGGAACAGGGAAATCTAGGTGGAAATTCCTGCTCCATCCCAGCTTACCTGTGATTTGGAAAAATATGTTTGGCCCATAGCTGATTTTCCCAAATAGTCCCCAGGTACTTACTGGAACTTTCGGGCAAGCAGCTCACTCCTAAAGCCAGTGCCAAGGAAACACAGACTCCTCAGACATTTTAAATCCACATGGTATTGATCTACATAACTAAGTATCCAGATATAGCCAGTCCTCAGTTTCTCTCTGCCTTGACTGTCTCCCACTGAAGTGAAAGAAAAGCTGAAAATATATGTTGAGAGAGAGACAGACTGAACCAGAAGCTCTACTGGCATAAGTCTGGCACACATTTATTTGGCATAAATTTGGTCCAGCAGATTTGTTGCCTCAAAGCTTAAAATAAACTAAAAACAAAGCTGCAGATTCAAAGCTTCATACTTCATCCTTGAAAGCCTGGGGTAGTTCTGGAGAATGGCTGTGAAAGCTACAAATTGCAATAATACATTTTTAATAAAATTGCTGTTTTAAATCATTTGCTTTAAACATCTATTTTGCAAGTCTCAGAGGAAAGCAAAAGCCATTTTGTGGCAGCTTCCTCGTTTTTATATATTATGAAGAATGTCCAGCTATAAATATATGTTATGAATGGAGTTTGGTACTGAGGACAATAATGTAAAATAATGCCTGGGGGAATTAAAAATGTACTGAGGCTTTGATATAATGCTGACCGACAGAGGCCCAATGCATTATTTCAGCATCAAGGTAACTTTTCTGTCCCAAGGACAATATTTTACACAGTGATTGCTTGAAAAAAAAACCCACTAATATTTCTTCTATTACACTTGTCAGTATTTTCTTCCCATACCCACATATTGAAATTACTATAAATCCTATTTGCTCGGGGGAACATTACCCATTTCATTTATTTGGGTGATATGCTACTCTTTTCCACTCTGCTTCCCAAGTTTTCCAGAAAACTTGGCTTATTATTTGTTTTAGCCAGTTGAGGGACCAGGTGCTCTCAGCACAGCTGCAATGATCCTGACCTCCAAAGAGATGAAGAGCAGTACAGTACATGAGATCAATACACCCCCCAACTGCAGTCACAAATTCTGCATGTGATGTAGGTCCTGTGCAGCAAATTGCCAGCTGCAAACAGAGAGGGTGTCGTGCAGCACAGACATAAGCATGAATACTTGTCTTTCAAGACACACTGGGGAAAAAAAATACATACGCACTTGCAGTGCTGTGATTCCCCACGAAAGCAGGGCACAACACCACCAAAAGCAACTTGGTCTGTGCCCTGGCAGGAATCCTTTCACACACACAGTGCTCCAGCCTGGACATCACTACAAAGCCACATGCCGAACAGCAGTGACAGCAAGTGCTTTTAGACAAACTTCCAAATGCAACAGGCATTAACGGGAGCTTGGTCAGCATAGCACTACTGCCAAGTGGAGAGCATGCTGGCACACAGTGCCAGCTGGGCACCAGCAGCACCCTGCGCATTCCAGCTGCACAGCAGTAGCTGCTGGGCTCAGCTACACTTTTACCCTCTCTCAGTCCAGGAGATACAGATACCTTGGAAGGCTTTCCTCTTGTGTCATTTCTATACATGAAGGCTTTTCCTAGCCCTTAGCACTTTTCCAGCCATAAATCTATTCTCTCTGATTGCCTTTTGCCAATGCTGAAGCACACAGACATGAAGCATGTGTAGCAGGTCTAAGAGCACTTTCAGAGTTACAGGTTTCTCTAAAAAAGAGCTGCCAGGCTGACTGGGAAGATACAAAGCCACACAGGCAGTAGCAGGGTCAGTTACTGCAGTACAGAGCTGAATGCAGCAGGCTACTGTGCTATCAGGGAGCAGGAGCACTAGGGAGCTTATATTTGCCAAGTTTTGTTATAATTCTCACTGTATTCTAGCCACACAGAACAAACTCCCTTGACTAGGTTTTGCAAAGGTGCTGCATTCTAAGTTTAGGTCACAAGTTCATCATGCTGTTGGTTTTCAGCCACAGCAATTCCTGTTAGTCCTTGAGAAGGTGCAGCTCCTTCAGACAATTCTAAAGAGCTCCTGTGGTCCTGTTTACCAAGGAAAGGTGCTTAAAATACATGTATTACTGCAGTACCTAGGAGTCTGAGTCAGCAGAGCTGCCTGTCTAGGCAGAAATGGCAGCAACCCTGGTAACTGTCACCAAAATATCCCTGCTTCAATCCAGGATGAAGATCCCATGCTCACAGCTGTTGCTTGTAATATCATTATAGCAAATAAAACAAATTGGAACAAGGAAGATTGAGTGCTTTGTTTGATCAGATTACAAAAAATAAAAAATAGCAGCTGAAGGGAACACAGAAGATGCAATATCTTGATTTTCATCAAACATCCACTGCAGTGCCTCACAGAATCACTAAAATGCTTGAAATCAGATTCGTTTGGAGAGAAGCACTGTCAGATAGTTTGAAAGTTAACTGGAAATCATAAGCAGTGAGCAACACTGAGCAGCAGTGTTTTGAACAAGAGCAGTATTAGTAAGTGTGCTTCCACAAGGATTAGCATTAGACTCCTTTTTACATGACATTTCTACTGAACCATCTGGAAAAAACAAATAAGTAGCACACTAAATTTCTGAATAATAACTGTATAGAACAAAGAGAGGCCAGCTGGAATTGGAAGTGTGACCACGCAACCACTTGCAATGCAACATACCCATACTATTTTAACAAGTATGTAAACATTATGGCAAGAAAAATAGCAGGAAAGTAGTAAAAGCAAGAGATGCCTTGCCACTTGACCAGCAGAGTAGCAGAACCATGACTAAGGCCATCTATTTTCCAAACACATTGCCGTTCTCCTGAGCAGAGTAGATCAGATCACAGGTAACGTGACAGCTATTTAACAAACGATGGTACATTTCATAAGGGCTGGCCATCTCAAGACCACAGACCTCTCAGTAAAGCTGAAAAGGTTTAAAGCAAGGTCTCTATATTTACTACATGATGAGAGATTTTTCCTGTTAATTAGCAAGTGATTTTCCCTGAGCAGCAAGGAAGATGGAATGCAACACAAGCGGACACTTGCAAGCACTAGCAAGAAACAGATGGTCCTGCTCTCAGGGAGACAAGGCTACAGATTTGGTCTCTTGATCTGTAAACACTATCCCCTTTTTTTTGCATTATTAATCTGGAAATAAAGTTCCCATACTATAATATAGTCTACACATCATACTCCGGCTGACATTACTGCTCTCAAAATTCACCTTCTGTCAAGTCTGTAGCTGAAAAACACAAATTTTCCTATTTATTTCTGATTGCTGTCAACATACCTCAGGCCTTAAATATATCAGAGGAATCTTCATTAACAGCCTATGATCTGATTTGCACAGTCAGTCTCATAGCTAGGTTGCTAGATAAAACACACTAAGTTTCAGATCCTAATTCTTTTTATCAACTCTAAGAAAACACTCCACATGACAAAATAACAAGTATCACTGTTAATTTTCAGTAGCACCTACAAAGTTACAGATGTACAAACTAGAGAGTCACATCTGCTGAAATGTAATGGTCCAAGTGCATCAAAATACTCTGCAACCTCTTGCTGGCAGGTTTTGACTGCTCAGGGCCTGCTCTGACCTGGCAGTGATACCCTGGGATCCAACTTCTGGGAAGAGCCACATGGGGGAAAGGTACAGGAGAGGTCTCGGCTGGGCCTCTCGCCCCTGATTTGGGAGGTCACTGCTCTGCCAGGCTCAGCATCACCCTTGGCTCCCAACTCAGATGCCCTTGCAGAGCAGTCTGACCTCACTGCTCCCTGACATCTGCCTTGTTTACCCACTCCTGGTGCACAGCACCTGGTATTCCAAGTGATTAACAGGTTCTAAGTAACCTCCACTTGTTTGTAACTAAAGTACATTACCGCTAAAGCAAACTATTCCCGAACCCTGCTCTGTGACCAACACTGGCCCTCAGGTCATCATTAATAGTTGAACATGGCCAGGAGACAGTCAAGGCAATGAGTCAGAACAGTGAGAGCTGTGGTGGACATCACTGCTGACATTCTGGGCATGCTGCCTGCCTCACACCCAGCCAGCCCTCCCCCTCACTGGTGCTCTACACACCACAAAGCAGCAGCCTAGTGATATTTTGCGCGCAAACCCATGAAAGCTGGAATTGCCAAGGACGTGCTGCTCCCAAAATACAAGACATGCAATGCACAGAATGACCTGTTCTCATGGGTGCTCTGCAAAAGAGAGAAAAAGAGGAAAAGGGCCCTTCAGGCCAGCACTGCTGAGATACAGAGGCTACTCACAGAGATATATCAATATCAGTTATGACTGCAGGGCTCAGAAATAACACACTAGTGACAAGACTCCACTTGCTTTGCTCTTTTCAATGGGAGAGCATGAGGGAACTTAGCCAGCATGAGAGGAACTACATCCAGACATGCTACAAAACAGGGTGAAACAACGGATTCTGCCCCAATCCTATAAACAAAGCATAACTGACTTAAGTGAAAAATCCCATTCTTGTGATCAACAGCACCAACTGCTGCCACTAGTAACAGCCCATCTCCACAAGTTTGCAGACAACATCAAATCAAGACCAATGCTTGAAATTCTGATCAGATATTTGCATGGTTCTTACTCTTTTTTTTTCACCAGGAAGGTGATCAAATACCAGAACAGGGGCCAAAGTGGGTAGGGAAGCTTTATCCTTGGAGAAATCTAAACTCAGCTTAATGGTACCTGTGCTTTTGTATACCCTCTGTGCAACATTACTACAACATATTATGGAGCCCTGGACATCCAAACTAACACCATATCTTCAGATTTTTTTTTGCTGAAGTACCTAGCTTCTGACACAAACTAAATTAATTTACTCAATACTAAGCCACAACAATCAGACTGTCTGATGGGTACAACATCCTCAAGCCATGTTGCCTCTCCTTGATGGTAATTGTTACAGTGACATTTTGGGTTCAGTAGCCACTTTTCAGGGAAAATTATGCAAACTATACAGGTTCTCCACAGAATGAGGTACAAACCTTAGGTCAGCTACTTTATAGATTAAAAAGATAATGCACAATAAAACTCATGATGGGCAGTGTGAGTAATTACTTATCTAACCAAAAGCACATTTCCCCCTTCCCCTGCCATGTCCTGAACACTCTAGAGATTGCCTGCCCACAGGTTTTGTAAGCAGAGCAATTCTCAGCCTGCCATTCTTTGCACACACTGGCTCATGCTGCTGTGATAAATCATTGCCTGTAAATGCACTGAATCTGCAGGAACCAAAAAAGGAACCTCTAGTTATGGTAATACTGCTACAAAAGAGCAAAGCACAAAAACATTCATTTTAGCCATATTGCAACGAGTAACGAAGGAAAAAATTATAATTGATTAAATTATTGATGCCTATCATTTAGGAATCTTCTTGCTCAGCAGTAGATGTTTTCCTCCTGTAGCTATTTGCTATACGTGGGTGGAGCAAAGGTAAAGAGTAATATATTTGCAGCTGTACTTGAATAGAATGGTTTTGCAACCATTCAGTATTCTACTGAGATTTGACAGTGGTTGACCTCACCAGCATTTAACAATAAGTTCAGTAGGAATGTCCTAAAGCCTTGCTTTTAGGAAGCCTTCAGCTTATTAACATGACAGTAGCTTTTAAAATAAACCTGGAAGGATCTCCTTGTTTATCAAGTACATAGCAGCATTATACTTACTGCAGCCTGAGACCTGCAGAGCATTTTTCTAGTTAGTTGGCACTTTTCTTTATAAGCAATTGTGCTCCTAATGATTCTATTAAGCAAATAATGTGGAAAAACATTCAGGGAATTTATTCTATGTAATGGAATATTTCTCCTTAAGGATGAGATTCTATGGAACTATAGTACATAAACCTTCCTTTTTGATAGAAAAATACTATGCTTTTCAGCATATTAATGCTTAAGTAGTTATGAGAAAAACAGGACTACTAATTACAGTCCAGTGTCCTTTCAACACAGCACTGAAGTGAACCAATTTAAAAGAAATGAAAGCTGCAGTCACAAGGTGTCTCAGCAGAGTTTTGTAGACTCTCATGTTTTACTGTTGTTTTGCCTTGTGAAGGAGCACCTAGCAGCTGAGTAACACTCCCATGGTCCCTACACACCACACAAATTGCAGTGTCCTGCAGAAGGGGAACCACAGCAGCCCACTGACTGGACAGGGAGCCCTCCATGAAGCTTCTGCTGCAGCACAACCCAGTTGTAACACACCTCAGGACCAGGGTCACAGTACAAATCCCAGAAGGAAAATAATACCACCACTCCCTCCCATGGTTTATTATTTATCTGTAATGTTGAGAGCTCTCTATTGTTATGACCCTGACTCCTGTACTAATTAACAGGAGCTCCCACAAACACAACAGGAGCCTCCAAAGGCTGGCAGTAGGAAGTAGTGAGAGCACAGAAAGCCCATTTCTCAAAAATTCTCTTTTAGTTGCAGAGATGGACCTCCCTACGTGCCTCAAAGCCTAATTTTTTCAATAAAAAGAAACCTTTGTAAGCACCACTCTTGCTTTTTGTAATCATTTTTTGAGCTAACCAACACTTACCTCCAGGAACCGGAAAGGTGTTCTACTGACACACAAAAGGCTATTGACCTGGCCAGCAAATAGCAATTACAGATTCACTGGAAATGAGACATCTTTAGGCTTTGTTATAGAGCAGCTCAGCCAACCCCAGGATCAACTACGCAGAAAGGCAGAGGTTCAAATCCCTCCTTGGCAGAGAAAACTCAAGCATGCTGGCTGCTTCAAGGAGGATGCTCCAGCAACAGGCTACTTGAGGCAAAGGACAAAGAGCATTGCTTGCACTCATACAAACTGAGGCAGTTCTACTCCACATTGAGTAGTTACACAATCAGTAACCAGAGAGGAGCACAGTACCCAACATACACTAGCAGAGGAAAACAACTTGAATTGTAGTCCTTCCTTCCCACCTCTCCCAATTTATTTCTGTTTTATAGATAACTTAGAATTCCCAGTGTTCTCCCTCTCCCAATGTCCCCAAATCCCAAAGTGAAAACATCATACTCACTCTCTTCTTTCAGCAACCACCTGTTTCTTCTCCAAAGGCAACGTTGTCTAGCAGCCAGAACACTCACCTAGATGAGGCAATTCATTATAAATAAAAAAAAAAAAAAAAAATTAGCTCTCTCGTGATAACACTTTCCCCTTCTACAGAGCAGTAGAGAGCCTACCCAGGCTCTAACAACTACCTCTTAGAGCAGCAGCCCCAATAAAAGCAAGTATAGAGCCACCACAGCCCTTTATAGAGACTGGCCCACCCAGCACAGGTGGAATTGATCTCCCTCTGAGCCAAACAGCAGAATTGAAGGCACCTGTGGCACTTCATTAACAAAACCCAAATACACCTGAAGACATGGGCGTCTCCAGGGCTAATAAAGTTACAAGCGTTTTAGCTTTGACCTTCTAGATTCCAAAAGCAGTAGCTTGTCCCATAACTGCCTAGGTCCAAATAAATTCAGAAAGAAAGGAATAAGCCTTTGTTAGACACAACTGCCTCCCTTCAATTTTAAGTATTATTCACTTAAGGCCTGGTGTAAATGTGGGTGAAAGCTGAGACCCTCAAGGAATAACCACCATCAGCCCTGTCCTGTATGCAGCAACCTTGACAACTTTGCACCACCAATCATAGATGATGGATTAATGAAGACTGATTTGAACCAGCTGCACTCTGTCAGAATCTTTGCTCTGATCTTCATGCTGCCATAACTTTCCATTTTAACTGATTCTGCCAGGTGTGAGGCTGTTAAGACAGCAAAGCACTCCGCCTCTCTTCTGGGGGTGGAAACCAACCAATTTTCATTAATACTACTACACTGCTACTAAGATATTTTTCTACAATAGTGAGAAGACTGACATGATCCAGTTTCTGTCAAATGCTTGCGTGTGCACATGCAGTTGAGGCTTCAAAATCTGACCCAAAATTTTACGGTCAGCAGAGCAGGCAATAGGAGACGCTTATGCCACAAACAAACTCACAACCACAGGTTATTGATATGTTTCTCAGCTCTTTCTGTGCAACTTAGAACTTGCTGCCTTTCAAGGAAAACATTTGATACTGCCCCAGTCTGTATCATGTATCGTAATAGTTGCCATAGAAATGTATCTCAGTGCTTATCTGTCACAAAAAGCGCATTTTGTGGAGGTTTGTATGTCTGCAAAGCCTAAATCTGAAATTGGTGTTGAACCCTTCTCTTCAGTCCCCAGCATGCACACACACACACACACACACACACACACACATACACACACAAACACACAGGCACAGACTTGCCTGCTAATACCAGTTTCACGTGAACAGTAATTGAGACTCCAAGCACGGTTTCATGTAAGAGCTACTGGACTTAGTGAGGTGGAAGGGCAGTGGAGTAGTGTGCAGCCATCTGGAAAACCAAGATCCAGGATGGATGAGGCTGACATGTCAGCCACTGGGTCACAGGCTCTGATCCCAACATGCACTGCCACCCAGATAGAAGGAACTGCAGAGCCCTCTCTCGGCAAGCCCATCAGCTCCATTCCACTGTATAAGACAGCTATTTTATTAACTCTGACAGAAGTTACTCACTTTCCCTTTGTCTGGATAAACAGAAATTCCCCCTAAAGCATCGGGAATGATCTGTTTCAGATTTTGGTTGCTGGTACCCTGTTGTCATAGAGGGGACAACAGCACCAGGTGAAAGAGACAACCTCCTATCTCTCCTTGTCCTGCAGCAGCCACACAGCATCAGACACACTCCTGTTGCTGCTGGCTGGATGCTGGTTCTTTTGAGTGTGCTTTCATTTCTCACACAACAGACCATTTTGCATTACAATTCAGCCTCTCATTCACCTGATTTCTGCTGTCCACTCCAAAAAGACCTGAGACAACAAGTACCTCCCTGTTGCCAGGTAAATGAACACAGCCAGTGAACTGAGGGTTAATAGTAATTTCACTGACACAGATGCTTAGAGAATTAGATCCTGGAAGGACCATGGAAATCAACAGTACTTACCAACCACTAAATTAAACTGTTTATTACCTCCTTGCAGAGGCTCTAATTTATGCCATTCTCTGCAGGGTAGCATATAAAGAAATATCAGCCCTGAAGCTGGCTGGGATTCAGCATTAGTAAAGCAGCTGCAGCACCACTGATTCCAAGAGAGTGGCTGTTTTACTCAATGGATGACCTCAGCAGCTTTCCTGAACTGAATATGGACCTAGGCAAGAGATTCCAGCACATGCTCCATCCTCACGTGTCAACAAAGTTGCCTGACCAGAGTCAGACTTTACTTCGGTTTAAATGTTGGAATGCATGAGTACATCAAGAAAGAACTTGGACCCTCCATAGCCAACTCTTTTCAATTTTCCTGGTTTCTCAGAGAACCTTAAAAATTCTGAAGACCATAGAGACAAATATTATTATAACATTACAAATATTATCATAATATTACAGAAGCAAAACTACACTAGCTACTAAAACAACCTTAGTAAGACACACTCAGCAGTATAAACAAGAGAGAATATAGTAAGCCTGCCCCTTCCAAATGCTACAGTAGAAGAGGCCAGTCTGAAACATGAGGTCCTGGCAATGCCAGAGCTATGAAGGGACATTGAAAGGCTCCTCAGAAAAGAATATCATTAAATTATGGCCTCCACCAGGTGACTGAATGATGGTACACCACTGATCAGTTCCAAAAGACACCTCTTCCCTTTGTGACCCAGGTAGGGATCAGAAAAATAAAAGGGAATTCACATGCAACCCAGTATCCATTCCCTGTGATGCAGATGATGTGATGTGTACAGGATCTTCTAGCACATTAGTGTGCCCACCCTCCTTCTTTCTTGCCTCATTTGACTGGAGGAGAAACAGTTCGTTGGCATCATCTGAACCTTCACGACAACCTTTTGAACCAACTCATCATGGGAGAAACACCTGCAGTCCAATCCTCTCTAATATTGATGTCAGGCTGACTGCAGGGATAAGGCATTGATTGCATGCAGGTCATGTTTTGGATATTAACTTCCCAGCCAGAGAGCAGAGACATTTTAATTTAAAGAAGAGCTTAGCTTTTAGGGCACCAAATAGTAGCTTCCAGAAGAAAAAGGAAAGAAAGAAGGAAAGGTATACAGAAAGAAAGCAAGAAGGAAAGAAAGAAGAAAGGAAATAAAGAAGGAAAGAAAAGGGAAAAAAACAACTTTGCCAAGCCTCTACTATGTTCCAGCTTGATCTTTGGGTCTAGTGCTGAAAGCCAACACCTGACCAAATGCTGGAATCCCAGCAGCCATATGAATCCAGACAAGTCACTTAATCATGCTGTGCTTCCATCTTCTCATAGGAATAATGCACAGCTGCTTCACTGGGCTAATGCAAAGCTGATTTCATTAGCATTCACAAACTGCTTTCTGCTCAGCAGAGGAAAGTATTAGGGAAATGCTAAGAATCTCTACTGCTGGGCTTCTCTTCAGAACGAGCTCTTTTCATAAGTTATGTCCTACCAAGCATGTAAAAATTTCTTAGAACCTTCTTAATCAAGAAAGCAAACATACCCTCATTTGCCAAATGCAGGCTTGTAATTATGTGGAAATGAGGCAGAAACAGCACATATATGCATTAACATTGACGTGATCAAGAGATAACAGCACCATTAATATATCCTCTTGGAAATGACAGTTTTCAGCCAAACAATTGGAAAATCACAAGTGGGGCTCATTAAACGTTTTCCTTTTCAAAATAAATTAGACAAAGAGGACAATGCTGCAGTAGCTCAAGGGAGAAAAGGAGCAGACGTGCTTAAATGCACTAAATGCATTCTAAGGTGTCCATTCAAATGGACCTATGGACCCAGGTACCCAGAGCAGACATTCTATGGACTGCTGGATAGCTGTAAATAACCAGCTGACCTTGTGCGAGCTTCTTCACCTGCTTCAGACAGAAAAATCTGTCAGTAAAGCTACAAAAGGCACGTGCTACTCAGTAATCGCTGTCACCAAGGAATGGTATGGGATCAGGAAGGCAAGCAGCAGAACTGGGCATAGGAACAGAGCAGTCCATAAAACACTTGCCATTACAAACACAGGTTACCTGAAGGAAAGCACTGGGCAAACACCTAAACCTGTGTTGGGCTTCATTGAAAAGTCAGGGTAAAATATATTCCACTGTCAATCTGTAAAACTGAAGATGTTCCTAATCTTATCAAAGCATTCACACATAAACAACTTCATAACATGCTACCATATCCTGAATTAGTTTATTTTTCTTCTTCTTTTTATGATTTCTGTTTTGGGTTTGGGGGGTTTTTTTGTTTGTTTGTTTGTTTGGGTTTTTTCAATTACAACAGCTCTATCTTTCCAATTATCACTTTTCAGCATTACAGGTCAGCATTCTAATTCCCATCATCTTCAACTATGTTGACACTGGGAAATACAGAAACAATCCCATTGGTGTTTCTTTACTTACAAACTTCATGAAAAACAGCCTGACACATACTGATTCAGATACAAATGATTCTGCCATACATACTGTCAAATCAAATGCCTTGGAGTCATTTCAGCTGCTACAGATGGTAAAATAGGTTATCCTTATAATTAATCACAATTTCATAAGTTTCACCTTGCACCAGTTGCCTCCTGTGCCATCCATGTACATGGTGAGAGCACTCTGGTTCTGAGTCCTCCATGTTCTCTCATCAGCCAGTTGCAGACAACAGTAAGGTCTCCTCTGAACTGTCTCTTCCTATAAATATTTTAGTTAGCAAACAGTAGTAAGACTTCCAGTGCTTTTTAAACTATTTGAGCCTATACGAAAGAGGGTGGACTTCCATTGTTTTGGTTACTATTGTAAACAGAGGTGACCATTCTCTTCCAAAAACAACATATTTGATATTTCACTGTGTTACATATAAGACAAAGGACTTTCATTTTACCAATGGTTAAGATGGGATTAGGTTAAACAAATGCAAAGCACTTGGATCATTTTCTAAAACAAATTAAGGATCCAGTATATTTTATTAGATCTGAGAAATACAGGATATTTCTCTACACTAAAAATTATATTGCTTCTTTTGGGTGATATTGGTACAGAATTTGTATCAGCACTGTCTGGTATATTTAAAGTTCCAACATGTTGTAAAGTAAAGCTTTAATTATATTCTTGTCATTCTACCATTGTTGATCTACCACATGGATCACTGTATTAAGTCACCGAACAGAGACATGACATTGGCAAATAATACTGGTGGGGAGCCCTGGCAAAAAAAAATCACCTTAGTTACATTAATAAGCTTTCCCTATAAGGCAAACTCATCTCAAGCTGCTGCAGTCTTAATTTTTAATTTGTTTGGAATCTGTTTTGATTTTCTGTCTCCTGTTAAATATAATTCTCTTCTGGGCTCTGTTTTATACATTGATTTTTGCAATTGCATGCATATTACATTGGGACCCAAATCCACAGTTCGCTAATATAGGTTACACAGAAAAATTCAGACAAATAATCCCTTTTTTTTTTTTTTAATTAGAGAAATACTTTGCCTCTTGAAAAAGGGTGGAACTTAGAATAGTTACAGCACCATTTGTTCCCACAGTCAAGGATATACATCAGGAAGCAATGGACTGTTGACTTCTTAAGAGTATACTAAAAAAAGACTTCTCTCTGGACTATACTTTGTATTGGAGGAACTTATAGTCTAATGAAGTGAAACTATTATTTTAAATAGCTGTGCTCTAGAGTAGCCATCAGTGCTGTACTGAGAATACAGAGAATCTCCTAAAAATCTCTGCTGCACAGGCCTCATCACTAATGCAGCACATGATGACTTTTTCCTCTTAAATAATCACAAGTGGGTCTGATATTTTTATTCCAAGCAGGGTAATTTTTACTGATTTTTATGGCTACTAGGTAAGTTTTAGCATGTATTCATCTCAAAAATACATGCAGAGGGCAGAAAGACCATTACCATGGCACAGACCTGATTTCTATTCCTGGCCAGTCCTTTAGTGCTTTCTGGAAAATGCAGCTGCAGACAGGGGCAAAGTCTCCTAGCCCTGCTCTCAGCTCGGTTACCTGTGTCAGCACAGCACATACTCCAGCTAGCCCAGTTGTATTCTCTCTCAGCAGAAGCTCCTCCAGCTACCCTTGTCTTCAACTGAGATGTAAGAAGGCAACAGCTCTGATGATTATAATTCAAAATTAACTGGGCTTGAGACCATCTCATTTGTAAGGGGCAAATATTAATAACTACTTTTTGGTGGTTTGCCAGCTGAAGTCATTCAGAGCTTATAGAAGTGCTTAGTGGGTATAAAATAGAGAACAATACATAAACGTTGAGAACCATTAAAGTGGATTTTGGTTTTCGGTGTTTTGCCTGTTTTACATAAAAGCAATTAAGAATTCTGGCTACCAGCTGACAATTTCTGCTGCTAGAAAATGCTGTTTCAAAAGCAATGAAATCTTTTTACCTAAACACTCTTCCTTCACTCCCTTTACTCACAGGGTGTGATACAGCAATTTTGATCCTCTCATTCAGTTCAAACAAATATTTTCAATCAAACTTATTTTGTAATAGACAATGAGAATATTGTCAAGGACAAGAGTCTCCTTCCTGTTTCTGCTCTCCCCCTCCAGTTTATTCCTACAATGAAAATGCCACAAGATAGATACCCATGGTACTATTCCACTAATATTATGAGACTTGGTTTCCTTTCTCTCAGAAAAATCCAGCTGATTAGAGCTGGATGCACACCAGACTGGTTGCTTTCAAAACAGTCAAGAAATAGCCTGACAGTTTGTTTGGGGCTTGCTGTTGGTGGATTTTTGAGGGAATGAGGAAGAGCTCCCTTCTTATCCCTCTTCAAGCAGAGCATAATCGGTATGGTCTTCTGATATACTGCTCATTGTTTAGGTTTACTTATCACATTGACCAAGGAACCTGGAGTAGTTCAGGTACCCTCATTGTATTCTCATTTTCATTTCAGACATTGCCTTCCCCATCATCTCAGATGGAAGAAAGCAGAGCAGTCACTGTGATGTGCTACTCTGCCATTGCTCTGACTGCTTTGTACATTTGTTAAGAAGATGGAGTCTTCTATTGCTTCAGCAGAGTGATCATTTTTGTGCCTCATTATTCCAAACCTTTTCCACTTCATTATAAAAACACCATTTGCTAGAGCTAAGGTAAGTAGCACAATAGCATTCCAAGGCAGCATGAATTAATCAATACAGACTCTACAGCTGAGAAGTACAATGTCACTCTCGCTGGAAAGGTGCAGGTCTCAATTCAAGCTGCTCTCCATCATCCTAATTAAGCACTTTATAACTCATCTACCAAAGGGATCAGCTCCCAGGTATAAAAACAAACACCTCTGTTGAGAAACAGATGTGAATATAACTGAAGTAAAAACAAAATAACCCATCTGTAGAAGAAAAAAAAAGAAAAGAAAAAAAAATTGCAGTCAAACAGGTTAGTCCCTACTCCATCTAGAACAGTTAGGCTTGACCCATACACACCTGGTATTTTCTGTACAGTATTCTCAAGTCTCAGGGTCAGTTGTTTGATCCAGTAAGAAGAAAGGAAACCAGGGCCAAGAAAGGTTTGCTATCTATACTTTTCACTGCCTAACACCCCATCCTATTGCCAAAGAGCACACTCAGCTTGCAGCCTGGCACTCACTAGAACTCAAAAAGACAGATTTTTATTTCTAGGGCCACGATTGAACCAGGAAGCTGTCAAGGTTTAAGGCTTATTTCAGCTTCACTGAGTGACCTGTGTAGGTTCTACATCAAACATCCAAGTCCATTTGTACTTACAAAAATTTGACTTTTTCTCTTAAAATAGGTTACTGTGCTCCACTGTGTCTTGTGAGTGGAGATAATTTCTACCACCCACCCAGAGCAAACCAGACCAGTGGGAGCCAGCAGAGCCCTGGGTTAATTGCAGTAGGAGCTAATTACCAAGCTCCTGTACAGCCCCACCAACAGTCATCCTTTGTCACTCAGCCCTTCTATCCATGCAACTTGCAACTCAGCCTCTCGAGGTAAGAGAGCAAGAAAGCCAGTCCTGGTCCTTTCTACTTTCAATACATTATTTTAAGATGTAGAAGAGGTCAGACTCAGGGACTGTAGTCAAATACTCTTTCTAAATGCATGATTAGGAAAGTAGCCCCAGTCCTTCAGAGCAGAAGGGGTTCCTCCCTTCCTGCAGTACCGCAATACAGTCATCTCCTTCAGAAGGGACAGAGGCACTAACGAGGAGTCACCACTCACCTATTTGTGCATCACCACGCTGAGGGCGAATCTGCCATACACTTCTACCTCCACTGATCATACAGGAAAAAGCAGACAAATGAGAAAACATAATTTCTCCTGTTACTCCCAAATCTCTTATCTATTCTGCAGTCAAGCACTAAAGCAAAGGTTTTCAAGCAGGAGCCAATTTTTTCATTAAAAAGAGGTCTCGCTCAAGTTGCTTTTATTCAGCTGTGCCCTGTACAGATCTAGTTTGGGGTCTTTTAGAAAGCACTGCAGAGCTGACAGAGGTAGAATAAATGCTTTTAATAAGGAAATTTTGTGCATTTTGATAATTTACTTTGAGGGAATCCTCCTCATGGATGAGGACTAATACTGTGCCAAGAGCTTTATGCATCCAACACTGCAGTTCATTCTGCATCATGCTGATAGTTTTCCACTGTAATTTAATGCATGGGATTTTATCATCATTCTTTTAACAGCAGATATCAAGCAGTCACAATGAAATGGCTTACAACATCTCCTACTGGCAAGAGTTTAGATGTCTGCTTGAAAGGCAGCTGGAGTTAAAATATGACAGGCAGTAGGCTAACCATACCTTAACAAAGGATGAAGCTTTCAGACAGTTCTTTCTCTCCCAAAACACAGTCAGCTCCTCTGGGGTCTGCTTTGCCTATATGTTATAAAGGCTTGCAACATGGTACTAATCCAGCTCTTCGGTCTGTCTCGGAACCGAGATGGTGCTGGGTGCAGGCTTGGGAAAGGGCAGCACTCTTGACTGAGTTGAGGCTGGCTGGCTGTTATTTACTTCCTCCTTCAGAAAGATCTTTGCTTAAAAACAAATGTAGTCAAGACAACATTCCACTGACCACCTGACAGGTGGAAAGCAATTGAGCTTTAGAGACCATGCCCCAGAGAAGTTTCATTTTCTTCAGTTTCTAAGTCCATCTAAAACAAGATCCAGTAGAAACTCAGTCACTGCCCTGCTTTCCTCCACAGAGTTAATCCTGAAGGAAGTTGTACTGGTTTTGCCTGGGGATGGCTAAATTTTCTTCACACTGGCTAGTATAGGGCTATGTTTTGGATTTGTGCAGAACACAGAGTTGATAATATAGAGATATTTTTGTTATTGCTGAGCAGGGCTTACACAGAGCCAAGGCCTTTCCTGCTGTTCACACTGCCACACTGGCAGGGAAGTCAGGAGTACATGGGAGGTTGGGAGGAGAAACAGCTGGGACAGGTGACCCAAACTGACCAAAGGGATATTTCAGACCATATGATGTCATGCTCAGTATATAAACTGGGAGGAAGGATGAGGAAGTGGGAGACATTTGGAGTGATGGTGTTTGTCTTCCCGAGTCACTGTTGCACATGTTGAGGCCCTGCTCTCCTGGAAATGGCTGCACACCTGCCTGACCGTGGGAAGCAGTGGATTAATTTCTTGTTTTGCTTTGCTTGGGTGCACAGCTTTTGCTTTCCCTATTAAACTGTCTTTAGCCATGAGTTTTCCAGCTTTTACCTTTCCAATTCCCTCCCCAGTCCTACTGGTGGGGAAGCAAGCAAGCTGCTGCCTGGGGCTGGGCTGCTGGCTGAGGTTCAAACATGACAGAAGGATCTATTTCATCAGATGAGAAACAAGCCCCAGTTCTCAGTTTCCTCCAGTAGTTTCCTGTTCTACAGCTGAAGTAAGCTCCAGATTTTTCTACCAGTCCTCAACTTCCTAGTACAGACACCATTGTATTCTTGTCTCTCCAGCATACTTTTCAAAACAGTAAAACCTTTTTACTTCCTCCCCCTTAAAAATGGAGGTTGGACTTGTGGAAGTCACCACTTCTGTTGGTATTGTCTAGAGTAATGTTGCATTATTGCATCTGCTTATCTCAAGCATTTTTGTGGCTTTTCGCATTTCTTTTAGCACCGCTGATAGTGCCACGTCTGGGCAATAACCCCTCATACCTGACTGTGAGTACTCATCAACCCAGCGTGAGCACAACATGCTGGAACAATGTAAAAGGAGGGAACAGAGCTCAGTATGCAAGAGCCCTTTGCAAGAGGCTGCTCCACTGCACAGCACGGACACACATACCCCATCTATGGTTGGCAGGGTCAGCTCCCCAGTTTCAGCCTGGGAAGGATCAGAGGCACAGCAGCATCTCCTCCCGCCGTGATGGGCTGGCCATGCACACACACAGCCCTGACACCTCCTGAGCAAATATGCTTTGCTTTGCAAGCGCAGAACGGCAACTTCCTCAGCTGAGGGAAATGTGCTGGGTTTACTGCAGAGCTGAAGGAGTGCAGACAGGCGCACAGCCTGTGGCTGCCTGCCAGCACATAGAATGGAGGCTGTAAATGCACAGCACTGTCCTCCCACAGCTGAGATGCCAGGGTGACACCGCAAAGGCAGAGAGCAGGGGCGGGCTGGGACCAGCACAGCCCACTTGGTCTGAGAACAGCTCACAGAGGGATCGCCTCAGCCACAACAGGCCTTCAAGTGGCAGTCTGAGCAACCCTGCCCTGCAAATGGGAGGCATCTATGGAGCCCATTACTACTCAAGGACACGCAGGCATAACAAGGCAAGATATCTATCCTGCTGGCGACGTGCTTCCTGATGCTACACAGCATCAGAGCTACTGAGCTGAAATCCAGTTTTAATCCTTTAGTAGAGTGAGTTCACCAAAGTTCAAAAGGGAGCTCTCTGTCATTGTTACAGACCTCATCTCCTGAGACAAGGTGAGGCAAGTAAATCAAGAGAAGTATCATTACTAAAGCATAGGAGAAATTGGTGTATTGGGGCTGAGTTGGTTTTCTAACTACAGCTTTGATTCCCCTATATTTCTCAAGCCTGTCTCATCTGTCAAGCTTTCCAAACCAGCACCATTTCAATGTCTAGCTGAGCGATAAACCTTCCACAATTCCTCATTCAGCTTCAAGAAGCACTACACTAAAAACTGTGGTGCCACATGGAGCAAACAGATAGTTTAAGTTTAGTGCTCACTCTAGCTAACCGTCATTTATGTTAATAGACATTTTTGTTCCTTGGATTTAATCTTCCACTGTTTGCTTTTTTTGTTTGTTTGGTTGAGGCTTTTTTGTGGCATAAATCTGGACAAATTTTTTCCCTTACAATTTAGAATACTCCTCTTTCTCAGATAATAAGAGCAGAGAAAGACAATCAAAAGCAATTGAATTACCATAGTATAATGAGCTACCATTTGTCAGGGGAGCCAGAGTGACTATTTCCTTGCACGTAGCAGGAAAACAACAGAAAGACTTGAGGAGGGTGATCAAAGACAGTATATTTAATTCTGCATTTGCAGAGGCTGGTAGAGCACTGTCAACCACTTGCCTTCAAATCTCCATCAGCTGCAATCTCTTGTCTTTACTCCACATTTTCATTTCAGCCTTTTCTGACTCTCCCAACACTGGCTACTCCAACCAGATCCTGCTGAATTCCCCACTGACCTCTGAGTGCTGGACACAGATGTCTTCCTGACCAATAGATGTGTCTGGACCACCAGCATAGGGAAGTGAAGAGGCTTGCCTGATGTCCTGGGAAGCCAGAAGGTAGCTCTGCAAGAGACATTTTCACATTTCTTATGCCTCCTTTTCCTCACATCTGGATTGAGAATAACTATGCAAAACACCCTGAGATCCTTCTCTAGAGAAGGAAGCGCATAAATGTGACATCTTATATGACTGCAGCATATATACATTTCAAACCTACTAAAACAAAAAAAATCATCCTTTCCTTTCCCATAGAGGGCTAAGGGTTCAAAAGAAATAGTTTTAGCAATGCTGGGTGCAATATTAGTTCAGATACATGAGTTGAATCCATATGGCATATTAACGATTCCCAGCAAGGAAACAATTTCAGAAACTATTCATTTAAGCAATAGCTTCATTCTATCTAAGTACTGGAAGAAATAAAGGTTCCTACACACCCAGTAAAATAGATGAGGAAATGGCATAGTATGAAAATCAGAAAATAGGAGACAGATGTCAGAGTTCCAAGGAATAGAAAATAATATATTTATTTTTCCTATTCCAGCTTTGTGTGCATGAAGGGGCACACACAGACCTGATTTGGTTTCCAACACAGTATTCAAAGAGAGGGGCTTGTGCTCCCCCTAGGAGAACACAAGGTGAAAGAGAGGGGTGTTTCCAACACAGGTGGTGATGCAGAGGACCAAAAAATCACATGCCTGCAGCAGGGGTAAATAATCCCCTTCCTCTGGAAAGCAGCCGGACTTGCCTCAACACTAACCCTTTAGATATTCTGCTACTGTTTTGAAACTGATATAATAGAAAAGTTTGTGGGTGTTTTTGTATCATATTAATCAGAGCTGGATTTAATCCAGGGTGAAGGGCAAGCATTCTCTACTCAGACAAAGGGCAATAGTGACCTGGAGCTTTTTCATCTCATTACCATCAGATCATCCCACCAGTTACATCAGCACTACACAGAGACTGAGGTTTTGTCCTGGCTCCTGTTATCCAGCATTTATGTAGACTTTAATACTGCAGTATCATTTCCAAAAAAGGCTAAGTTGTCACAGGCAGGAATAATCACTTCTCTCTCCAGGAGGATATATGCAGATTGCTGGGGAGTCATAAACAACATAAACTACACCAAATCAGTGCAATGCTTTACTTTGTTCAACTTACTGTTGAAGCATCCTATTTGGCCACATATGGAGGAAGGTACTGGGCCACTGCTCTTTAAGGAATTTATATCTATCACTTTTCTTAACAGAAACAAAATATCAAAAAACTCTAAGGCATTCAGAAAGCCTACAGTGCATCTGGCACTGCTCTCTGAATGCAGCACTGTTAGTGCTTTACCCTGTCCCATCACACGTGTTGGGTGTACTCACATGAGGTGTGCTTTGAACACCAGGTACTTCTGGGATCACCTTAGATATTTCTCTTGTTCAAGCAATTCTGCAGCAATGCCTTGCTCAAAAGTATTTTAGCCCTGCTGCCACCTCATGAGACTAAACAGATCAGCAGTATCCCCAGAGTCTGCAAAAGTGGTGTTTGTTCTAAGAGAATGTACAGAGCTTCTGATAAGCACTGAAGCTTCCTCTGTCATTGACCTCAGGGAGGATTAAAACCATTGAACATCTTGCAGAGAATTCTGTCTCTGGTCAGGCAGGTTCTGGGGGAAGGCATGCATGTGTCACACACAGGAGCCTAGTAATTCACTTGCAATGTCTTTAATGCCATCATTGAAAAGGGAGAGAACATTTTATAAGAGCAACAGAAGTCTGGGTTTTCAACACTGCCTGAAAACTGACAAAAAGCCCTATCCACAGCCCCTGAAAAGGATTTCCTTCAGAAGTTGCAAAGACCTTTCACTTTTCTTTAAAGTTAAAAGAGCCTTCTGCCGTGCCACTTTCATGTTGTGTATTTCACCATCTCTGCTCTGCCTACTCCTTCTGAGGGTTCTCCCTCCTTCCCTTCTCCAGATCTGGGTCCCCTTTGAGCAGCCTTTCTCTGTTCTAGCAGTTGGGAGAGGAAAAACACACTCCTCTCTTCTTATCTCTTCCCATCCCCATCAGCCCTGCTTCCATCTCTGCCAGCAAACCACCAGTGTGAAGCTGCCCTATATGTCGGGAGAAGAACTACTCTGAGTGGTACAGGCTGTATCTTGGGTAGGTGAGAGACAACAGGTGGCCCAGGCTCCCTAGGGCTGCTTCCCAACCCTGCCTCCAGCACAAGGCAGGTCTCCCAGAGCACGTCCTGACGCCTTGGCAAAAGCAGAGCAGCAGGAGCTGGGTGCAGCTGACACCCCATCTAAAAGGATGAAAAATATCATCACTGCTAGTGAGATAGCTTTGCCTTTGTGCTGACTCCTGACATACAGACCTATCAAACAGACTCTGCAAAGTAAAGGCTACCCATACTGCAAAGCTGACTTCTGTAAGCTTCCATTTCCTGTCTTTAGTCGGTAGTTACAGGAATGCTGTCAGTATATTTATGCCAAGAAGTCCAACCATGAAAGGAAAAACTAAAGAAAAAGGACATTGCCAAGGAAAATATGATGTTTCTGAGACTCTGACATAACATGAGTACTGTACATGTTGAATGGTTCTGCTTCTAAATACTCCTGAAGTCAACCCTTAAATATTTTGCAACAAATACAGACTCACTGCCCTATACTGAAAGATTTGCCCAAGCTTTAGAGGTCATACAAAGAGTTACAGCAGAGGGAAGTGAGAGCATTCATCCTACAGAGAAGCATTTCTATTCATCAGAATTACAGGATCACTATTGGCAAATAAAGCAAATCTCTTAGCAGAGAGTTAGGTGACCTTAAAAAGAACATCAACTTCTAGGAAACTTATAAGACTCAAAATTAGTGGGGTTAAAAGTCCTCACAGGCTTTTGTGTCCTTGGTTGCTTCCTTTGAGCCAAGTCATGCATGGAGATGAAGCACTGAGCATATTAATTTCCATGAAATTCACTGTTCTCGCTATATTTCTTACTGATTTGAGTAATTTCTTAGAGCTGTTATTTTTTAGTGATTACAATATTGCAGGAACCCAGCCACAGGGCAGAAGGGACCTCATGGATCACTGAATTCAGCCTCCTTTTCTTGAAGTTGTGCCATATAATCCCACTCACAAGACTTGCAAACTCAGGCTTTGAACCAGCAAGGCAGTACCCAGCACTCTATGGATACAGCCTTCCAACATAATGTCCTGATGCTTAAATGGCTCTGTTGTGGTTTTAACAAGTTTTATAGAATACTTACTGTCTTAACAGCTCTACCTGCAAAGCTCTTCAGAAGATTCTCTGTTAAGACTTACCACAGTAAACCTGCTGACTCCATAATACAAATTCAAAGTAATTCCAGGTCAAACCTTTAATCAAAGAGACCTCTGTAAGCTTCTTCTCACCCTTATTAAAGAGATTTACAAAACCGTGAAGGAGGTTGGAGAGTTACTGATGTGCCATTTAAAAAGGCTCCATTAAGATTTGGGTATTTTTATCTTTTAGAAGAAAGCATTTGCAGATTATAACTCTAAGGAGACAATTATAAGAGCATTCTGAGAGTCTTTTCACTTGATCTATAAGGGGGAGAAATGGTATAGCAGAGTATAGGAAAGAAAATACACTGCCTAAGCCATTTTTCTTGAATAGGATCCTAACTAGCCATGTCACAGCTGCAGTGAAGTGTCTTATGTTCCTGTGATTTATTACTATAAGGATCACATCATCTGCCAAAGTGTGCTTGTAAGAAATTAAATGGTTTCCAAAGGAAACATTAGAATAAGGCAGATTTTAGATTTGCATTTTTACCCTGATTACTGTCTGTGAAGCTCCTTTGAAAACTTTTGTATCAAGCAGAAATACAAAATTATTGTCAAATGCAGTTTGAATTTGGGAAGGTTTCAGGAAGGAAGCCCAGTTAACCACAGAAAGAGATGAAGAGACTGTTTACAGAAGTGAGAATGCAGAACATTACTGAAAGAGAAAGGAAGTGGCAAACTTCCAGCATGCTGCGCCTTGGACCCGACTGCTTTGTGTCTGACACGATGAGTTGTTCACAGGCCTGAGTTATTCTGGTACCCTTTTAGCTCAACCTTGGACACTCAAATAAAGTGTAAGTAACAAGTTAAGTGTTTGATCCTGCACTCCCAGTTCCCTTTCATTTCCAGTTGAGGAGGGAGAACAATATTAAGACCTATATAGTGTCATTCGAGACAGACATCCAACCAGAAAAATCACTAGAGAAGAAAACTCCCACAATTAGCCTAGGTACTGCAAACAGACAATTTGGGACCACAGCAGAAAGTGAAGAGCAATATTTTCATTGATCTCAATAGTATCTGACACCTTCAGAGTCAGCCTTTCAAAACTCTTGTTTGCATATGTGTTTCTGCCAACTTGTGTCGATCTCTCAGTTTCAAAGGGAAAGAAATTTAACCTCACAGTATTTGTTCATAGCTGCAAGACTGCTCTGTTTTCCTGCTGTAAGTCAGCAAAACTGAGTGCAACTGTAAAGAAGTCTCAACTCTTCCATTAGACCTTGGGAACATACTATATGAGTCTATTACACCTCTTTTTTGTCATTAAAGTGTGGAAAGAGCCAAAACAAAATACAAACAGATGGAAAAGGAAAAGTATATAATAACCTAAACAGATTGGCAGGCTGTAACTCTGGGTGTTCTCTGAAGAATGAGCAGAAGTTTACTACTACTAACAGGCCAAACAAATGTCTTGGTCAATATTGATTTGACTCATGTTGCACAAAACACCAAAACAGCAGCCATGAGGAAGGACTGACATCTTGCTGGCCTAAAGAGGTGGCTGGATTTTCAGATGTGTCAGGAAGTTGCTGATGGTAAGCTACACTTGTCCCAAATAACATGCATTCTGTAGAATAAATGCACTTTCCTAAACTACTGCAAATTTCCTTGGGGAGACAGGATCACATTATGATGAAGTCCACCAAATTTGGTTTCGAACTATAAAATTTCAGAAGCAGGCCATAAGAATCCCTCCAGGTATATGGCATATTTCTCTTCCTATGTGTTACTTCTACAGCCTCATTCCAAAACCATGTACCAAAGCCTTTTCCTCATGCAGAGAAGCCAGGTAACACATGACAAACCATGGAAAATATTTCTGACAGCTTCTTTGACAGATGTTCAAGACATGCTGTCGACACTGTATTTTTTTTACCTGTTTGGGATTAATAATTAAAACTGACTCAGCATTGAGAATCTTCTAACTTTGTTCTGATCAGGAAAAATCGTGTTCAACTATGAGATGACTAGTATCATTAAAATTCTATTTCAGAGAACTGCAGTTAAGTGATAGTTTTGCTCTTCAAATTAGGAGAGAGAATTAATAATTGAATCCAAAGACCTAGTTATATATACTTGGTGGGTTTGTTTCATAATAAGAAGAATGACTTGAGAAGAAATCCATTAAAATTTTTAGTATTCCCAAGCTAGTCTGATTCGAAGTTTTTCCATTAAGTAGCACAGTCATAATGGCATTAAACTACTTAAGCAGCAAAAACAGCACATAATTATCACTTTTAATTTAATCTTTTAGAGTGCAAATAGATACTGTACATCACTGACAATTCACATTCCTAAAGAGATTTTTCTATTCCTTCATAGCAGTTTCACATCCTCTTGTACTGATATGTGACCCAAGCATGTATAATTTTCTCCTCAAGAAAAAAGTCCTCAGAATAATGAGATAGCAAAATTAAGCCCAGAGGTGTAGCAATCAGCTACTGCTTTATTTACCTTAAAATAGATTTTTAGATATGAGCAGGAACTAGGGCACCATTACCCATGTCCCAGCCTATCAGCATCCCAAACTGTGAGTGTAATCTCCGAATAATGAGCATTTTAGATATTGCACATATTAAAAAAAAAAAGTCTCACATAGAAACTATAAAGTACGTGGAAGTTCTGCAGAAATGAGGGGAGAAGAGAGAAGGCTATGCAGCACATCTCACCCCCTCCCTTGCCTCTCAACAGACCCCACTCTATTTACCACCTGGGACATCCTTCCCATGGGAATTAGGAAGTGTGACATATCTGTAGCTGCACCCCTGCACAGCAGAGGCAATGCATCCTCGCAGGACTGCTGGGAGGTGCTGCTGGTGTGAACAGAAGAAATATTCCCTTCACACCACTGCCATCCTCGGTGCCAGCCCTGCTCAGAGCCAGACTCCCTCAGGTGCCCTTCTCCTGGTGCCCCCTCCCACACAATAAAGTCTCTGGCACACTGTAGATACAGTCACAGTGCTAAGGAGCAGTGGCACCTTAGCACTGTGCATTTCTATATGTTTGCTAAAGGGTTCCATAAAGGCCAATAAAAAGCAGAGCACGGGAGAGCTGTGGATTAGGTGTTGACAGCGAAGCCTCTGCAAAAGGCTGCAGCACAGCAGCTGCAGTAACAGAAGGCTGTGCAAGTCAGAAGTCTAAATACAGCCCACTGTTTTCAAATCAAACTGAAAGAAACCAGGCAGCAAGCTTGAACAGGCCAGGCTGAGCCCCTGTGAGGCAACACAGCACTGTCAACATCTATTTGAAAGAGAAAGAGGCTGAAATCTGACACATTGCTGATCTCAGACAGTAATCTCAGACCTTGTGCACTATCCTTTCTTGCCTGCAGTCTGTGCTACCCCCTGCTCCCGAGCTATTGGCACAGTTCACATCCCTGCTTCCCCAGAAAGCATAAAGCTTCTGCACATGATTGCAGCGCTGGAGTGACAGCATCCCCTTCTACACAGAACAGGCTCTATTTCGAGGGTCCTCAGCTGGCAGGTGAAGATGAAACGGTTCTTTCCACACCCCAGGATCGGGCATTTAATGTCCGTGGTACTCTCTGATAAAGCACAGATCTACAGTGGCAGCACAGGGTTCTGAGTTCTCTTCTAACGTCTTTAGTAATTCCAGTTTGTTGCAAACACGTATCCAGCAGATATTTTTGGCTCTGCACACACAACTCAGAAATCTACTCTTTCAGCATTGGTATAGGAAAGCAAATGTCTGCTTGGAGAATCTGATACTTCAAAACCTCGATTTCTTTGGCAAAATAGAAGGATGTCAACATTTGTTACAAGAAAGCATCTCATGGAAGCTACTGACATTCAGGCCTGTCAAATGCTCTACTTTCATCCTTCCTCTTTCTCCTCTTCCCTTAGTGGGTTAATATCAACAGAACTTCACAGATCTTTCCATCTAGTAACAATAACCACTCACCATAAGCCCTTTTACAATAAACACTATGCCAGAAGCTTTTCTTTCTCTCCAGGTTGAACATCACCAAACCAAGGCAATGTCATAAGATTTTCTCAGAGACCAGATCAGAATTCCTGTAAACCAAAACACAAGCCTAGTCCTGTGTTCAGGCTCCACAAACTGTCCATAAATCACATCAAGGCAATGCCAGAAGAGCAAGGTTCCCCTTCTGGCTTCCCTGTGTGCCACAGGGTTGTCTCTGTCACTGCTGCTCACAACGGTCCTTCTTAATTATGCAATCTGACCCTGAAAAGTCATAATTTGAGACCATAATTTTCTGCAGAGGGCCTTTTTCAAATAACCCCAGACTGACAAAACCAAGCTCCTTAAAGATGCAGCAAAGTCACTTCATCACTGTTTCATGCATTTTATTTTAAAGGCCTATTAAGAACCCATTCTTTCGGGTAGAATGCTATTTTCATCTCCACTTTTCTCTTTTTTTCCTTTGGGAGCATGAAAATAAGATTTCCCTATCTCTGTCTTTTTTTTCTTGTCTGTTTCTATTTGATCAATGATGATTCTTTTTTTCCATGCTTCTAAGAGAGTTGACATTAAAATGCCTAATTCCTATTCTCTTTCTGTTGTATTTGTGTGTCAGAGTCATTCACAATGATGTCAGCTCAGCTCTGGGCATTGTCTCTGCTAGTTCAATTCCAGCTGAATTGCTGGAGCTAGCAGGACATTAGCATTCACTTGATTGATTCAACATATCCAGAGAATCAGAGAGGTTTTGTATTCAACTACACACATGAGAAACTGAAGAACTTATTAAGCAATCCAAAGTTGGTAAGTTCTTTTGGAGTCACATATGTTTTGCTTCTCACATATTTTCTTGTGCTTGAGGGCATTATGTAAATAACAGCCATTTAAACTCCAAGCCCTTCCTTAACAGTGCTTATGGAAAAAAGAGGAAAGTGATTTAAAACTATTGTTTAACATAGTTAATCAATTTAACAGTAATTCCAGCATTTGGTCCAACAGCCAGAGAGAACACTTTTTCTAAGGCAAATACTTCAGCCTGAGTTCTAAAAGTAGTATTAATTATAAAGCCACTTGTTGGATTTAAAACTTTCTTCTTATGTCCAGTGCCTACCCCTGTAACAAGATCTTGGTGTTGTATGTGGCTCGGGATGCATGTGACCTACAAAGAGTTCATATCTTTCCAGATTCCAGATTTTGAGTGTGAAAACAAAGTGAAGAAGAGGATACAAGACAAAAATTTCAGAAGAGGTGGCTAAAATTTGTCTCAGGAATCAATCTTTCTCCAAAAGAAATGTTGAGCTGAGCAGGTTCCCATGAAGTGAATGAAGAAATCTGTCTTTATCTTCCCAAGAACTAGAATCTCCACCTGACTATTTTATGACTTCAGGACAGGGATTCCCAAACATTCCAACAACAGGACTGAAGCCCTCTGCAGACAAGTTTGTTCAATTATGCCCTTTATGGGCTGAATGAAACAATGGAAAGACTGGATATATAAGAGAACAGTAACAGCTGGCCTCTTAAAAGCCCTTCTCCTGCACTGTCTCTGTTTGCTTCAATGGGCTTTCAGCTATTCAAAATGAGAGTTTGCAACCTTCAGACCATAACCACACTTGACCCCCTAAGCTGATAGAATCAGATGGACAGGTAGAACAGGGTGAAGTCAGCTGTCCCAGTTCAAACTTGCCTTTGTATTACTCTTAATTCCAACAGTATTTTCGGATTAGGTGTTCTTTCTATATGACATATAGCTCATCTGGTGTTTTAATTGCTCAGAAACACCTGCAATAGCTCTCCCCAGGCTTCAGTTACCTGTTCTGAGTGTGACTGTGCAGCTCTGGCCCAGCCTCCCTCCTGCACACATACACAACAGAGAGACAGATGAGTCTGCTTCTGAGACAGTGGACACTCATTTGTGATCATTAACAAGCAGTCCCCGTAAAAGATGACAACTCATGTATCAGCTGAGACATTTCACATTAATTGGAACAAAGTTCCTATCAAATATATTTTGATAATAGCCAATCTCTCAGGGACATTTTGCACCACACAGTGAGAATGTGTTTGATGTTTTTCCTTGGAGGCAAGAAAGAGCACTAGAAGGTAAATGCAGCTGCAGCCAGCAAGGAAAGACAAACAGAAAACAGCAGGAAAACAGCTGTCTGTGGAGACAAGCAACGAGCTGCGGAGCTCATCAGCTATGTCAGCAGCTCAGATCCTGGCACAGGTCTGCAGGTTCCAAAGGCTGCTATTTTTCTGGAGTGTAGTAGAGACCCTATGAAGGATCAGTAGGAAGTAGGGGACAAAACTGCCCCTAACAAACTCTTCCATGGACACCAAGTCAATACTCAAAGCTGAAATCTGGCGATATTCTGTGCATACATGACTGCATGTTCTAATACAAAACTAATGCAAGGCAATTTGTGGTGGTCTCAGAGTTCTCCTGGTTCATTCCTACCATGTGACTGAGCTTTCCTCACTTAACTTCCATCTTAGATCTGGCCCTTCCTCAGCTATGACATTGGGCTGGTTCCCAGCCAATGCTGGAATTTGAGATGGATGGTTTGCAGGAGTACATATGTGTCTAAATGAGCTCCAGAATACTTAACAATGGCTGTTGTGATACCTTATGCATTTCTACGCCATTCCAGTCCTTTTAACACCACGCAACAATTTCAAGCAACACAGAAGCCAGAGAGTCTCTCTGGGTTTCTAACATACTTTACATGCTGCTTAGACTTTCTCTTCACTGATCTGCTGCTGGATAAAACCAATGTTGAAAAGACATTAAAGTGACAGTCAAGATCTGTAGCTACATTAGTCATTCTGTCAGAGCTCTGGAAAGAACCTCACTGAAGTCATGCAGGAAAATAATTTGTTGAAGCATCAGCTGAAGCAATGAGTTGCAACTCATTCAAATCTCTCTAAAGTACATGATCAAGCAAACTGCTGAAGCCCTGAAAGCCACAATTGATTCTGCAAACAGGAGATAGGTAAAACAAACTTTGAAATCACCTCCAGTCTCTGGTGTGTGATAACAATCTGAGTGTCCACCTATTTATACTGTAAAAGCAGTCAAGTGGGAAAATATCGGATGAGTGATGTTCCCTTAGTGCAGTGACAGAACTACCCATACAAGCTGACAGTACTTTCCTATCACCATGTGTAATTGGCATTTAGTTCCACTGAATGGAACCAATTCTGGGCATGCACTGATCCAACCAAAGGAACTATTTCGTAGCATTTTTACCTGAACCTCAAGCAATGGTTCCCTGGCCCCAGAAGAGTTAAGCAATTGACAGTCTTACAAATCTTTTTGCCAAAGATAACATTGTTAAACCTTGAAGTCAACAGTACAGCCATGAGCCTAAAAAAACCCTTACCTGAATAACTGTCATTTGAGGAACCCAGACAGATGTCAGAGAATCCAGAGCAGCTCAGCTGTAAATTGACTTAAATATAATCCACTGAGTTCATCCAACCAGGGCATATCTTACAATATAGGGGAAGCCCATATAGGTCTTTATTCTAACCACTGTGTTGGCCTAAGGGTACACTACTATCAGCTAATAAAGAGATAAAACATGTAAAACCTTTTTTTTTTTCCCCAAGAGGCTGGTGGAAAAGCAAGCAAACTCTGGGTCAGTGATGCTCTTTCAAATCAGCTGTCAACTGTAAGTTCTTGAGAGACAATGTGTAGAAAGACATTCTGACAATCTGAAGGTCAGGAATAATTATCACTAAAGAAAAGAAAGAGTTAGTAGAAAAAAAAGTTTTGGCTTTACTCTAAATATTAACTCACCATGTGTGTGTTGTGCTCTGTGCCAGGAGTGGGCCAGTAAGGAGAACAAGTGAGATGTGTTTCAAGCACAGTTTAGTGTATCGGTTTGGAAATTCAGGGCAGTATATCCATGATTTGAACCTAGATATACTTGTAGTATTGTTATACTTGTATATATTTGAATTGATCCTGGATATGGTTTAGCCAGTGCTGATTTTCCTTAACCATGCTGTCCCCATTCACATACATTCTCATTTAAAAGCAATAAGATTGTGCAGGAGCCGGGACCTGCCGACCTTTGGATAACAAAGGAGACGAAGGTACCAGAGAGGTGAATGGACACGGAGTGTGGGGCAGGAGCAGAGGACTGAGGAGGACGAGCGAGACTTGGGCATGGGAGACCGTGAGGCGACAAAAGCCCTGGGGTTCCTTTCTTGGGGGTCCCTCCCTGGAGGCACCAGCTCGGGCTGTTTTTGTGCCACCGTGCCGTGAACACATTCCTTTATGGAACGAGACATCCGAGACTCTGCTATGGGAAACACGGTGTGATTGTGCGAGCGGGGTGTGCAGGGAGCCAAAAGGGGTGCGCGGGGAGCCACGGGGGGTGTGCGGGGAGCCACGAGGGGTGTGCGGGGAGCCCCAGGGGGTG
>JAWWEW010000146.1:9450183-9461185 GCA_035583185.1 Anabacerthia variegaticeps | reverse complement strand
GCCGGGGGCGGAGCGGGGGGCGCCGGCACCGAGCGGGGCAGGTGGGCCCGGCTGCCCGGAGCGCCCCCCGGGATGCGCCGCGTTGCCCGGGCCGTGAGGTGCCCGCGGCGGGCGGGCGGGCGGCGGGGCCGGGGCTCAGGGCGGCCCCCGCGGTGCCCTCGGAGCCGGGATGGGGAGCCCGGTCATTGCCACCGCTTCCACCGGCCCCGTCCCGGCGCGGGAGAGGAGGGAACTGCAGCCGGGTTGGGGAATTGAGGAATGAATTAGAACCGTGCGGACCGTGCGCTTGTTCCTGCGAGTCCTCACAGTGCGTCTCTTTCCTAGGAAAAATGAGTTCTGAAAGCAGCTCCTTCGTGAAGGGCATGGTGCTTGGAGGAGCCTTCTGCGTGTTGGTTACACTGCTGGGACACATTAAGGTGGGGCACGGCACCAAAGCACATCACCACGAGCACCACCACATCCAGGCTCCCAACAAAGAGGATGTCTTAAACCTCTCTGAAGGTGAGCGTGTGGAGCTAAGCAAAAGTATCCGTGTCTACTGCATCATCCTTGTCAAACCGAAGGATCTGGGGCACTGGGCAGCAGCAAAGGAGACCTGGAGCAAGCACTGCGACAAGGCAGAATTCTACAGCTCTGAAAAGGTCAAAGTGTTCGATTCTGTGGCCCTCGACACAAAAGATATGTGGGTGATGATGAGAAAAGCTTACAAGATAACGTATGAACGCTATAAGGATGAATTCAGCTGGTTCTTCCTTGCGTATCCAACAACATTTGCTATTATTGAAAACCTCAAGTATTTCTTACTGAATAAAGACCCCTCGCAGCCTTTTTACATAGGGCACACTGTGAAATCTGGTGACCTCGAGTACGTGGATGGCAAGGGAGGAATTGTCCTAAGCATCGAGTCACTAAGACGACTCTCCCGTGTTCTTGAAGACCCCGACAAGTGTCCGGAGCAGGGTGGTATGATCTGGAAACTCACAGAGGACAAACAGCTGGCAATCTGCCTGAAGTACACGGGGGTGTTTGCCGAGAACGCGGAGGACTCGGAAGGAAAGGACGTCTTCAACACCAAGTCCGTGGGTACCCTCATCAAGGAGGCCATGTCCACCCACCCGCAGCAGGTGGCAGACGGCTGCTGCTCCGACATGGCCATCACCTTCAGCGGGCTGGCCCCCAACCACATGCACGTGATGATGTACGGGGTGTACAGGCTGAGGCCCTACGGACACACCTACAGCGACGCTCTTGTCTTCTTGCCCCCGGAGGGCTCGGACAACGACTGAGGTGCAGCCAGGGGAGGCTCATCTCACAACACACTGTTGGTACTGACACGTTCTGGTACTGCTGTACAGGTTTTTTTGCACACTGAGGGTTGGGAAAGCTCTTAATTTCAAAAGTGGAAGGAGAAATTTTTTTCTAAATCTTTTATACAGAAATGCTTCTGGCTTTTGACAGTGCTGGAATGAAATGACAAAAAGAAGTTGTTAATGTTTATAATGAAAGGGAATTAAGTTTATAGGGGGGGTTTGTACATGTAAATATTTATTAATGAAAATCCAAATGAACTTTAGTCTACTCTTACAAATATATTTTTGCAAGACTTTGATTCTTTCAGTTCTTCCAGGCATTTCTAGAATGTCTTTATATCTTTCTAAGATGTACCAATAAAACTGACTACAGATTCAGTCTCGAAGACTAACTTTAAGCTATTTCTTTTACACTGAACTACACAATAGCTTGAGCTACAGTTTATGCAGCACCTGCTGGTTTGTGAACAGCCTCCTAACCCAGTAAGGAATCAGCAGGAAGCAAGGTTGCAAGTAATCTTTTAGGAAGTTGCAGCACAATAGTATCAAGTGCCCTTTGGACTGCTGTTTCTAAGCAAACAAAAGAAAGAGGTAACTGTATTTGAGTAAGTATTAACATGGTCAGGGAGCCTGTTGGCACAAGAGTAATTGCTCATTTAAAATCCCACTCCATCTATAAGCATATTAGAAAAAAGGTTCCGTGTTATTTCCACTCCTGTTAGCGGTACTAATAGAAGTTGGTTGCCAGTAAAAATGTGGTGTAGATACATTTACAGAGACTTAACACCAAGATGCAGAAAGAACAGCACGTGCTTGCACTCCCACCCTTGGAATTTTATGCAACAGAAGTAAAATACAAAAGCAACACGGAGAACTCACCCATACGGGGGTTGAGTGGTGTGATGGCATTTGGTTTTGTTATGGTTTTGGTGCTTGGGGCTGGTTTTTTGGGGAAAGGAGGAGATGCACAGGGGTGGTGGTTTGGGTTTTTTGATGTTTTGTGGGTCTTTTTACAACTGAGTGATCAAGTTACTGGGTCACATTCCCTTCCCCTTACAGCACAGGCAAATAAACAGCAAGTCAGTGTTTATTTAGCATTCACTAAGCTGCCATGGGTGTTTCAAGACTTAAGGAAGGTACTATGTCTATCTGCTACATCTAGGACTATCACAGGCTTTGTTGGTACTACAATATTCATAAAACACCTGAGAAGACTGTTATCTCACCTTTAACAGCATTTGTAACACCCTACCCTGAGCTGCAAGGGGGCAGGTGGCAAAGTGAAACAACTGCTTCAGACCTGATGAGAATATCCATATCTTGGCTTTTTGGTTTATGCATCAGGTCCTTCCTTTTCGACAAGAAAGGTAAGACAACCACTCAGACCCCCTGACAAGCTCCCACAGCTCAGCTGTTTCAGAATGTGCAAAAGGTGAGACAAGATGCACTTCCCCATCCTCCATCAGTCAGAGCTCAGCTGAAAAAGCAAGACAAATGTGTGATTGCTGCCAAACAGATGAGAAAAAACTTGTGGTTTTGATGTTTTGCTAAACTGATACACAATTTAAGCCTGATTTGACTTGTATCTTCTTACAGAATAATTCATAAAGGCTAAACTCATTGTTGGAATACTCTGACAAAATCAGATGAGGGAAGTAAAATTTTGATTTTGGTGTTTCTGATATTAAAGACAGCTCTGACCCTCCCACACAACAACAGCAGTCATAGAATGGCAGTGAACAATTCAAAAGAGAATAAACCTGTTGTCACAGATCTGAGAGGTACTACAGAACAACAGGAAACATGATGCAAAGGGAAAAAAGCAAGCCACAGAACACAACAAAAGCACACTGGAGCACAAAGTGATTTCACAAAGCACTAACCAGAAATAGTACCTTTATAGTGGAATCTTTAAGATGCGTAAAAATGTCACATCAGAATTCTGAAGGTCTGAGGTTTGACGAGACTTTTTCTGCAACACTGCTTTAATTTTTTCTTCCTACATTGATAAATAGTTTCAGATTTACCTTGTCATTTTCAGAAGTACAACCTTGTAAATAAATTTACAGGAGAAATTTTTAAAAGTAGCACATTAAAAGTAATACATTCAATCTCCCACGTCTTAATTTGGCTTTAGAATGAGATGGAGAACTCCTTGGCCCCTATCTTCTGTAAAGGTCCCAGGGTGGGGAAACCAACCATGCAGAACAGCACTGAGACAAGGCACAGACACGTAACTACCTTCTGCCATTGCAAAATGCAGGTGTTAGAACCGACTTGACATATTAATAAATGCTTCCAGAGACACTCATAAGTGGTAGACCTTAAGGTTTCCTTAGTTTATTACGATTTCATTTTTCCATAGGCATAGCTTTGGGTATGCAGTTGCTGAACAAATTATTGGGTTATCCAGACAGTGCTTCTGAACCTGTTCTGTAGCTGTAGGTACATGTGGCAGTGTGCACAAGCTGAGAGCTCTTGAAGTTCCACCTGAAGAAGTTGCTCCTGGCTACACTGATAACCATGTTTTGCTATCATGCCTTTATTTAACAGTGATTTTGTTTCTGCTCCTAAAATAAGGCTGCGAACAGGGAGTAGAGCATCAGGCACCAAGGTGGCACACACTCCTTTTGGAGCATGCCCACCATTACTATAAACTCCACTATAAGGAGAGCAATTTCAAAGTGTTGGCAGGTAGAAGTTGAACATAGATATAGTCTTCAGATATGAACCAGCATAAAAGAATTTCTAGTCCACATATCAGGCTAAGTTCATAAATCCTATACAGATAAACATGTATTAAAAAGAGAAAATCCTTAAGTAAAATGAAGTTAATGTTGTTAATAAGTTAAAAAATAATGTCAAAAAATTATTTCTCCACGTTCAAGAAACAGGTAGAGTAACAAGATGTTAATCAGAAGAAAAAATCTGAAATGTTTCAGAGGTTTTATAAACTGTATTTATATTTCACATACACTTTCACATACTCTTTTAGAAGAGGATAAAAATGTAAACATTTCTTGGCTTTTTCCTCCTTTCTGTTTGAACCAGTCTACTCACAGTCCATGCAGAATCTTTCCACCAGGTATCTTCAGTCACTGAAGACTTGGGTTTAAGACAAAACAAAATAACTGTAATAAAAAGAAATCTAGAAAACTATTGTAGCCTAACAGTACTTTTGCATTCACTTGATTTATTTAGCATAGCCACAGAACAAAATAATTTGTACATTCAGTCACATTAAAAACAAGGAATTACAAAGCAGTCCACATTTAATCTAAGTGCATTCCTTTGGAGTAACAGTTCCTTTTCTTTCACTTGTATGTCTTCATATGCCAAAGGCCATCATTTAAATAGTGGATATTTTCAATACCAATCCCTTTGTTGACCTTCTCACTGCAGAAGGAAGAAAAAGGTACAGAAGTATTAGATAGATTAAAAATTAGAGCAGTATAAAATATAATATTTAAAGTAGAAAGTGCAACATTTGTCAGCTGGAAGGGAAAAGCTAACAACCACAAAATTACTATCTTCAACAGCAGGTGAACAAGAAACAATATTTGTTATTACATTTGCCCACACTGCTGACCGATAAGAGGAAAATATTTGCCTTCCACTTATCGTCAACAGCCTCCCACAGTGCTTTTGCTATTTTTTTGTGGGAGACAGTTCTTCAGACTTCTGCTGCTTTTCTTAATTTTAGCATTTCTCTAATCAAAGTAGCACAGCAGTTGTGAGTCTCCCCCTCCCAGCACAGGAGGTGGTACAACATGGCTAGAACATTAAATTTGACAAGTTCTGGTTCCAAGTGTGCCACCAACACAATCAAACACAGAAGAGCTGCCTTGCTGCAAGTTGCAGGTCATCTACCCACTTAATAAAGAATTAAAAATGCTAGATTTATATGCCAAGGACTTGCAGAGTCATGTCATCTTTTAAAAATTATTGGTCTGTGTGTCTGCATTGAATTTGTGTTTATCATTTTGCCAGTGCATTATTTCACACCAAAAAAATGTAGTTTTGTCACAATAAACAAGACAAATCTCATCATTCTAGGAGTGAAAATAAGTTTCATTCCCCTGGAGAATATAACTTACTGTATTTACACCAAGTGTTCTCTTACTTACACAGCTTGTCCAAAAGTAATCAGGAAGGGAAGATGCTGCTAACACAGTATTAACATATTATGTATCATAATCACACCAATAGATTGAAATGACACTGTTTTGCAATTTTCTGATTTAACCAATGTCACACAAAAAAGCAGCATTAACAGGCTGCAGAAATCAGTATCATTCAGTTTTTCTATCCAGTTTGTGTTGCTTCTCACGGGAACAGGATATTCAGCTGCAAGGCTGCTGAATTTGAAGTTAGGATTAGGAATACAGATAACTTTGGCTTGTAATGATCACAGCATATCACTGCAGACTTGGGACTGGGACACTTAGTAGCTTTTCTTTTCATTTATTTTTGGAGTCTTTCGAAGCACTACAAAGAATCCAGAGAAATCTTGTTTCTCAACAACTACAGCAGATCCAAACCAAGGTTGCTCCAGTCCCACTCTATCCCTGTCCTCTGTAACATTCCCACCTCTCTCCCTTGTGCTACCATTATAACAGAGTCACCCAGTACAGGAGATGATCCTGTTGAGAATTTTCCCCACAGGTAAGAGTCACTTCTTGTCCTCAAAATCAGCTTCCTTGCTGCCACAAATGGCAGACAGGTCTGCAACCAACATAGCCCCAAACCTGCTGGGTGCCCCTCACATCCTGCTGCAAGACATTACAGAACCTAAAATGACACAGTGATTTAGCTACTTATAATTTTGCACTATGTGAAAGCCAAGAACAACTAGCATCCATTTCCATTTTCTCTTTCTTTTGCTTCTCAAATGGTTTTCAGTCTATCCCCTGAACAGACCTCTACACTTCACAAGAAACTCAGATAAGCTAGTCAGCACATCAAGCAGGAATGCTGCATGTGGGTACAGGGCAGGCCATAGAGGAAAGCCCACAGGCAACCAAACACCAGCAGGACTTTAGTCTCTGCTGTCCCTGCAGACAAAAATCACTTCAACGTTTTCAATCCTCTCAAACCCAAATTAGATCTCTTGCCCAGCCCAGATAGTAAGTACTTGATACGAATATTTCTTTGTTCAGCAAGAGCTTTGAGAAAGTATGATCAGAGCTCTAGAAATACTAACATTCAGCAGCAGTATTAATGGTGTACACCTTAAAATCCAAATTCACATGCAAAGAACTATTTTGATTCCAAGTAAGTACAGAATATATTCCCTGCCTCATCTTCTTTCCCCAAATACCAATCAACGAAATAAAATCTTAAAGAACTCTGTACTTGAACAACACATGCTGCAATAGTGATGCAGTAACCTTGACAATGGTGCTTATATTCCAAACTAACATAATGACAAGGAACACGTTATATTTCAATTTTTAAAACACTTACATGTCCTCAGCTGACATCTTCATTACTCCCACACATAACGCATGTTGTTTTCCCTCTGCCATTATTGCCTACAAATTACTGCTAAGGAAAACAGATTTCTGTTTAAGCTATTTCAGAAAAGCAAAAGCAATATGAAGAAATGACTTCCAAAAAAAATTTTCAAAGCCCACGTTGAACTTTTCCCCTTTTAGTAATTCTAAAGCTCCAGCTCTTAAAGATAAGCACAACAATGCACTGCATTTAACAACTGAATCACAGAGTGTAGAACAAAGCATGTATTTAAGAACTTGGAACAGCAATTACACAAAAAAATCTCCCAGCACTACACTCCCTGTCTTCCTTTGTGCCTAACACAGAGATGACAGTCTCTCCCCTTCTGGAACAAAACAGCACATGTTTGTGGGGCCATTTTAGATTCCAAGGCACAGAAGAACTGGGACATAAATTTAAAAAATCAGAAGTACTGAAATCAGAAGTGTCCTTTCCAAAGTTTAGTAACACACGATGCCAACAGCTGGTCTCTTCCTATAGCATCTATTGAACAACAGAAGCAGCACAGGTTGGTGTAATTAATGCTGTATTTGCTCAGGATTTCTTTCTCAGTAATATAACGAGGAGCGAATTAGCACTTTCCTCATTTTACACATGCTAACTTCATCAGACACATAGAGCAAGTCCTAACTACAGTAAAGCTGATCCTTAACAACTTTCCCAAATCCCTAGGAACAGAAGAGAATTCTTTAAACGAAGGGGATAAAGGATTGTCAAGGAGACAGGGGACAAGTTACACTGCACCTCATCTACTTTTACAGTTCCACATAAAAACACTAAAGAGCTCCACTTACCAATGAGATTAATGGAACAGCAGCCCACCCAACAGTACAGGAGGAACATCACAGTAAGTAAAAAAATAAGAACAATTTAACCTTGCCAAATAACATCTAAACCTCTATAGCTCTTTTCTGATTACTAGTTATTTCCTGAAATCTGATTAAAATCCACAGTAATCCAGATTATGATCAGTTGAGAACACAAGAAAAAAGTATAACTCATCTCACAGCAAGCAATAAGTCATGGCAAAAGAAGGATACAACAACAGTATCAACAGCAGCAGGGTAAAGCTTTGCTCCAGGAGACGTCAGGCCAGGGCACATTATATTAGCTCCACTTAGTACAAATTTAATGGCGCCTTTATCAACCTGCTGATGTGGTAGAATAAATGGGTCTAGAGGGGAAAAATACAACATTACAATTAATACAGAGAGATAACAAGATAACAACATGAATAACTCATTATCAAGTCAATTTAGATGGGGCAATTAAATATACAGTGTGCTGTGAGGGCAGAAAGTTTGAGAAACAATTACCAGAGCTCCTGCTGGGCTGTACTGTCCAGAAAGGACACAAGTGCTGTCCCAAAAGGACAGCAAAAGTCCTCCCAGACTACATCTTATATCTAAGAATCAAAGGTAATCCAGCCCCAGAGGCCTATGCTTCCTGCACATGTACAGACCCATAGACTGAGTAACAATTTTCACAAGTTCCCACAGGGAAAACAATGACTCAGGTGCCCAGATACTAAAAGGTCTTAAAACCAAGGAGTCTTAAATCCCTCAACTAAATGTACTCTTACAAACTAACCTAATATGAAAGAGAAACAGTTTAATGTTAACAGGACAAAATTAATGAAAGCTGTGAGCTCTCCAAACCATCCTTCAAGTGCAAGCACCCTCCTGAAGTATTTCCAACACTGCGATTTGACTGAATGTTTTTTGGGATTCAAATCAGAGTAACACAACCAAGCAGAACAGGAAAAAATAATGCAAGATTAAATTGTGAAAAGTAAAAAGCATGCAGCCTAAGTTCCTACAGGAGGCAAGTACATACTACCTCATTCAACTCACGATTACAGAATATTTTTCTAGTAAGAACATACAAGTATTTGTACACCTACAAGACTTTAAAAAAAGAAGATAGGGACTAACAAAAGCACATTTACATCTCTGTCCTAGAGAAACCTCTCAGGATCTTTTACAGAGCTTTGGAGAGTTTAATTCTTACTAATCAAAGTTCAGATTGCTTAACATATAGCATGGAAGCAACTCATACAGGCATGTGAAATAGCAAATCAATAAAATACAGTTTAGAAAGTATACTATATCTTTAAGATCTGTTCTGGAATATATATATGCATGGAAGTAGCACGCTCTTTTTAATTTGGCTCCACAGAAGTCCCATGGAATCACACTGTCATCCTTCTCTTCCCAGCTCTACCACCCTCAGGAAACTTACATTTGTGAAGCAACCTTAGTGTCGGGTAAAAAATCCCTTCTCTTTGCCTGAAGAACAGCAACTCCCCATTCACAGTGAGGATTTCTATATGTTCATGACTGCAAGATTAAAAAAAACATTATTCCAATAGCTACTTACACTTTATACAGTTTAAATGAAATAGTTCACAGAGTCTGCTCTATCTTGGCACCTGAGAATTAAGACAGTCAATCAGCAAGAAAATATAAAACTGAAGATATCTTTTTGCATGGCTTGTTCTTCAACAGTGGTCTCCTGCTCCTTCCCCTTCAAGAAAAAGAAATCTACAGACAAAATGCACAAACTGCATTTCTTTGGGGTTTTTTTTGAATGCAGTACAAAGAGCAGATAAGCAGAAAGAATCAGCAAAAATGTACTACCCTCTATTTAGAAAAAAAGATAATATATGGAAGCCCAAAAATAGTAAAAAACATTACTGGAAGATATCCAAACAAGTCTGAGCTTCCATATCCATAAAGCTGAATGTTTCCCTTCAACAAAAGGTTGATCCTTGGACAATTCCTGAATACACTCCTCATTCACTACTAGCCAGCAGTTTTATGTTCCTCAAGTATCCTAAACTAGCATGTGCCTTCAAGAGCATGAGAAGCACATGTAAACTTTGTGGTTTGGCCATAACATGGAGTATTAGCTATTAGGAAATGAGAGATGCCTTTCAAAAACCTACTGTACAAAGTCAACACATGAAGCACCTTAAACACAAAGTTTAAGGGAAAAGAAACTTACCATCTTACTATTTTGACTGGGTCTTTCTTTGGCATGATTTGGTTTAGCCATGGTTCAATAACAGGAAACTGGTCTATCAGCTGATTCTTGATACCTTTAATAACTGAAGTCTTCAACTGGATGCAGTTTGACACATTCTCCTTTTCATCAAATCTGTCAAGTGAGACAAAGTATTTCAAAAATGCAGGATTTACTGCCCAAAAAATGCTGTATCTCAGCAGAATTCTTCAGAAATGTTCATAAACACTACAGAACAGCACATCAACTGTACAACTTTCAAATCCAGGATTTCATGAGGCTTAAATTTGTCTCCTGGGAACACCGGCCTACCCACTAGCAGGCTACCTTCATCCCTAAACTTTGTGCATGTCCACAAAACACGTGTTTAGTCTCAGAGACACACCCTGGCACACAGCGCTATTTCATTCAGCTCCAAGAGTGCTTTGCTGGCAACACAAACACCCACAGCGCTGCTCAGACGGGAGTCCCTCACCTCCACCACACAAGTACGAACGGCGCTTTGTGCCACCCCCGAGCTGAGACAAGTTAATGACTCAGCTCCCTCCGGAGGGTTTTCTCTCTCACACCGGAGTGCCCGGGGCGCAGCCGGGGCTGCGGGCGGCGCTGCCCGAGGGGGCCGCGGGGCCGGGCCCGGGCCCGGGCAGGGCCGAGCCCGGGGCTGAGGAGGGGCCGAGCCCGCCCCGGACCCTTCCCCATCCCCGTCCCCATTCCCATCCCCTTCCCCCGCCCTCCCGGCCCCGGCCCCAGGCCCGGTCACACTCACTTCTTGAACATCCTGCGGGCGGCGGGCGCGGGCGGGGGCCGGGGCCGGGCACCCACAGCCTCGGCGCTGCAGCTTCACCACACGCGGCTCCGGCCGGGCCGTGCCTCGCTCCGCGCCCGCCGGAAGCGCCGCGCCATCCCCGCGGAACGGGCGGGGCCTCCGGCAGCGCGGGCGGGGCCTCCGCGGGCTCCGCCGGCACCGCCCCGAGCACCGCCGGGCATCTCTGAGCATCCTCGGCACCATCCCGAGCACCGCCGAGCATCCTCGGCACCGCCCCGAGCACCGCCGAGCATCTCTGAGTATCGCCGGCACCGCCCCGAGCAACGCCGGGCATCTCTGAGCATCCTCGGCACCGCCCCGAGCAACCCCGAACATCCCTGAGTAT
>JAWWEW010000146.1:9428025-9450083 GCA_035583185.1 Anabacerthia variegaticeps | reverse complement strand
ACATCCCTGAGCATCCCCGGCACCACCCCGAGCATCGCCGAGCATCCCCGAGCACCCCCGGCACCGCCCCGAGCACCCCCGAACATCCCTGAGTATCCCCGGCACCGCCCCGAGCACCCCCGGCATTGCCCCGAGCACTCCCGAGCATCCTTGAACATCCCCGACCACCCCCGAGCATCCTCGGCACTGCCCCGAGCACCCCCAGCACTGCCCCTCGCTCCACACAGGCACGCCGCTGCCTTCGCAGGTAATCTGTCGCTTTGCCACGAAATAAACCCTCTAACAGAATGTCGAAGTGGTCATATAGCTACTGATGTCGTATAAACACAAAATGTGTTTAACATGGAAAAACGCAGCTACCTGCAAAGTAGCAGAGCAGCTTTCCTCCTACCAGCTTCAGAACGGGACACAAGACCTTGTCGAACAGCAGATACTGGAGCCGGCCAGGGAATTAGTCACAGGTGACAGTGCCACATCCTTCACTGGGAAGGGGAGCAGAAGAAGCCTGGCTCGCAGAGAAGGTCTCAGCTGCCAGGCAGAGAGCTGGGGTGTGGTGGAGACAATTATGCTCCATAGTGTTTATTAGAATCAAATTAGTTTTTGCTTGGTGATGGCCACAGCAATTGTGAATAGAAAACCATAAACAGGGAACTTACCACACTGCATTTTCACTCTTTGAGGAGCAGACACGCATGTGTTTGTTCTTCAGGCGGGTGGCTGCTATATAAGCAGACAGACAGGTGACCATCCTCTTTCTTTTGAGTCATGAAAATGTTACCACTGCTATAAAGTGAAGGGAGAAGAGGACATAAAACATCAAGTTATCGTTATGCTAATGACCAAGTTATTTTTTCATACAAAAATGTTTAATCACCTTTGAAACTATAATAACTAATTAAAATCTAAGAGTCATATCAGTCATACAAAGTAAAATCAATCTTTATACATGGTATCGTTTATTCAAATAGTGAAGTACAGCAGCAGGAACACACTAATAACTTTTTGAGAGGATAGGCATGAACTATGGCATTACATAAATAGTCAGGCATTTCACTCATGAATGCCACCTCCACCTACTTTGTAACATCACTAAAAATACTGAGGTATAATCAAGAATTCAGTTTTAACTGAAACACAGTGACACTGCTCATGCCCAGATTAGAAAGTGAGAACAGGAGTTGATCACACTGACAAACTGTTCCATACACTTTTGGTGCTCCTCAGAAAAAATGTTCATTAAATAATACTTTGCCATGTAAACAATCACATTTTTTAAAACAATAGTGAAAAATTCATCCTACTTCTACCTCAAATGATAGACAAAAAATATGAACTTCTACCCTTCCTGAGAAATACGGCACATCTCACTGTAACCACCTGAGCAACTGGTTTCGTGCCTGCCTAAAAAAGCAACATTAGTCCCTGATTTTGAAAAATGGCATTTGTCAACAGAAAGGCCTCACCTTTGTTTTTTTACTACCTTAAAGCACTTGGACCACTGGTTGCCTTCAGGGCTGAACTAATGTCAAGTCTGGTCTCAGCTTTTCCATCTTCTCTGCCAAATGTTTTTTTGCTGGTGTAGGTGCAGACTTCAGGGCCAGGTAACTGCTCACCCAGTCTAAAAGTGCTTGTACAGAGGATTTTTGAAGAAGGCTCCAAGGACCTGGACTGGACTTCTGTAATACAGCTCTCAGTGTTCAGCCTCACCACCAAAAAGCTGGAGACATTTGCTCTGGTTGTGGTGTCATTTTTAAGTATGAGAATTTTAAAAGCATTTTACCTGGACAGAACTGACAAAGCAAGGGGCACATCCAGCAAACAACATTACAACCCCTCCAGCCCTGAGAGAAACTACTCCTCAGGATCACATGCTAAACAGAAAGTATTTAGAATCTCTTCCCCCATAAGTTTTGGTAGAAAAAGGGGGAAATTTATCACCCCTAGTTTCTTCCTGGATCCCTAGCACTGCACTTTACCTTCACCTGCTCTTCCATTTCCCAGAGCTGCAAATTCTGTCTGATGGGACAGTCACTGACTCTTCCCCACCAGAATGACTGCATGGACAGGATAACCCTTTTGCTCCTCCAGGGAAAGGGACACTTACTCATGCCTCCTCTTTTAGAAATCCAATCCTTTCAACAAAACAAGAACCTGTAGAAATGTAGTATCTCTTACAGCTCTAGACCTCTTATCTAATTTGGCTTAAGTGAACATGACAGTTACTGGGAACAGAGGAAAACTTTGCAGCATAGTCATGCAAGTTTTATTTACTTAGCAAACCTGTTTATTTGTTACATCTGACTTGGAATGTAAGGTATTAACCTTACAACCAGTTCTAAAGCCAGTCAAAACCAGACTGAAGCTTTGTTTTGCTGATTTTTTTTTTTTTTTAATCCAAAAAGAGCACTTTTCTACGCATCACTAGCATTACGTTCCAGGCCTCGGGAGTTGCCTGATGGTGACTCAGAGATAAAACATGCTCCAGAAGAACCTCAGTAATATTACATTCCTATCTCTATGCGCCACAGTTTCTGTCAAGACAAGTTAGTGTATCTTCTCCTATCAAACACACAAGTGCCACCAGCCCTCCCCCGAGGAGCTCTGCTGTCAGGCAGGCAGGTGTGTGCTCTCGGCTGAAGTCCTTGGAGAACCTCCTGGAACAAAAACCTCATCGCCTGGTTTGGTGCTTTTCCCGCAGCCGGTTCTCAGCGGGGTTTGAACCCCAACAGCGTTCGGGGGGAGTTCACGGCCCCTTCGGTAACAGATCCACCAGCACCAGAGACAACACAAAACAAAAAACAAAAACAAAAGAAAAAAAAAGTCTAAAGGGTCACGACTTCTGTATTTGCTTTCAAATGTAAAGAAAAACAAACCACAAAAAAATGAAAAAAAAACAAAACTAAAATCTCCACGCAAACCCCACTAGGCCGTAGCCCAATGCAAGTCCGTATGTATTAAAAGCATAAGAAAAAAAAGCTGATGCTAAATTACTCATAAATAAGTGTAAGGAACAGTATTTCGGCAGCAGGCCGAGGCGCTGCCCGCGGGCCCCGGGGCCGATTATGGCGAACCGGGCCGGGGCCGGGGCCGGGGCCGGGTGAGGGTCCCCGCGGGTCCCGGGGCGGCTCCCCGGTGTCAGGGCGGGTTCCAGGGCGGGTTCCAGGGCGGTCCGGGGCGGGTCTCCGCTCTCGGGGCGGTCCCGAGGCGGTCCCAGAGCGGTCCCGGGGCGGGTCCCCGGTGCCGGGGCGGGTCCCGGGGCGGTCCCGGGGCGGTGCCCCGATCCCAGGGCGGGTCCCGGGGCGGTCCCAGGGCGGTGCCCCGATCCCAGGGCGGTCCCCCGCCCGTGCCCGTCCGCGGGGCGGTCCCGCCGCCCCCCCGGCCGCGTTTCCGTGCGCCGCGCCCCGTCATGCACGGCGGGCGGATGCGCCGCCATCTTTGCGCTCCCTCCGCCGTGCAGTGACAATAACAACCCGGCCGGGCCGTCCCCCCTCACAGCGCGGGCAGCGGCCGGAGGGGGGAGCGGGGCCCGAGCGCGGGGCACAGCGGGCACAGCGGGGAGCGGAGGGCACGGCGGGCAGCGGCGGGCACAGCGGGGCCCCGGAGCCGAGGCGAGGCGAGAGGGAGCCGCGGTGAGCCCGCCCCGCGGCCGCTCGGCGGAGACGAGGCGGCCGGAGCAGGAGGGAGCGGCCGGAGCAGCCGGGGCGGCCGTGCCGGAGCTGCCCTGAGAGAGCGGGGACAGAGGCAGGAGCGGGGCCGCTCCGGTGAGAGAGGAGCAGAAGCAGGAAGGCAGAGGCGAACTACGAGAAGAAGCAAAGTAATAAAGAAAAGGGGAAGAGGAGATAAAGTGATCCCTCCGACGAAGAAGAACGAGAAGGAGAGGGAATACGGAAGGACTCCACTGATGAGAGAGAGGAGTTGAGAGGCACCCCCCTCCCGAGAGACAGCAAATAGAGACTGACTCTGAAACTCTCCTCTCTTTGTCACACCACAAGGATTTGATGCCCCTCAGCCTGTTCACTCCTGTGTGTTCATGTTTCCCACAGGTTTCTCTTCCCCCAACCCCCCAGCTGCAGCCCAGGAGGTCAGACCTGCCACTGATGGTAACACCAGCAGCAGCTCCTCCTGCAAGAAGAGAAAGTTAAATAACAGCAGCAACAGCAATTCCGAAAAAGAAGAATTTGATTCCATTTCCTCCTGCACCTCTTCTCCTTCCAAAAACACCTCCTCGTCATCCTCCTCCGTCATCACCACCTCCTCGTGCTCCTCCTCAGGGGTTGCTTCCTCCAACCATCACCTCCAGAAGAAGCTGCGCTTTGAGGACTCCGTGGATTTTATTGGACTCGATGTGAAGATGGCTGAAGAGTCTTCTTCCTCCTCCTCTCCTGCTGCCTCTTCTCAGCAGCAGCACCAACAACAGCTCAAAAATAAAAGCCTTTTAATTTCGTCAGTGGCTGTGGGGCACCATGCAAATGGCCTGACCAAAGCTGCCTCCTCTACTGTTTCCAGTTTCGCCAACAGTAAACCTGGCTCTGCTAAGAAATTAGTGATCAAGAACTTTAAAGGTAACAGGCCATAATTTGTCACAACTTATGGGGAGCTGACACTCGACTTCATGTTTTGTTTTCAGCCTGGAAACCGGTTCCTTTCAAATAGCTCCAGGTTTTATGGGAAATGCTTTTCTGTGGTGAACATTTCTATACTTGTGTAAAGGAGAATGATGTTTTCTGATGCGTGCTTACCCAGTCATGTACACATCCTGAGCTACACTTCGCTGCTTGGAGTTATTCTTCAGGCTCCTTTCGCTCTGTTGAGAAGGCCTTAATGTCTCTGTTAGATGAAAGGTTTTCCTACCTGAGTGTGTAAATTGCCTTTGTTCAAACTTTTAACGTTTGATACCTCTTCTCTAGTAATCCTGATTCAGGGTTTAGTTTTAGCCCAGTTTATGATAAGTCTTTGCACAGATTGTGGGTTTTTTTTAAATTGGCCCTTAATCTACATGTCTTGCCTCTGTCCGTGTTGCCTGTTTATAGGTTAATCTGCCTGTGCTTAGTTTTAAATGTTGAAACTAAGGTGATTATCAGGCTCTTATGGCGGATTTCCTTTCTGGTTTCCCCACTTGTCTTTAAAGCAGGTAGTTCAGATTTTTACTGAGTGTTTTCCTTGTAATATTCTCCCTGTAATTTTTAACTGTAGTATCTTTTCTCTGTCTTATTTTACAAGTTATTTTATAAATTCTCTCGAAAGATTTATTTGAGATTCTCAAGTATTGTTACTAGAGACCAACTGAACTAGAAAAGTGAAACTTTTCTACTGTGATGCTGCTTCATTTTCTAGTAAACAGAATTACAAGGAGGTGTGGGCAGAAAGCTTAGCTAAAATGCTGTCATTTTTTCCCTCTAAAGGTGGGGAAATCATGGACTTTTACTTCCTTCCTCTTGCTCCCTTCCAGAATAGTCCAATAGCTTGCTTTCTTGGTTTGCTTTTTTAACTCGTATCTTTGTGATACTACTGACACTGTGTTCAGTAGAGATACTGCACTAGATAAGGACTAGGATTATTTTATGCACTGTAATGTTTTAGAGCAATTCATGATCCTAGTGAAACTTTTTGCTTTAAAGTTCCAGTTCTCAGAGATGTTCTCGGCTCATCACAGCATCATCATTTAATTTTACTGATTATTTTAAAATATAAACTTATGATGCACCATAGTGAAAAAGAAAGGCCACTCTTTTGTTTATATGTCCTTATCTCTAAGGGAAGTTAACTTTCCATTTGTAAATCATCTGTTAAATATCATGGATTGCATGGCACTGTGATTGTCATTGCTTATGAACTGGTATTTGAACTACTCGCTTAGAAAGGATGTCTTGGGAATCTGAAAGCTCTGCTTTTTATTTACTTTCAGATACTAAACTGAATAACAAGATTATTGTCTTTATCTTAGTGTTATAGCCATAACATCCTTACAACTTAAATAACTTCCTAAAATCTGTAATCTTGCTGTTTGCTGGTGAGTAGCATACTCAGGAGTTGCTAGTGAAAATAGGTAAGTCTGTAGTCACTTGTCTCCCTAGATCCTTAGGATGCAGCTGATCTTGGGATACTGCCAATGTTGCAAGGAAATGCTTGGGAGAACAAAAAAAAATCACTTCCCTGTGTTAATTATTTCTGAGGAAATCATAAAGCTTTAAAATTCAGGTATGTAAAAGTTGGTTTTAGTAGAGTGTAAACTCTGGGCCAGTGTCACCTGTTGGTAGCATGGATGTGCATGCGTCATCTATCTCCCTGAATTTTCTTCTTCCTTCTCCATTTGGGAATGTGCTTACTAGAAAAAAATGGTCATTAGTTATGAGAACACACAGAATTTTAAAATAGTTCTCTTAGTCTGAGGATGTGACCTGGGAATATCTGAGCCTATTGTAAATGCTTTGGTCTTGCTGAAGGCACAGCAGAGCAGGGGCATCTCTTGAGAAGAGGCATAAAAAACAACGGAGAGGGTCAGATCTGTGAAGCTTAAGCTGTTTGAATATTAAAAGAGGCTTAACTCTAACAAATATCCATTGGTCAAACCCAAGAGAGACATAAATAGGTTACTTTAAAATTGGAAGGTTTTCATTGGGACCATAAAGCGTGTGTTATAATTACAGTGCTTCCATGCAAGTTTCTTGAGGGTTTCTTTGCAGCTGCTAATACAGAGTAGAATTAATGAGCAATAAATTAAAAAACAAGGTACACGCAACTCTGTCTTTTAATCCATCACTTTTACCCTTTATGTTTGCTTTATTTTGGTTCTGCTGTCCTGGTAGTGAGAGTGTAATGAAGATGTAGATCATTCTTTCTGGTTTTATCCCTTCTTGAGCTGATCAGGCATGGTATTGTGATTTTTGTAAACCACACCTACTTTTTGGGCTACAAGTGCTGTGGTGTGTATGTGAAGAGCAATGCTCGATTCCTACAATGTCTTACTCTTTCAAATGTAGAAAAGATACTGCTTTGCGTGAATGCTTTCTTTTCATGTAAGTATAAATTCAAATCTAGAGTATCAGCCCATATGTCTTTCCCCTCAAAGCTACTTTCTTTTCATTTCTGTAAAAGGTTCTGCTTTATCTAAATACTTTCTCAAACTGTATATATAATCTCTTTTAAAGATAAACCCAAATTGCCTGAAAACTACACAGATGAAACCTGGCAGAAACTGAAAGAAGCTGTAGAAGCTATCCAGAACAGTACTTCAATTAAGTACAATCTAGAAGAGCTCTACCAGGTAAGTGTGTTAAGTAAAAGTGATGGGGTAGAGCTTTTTGTTTTGTTGTAGGATTTTTTTGCTTAAAACCCTTCTGATGCAGTGGTAGGAATATGACATTTTGCTTGATAACTGCTTTTGTCATTGAAAAACTTTTCACCAAATAGTTCCTCCATTTTAAAATCATGAGTAAAAATTTCACAAGACCTAACACTGACCTCGTTTTGTTTTTTTTTCTACTTGCCACAACATAACCCAAGGTATGGTTCCCTTTGCAACAGTTGGCAAGAATTAAATAAGGCAAGGGTCTGTATTCCCTTTTCTGTTTTGGGGATTGTGGTGTTTTATGTGCTAAAGGAGAAATGTGAAGTATTAAAACATTGGTGTTTAGGTAAGAAAAAGACCATTTATATTAAAATATAATTTCTGAAGACAGTATCTGTTTATGATAAAGTATCACAGATCATTTAAAAACAAACTTTTTATTGACTTCTTGTACATGAATAGAAGACCATTTTTTCTTCGTGAATTGTGTTATTTTTATTTGACTGTCATTTTTGGGATTGCAGCAATCTGTCTATTCTAACAACTGAGAATCAAAAATCTATTCTCATCAACAGCTCTGATTGTTTTGCCTTAAATGTTTTAGGAAGTGATCAGACTTGCACGGCGTTTCCTGATTCTTTTCTCTAAGTCCCACTTCTGCTTTTTCAGCTGAATGTGTTGGGGAGATTTCCCCCTCCTCACCTTTTCCCTGCTAACGTCATGGTATTGTGGTTTTAGCAGCCTGGCAACGGTGCTGCTTTAGCTGGCTGTTAAGAACCACTTGAACTTTTTACTCTACTTTTAAAGCCTTCATTACCTGGCTAGTTGTTTGATTTGTTCCTCTCTGTGTATGTAGCCTTCTCACCATCTCTTTTTAGTGTCTCTTCTTCCCCTGCCCTCCCCTCTTCAATGAAAGTTGTGTTTGTATGTGGGGAAAAGTCCTGTTTGGGGACAGATTTAAGGAAGAATAAATTGCCATTCCTCATGGAACAAAGTTCTTCAGTCAAATGCATTCTTAAGCTCAGTACAGTAATCTATAATGTTCAATTAATTAACTAAAAATAGGGGGGGGTGTAACAGAATAATATATAGTATTGTTACTTTTGCAAAACTTGGTGAAATTAGTAACAAATTACAACCAACTGTACGGGCCGGTATTATAAATTACTTACTCTCGACTGAGGAACTGGAAATAACTGTTAAATGCTTGCAGGCTTTCCAAAGTTTTTTAAATGTGCAAAATTCTATTGAAATCTTTGGTTCTGTTTCACACTTATTGCTTAAATTTCTGCTCACTCTTACCACAGGCTTAATTTAATGTTGCCTATGATCAGAAAACAAAAGATAAGGTTTTTTGTTTTAAATCCCCATCATTCAGCATTGTAATAACTTAGATACTTCTCAGTGAAATAGTGCAATCAAATATGAAATTTTTCTTTTTTTACATAAATCTAAAAATAAATGTCTTGATTTAAAAATAGTAGTAGGAATCACTAGTGTTTTTAGATGCTAACTAAACTAATGCCATTTCTGAACAGCTGCTTGGTAAATGGATCTGATGCCAAATATGCCTTGGCAGACACCATTATCCAAGCTTAGAGAGGAATTGCAAAAGTTCTGCTGCACATCTCAAAAGAAGATATTTGTTTTTTTAATGGAGTTAAACTTCTTGAGTTTAGTTTAACTCTTGTCTGTGTTGGAAAATCCCACTGGGCAAACATTTTGAAGCTTTATTTCTATGTGGGACCCAAGCTTTGTACTTTGTTCCTCCTCAGCAAGAGAAATGATACACATCTTTGAGAAGCTGAAGTGCTACAGAATTGAAAGCTTCTTTCGTAGAATAATTTCCCTTAGATTAGTACCAGATCCATAGTTACTTTTTTAAAATCAATCAGAGTTAAGTACTTCAGGAAAGTTCTGATTTTTCTCTGTTTTCTCTCATCAGAGCTGTGTTCAGTTCTTTTACAAAGCATAATATTGCAGTAGTGGTGTTATGCGTTACATAGCAAATCTTAATAAAAGATTTTTTGTTTGTCTTCTTAGAAAGTTTAATCTCTTGAAAAGAAAAAGCCAATTGAACAAAATTCACAAAATATTTCTGTGCATGTTATCAACAAAGGTGCAGAAGTTTTGCACTTGATGTTCAAACACTCAATCCTAGCAGATGTGTTTAACACTTCGAAATTTCTGATACTAAAATGCAAAAGCACAGCTTCATATGAACACTCCACGAAAGGAGTTGTGTACTAAGAATACATGTTAACTTAATTCACTAGAACTTAATCATATGCATTTGTCCATCTACAGTGCAGAGGCTAATTCTTTTAAGGATCACAGCAGCCTGGTTAAATAGTACTTGTTTGGTAAACAGCAGTTAAGGCAATGTTGGTAATTGAGATGAGCTGACCAGAGGTCCAGGAAAGGCCACTGCTGTCTTGGGCTGGTGAGTCAGAGCCAGACTAACAGTGGTACCACAGGTGACAGGCAACTTTGATCCAAGACACTCACCTTCTCAGCTCTCTGTTGGCTTCTCCAAAGTAAGTGGAAGAAATTAAGAAATGCAGCAAGACTGCACTTGCGGAAGGTCTCATCAGGCTCTTCAAGCTCAGTGTTTTCCATCCCCTTGTTCTTCTTAATCAAAATATCAGGTTATTTCCTGGTTTGCTACCTGAACCTGGGGCACAGTAGTGGAGTAGAGCTGAGCAGAGCCCATAACCTGCTCTGAAGAGTGAACTATCAATTACATTTTCTTATCACATTGTTGTGTTTGGTCTTAAGTGTTAGGGTTGAGAGTTAAACTTGTTGCTATTTCCAAATATTAAGACATGTGTACTTGGGTGATAATTCCGGCTTTCCTTGTAATCATCATTCAGACCTGTTTTAATCTTAATTGGCTCACTCAGTCTCTTGCTATACCTGTTTATTTCTGACAGTGAACTCATGCAGGTTTGGGGAGTTTTTGCTGTTATTGTTGTGTGGGATGGTTTTGTTGTGGGGTTTTGGTTTTCATGGAGGTTTGTTTTGTTTGTGGTTTTGGTTTGAGAGTTTGTTTTTTTTTAACTCCTCTGTGTCCTAGAGTCAGTATAGTGCACTTGCACTCGTTAGTAGTTGCTGTTGATATCCCAGGATGAATGGAGGAACTACTTGTTTAGCTGTTTTGATTGTTGTTATGCTTTTATTGGTGACTGTCTGGAGTGGTGGAAAATATTCAGGGGGACTGCAGTATAATGGACTAGATCTGCTTTGCGTTCTTCTGAGCTGCGTGGTCCCTGCACAGTTGCCTGTGGGTGCTGGGGAACAAACTTGATCTTCCAGTCCTTTTTTTTTTCCTTTTTTCCCCTAGGAATTGGTTGTACTGGCAGCTGAAGTCTTTTCCAATAAATAAATAATAGCAAGAAGTATTAGTTGAAAATCATATATACCTCTCCTCTAGCTTCTACAGGTGTCTTACAGAATAGTCATATATTGTGTCTTTCACCGGCCTACAAAGAGTTAAAATGTTGAGTTGCTTTACAAATCTGGTCAGTGGGTGTGAATTTTGGAAGAGTCTTGAGATACACTTAAGGACTTAAGAATGATTGTTCACCTGATCAGTCTCCAAGACATATCCCCATTAAACTTCTTTTCATTTCCTGCTGTGAAGCACAGTGATAATTCTTCTAATACTTGCTGATGATCTGGAAATCTGGAATTTTGTCACTGTAAACATCTGGAATGTAGCCATGCTACTGATGTTCAGGATTATTAGTAAACTTATTCAGTCACAGAGTTGGTGGATGGAGATAAATAAAATATGTACATACGTACTTTTGGGGTCGAGGGAAGCTTAATCAAGGAAAGGACTGGAAAAGGAAATTAAACTAGCAGTGTTTTTCCACTGATACCAGTGTGACTTGCAGAACACAGCAGTTAATAAAATTAAGACCTTAAGTGTCTACTTAGAGGTATGAAGCCCAGCAAGCCGCTGGAACATATTAAACTAACATCCTTCTTCTGAGAGATGCCTGTCCTGCAGTTCTGTATAAGAGATCAATACTCCAATTGAAATTGATAATCTGTGAGCTGTTCATGGCCTGCCTTTGTCTGCTGTTACCATTACAGTGCCATGTCTTTCTCTGGTGTTTTGCATGCACAGTTAAGTATGTTAAAAGCTGTGAGAAACGAAAGGATTCCATGGTTGTTTACGGGGGGGGCCTTTTCTTGTAAAACCACCTATAAGAATATAAACAGATTTCTTAGGATCTGTTTCTCTTTACTTCAGGCTGTTGAAAATCTCTGCTCCTACAAGATTTCTGCAAATTTGTACAAACAACTGAGACAGATCTGTGAAGACCACATTAAAGCACAAATTCACCAATTCAGAGAATATCCTTTTTTTTAGCTGTCAACATACCAAAATTATTTTACCTTCAAGTAAATGGTGATGGATTTCTTTGACTACATTAGGCCATGGTAATCTAAATTCCTAGTTTTTGCATAAATGGTTTTGTTTTCAATTTTTTGTGGTACATCAGAGAACACAACTCATTCCTTTATGTCTGTAACTGTCTGAAAAGTTTGTGAGAAAGTTTCATTGGTATTTATGAAACACTTCAACATCTTAAAAAACTTATGTTAGAGTTACAGCAAGGCTTTAAAAGGCTCTATTTTCTGTACCAATCAGGCTTTTTTATGCTGAACTTGCCATGCTGAGATAAACAGAAGAGTCTTCTGACAAGTAGTTGTTTTCTTTTAAACAAAACATTCAGAAGTAGTTAGATACTTTTTTTAATTTATTCAGATAATTTTGATTTCTGAATATGAACACAAGGACCCTCATTAAAAATAAAAATAAACACGTTGCAAGGAGTTAACTGGTTCTTTTTGGGAGTAGATGAGTTTGATGTGCTGTTAAGTGCCTTTAAAAAATACAATGAAGTTGGTTCATTTCATTGCTAGCGCTACCTATAAATCATGATTTTCTTAATGATTTCTTCATGGATTCATTGGATAGTGTCCTTTTTCTAAAGAAAATAGACAAATGTTGGCAAGATCACTGCAGACAAATGGTAAGCTTTTATCTTTTAAGGAAAATCAGCTGTCTTGCAGCCTGTTTTGCTTAACTTTGTTCCTTTTCAAACTTCTGAAATGTCTTCTACCTGAAATATGTTTCCAGACCCATTGGTCTGATCTTGGACATACCCCCCACAATTCCTCACTGTCACTTCTGGCAAATCTTTCTCTTTTATACCTATTTTTAAAGGAGCTGTTCTGTTACACAGTAACATGCTAAGTGTCACATCGATGATCCTGCTGGGATTGGCAGAAGATGTTAATTAAATAGCAGTGTCTAAGAAAGCACTGCCTGAAACCCCTTGGTGGGATTTTTTTGTTGTTGTTGTTGAGCATAATTCCTTAGTTTCAAGAGGAAAATGACTGTGGCTGTTTTATTCCTTGTCATGACAGATTATGATTAGGAGTATCTTTTTGTTCTTGGATCGAACTTACGTACTTCAGAATTCCATGCTGCCATCTATTTGGTAAGGGCACAAAGAATAAAATTATTTGGGGGTACATTTAAACTGTTTCTTGACGATTTTCAGATGGGGTTTTTTAATATAAACCTTGTAGTGACCTGTAAATTACATGACAAATGCACACATCCTTGTTGCAAAGGGAGATATTTAATTTATTTGCCATGAATTAGAGGATTGTTCTAGAATAGCTGTGATCCCATGTGTCAGTGAAGCAGATACCAGCCTCCAGTTTGCACAGTTAAAGGAAGGGGTCTGGTCCACAACCGAAGCGCAGGGGCTTGGGGTGCCCAGTTACTGACTTTAGCATGCATAGTATTCCTAGTTCTGTAAGTATTTTTGAAGGAAAAAGTTACTTAAAAGCAAGTTATTCTCCTTTGGACTTCAGTTTCTGCCCCTATATTATTAATAATTAGTATTTTCTCTGCTATGCCGTTGGAACCAGCTGAATTCCTTTGCCAGAGATTGGAGGGCCTGACTTTTCCTAGAAGTGTCCAGACCCATAGTTTCAAATTCATGGAAGAACACCCAAAGCACAGATCCTTGTCTTCCACATCACTGAATTGTTCTAAGCCCTGCCTAAGAACTAGAGATTAGTGAGTGATGGACAAAAAGGAATATTGTCCAGCAGCTTAGCCGTGGAATTGGAACCCAGGGTGACATTATTCTTTTCTTGTGAAGGCAGCTGTTCCAGCATCCTGTCAACCAACAGGAAAATAAAGATGCTGCAAAAGTTATGTGGTTATTTAGGAAAAAATATCTGCATTGGTCCTTAAAACCTGTAGTTTACTCTTCATGCTTTGTCATGGTTTATTGTGGTGTTCATGTGTCTGTTCATCTGGAGTGATTCGGGGGCAGAGGAATGAGCAATGCTAGTATTGCCTCTTTATTTGATCAGGATCAAATTTTAATAATAGAGTTATCTGGGGTTTGTTCTCATGCAATTTACTGAGCAGTCTCTGTTGTCTTTTTAGGGATATGGGGCTAGAATTGTTCAGAACTCATATAATCAGTGATCAGAAGGTTCAGAACAAAACTATTGATGGCATTCTTCTGCTGATTGAGAGGGAAAGAAATGGTGAGGCTATCGATAGGAGTTTACTGCGAAGCCTTCTGAGCATGCTTTCTGACTTGCAGGTGAGTGAACTTGTTTCACTTTTAAACCAATAAATAGCTCAGATCCTTATTTAGTGCTCATAAGCTTTACCTTGGATTGCTGTCATGTTGTTTCCCTAGATTTATCAGGACTCTTTCGAGCATAGATTCTTGGAAGAGACTAACCGCCTGTATGCAGCAGAGGGACAGAGGCTTATGCAGGAACGAGAGGTATTTTGAATGTTTAACAATATTTGTTGTGCCTAATGACAAACCATGTGTCAGGGAGTAGAACTTTGCTGCTGCCTTAGCCAGTGTACAGGGCAATAATGTGGCCTTTGTTTTGTAGTACTCTGGAAACTGAAGTGCACGTGCAGTTGCCTTCAGTCACAGTGCTAATGATTTTTGCTTAAAATTGGAGCTGCTGCTGCTGCTCTCAGACCAGTACTGTCTCTCTGTTTTTCCCTTCTTGGTTGTTTTGGGGGTTTTTATTAAACATACAAAACTACTCTGGCATTTTCAGGTTCCAGAATATCTTCACCATGTCAACAAGCGTTTGGAAGAAGAAGCAGACAGAATAATCACTTATTTAGATCAGAGCACACAGTAAGTACAGTCTCTGCTGGTGGTATTACCTGTTTGGCTCCTCTTCTGCTGAGGGCCATTTAAATAGCTACAATTTATTTCAGTTATTGACTGACCCTCAAATGCTTTTCACTTCCCACAATTCCATGTTTACAATGAAGCACTGTCTTGGCTCACATAGCTAATACCCTTTTCTTCTAAGTCTCCAGTCATTTTGGCATAAATGTCAGATATTTGTTTGAGAGATAGGCTGCCACTCCCAGTCCAAATGTCTCTCTTCTGCTGAAATGCAATTAATCAACTGTTGTCCTACCTGAAAAAGATAGGACCCAGAATAGAGAATTCTCAAGCTGAAGGCTCTGAGTATTTTCATTAAAATATTTGCATATTCTTTATGGAGTCTGGGAAATAATCAAATAATGTCACTCTTCAATCTTTTTTACTTAGAGGCAGGATTTCCTCAAACACAGTCAAGTGGAGGTCATGACTGGTAGGACACAAGAAACATTCTCCTAACATGAAACCCTAGAAAATGTAGGTCACTAATAAGATCTCTGAGAAGAAGGTGTTTTATTGCTACCATCATACATTTTTATTTTCTTCCTCCACAGCTGTTAAAAGCATTTAGCTTGTTTAGTGGCTTCCTTCTTCCACTCCATTATTAGTGGCCAATTCCCTGTTTTGTTTTAACACCTCTTGACTTGAGGTGTGTTTTTTTAATCTCCTTGGTTTATCTTCCAAGACATGAATCTCCTCCCACAAAACAGGAGTGGGTATGTCATTTGACAAACTTCTGACCGACTTCTTCCCTCATGGAATCATGGTCCAGCTGCCTATAGGTCATGTACAACAGGGTTATTATGTGAATTAAAATCATCAGTCAGCAAACAGAAAAAAGATTGCTTACTGCAGAGGGAAAATGATAAATATGTGTATAACCATTTTGGGTCCTTGGCCACATATAATTAGAGCACTCCTAATGAAAATGTAGTTAACATAATCTTGAAGGAAGGATTTAAAAGTGTCAATAATGGGAAAAGGAAAAGTAATTCTAATTATTTTTTCTGTAGGAAGCCACTAATTGCTACTGTAGAAAAGCAACTTCTAGGTGAACATTTAACAGCCATTCTTCAGAAAGGTAATCTTTCATCTTTATAGAAATGTTTCTAATTAGTCTAATTAGTGCTTTGGGGCTTTCAATTCCTGTGCTGAAAGAGAGAGTGATGGGTTCAGGTGCTGGGGGAGGACACAAGCTCCATCAGTGTTTAACACCCTTTGCTCCTCAGTTCACAAAATAGCACTGACCATTTTGCAAGAGGGCAAGTCTCATTTTCCTTGTTGGAGGTAGGGAGATGCTGTGCTGTCTTCTGATACACAACAAAGAGAAAGGACAGCTAGAGAAGGGGACTTGAGTTCAGTCTGTTAAATAGCATTTCAAAGACTTGGAGGTAGAATTCTAAAGCCTTAGAATTATGACTGGAACAGAAAGGAGAAATACTGAGTACTCACCCCTTACAAAAAGCAGCTTGTTTTAGGAACGTATCATTTGAGCAATGGAATACATTGCCTTGGTTCTACAATAGCCTCTGTGCAGTCAAGTGACCCTCTTGATCTGAGAGAGACTCTGGAAATAGAAATGAGTGCAGCAAATGTTGAATAATAAGAAAAAACTACTCTTTAGTAGCTAGATTCTGGATGAAACAAGTATGTGTGCATCTTCCTCCATATCTGTAGCAAAGTCTTCATTGAGAGGAGTATCAAGTTTGCAATATTCACCCATCTACTTTTTTAGAAACTTGCTGTGCCAAATGAGGTCTTGTCCTCCAGAAAGTTTAAATGTGGACACTAAAGATGTTCCTCGAAGCTGCTTGCCTTCAAACATTACCATTTACTTTACAGCTGGAATTGAGGCTCAGAGCTGCCTGGCTCAGGAACTTTTCCTATAGATCAATACAGGGTAAAATTTTCAAATCTGTAGAAAATAGTAAAGCAGAAGTAAGCAAAGGTGTTGTGATGAGGATGTTATGTGAATTACATGTAGCCTAAGGTATTCACTGCAATAACAAGGTTTTTAAGGTTTGAGCTGGTTCAGGCAGCCATTCTGTGTTTTGCTGTTAAATTAGGTAGCTTAACATAAAAAAAACCAACCCCAGCACTGAATTTTTTGGTTTAAAAAAATACTGGGTTTGAAGAGGTCTCTTACCATAATAATAAGCTATGCTTTCTGTGGGTTACTCTGGTTCTAATGTCCTATTGAAATTCTCACATTTGCAGGTTTAAACCACCTACTTGACGAAAACCGAATTCAAGACCTGTCTCTTCTGTATCAGTTGTTCAGTCGTGTAAGAGGTGGAGTTCAGGTTCTTTTGCAGCACTGGATTGAGTACATAAAGGTACTGTTCTAGAATTCTGGAACAGCTACTGCTATTTTACCAGTGGAGTTTATACACAGATGCTTGAGTCATTTCTATAAACTATTCCATTTTTCTTAAAGACTTCTTGCATATAAACATGAATTTAATAGACAGCTTTTGAAATGTCCCAGAAAAGGTACAGTAATTGTTCTAGGGCTGTCGAAGAGAATATTGAACATTCAGTTGTTGAACTCCAAATAAGTTTGGAGTTTATAATCTTGCTTATAGTTAGTTTTGAGGAACAACTGCAATTCTCCAGTAGTTATTTTGGTAATGACAGAATGTCTTCTTCCTGATAAAATTTCCTGTCAGAATGAGTGGTGGCCTAAGTTACCAACCAGCTGAAGTTCAAAAAGGAGTTGAATATTCTAGTTAAGATGTTTCATCTTCTTTCTCAGTGAAAATGTCACAGAAAGTATGGTTGTTGTAAAGGAAGGCTTTGGAATGGCATAGGAGTACTGCTAAGTAAAATTTGAGTTTATTGGGAGCTTTACCTGTGTAAAACTTGAGGATATAGATGATTAAAAAGGGTGTGTTAATTTTGTCACGCTTAACTTCATTTCTTTAGACAATAGTTCTGAACCCCTTCACTTACCTATTTGTTTTGAATCAACATATAAAATCCAGGAATGATTATAGAGTAAATAGTTCCCAGGCTTTTAGAAGTCTTGTCATGTAAATTCATTATTCAGGCTAATTGAAAGTTATGTTTTATTTTGCAGGCATTTGGTAGCACCATAGTAATTAATCCAGAAAAAGACAAAACCATGGTCCAAGAACTTCTTGATTTTAAAGACAAAGTTGACCATATTATTGATGTTTGCTTTCTCAAGAATGAGAAGTTTGTAAATGCCATGAAAGAAGCCTTTGAAACATTCATTAACAAAAGACCAAATAAGCCGGCTGAACTCATAGGTATTTTCCTTCAACTTCTTCTGTGTTAGAATTCGGGTGTGGAGTTGCTGGTGCAGCTTACAGATGGGATATGCTGAAATTGTGTGTTAATACATGCACAGTGCATGGCAAACTGGGGATCTCCTGTGCTGCCTGGTGCAAGGGAATTGTTTGAGAGGATAGCATTAAATATCAAGAACAAACTCTATTTATTAGTTCACTGCCTAGGTTATTGAAAAGTCTAGAGCATCAGAACTTGGGCATTCCAGCAATTGGCTGGTGTCCTGATGTGAGAATACTGCTAATAATTTGATTTTTTTCAGCAGCTTACATAACTGTGCCACCAACACACGTGCACAGAGCTGTTACGGGCTGTGCAGATATCTGTGCTTTAATATGTGAAAGTGGAGAGAGCTGAGGGTGTGCTGAACCTACACATTTGTGTGTTCCCTGCCTGGCACTCTGCACTTTCAAATTCTTTAATCATTTCCCCACACAGTGAATGATACCTGCTTTGCAATTGGTTGTGCTCTTAGGTTTGTGGAGTGATGCTTTCTGCCCTCATTTTTTTTTTGCATTAATTCCCTGACTGTAATGTGCTTACCAGACCATTTGAAATTAAAACAAACAGTAATCTGCTAGAGGAGTTCAGCAGTATAGTCAACACGTTTAAATAATTGGTCTACATATTTTTCTTCTATCTTTTTGGTTTTATTATATCCATGTCAATCTGTAGCAATAGTGACTTTTTGCTTTGAGATCACAATATAGACTAGGATTTTTTACACAGGAAAAAATGTTTTTAACATTGTGTATGCTAGTAAAGTTAAAAGGCAGTAATTCCTTATCTGACAACAGATACTGGGCTATAATGTTTTTATAACCTCTCTGAAAAGATACCAAGTTTACTTTGATGGAACTGATAGAAAGTGATTTCAGGATCATTTCCATTTTGAAGATTTCACAATATTAGATTTATAAATTTTTGTTTCATTCTGATATCAACACATGCTAAACTCTATTCTTCAACACTTTTAGCTAAATATGTAGATTCAAAGCTTCGTGCAGGCAACAAAGAAGCTACTGATGAAGAACTTGAAAAAATGCTGGATAAAATTATGATCATATTTAGATTCATATATGGTAAGTATTGGGACTTTTTTTGTGGGGACACAGTTGTTTAGCCAGTAACACAAAGGTACTTGGAAATTATTTTTACAGTCTATCTGCATTTTCAGGTGCTCATTCTGTGTATTGCTGTTGGTGTAGTACTGTTTAAATCCTTTGCCTGTTAAAATGTTGATAACAAGACCTGACTCAAAACCTCCGGAAATCTTCATGTGAAGGCTCATTTTGCTTTACTGAGCTTCAAATTGGGCCTCTTGTAGGATAATGTTTCTTAAAAATCAGCAGTGATTTGTGATCACTTTCAAATCTCATCTCTTGCAGGAAAAGATGTCTTTGAGGCCTTTTATAAAAAAGATCTAGCAAAGAGACTATTAGTTGGGAAGAGTGCATCAGTAGATGCTGAAAAATCTATGCTTTCCAAACTCAAACATGGTAAATATCTATCTATCAGCTTGCTTTCTTCTAAAAGTAGTTGTTTTAACAGGCCTTCCCAGAAGTGTTGTTGTTATTTCCCCTTTACGTGAGTGCAGAAGCCTCCTATGCAAATCCTCAACGACCGGTGGGTTTTGAGGAGACTCCTTTGCTTTTAGTTTTGTAACTAAAAGAGCAATAGCAAAAAACCAGGAGCTTGAAGTGTATCTTGGCCTGTGGGATAGAGCTGAATTTCCCTGCTGAGTGAATCAGTGATGTGCTCAGGGAGCTTCAGGATGACTTCTACTCGTTATTCACCTTGTATAAGGTCTGGAACACGAAGCTGCCAGCTAGTGGCCCTCTAGTCTGATCTTCATTGTTTCACTGGATGGAGTCTTTGGGTGGTAAGAGAAAGACTTTTAGAGCTTGATCTTGTTCTACCATCAGGAGACAGTTTGGCAGGCAGCTGATAGGGATTAGAGTTGTCATATGAGTGACCGGTTGCCACTGCAGTCCTAGGATGAACAGTCAGGTCCACGTGGAAAAACAATGGGGTCACAAAATAGCTGCCACACTAAAACATTTTCCCCTTTCTTGTTCATGACCTTAATCTGTACCTTAATTAGAATCCAGGTCTTTATGTAAGAGCATCTGCTGAAATAGGTCATCTTGCTTAAAAGTGCATTCTGATATTTAGAATAACTATCCTGTGCCATTGAAAATAAACAAGATTAATTTCTAAGATTTACATTTTCTCTTGTATAGAATGTGGAGCTGCTTTCACCAGCAAACTTGAAGGAATGTTTAAAGATATGGAGCTTTCAAAAGACATAATGATACAATTCAAACAGGTACTTGGGGGAAGTGTGTGCTGTCTTCTTTTGAAAATTTTAATAAACTCAATTTATTAAGGGTTTTCCTGAGCAACACAAAAAACCCTCAGAAACAATCTTCTTCAAACAAACACCACCTGCAGCAGTAAAAGAATTGTAAATTCACATTTTAACCAGTTCTAAAGCATTTTTAGCACCACTCTATGCTGATGCCTGACTTGTAAGTTGTGCCCTTTACTTCTGGCAATTCTGCAATGTTTTGATTTCAAACAAATTTTAACATTCTCTCCTCCGTTCACACATAACTTGGTAGATCTTCACATCAGTCTGCTAAAACACTACTTTTGCTGTTTTCTTCTTGTGTGGAAGTGCCTTTAGAACTTCAGAAAAGTGCTCTTCTTAATTTTCTTGTGTGTAACTTGCAGTTTATATAACAAACTCCTCATAAGGTCACTTGTCTTCTCTGCTCTTGCAATGCCTCTTCTAACTTTTCAGTTCTACTTGAAATATGTTTAATAAACATAGTTTTATTTCAATGTATTTTGATTCTCTCTGCAGTATATGCAAAATCAGAATGTCCCTGGCAACATTGAACTAACAGTGAATATTCTGACTATGGGTTACTGGCCAACCTACGTGCCTATGGAGGTCCATCTGCCCCCAGAGGTAATGAACACAGATGGCTTATACAAGTATCAGCCTCTCAGAAATGCACCTTGGGATCACCTGCAACCTGGTTTTAAATATGCATAGAGAAAGAAATGCAGAACTGTCTTCTTTTTAAATGAAATTTGTTTTCTTGCAATTCCTTTCATCATTCCTTCATTTAAGGTTTAATTGACTGTGGAGGAGGGAAGGATACTTTTAAAGTAGAAACTGTGTTATAGTGTTTTGGGGTTTTTCTTTCTTTAGATGGTAAAACTGCAGGAGATTTTCAAGACCTTTTATTTAGGAAAACACAGTGGTAGGAAACTTCAGTGGCAGTCAACACTAGGACACTGTGTGCTAAAAGCAGAATTTAAAGAGGTGAGTCTATTGTTTCTCTTACTCCTGTTGCTTTGTCAGTTCCAAGTCTGGGTTGTACCTTAGGGATATATCAGGAAGCTTTTTTGTGTTGTGATTGAAAACAGCACTGGTTTTGCAATTACTTTTAACCTCTTGCTGTCACTTCCAGAGTTGGTAGTTTCTGAAATACAGTATTCAGATGCACCCAATTTTGGTATTGGTGGGGAAAAGAGTCATATTGGATACTCTTGGGGAAAATATTCAGTGGGTTTAGTTCCAGATTAAAAATGGCACTAATTTTCATAGTGGCGAGTCAAAAAAAGGGGCCTTCCTTAGATGACCTTAGTTCATGTGATAGCATTAGGCATCTTTATTTCAATAGTGAAAAGCTTACTGTGAAGTTTTGGATTGTACAAGAACACAACTTTAAAAGGTTTTCCAGTTATTTCCCTTGAGCATTTCTTCATGGACACGAAATTTCTTAGGAATGTTTACCAGTTCTATTTTTCAGAAAAATGTTAATGCTTAAACAAGTATTATCAAACTTGGTTGTTTCAAAGATTCTATAGTGCCTTACATTGTGTTTGTTAAACTTACGTTTGTGTGAAACTTTGACTTAAAGGTTTTTCGGATTGTAATTTTAAGCATTCAGTGCTTTGCAATTTTTCTTGAGTAAGCTGATGCATATCTTGGGTGAATTTTGTCACAGGACAGGATAGTCCAGCCTTGTGACCTGTAGCTTGTGCTACATTTAATAGTAAACACTTTCATAGTAAGGTGACCATATTCTCAAATTAAAATAATGTCCTTTAAGTGAAATAATTGACATGCAATAGTGCCTTTTTCCTTATGCTCCCCTCATCCCTTTGGGGGGGGGGGGGGGGGGGGGGGG
>JAWWEW010000146.1:9386351-9428015 GCA_035583185.1 Anabacerthia variegaticeps | reverse complement strand
CCACCCCCCCCCCCCCCAAAAAAAAAAAACAAACCAGCTTGATGATGTGTGATTATTTCCCTTGTGACAGGGCAAAAAAGAACTCCAGGTCTCCCTGTTCCAGACATTGGTGCTGCTCATGTTTAATGAAGGAGAGGAGTTCAGTTTAGAGGAGATAAAGCAAGCCACTGGGATAGGTTGGTATTGAAATCAGCCAACTGCTTCCAAGTGTTCTTACTGAAAAAAACCTAAACAACTTGTTTCTGCTTTAGAGGATGGAGAGCTGAGAAGGACACTTCAATCTCTGGCTTGTGGCAAAGCCAGAGTACTGACTAAAAGCCCCAAAGGCAAAGATGTGGAAGATGGTGATAAATTCACATGTAATGATGATTTCAGACATAAGCTCTTCAGGATAAAAATCAACCAAATTCAGATGAAAGAAACGGTATATTTTTTTTAATCCTCTGGGGTTTAGATCCTTGGGTTAAGAACCTTGTTGCCTGCCCATGTACAAGTTTTTTCCCTCTCACATGTGATGTACCTACAGATATCTCTGTCAAAGTTACGCGTGTAATTTGGATGACAGCACGTACCTAACAGTGCTGATTTAAATGTGTGCTTCTATACTAAGACACCAGTGATGCTAGATGTCTCTAAATAAGGTTGTTCAAGAGAAGTTCCAATTAGGGAATGTTCTTTTCATCCTTTATCATTCCCTGGAGCTTTACTGAATATTTTGTGAACATAGAAACAAGTTCACAGAGAATTTTCCCTGACAGCCATCCACTGTAAAAACTGTGCAAAGATTTTAATTCCTTGTACCAGTGGTTTTTGTAATAGACAATCAGTCTTCATATTTGTAAAGGATTTATGTCAAATATTTAACCTTTTACTGTCTTGCACTGAGAATTGTCTTAGAGATGCAAAGAATTGTTTTGATAGTTCCAGTATTCTCATTAAAACTTTGCTAAATGGATCCCTCAGGTAGAGGAACAGGCAAGCACTACAGAGAGAGTATTCCAGGACCGGCAGTACCAGATTGACGCCGCCATTGTACGGATCATGAAGATGCGCAAGACCCTGAGTCACAACCTGCTCGTGTCTGAGGTCTACAACCAGCTAAAATTTCCAGTCAAGGTGTGCTACTGCTTTTCCTTCTAAAAATTCACTAGTTCTTTTTATATTCCATGACCTGCCTTCAGTTCAACAGTGCTTCTGTCTAAAATACACATCATTTTAGTATTAGAAAGGGCAATTAGTCACTTTCAGGAATTTTTGAAGTGCCAGGTGCTGATAAAACCTATTTCCAAAGGCTTTCAGCCCTGGAGTTTGTTAGCAGTGAAGGTGCAGCTGGCTTTCCTTGTGCACTGCTGTTCCTGCATTTGCAGGGTTCTGGCAAGGCATTCTTGGACACAAGGGAAAAATGCTTCAGATCTCAAAACCAATTCTGCATCACAGTCTTAATTTGGTTGATACTTTTTAATAAATTAGTACTCAATAAATGCACAGTGGTTTTTCTAGACAGATTATACTAGTTAATCTATATACACACATATATAGAAATGAAGATAAAATACCGGTGAATGTCTCGAAGCTGAAGAAGCCCACAGTTGCAATATAAAGTGACTAACTTATTGTGTACAAATAGAAACGAATTTTCAAATAGACAGTGGTGCATTGCTGCAGTTCAAATACATGAGCTGTCTATCAATGGAAATGTAAAATAAAAGGTCCTGCCATCTCATTCTGGTTTATTACCATGTTGAGTTTCTGCAGGCCTGTAAGTATTGCATAAGCTGCAGTTGGGCTTTGTAGGAGTATAACAGATGATCTAAATTATTTTCCTCACTCTTTATCATGAGGCATTTTTATAAAGTCCTTCACCCAGCAAAATCACAGGGCACTCAAACAGTTTCAATTCTTATTTGCATCAAGAATTGAAACTTGTACCGTCTTTTACCAGCCAAAAGTCAGAAATAGAAACGCTTTGGTATGTGATGCATGAACTGCAGTTCTTCAGAGTTCAGTTCAAACAGCAGTAAATATCTTTCCCTGCTGTAAAAAGTCTATGTTTAGCTGCAGGTGACAAGATAATTTTGTAACTTTCTCTTCCATCAATTATACATTGCAGACTTTAGAAGCTCTGATACTGTAATTTCTGTTTCCTCAGTCATCTTAAACAGTATAGGCATTGGTTTAAGTGGAAAGAAAGAACCAAAAAGCATTGACTGCAAAGTAATAATGCTGACATGTGCTTTATTTTACAGCCTGCTGACCTTAAGAAGAGAATAGAATCCTTAATTGACAGGGACTACATGGAAAGAGATAAAGAAAACCCGAATCAGTACAACTATATTGCATAAACATATGTTGGCCTTTGTTTTACTGCACACTTGGTGTCCTACACAATTGCCAGTGGATAAACTAGCCTGTTGATCCTGTTAATTGACTTTTTATACTACCGATGATTGAATGAAAGCAGTGTAATGGAAAAGTATAGTAGAGTGGACTTCTTTCAGTGGTTAACATGCCCATTTAAAGAGTACTATTTACATTTTAAGAAGAATGCTGTTGAACTCTTTGCATGTTATTTAGTAAGATGTGCAGAAAGCTGAAAGGAAGTACCTGGTCTTTGTGATTCCATTTGTCTCTGGGTCTGAAGAGGAGTCCCTTGATATATGACAGATGTCTTTCACATCTTTAAATGGAAACAGAAGGTTAATTAATATAAGAAAATAGCCTTTAAAATGCTTAAACTGCATGCAAACTTTTAATTTACTGTACAGAATGCATTTCAGTTATACATACCATTGGTTTGGTTGATGCCCACACTTGGATTTTTTCCCTTGAGGTAGGGAAAATGGGGAATAAGCCAAGCTATGCTTATTGCTTATCTAATGGAAAATATTCTTGGTCACAATTAAGGCAAAATGGTACCAATATAAAACAATGTATAAAGTTTGCAGTGTGGGCATATATACTGTATATACAAACACCATTCTTAAATAACTGCTACAACAAAACAAGTTCAGATTAGATTTATATGGCTTGCCTGTGAGACTTGGTGTTCACCTTTGGGAATTTTAAGCATAAAACAGCCATAATGGAAGAAGTGACAGTTTTTACTACTAGTCATGGGTAGGAGGCCTTCACCTCTTGGCAGCAATACTCTAGAAAAGAGAATCTATTTACAGATATCTATGAAAAGCCACACTGTTATTGTGGTAAAGCTGTAAGAACAAAAATTGCAAATGGATTTTAATACTTGTTTTGCTTTGCAACATTCTAAACTTGAATTAACCTCAAGGTTTAGACAGGGCAGTTCTTCTAAGACTGCCCTGCTTTGGATTGCTTTAACTTAAAGCTTTAAGAACTCAGCCCTAGAGCCTAGCAGGCCTCCTAGAACCCAGAAGCCTACCTCTCATATAGAAAGTTAAGTATTGCTACAAGGCATCTAAAATATATTTTCTTAGATGACCAGAGAGCATTCTTTGCATCTTTATAAGACATGGGAGAGTAAGTCACTTGAATGTAGAGCTTTGTTTCAACAATTTTTTTTTAATTGCTTATAGCAGCATGTGCCAGGAATACATGGAAAAAAGGTGTCAGCAGAAAAGGTAACTCCTCCACATAACAGTTCTTCCTTACCCAGCCAGGCTTTAGATCTACGATCAGCTGTGTTGCAGAGCACAATGAAAAACCTCATCCTCTTTCAGGCACTGATAGTCCTGGGGAATACCAGATGTTTCCTGAAAGCCAGATGTTAGCTTTGTTTAATGGCAGTGTAACTTAGCTCTCTCTGACCTACAACTTCTATCACTGTGATCCCACATTCAGGGTTGCGCGTGTGTGCGAGAGTGTGAGTATGTGTGTGTTTCTATCTGACACATCCCATCCTTACTGCTTTTTTTATCTACTGTTTAATTCCATACTTTCTCCAGCTGTGTTTTCCCTCAAGCTCTTTTTTATGCAGTCCTCAGCTGACAGATGAAGCAAATGTGGTTTTTTTCTCCTATTAAATTATTTGCAGTCACCCTCAACTAACTATCATAGAGCTCTTTGTGATCTGCAGAAAATTTACCTTGCCCCTTGACACTATTGCAGCATAACCACTGGTAGACATCCAGGACCACCCCTGCCTCTGTGAGAAAAATACTGACAGTAGAGTTATGTGGTAAGAAACTTGAAGACTGCTCCTGCAAATCTTCAAGTATTAGCTTGAATACAGATCCACTGGGGAGGAAAGAATGCCCCCACCATAAAGAAAAAAAGAAGTTCTGTATTTTGCATTCAATGTTCCTTTTCCTTGTATGTGTTTTGTATCTTCAGCCAATAAAAGATTCCTTTTAAAGATAATTGGAGAAGAAGCATAAGACTTAACTCTTTGGGAGACAGGAGATGATGAATATCAGTATTGAACTGGTTCCATTCAGTCTGTTGTAGCATATAAATCTAACACCACTACATGTTTAAATACCTATTCTGGTAAAATCCTCCCTCATTACACAAGTGTTGCATTCAGTCAAACTAACTGCAAAGGTCTGTAGGTTTATTTCATTTTTCTCACGTCTATTTCAGTAGCTTAAATGCAGAAAATACTATATAGAAAATATCCTCAAATTCATCAGAACTCCACAACCCGAGGCAGACCTTAAGCGCAATCGAGTTAAAGCAACCCAAAGAATGGACTTTGAGAACCCTGGCCAGGCCAGGAGAGGGGGTGAGCGAGGGGAGGGGAGAAGGCGTCTCCTTGTAGCTCCATGGGTTTTCCCCAAGAACTTGTTCATCTCTTCTGCTAAGGTCTCACTCATTCCTGGTTAATGACAAAGCTGCAGCCAAGATTTGTCGTCTAGCCGTACAACTCTGCAACTTCTTGCTGGGATCATGTGCCTGCCTATTGAGCCATATATATCTCTGTAAGAAAAAACTACAGTGGGCTTGGACCACAACTCATCTGGCTACAACACAGCTTGTCTGTATGGCCACACATTTTTAATCCTGACTCTTGCATGCAGTTTATAGCACCTTGTTCATAAGAAATTGCAGTTTATTCTTAGAAATATATATTTTAGGTTTTTTAATCTTTATACCCATAAATGGACTATTTTTTTTGTCTTGGCTGGTTTCAAAAGTGACCATTTTGTTTAAATGCTGTAATTGCAAATGTGTTGTAAACATTGTTTTGTTCTATAGTTTACACAAAGGTGCCAAAGTAAATAGTTAATAAAAAGAAAAAAAACAACCCTAGCAAATTGTTAAGTTGCTTTAGCTGTTCTTCATATTTTGGTCTCTGCTCTTTTTTTCTTTTTTTTTTTTCTTTTTATTTTTTTGTCAGCCTTTGATTTTTTCCTAGACATATCATTTGCCCTAATGCTTTCTTTTCAAAGAAAAAAAGTGCATCTAAAAAAATGTTCAAATACCATCTTTTTTAGTGCTCTCATATAGTAGGGAGAATATTTTCTTTGAAACGTTACACTAATGTAAGAGTACAGCAGCATTCAAAAATGTAATATACTTTTTGTATAACAGTCTTTAGAGTGTGTCTGGAGTGGGGGGAAAACTAACCCTGTTACTTTTCAGAAGCCTCTTCCCTCGGCTACCAGAACATGAAATGTGCTTTTTCACTGCATCAAAAAGTTATAGTTTATGCAGACTTGCAAACAGGGCATGTATCACCATTGCATCCTTTGATGCAAAAAGCAGCAAAACCTTTTTTATGTTTCATAAGTCTGATATGGGTACAGAGAGTCTTTCTTAAGTTGGTAAATAATGTAAATACATGTCCTTTCAGAGAGTGAGTCTGTTATCTAGGTATTTTGTGTCATTTAATAAATATTAAACAGTTTTGTGTTGATAAACTCTTGTGTGTAAAATGCCTTCTTACTCCCAAGTTCTGTATGTTGGGCTTACTAATGTTTATGGCTTCTTTAAATTCTTTAGCTTGTGCTTTGATAGCAAAATACTTGTTTGCTACTTAAATAAGTTCCTTATTCATTCAGTCATTAAAATCCCTTGAGTTTTCTAAGTGGCTTCCATTCCTGAATTTTTATTATTTTGGGGGTTTTATGAAGTCTTCTGTGGTTCTTGGAGGGGAAGGAAATGAGCATCCTCACAAACTGAATCAGGTTTAAATTGTGTAGCAATGCCAGAAATGGTACTGAAGTACCAAAAGCGGTGGCTTGTTGTTTTCAGGGGAGGCTCCTCTCCTGCTGTGTGATTATTCCTTGTCTCCCAGTTACAGTTAATACTTTTTGAATGGCTCTGATACAATTACTGAAGGACGAAGGACAGGGCTGCACGGGGAATTTGCTTCTGTTCCTGAGGATGGCTGACTGGCCAGCGCTTGAGTTTTCTTCAGCCATCTGGAACCACTGGACTAAATCTGAGCAGAGGGACCATCTTCAGCCCGGTCTTTCCCAGTACAGGAGCTCTGAGGACTCAGTGGAGACAGGAGGTGAAGTGTTTTGAATGTCCTTTGAGTTCTGGAAACCTGGACATCTGTAGCAAAGCAGGTGCTGATCCTCCAGCCTGTTCTGTGGAAGGCTGGCACCTGCTGCAAGGGAGGGTGATCACACACTGAAGGTGAGTCTAAACAGGCCTGGGAAACCTCTGCAACTGCTCAGGTGCTTGTTTTATTACAGCCTGGAGGGATCTAAATGCATGGGATGGTTCTTCCACTAACACTTTCTCCTTAAAGAGAATATTTTCCTTCTTCCCACATTCTCCACCCCCCAAAAAAAAAAATCCCACAGAAGCAGATGACTATTTGGGGACTGACAGATTGTCTACCTAATCTGAGAAAAAGACCAGAGAGCAGTAAATTCTTTTTCTGTATGAAATGCAATATGTGCTACTATACTTTCTCCTGGTTGAGAGAAACTGCTGCCAAATCAAATTTAACATGGTAGCTTTGGATTTGCCTTCTTTCCCCCTTAAAGAAGCCAGGGCCTGTGGACATACTGTGGCATTTAGACAATGAACACCTCAAAACTTACTCCAGTGCTTGAGAGACACTAGACTTTGTGAGAGGGTGTCTTGTAAAATATGGAGTTAACTGGGAAGAGGAGCAGTGGATGTGATTAACCTACAATGGAGCAGGTTTTTCTTCTGGTTAAGTAATTGCTTTGTGATACAAGGTCACCTTTAAAATGACTCATTGCTTGTCTTGCTACTGCATATTAGGATATAAATGAAACAAAGTAACTTTGAAAGTTAATTTTCTAAAATCAGTAGGACATTGCAGCACTGTAGATAAACCCCTTTTCTCAAGCTTAGGAGAAGTAGTTCAAATCCAGCAAATACTAACTTTTTATCGATTGCTACAGATTTACACAGGCCAGCCACAGTAACTGGGTCTGACCCCAGGATCCTGCTGAGAATGCCAAGTACAAGTGAGTGTTTTCAGTCTTTTGTTAATTCTTTGGTTACAGCTCAAGCTGGTGCCTCCAGAGAGGGACCCCTACCCCAATTCACACCTCTCAGTTACACCCATGGCACCCATCACCTGATCCCCAAGTCCAACCCTGAGTCAATCGCTACATTCTGATCAGTGGTATCTTGATTTCTTACTAGATTTCACTGTTACTGGGCTGGCTGCCTTCTGAAGTTACTTTACTCTCTTGGAATTGTCTCTTTGGTCCTTATCATCTCCATTCTGCTCATATCTGCTGAATTCAGGGCGTCCTTTGTTAGCAGCATTGTTTTGTCAGAGGTTTACATTTGGTCAGCTCTTGTGGCCTAAGACTTCGGCAGCTCCAGCTGCTGATGGTGAGACACCAGTGCTAAATGAGACTGCTCAGGGAGGAGAATACTGTTAACCTAATCTTTACAACACTGATGATAGTTCTTTATCTTACTCCTTAAAACAACCTGTTGTTTGTCAGCCTGAAACACCTGTATTTTAGAGCTGGAGGAAAACAGGGAGGTCACTGGGTGCTTCTGTGTTAAAATGCCTGAGTAATCATAAGTTGCTTTGAAATTCTGTCTTTTCAAAAAAAGTAAGTCTACAGATTCTGTCCTATCTAATAGTATTTGCAGTAACTGCTTTTCCAGTAGATCCAACATTTAGATGCTTTATGCAATCAAGGCACACAGAGGGTCCTGTGTCAGACTAACATTAATGCCCAGGCCATTGCAGGGCTCAAGGGCTCTCACGCTTCTTTGCAAAGCTTAGTCACTATGACTTTGCAGAGAAGGGCAAGCATGCAAGTAAACTGCATCTAAAATGATATGGAATGGATTTCTTTTTACTATTTGGAGCAGTAAGTAGTTTTAATACAGCACAAAATACCAGTGCTGAATTATTTGCAAGACATGCACTTAATATGTAGCTTTTTTCCCCCTTTTAGACCAAATCTCATACAAAATTATCACAATGCCTGTTCTGTTTTACTCTCATGTAGTCTCTGAAGTTTGAGGTATATCTGTTTGAGGTATATCTGAGAACAATTTGTTGCCATGGTCTAAAACAGATACCTTTGTCACTTTTGACAGTCCTTTAACTACATCCATAGTCTTTCAGCTGGTGCTAGTTTGAGACTCAAAGCAAGGCTGCTCTATTAATTTTCACTAAAGGCTGGGCAAGACACTGTGCCGGCCAAGTTCTGCCACGTGGGTGCTGGGGAGGAGGTACAGCTACTTTTGGGCATGAGATGGGAACAAAGATTACAAAACACAGCCTCCACAGAGAGGAGCTGAAACCTTGTCACTGCACAGGTAAAGCTTGTAGGATGTGGCCAGGGACTAGGTCAGGCTCACTTCTCTAGAGAACTGGTTCTGCAACCACAGGGCTGCGATTCTCTCACTTGCAGAACTGGCACCATCTGCATAGCCCTTCAGTTTCTTTTTATTCCTACAGCAACAGCTGCTGCTTCAAATTCTAGTTCTAAAAGCACAGCAGACACAAAAACTCAAACTGGAGAGAGATCATTCTCCAAAAGAGCTCAGGACAATGCAGTGAACAGGCATTAGCTCAGCATTTGCCAGACCTGGTTTCTGACCTGTCAGAGCTGGGAACTGTGGACTAATCTGTAAAAGGGATGTAATGCTATTCTAGGTCACAAGGGATCCTGTAGCCCTGCAGTCCTGCAGTTAAAATATCCAGATATGAAAATGACTGTATAATAGTCTCCCTCCCAGCCCTGTATTTTAGATATAACTTCCCTTCCTGGTGAAATCTCTCAGAAAATGTTACAGCCAACACATCTTTCGTAAGAGCTGGAAGTGGGAGGTGCCTCCTGTGCAGAGCCATTTTCACACAATAATTTCTGCTCCGAAACCAACAAACAGATGTATCTCAGCAAGTTAGCAACGTGTGTCGATAAAGCCACAAAAGCAAGAGTATTGACACTTTTCTACTGTGCTGTAACAAGCCCAAAGAACATGTTGTCAGTCAAACCAGTCCTTTTTTCGCATTAAACAGATCTACATCTAGAAGCAGCTTGTCGTGACTCACAAAACGCATAAACCTCATCTGCTGCCACATGTTAACGCAGCTGCCGAATGCTCTGGCACATGTCACATCCAGCAGCAGCTGGAAATGCTGCTGAGCACAGCGGGGCACCCCGGCACCAGGAGCATCCCTCGCCCTGCATCCCCCGGCATCGGGGACAGCCCAGGAGCAGCTGCTGCCCCGCTTTCCCCCCGGGCCAGCAGCACTGGCTAAGCCGGGCTGATGGGTGAGCTGTGTTTGTGTAACAGGCTGCGAGGAGGAAATGCCCCTGTGCTCTGCTTCGCCCTGCTGCGCTGGGAATGTGTTTTTCCAGCTGTGTCACAACACCAGATTTCAGAGGGCTTCAGCAGGAAGTTTTGCAGCCCTCTGCTGCAACCTGCTCTCTGATCTCTTCCCCGCCCCACCAGGCGTTCTTTTTTTGGAATTTCACGTGATTTCCCCGGTCTTGACTCAGCAGTTTCCCCGCAGCAGCATTTATTGGTTTGGTTTCCTACCACCACCTCCTCCAGAAACCCGACAGCTCAGAAACGCCGCCATCTGCTCGGAGCCTTCACACAGCTTAGATAATAAATAAGTGTTTTTTTCAGAGCAAGCAGCACAGAGGTCTCGGAGCCCTCCCTGCCCTGTCCCTGGGCAGGCTCACACACAGCCCGGGCTCTGCAGAGGTCACACGGGGATGGACAGACGATGGTCTGCATTACAGTGTCTGCATCCCAAATCCGTAGTCCTCAGGCTACAAACTGGGGCTGCATGAGAAGATAAAAACAGCTGTAACTCTCAGTTGCTGGCACAGCCCCAAGAAGGTCCCTGTGGTCCATCCCCCTCTGCCCAATGAATATGTGACCTCCCTGGCCAGCATTAATATATTCCTCTTTCCATCTCTCCCACAATGAAATGGTACCAAATCCTTCCCCTGCCTCCTGGAAAGGAATCATTTGTTCTGCCACAATCTTGTCCCTGGAAAAAATACCGGAAAAATGCCCTTTTGTTTAGAGATATCTGAAAGAATGGATAAAAATACATTAGAATAAAGTCATGATTACTGCATGTCCTAGGTATTATCTCTTTCTTCTTTTTATCACAATCTCTACTCTTCTGGACCATGAATCAGAAACATAAAGTTATTCAGTGCTTCATTAAACAGTGGACACTTCACTTCTGGCCATCCACATCCATCACTTTTTGCAAGTCCCTGGGTTATGAAAAGTTTGATTACAGATATAATATCTAACCAACTGAAACTGATAAAGGATTCACAAAGGATTAAGCATATGATGTGAATGAAAGTCATAGAACAGCCTATACATTTGAAATAAGGCAGGAATTTATATTCCTTAACCAAATTTTTAAAAAGAAAATATAAATTTTGTGTATTTGTTCCCACTGCATGTCAATACCTTCTTGAAACAACTGACATCAGACTTAGCGTAACATGGTAAAACCATAATGCCCTACAGAAATGTTACAGTTCTCGTTCCACAATCCAGCAATGAACATAAAGGAATGTCTTAGAAAACCAGGAACAGCTTGCCCTTCATCAGTAGCTCCCCAAATCATGCCAAATGCAAAATCATTTCTGTCTAGCAAGCAAAAGGCTAAGGTGTTTTCTCTGCATTCTGGTAACAATCCTTCGCTCTTCTATCAACAAAGGAGTGCAGCTGAGCATGAGAGTTTGAGCTTATATTACTGAAGTCCAACCATCACATAAATTGTACTGTTCTTAAGACTATCACAATCAATAAAGAAATTACTCTTGATAAATAAGATGCAATGGATATTTGCTGAGGTTGAATCCTACAAGTACTGAATATAATCACTTGTGGAAGTTAAGAGGAATCGGACACCTGACCCCCAACCACTTTTTTTTTTGTTTTCTAAGGAAAGCTGAAGGATTTGTTAAACATGAGAGGAAAAGAGTTTCATTTTGTTCCCTTCAGAGCATCAAAGAGGAGACAGGCTTTGGGAACTGCCCAAAAATGCTCAATTTAGGGAGAAAAGTGCCAAAATCAAGCTTCTGTCAGTTGGCTGGGCAAGAGGAGAATATCACTGTGCAAATGCAAGAGTACCTTGCTTTTAATAGCCTTTTAGCACATTCAGATGGCTGGAGCAGGTGGGCTTTGTTAGACAAACCTCCTCCCGTACCTGAACACAAGGTGCCTGTACCAACTCCCTGCAGGTGGAATTTGATCCCTTGGTTTCCCCAAGGATTCCACGCAGGGGCAGGAGCCCTCTGGGCAGCCTTTGTGGTTGCCTTATCTCTTCCTGTGTGGTCGCTGGGGTCAGCCTTGATGCACACACCCCACATCAGTCCCTCTGTGACAGCCTGTGACAATGACAATAAACCACCAGCTCACAGCCTGCTGAGATCATGGTAAAACCGTGTCACATCACCACACGCACATGGAAGGCTCTTAGCAGGGATGGAGGCACAGGGAGGGTGAAGTAACCAGGCGCAAGCGAAGAAAGAATAACCTGTTTTCTGGTATCAATGTTGATATTTCTGGTACCAAGCAATGTATTTTCCATTATGCAAATGTATATAAACTATACTGTTCTTTTAATCCCACACCAGTTGCTACTTTTCTTGTGTTATTAAACAGAAAGGGATTTGCTTGTTATGATAGCTACCATTAGATTTCATTTCAAGCTTCACTACATTGGCATAAAGGAAACAAGTTAATCAGCCTGCCTGTTATGTCTGCAGAACATTTAGCTGTTTTACAGTCCATTTCCTATGTGCAAGAAGGAAATCAAAATATTCAGGATTTTTCGCTCAGAACAAGGAGAGGGTTGAACAGATCAATGTTTATACATAAAGCTACATGTCCTGAAGCGAATATTCCAGCACATATAAAAGGTGATACTCCACCACATGAACTGCCTGGAACAGTCCAATCATTTTCTCCACTTCCAATTAATTAAAGCCTAATTCAATGTCTCTCTGCTAACAGTCAAATCCTCCCGGTGTAATTGCTCCTAACTCCCTGACAGATCACCTTTTAAAAACAGGATTTTGCACTAAAATAGTGAAGGCTGAGGAAGTATAAAATCCCCCAGATCAGAGCTCGCCCTAGCCTTGAAACACCCCCTTCTTTGTGGTGAAGCTGAGGAAGAGCAAAGATGTGCTGCTTTCAGAATGTGTTTCAGAATTTGTGGTTTCATCTGTGCTGCTGTCACGGGACACTCTCCCACAGCCTACGAGAAGTACTGGCTCTGTTATTATATATAAAGTCTATTTCTTCAAACAATTTTTCAGTAACTAAGCCCAAAGGCTAAATATAAATTTATTCTAAGTGTTTTGAAATCGCATGGATTTTGATACTGACATGCTTAGACAAATGCATGTGCAGGTATACACGAGGGGAGTGGGTTCTAGGTGCAGTTATTAAGCACAAAAAGAAATGCAAAGAAGCAGTGAACGTGTGTGACCACACGAGCACTTGTGTGTGGGACCCCCATTTCCATGATGGCTTTGGAAAAGTATGGTATTGCAAACACACAACAGAGAAATCCACGGCCAATTGATAACAAAAAATTGCATTACTTCCCCTTCCCCAAAAGTTCATAACTAACTGCTTTCTTATCAACACCATCTACAACTGTCTCAGTTTATCAGCGCATGTGTTTTATAGTCTTCTTCAGCCTTCACTTTGTTCCCCATGGCTGGGGATGTCCCTCTGAGCCTGATCATTCAAAATCCTCAGTTCTCCCACAGCACAGGGACAGGAATATGCCATTCCACGGGTCCCTTCCTCGCTGTGCCCGGAGCTCCTGTCTCCTCAGGCACTTGGCATCTGCTCCTTCTTCTTGCTGTCCCTTCTTGCTGTCTCCCAGCCTCGACCTCTCCTTCCCCATCCGCCCTTCCTTTGCCAAGCCAGCCTTTCTCTTGGTTTTGTTTGGGGTTTTGGTTTTTTCCCCCCTTAATCAATAGGGGGCAATTATTAGTCCCTCTCTCCAGGCCAACATCCATCGCATTCTGTATCTCCACCCACCCCAATCCCCCCAATTCTCGCCCATCCCTCTCTTCTCCCCCCTCCACCCCTGGCTCTCTCCTCGCTGGGTGACACTCTCATTCCACCCCGGGGACAGCCGCAGTGAGAGCAGAACAGCCCGTTTCTCCCCCTCTGTATTTACTGCAAACACAACAGTCTTTATTTTTCCTTTATTAGTGGAAAGCCTCCTCTATTCCACTTCTCTGCACGCGCACCGCTCAGCTCCCCCAGCAGAGGCCGGACAGCGGCTGCACATCCCCGCTGGGGTCGGGTCGGGTGGGGTTGTGTCCGGTTCAGGTCCGGTCGGGTCGGGTTCGGGTCCGGTCCGTCCCCGCCGGTGTGCGGGGACCGGCAGCACCGCTGCCGATCGATCCCGCCCGCCCGAGGCGCTTCTCTGCGAGCCGCCCTCCCGCGACCCAGGGAATCGAGCGGCGGCGCGCGGCGATTGGCGGCGCGCGGGCGGCCCCGCCCCGCCCCTCACATGACCGCCGGCAGGGGTTTTGTCGCGCCCGCGCGCCCCGGCCCCGCTCGCCGCCCCCCGGTGCTCCCGCCGGCAGCGCCCCCGCCACGGAGCCGCTCCGCCCCGCCATGCCGCCGCTCCGCCGCCTCCTCCGCCTCCTCCTCCTCCTGCTGCTGCTCGGCGCCTCCGGTGAGCGGGCAGCGCCGCGGACCCTGGGCGGAGGCAGGGGGGTGGGTGTGGGGTGTCCCCGCGGGCGCGTCCCTCTGTGTGTGCCCCCCCCCCCGGCCCGCTCCGTGAGGCGGCTCCGGGCGGGGACGGACGGGGAGGGGAGGGAAGGGACGGGAAGGACGGGGAGGGGGGGCGGTGAGGTCCGAGGCCCCGCGGCCCAGCCGGGCACAGCCGCCCCGGTGTGGCCCGGTGTGGCCCGGTGTGGCCCGAGGTCTGGGCCCGGGGTACCCCGGTGTGCGGGCCCGGCCCACCCTCGGGGCGTTCACCCCGCTGTGAACCCCCCCCCGGCGGGGAGAAGTTGTGTGGGAAGGCAGAGGGGAAGGCGTGTGTCTGGAGCCGGGAATCGTGGGAAGCGCGGGGCGCGGCGGTCCCAGCCCTGGCACAGCACATGGAGTAGCGCTGGCTGCGAGCAGGACGCTGCTTAGTGCTGTGTGTGCGCTCGGGTTCACTCAGTGTCACCGCGAAGCCGCCGCCTGTGTCATGGGGTCATCACACCAGGTTGGGAGGGACCTCCGGGAGCAGAGAGTCCAGCCTTTCTTGGCAAAAACACGGTCTAGACAAGATTGCCTAGCACCCTGTCCTGCCAAATCTTACAGTACCGAGAATATCCAATGTTAGAAAATCCAAGACTTATAGATTATTAGTTCATGTCAGGTAAACAGGCTATAAAACATTCTCACAATTTTTACTTGGCTTTGATAACTTCATGGTGTGCGTCCTGGTTTTAGTATTTTTTAGAAATCTAGCTGTTCTTTCAGTGTCTGGAAAATTGAATATAGTCCTGGCATAATTTACTGCTTTGTGATGAGTTGTCCTCTTAAGTGGTTCTAGAAAATGAAGTAAAAGCAGTGTCTTAATAGCTAATAATCATATCTTACAGGTTTTTTCCAGTCCCATGCAGTGGAAGTAGATATAAAGGATTCCTCTAATGCTACCTGCCTGTATGCAAATTGGATGATGAGCTTCTTGATAACATATGAATCAAACACTAGTGATTATGTAAGTATTTGGAGGTAACCCTTGCTGAGAGCTGTATTTTGGCCTGGGTAGAATTTTAAGTAAACTATTTTATCTAGGGTGTTTGATGTCTTACATTTTTTTTTACCAAGTCAGTTGTTAAGAGTATTCCTACATACTGCTTTTAAAACAAAGCATAAGTTCTCAATCATACAAATGACTGAAAGTACCCTGTTGCTCTTACTGAAATGACATACACAAAATTCACCAAGTTTAACCAGTATTGCTGTAGTTGTGGTTTTAGCCCAAACAGTAAATCTGAACTGCAGCTCAGCACAATCAAGATTTACGGCCAGGTTAGATTTGTAGTTTTGTACTCAAATCTGATATGGCTCCTTTCTTAGACAGGTGTCAGGGAGCCTTTTTCATGGTTTTGTAGAGTAACCTAAACACTTAGCTTGTGCAAGGTTCCATCTAACTTCAGGAGGTTTGCAATGTTGTCATGAAGAAGAACTGCTATCTTTTTCTTCTAGAAAACCGCAACCTTGAATTTGTCCTCCAGTGTGACACACAATGGAAGTGTCTGTGGCAATGACACACAAGCTGCAGTCGTGGCAGTGCAGTTTGGAGAAGGTCATTCTTGGAGCATTAACAGTACAAAAAACAATGAGACTTACCAGGGGGACTTCATCACTTTTACCTACAACACCAATGACACAGCTGTGTTTCCTGATGCTAAAAGAAAAGGTAATGTTCAGTTCAGAATCTGACTTGCAGAGTGACCTCAGCCACAAGTGTCAGACCTCATGTACCTGACCTTAGTTGGTGTTTTCTAAGTTAGAAGGTCTAGTAATGTGTGTATGAGTTCTGTGTGGGTCTTACCTGCATACTGGATAACAATGCAGACTAGTTGTCTTTGCTGAATGTGTAATTCCTTAAGTGGAACAGAGCAGGAAGGGTAAACGAGCAGCTTTGATCACCAAGGTGCTGGTAGACAGCAGGCACGTGGAAAATTCATTTTAGTGTGCACTACTTGACCTTGCACCTTGCCAAGCGATGCAGTGTTAGGCTTTCTGTGTACTAATGCCTACTAATAATAGGATTTTTTTCTCCTTAATAACTTAAGTAAAAGGGTTTACCTTTCTAATGGCTTGTCTAGTTCTGGAAGCTTGGTTACTTCTCTGCATTACTCAGCACTTCAGGTCAGGAGGCATAAGGAAAACAAAGGGGAAAAAAGAGAGCTTAGGATTGTTAAACTTAATTATCTCTTACTCTTTGTTTTATGGAATTATGTAAAACATAACACTGCCTCTTAAGTTCTTGTACTTCATAGGCATTAAAATATTTGTGCTTATTTGTAGGACCAGTTACCGTTGTTGTAAGGGACCCTTCGCCTCCAGTTCAACTGGACAGTGTCTACGTGTGTCATAGTTCTGTCTTTATTGAAGCAGAAAACGTAACACAGATTTTCTGGAATGTTACTGTGCAGTCTTTTGTTCAGAATGGCACAGTCAGTAAAAAAGGTGAGCATTTCAATTTGTGAATAAACTTTTTTGTATTGCACCTTAGTACAGGGAGCAAAGTCCCATAATAAAAAATCCCCCAGTTCTCTCAGTGTTTAATAATACTCATGGCAATACCCTTTATTACTTCTTTCCTTGTTCCTGGAATAATAGATTAGGAGAACAGATTTGGTAGTGTCGCAATGTCGATTGTGTCCGTGCCAAAGTGGTAGGCTACTAGAGTGTATATTCCAGTAATTGGGGTTTTGAGAATAAGCATTTCAGAACTACTGTTGCTGACCAGTTCATTTGAGTCTGAAGGTTTTTAGCTGACTGCCTTCCACTTGCAGTGGTGGCCTCTGCTATTGAATTTGAACAGCCTGTTGTCTCATGTCACAGCTCAGCTGCTAAAAGAGATGAGCACATCATACGGCTGCATACAGCTTAATAGGGTCACTTACTTTGTGGCAGCAAATACATATCACACTTCTATAACCACATAGCTTCTTTTTGTGTTTGCTTCTATGTGCTAGAGGTGAGAGGTTTAAAACTGTGAACATCACAGAATTTCTGAGAATAAATGGTAACTGTGCATTGTTTGGGCTCCTGTGCCACAATGGTCAGTTTGGGACTTTTGACCTGGTGATTAGCAGACTCCCAATGAGCCTAGATTTCATCAAAGACATTGATATCTGTATTGAACTGACCACTGAGTCACAAGATTATAATAAAATTTCAGCACTGAAACGGTGGTTAAAATGTCTTTTCAGAGTCTAGATGTAGTGCTGATGCACCTACTTCTGCACCTACTGTTCTGCCTACTGTTGTCAATGTAACTACTGTATCCACCACCACTTTGTCACCTGCTCCGACCACTGCTCCCAAACCTGTGGAGAATCCAGACACAGGAAATTATTCTCTTAAAATGGGAAATAAAACATGTCTGCTGGCTACTGTGGGGCTGCAACTGAATGTTTCCCAAGACAAGGTATTTCTCTTTTCTTTTGAAGAGTAAAAGGTTGCTGTAGTTATTTGGTGTGAAATCTGAATGCAGGGCGTTTCTTTTTTATGCTGCTGGCTGTGCAGAACTGCTTCTAAGTATTGTATGTAGCATCTCTCCAACATCAGAATAATTTTGTGGCGTAATGTCTGGCTTCAAAACCTTGTGTAGATTCACCATAACTTGTTCTGGGAGTACTTGTAACGTGATTAAAAATCTGGAACTTTCTTAGCTGTTAAGGCTGTTGATCCCTGCAGATCCTGTCTTTTCCCTCAGAGGGAGCCAGGTAGCCTTTTGTGTTGGGGAACAAAGTAAGACTTCTCTGGGCAATTTGCTTCAGTTTTTGCCAGCATGTAAATGTAACTCAAATAGCCTCAGTTCGATTGTAGCCAGGCTGAATCTTCCTGCTGTCATGTTTGTGACAAGCTCTTCTAGCCCAAGAGTGAGCAATGTATTCCAAATGACAGCTGAACATCTTTGTGGTGTGTCTGTATTTCAGCCTCTCCTGATCAACATCAATCCAAAGACAACCATCGCAGATGGTGCCTGTGGTAACACAACAGCAACTCTGAAACTGAACGATGGAAATAGCACACTGATTAGTTTCACATTTGTTGTTGTAAGTAACTTCTTTTCAACCAAGCTTTCATTTAACAGCATTGCATGGTGATCACTCATGGTAAAATCCTTCTGTCACTTGCTGGGGGTGGGCTGTTCCCACATGGGAAGTGGAACTGGCCAGCTGACTGCCTCAAGACAAATGGGGAATTGGGTTAAAGTTGTAGAAAATGAAAGACTGGTAAATGTAAATGCCTTTGTAAAGTATGTGTTCTTAAAGTTACAAATGCACAATTCCACACTGACACTTGTTTCTTGCTTCTTAAACAGAAAAATACAAGTGCAAGTGTACAAAAATTTTATCTGAAAGAGGTGAATGTTACGCTGCTCAACCGTCTGAATGGTTCTGGTAAGAAACAGTGCAGTATCTGCCTTAAAGCAAGTGTGTATCTTGTTCAGTGTCTGCATCAGATATTTCTGACTTTTTTCAGTGTTGTTCCTTCTTACTGTTACCTCCTATTTTATAAGTCGGTGTGAACACAAATAATAAGCAGAAATGGCTGTAAGAGTTACTTTAAACAGCAATGTGGGATCATTCAATGATATCTGATATTTCTGCTAATGAGGTCTGTATAGAAATGAATAGCACTTCTTCGTAACTATTTTCAGTAACGTAATTTTTTGATCTGTGAAATAGTTTTACCAACTTTGAAGCTTTTTTCCCTAAACCAGCTGTGGTTTTCTTGATTGAAGAGGCAGCTGTATCTTCCAACCACTTGTACTTAACTGTCACTGAGAAAAGAGGCCAGTCCTCCAAGAACTAAAGCATACTTTTTTCCAAACCAAAAGTATGTCAGGTTTGTTTGGTTTGGTTTGGTTTTTGAAGTTGCTTGTCATGGCTACAGCAGTTAAAAAAGAGCACTAAAGCTAAAACACTTGCAACTCTGCAATGTTGGGATGCGTGGAGGTACAAGGAAAGCCTGATGTCACATATATATATTGAGGAGGGGTTACTGCTGAGTACTGTAGTAACTTCAGTGCCTGATGTCTGTTTAAGCAGATCAATCCCACTGCACACTACTTTGTTTTTCAAACTATCCAGTACTGAAATCTTGTCCCTCTAGATTCAGTTCCTCAGTCTTATAATGGGGTTAGCAACTGTCTTGCATTTAAAGTGGGCATGTAAATATCCTTTCTTTTTCTTTTTTCCCCCCTTTGTTTAGTCATTTCCAGTGCAGATAACCACAATTTTAGCAAGTGGGATGCTTTCCTTGGTAGCTCTTACATGTGCCGAAAAGAGCAGACCCTTGAGATTAGTGAAGATATTCAAGTACATACTTTTAATCTGTGGATTCAGCCATTCCTTGTGGAGGCAAATAAGTTTGCTACAGGTAAGAGTTATGTTTTTGTTAATTTTAGCAATGTTTGCAAAATTCTTACTTGCTAAAAAGCACCAGGATTGGGTACAAGCACTTCATCTTGGAAGCCCTTTTTCCAATGTTTTTAAATCTGTTTTTACATACATGGAATGAAGAGAAATTCTGAGACTGACATTCAGATTCAAGCAAAGATTTGTTCGCACTTTAAAAATGTCTGCTAGATGTGTGGTTCTTCTTCACAAAACTTGAGTAAACTACAGACACTGAAGAGGGACTTAAGCATAGCATTGCATTGCAGAAAAGGTTAGAAGTTACTTGACATCATCTTGACATACAGCTTTTTGTAGCTCAAATATATAAGAAAATAGGACAGAACTTAAGCAGAAGTGGACTTTGAGAATACTGTTAGATGTTTTGTTTCTTTTTACTTGTCAGTCCAAGGAATAGGAGTGTTGGGGGAACAATGAGCTGACAGAGCTTCTTTTGAAAGCCATCTTGAATATCCAGAACCTGAGAAAGATTTAAAAATGTTGGATGCATTGTCTTGGTCTTATCTGGAGAAAACTGGAATGTCTTAAATTACCTCATTCTTAATATTTAGTGTAACCTGGTCTTTGTATTTAATAATAATACTCCCAACACAGTCTTACTGGACTAGACTGATATGTAGACACATAGATTGAGTGTGGATTTTTGAAGTTATTTTTTAGGCAGAGGTAAGTAATTCTCCAGATGTCTGCAGGGTAAAGTATTTCTAAAGTTATGGTCCCATTTCATTCTGTAGTTCAAGTTGCAGCTAGCTTTCTTCTCCTAATTATAGTTATTTTATCTGTGTAACATGTCTCTGTTCTGGATAGATTCTTGATACTAAATCTGGGTCATCTTTTGTCCTTAATGAATAAAAGCACAAACCAGACTTGCCTTCCGTATGAAATAGATAAGTCTAGTTTTCAAATGTAGAAGAATGGCTACTCCCTTGTCTAGTGCAGATCTTGTGCAGGTGAAAACTCATACACCCTTAGTTTGTTATAGTTGTGTATATATATATAAATGTTTAACATATATATTGCCATATATATGTTACCAAACATTCCAAGTGATTGTAATGCTTAATATATGCTAGATGTAGCCATGAGACCTCTGCAGCTCTTTCTCTCCTAGTTTAAAGAAGTAATAATACTTGATTTCTGAACACCTTCATACTAAGGAAAACAGGGTTTTATACCACACTTGGCAAGTATTCTGTCTTTATTTATTCTTTGTTGCAACCTTTTTCTCACCTACAGCCCAGGAGTGTTCGCTGGATGATGACAGCATTCTAATCCCAATTGTAGTTGGTGCTGCACTTGCTGTCTTGATTGCCATTATAGTGGTTGCTTACATAATTGGCAGAAGAAAAAGCTATGCTGGATATCAAACTCTGTGAATCTAAATGTGATTCCTGTTCTGAATTCACTCTAAACAAAGCAAGTGCAAGTTCTGAAGTCCAAAAAAGACCCAAACTTAGGAGTAATTACTAGCCACAGCTAATTGGAGTTGAGAAACAAAGAGAGAATGTTTATCTCAGATGCAGCAGAACTACGTTTTCAGTTTTCCTGCTCTAAGAAGACGCCGTGGGTTTCATAGCTGTTTTGAAGATGTCAATTACTGGATGAATTGCTAGGCTAAGGATTTTATCTTGCAAAAATCCTAAAGTGTTTAGGATTCCTGTCTGCTTTTTACAAATAGTAGCCTGAAACAAGAACACCTTCTGAACTAATGTGCATTGGGCAACTCCCAGAATAGCATAGAATTTGTACTTGCTTCTCTCCTTTGCATTCCTTAGTTGTAATTGTGGGTTAAGCTGGCAGCATTAGTCACTATGTAGACTTGTATAGTATTTAACAAGGATTGTATGATGCCCAATAACAACTTCGTTTTCCATAGGATTGAACTTCAGGCTGGTGATTAAGTGATCTCTTGAAGTGGCAGCAGTAACTTACTTACCTTTGTCAGAATTTGAGTAATTTACTCCTGCCTTGATGTAATTTCAGGAGTCATCCCCATATCCTGGCTGTACAAACAAAATGGGTAACCTATATTTGCCAAATGGTGGATATGTAGGAAGACTTCAGTGCCGTTTCCAAATGTTTAAAACAAAAAAAATAACAACTGTTAGGCATTGAATTCTTCATTCCTTATTATACCTTGGCAATCATCTGAAATACTCAACCAAGGCAGACTTCTGCTAAATTAATGCAAGCTTTTTTGCTGGCATCAATTTAAAGGGAATAACCTTTCTAAATATTCCAGAACTTTAAAGTGCACTTAACTTCATACCATACTCTGCACAGAACTGGTCTGTCTTGTTGCTCTGAATGACCATTGTTTAAAGATGCTTTCATTTAATGAGCCAGTATCTGTTGTTGCAGCTTGAGCTGTTTCTAAATTTTCATCTTGAATGGTTCTCTGCCAATCAAAATCCACATTGTAACTGCCCGCCATTGGCATTCTGAATGTTTAACGTACTTTGTGTTTGATTGTTTGCGGTGTAGCATTTATTAATGTTAAGAATGCAAAAGCCAAACTAGTCTGAGATGGACCCACAACACCTATTTTTCCTTGCTGTATGGAAAGAATAACTAGGCTAAAAAAATGCAGTGCAACTAGACTGTTCTTAAACTGCATCTCTGTAGAGACAAACCCCTGATGCACAACTTTTCTCTGGCCTCCTTGTGCTGTAATCCATATTCTTACTGCATGGAAAAATGAAGTCTTTTAGACTTTTAGATAAGTGTGGCTTTTTTGCATATGTCATAACATGAGCTGCCTAAAGTATTTGATAAACATAACATTGTCTCCCCATTTAGAATGAGTTTAGCCTGCATCAAAGCTGCTCTAGTGTTTTATTAGTGTTCTCTAGGGTTGTAGAGATGTCTGTGGCATGTTTGTATACAAATCATAAAATACACTTCTTTCAGTAATGGTTTGGGGTTTTGTTTGGGTTTTTCTTTTGTAAAAACAGTTTACTCTTGACACTATCCAAGGAAGCAGGTATGGGTGGATAATACTATAGCTTGTAGTCTACAGCTTCAATTTTGCATCAGTTACTGAAATTCATTTTAATGAAAGTGGGGAACTGCTATAAATTTAATAATGAAACAGGCTTCAAGACTTACCATTTTAATTAAAAAAAGATGGATCTAATGACTTTCATATTAATATATCCTCAAATGCAGAAGTTCATATAGATTTTTTAGCTTTTTTTTTGTGAGTGATGTTCAGTGGCACCGGTTAAACATGCATTTCTGTTAAGGAGTAATCATCACACTATATTCTTCTGACCATGCAAATTTTTGAACTGTACAGTTTCCAAGTGATAATATAGAACATTTGTGCAAACTACTCCCAAAAATCAATACTAGAAGTACCTTTGCAAAAGCCTGCAAGTACATTGGCTCAGAGTTCTAAGTACTCCTAGACTGATGTGCGGACAACTGGTTCAAAAAAAACATCAAAGTTTCACCTGACTTCCTGTTGTTATAAAACCACTAGTTTTCTTGTATGTATTGCTCTATAGGGAACTGTCAATCTGTTTAACTTGTGCTCTAAAAAAATAAAGATTGTTCTATTTCTTAAGGAAACTTGTTCACATTTTTTAACTGATTTGAAAAAAGATGTCTTGTATTGTCTTTTTTTAAAGAAAATAAACTGGATGAGTAAGGTGAACTCCAATCAGTCTATACCTGAGATTCTGTTACAGAGCTGGTTTTGTTCTGGTCTGTGGAAACAGCATTTAGATTGCATGTGCTTGTGGATGTGGAATATGAATATGTATCATCTACCATGGAGCGTGGTTGGGTTTGTCCCTTATACACAGTCTACTAAATACTCAAATCGCACTCTAAAATGCTGAGATTTTTGATATTTTACGGTACAGATGTCATACTAATAGGTCTCGAAGCATTTCTAGCCAATGAATGATGGGTTTGGGTGTTTTGTGGGAAGCGTTTCTTTGTTTATTTCTTGGTTTGGTGTTTTGTTTGGCTAGTTTTTAATTTTTAAGTTTACCACAGTGTTCTCTATTTGTGTAGCTTATACCAATACAACACAAAATTTAGGGCTACTGGTTGAATCTCATGATTGGAATTAAAATGGAAGGTAGCTTTTCTACTGGGGCAAAAAAGCTTTGGGCCAAAATTTTTGATTATTTTGAATTGGAGACACTTTGAGTCACATCAGTCAAAAAAGCTGTTCCTGCTGGCCTGACTGCAGAGCCTGCATGTCATGGTGTAGTTACCAGTTCTGCATTTGAAGATGCCTATCAGAAGCTTCTAACCAGTTCAGTAACCATACCTGGATATAGATGTGTGCCAGCAAAGGATGGAATGTCTGGTATGAAACCATAAACACCTTTTTACCTGGGAATTCCTTGTAGAAGGTGCCACAGTGTGATGTGTACTGACTGCAGTGATTCCCGTCCTCTACAGAAGAGAGGGAATTTCCTGTCCCTGCCCCCTGGGCACCCTTCATTCTGAACAAATCCACTCATGTTTAGTATTAATGACCTGTTATTCAGCGTGTAGGAAGTGTTGATCGTCAGTGAACAAAAATAGCTGAACATCAAATGCAGGTCTCTCTTTAAGATGTTTGAATACTTTCTCGTTAGTTCCTTTCCTATTTTTTTTTCTTTCCAAGTGTTGCTTTACTCGGCAGTAGGTGCCTTCAGATAATGTGACTTCAGTATTTTCAGGTGTTGAGCCTCCATGTGTTGTTCTCCTTCCTCTGAGCCAAAGCCGTTGTATAGGGTTCCATGAAGGGGCAGTGGCAAGTGTGTGCCAGACCATAATAGGCTAAACCAAGACAATACATTTCCCATAACTAACACTGATTCTATGAAAAACTCAAAAATGTTTTATAAGGAGTGCTGCTTTATGCAAAGCCTGTAAGCCAGGCCTCCTTCCAGTGCTGAAGCAGAACAGGCAGGACGCCGATGTGTTCCCAGCCCTCTCTCCTGGCACCAGGCAGGTGGAGCTCTGCTCTTGTTACAGACAACAGAGAATGCCAAGCCCTGTCCCTGTGTCTGAGGTGTATCCCTCAGCTGCAAACCAGTTCCCAGCACTGTTTGCTAATCCTCGATGAGCGTTTATATCAGCAAGGAGCTCCTCACATGTTTTACAACCTGTATATTAAAAACCACTGTAGCATTACAGCAGTCTCTTCTGGTTTTTTTCTTCTGTGTGGATGTCAGTAAGGTCTGTACTTCTGACTTGATAACCCTTTTGCACTGAAAATAAAGGTACCCACCCCAAGAGAGTTGAGGGCTGGGAAGACCCTTGGACAAAGCAGTGATACACCAGTCTGGGGTTTTTGTTGCTGCTGACTCTGAGGTTTGATCAGCTAATGCACACTCAGACTTCTGGGTTTCCCTCACATTTCTAATTTGTCCTCTCCTCACTAGAGGAAGCTGAAATTAAATGTGCAAATGGGAAGAAGCATACTACCAATATAAGAGATGTGTGTAGAATGTGTGTTTAAAGAAAGCAGCTTTTCACCAATTCTTAATACTGATTTTACTTTAGATGTATTACCATATCTAATGCAGTGTAATTGCTCAAAAGTGCCTCTTTGCTCTTTGCTTTGGTTTCTAATGCTTGATTCTGCTGACTAATTTATTCTCCCTTGCTTTTTTTGTTTTGTTTTTCTTCTTTCTGCAGCTGAAGAATGCATTGCTGACTCTGACCTGAACTTTCTTATTCCCATCGCAGTGGGCATGGCGCTTGGATTCCTTATCATTCTTGTCTTTATATCTTACCTCATTGGAAGGAGAAAAAGTCGTACTGGCTATCAGTCTGTATAATCTCAATTCCATCTCTTTTGCCACCTTCCCTGCTCCTTTCCCAGATTCCCTGATCTGCCCCTCTAAATAGAAGAAAAACATTAATTCATGGTTTCTTTATTTAAAAAAGTTAAGGTCACTTCATTACAGGATAACATGCCGTGAGTATGAGGATGAGTAGCAATTACTTGAAGCTACTGTGTGATTTTGGAAAAAGTAAGTGTTCTGAGGACCATAGAATTGAGCAGAGGTGATGTGTGTCCTTGTGAGGTATTTTGAGTAAACAAGACATCTACAAAGCTTTCTGTTGTTTAATCTTTTTATACAAGAAAATTTGTAGCTGCCTACAGCTTGTCTTGGCTAATGCTATGGCTAAAACTATAATTATAAGTGTGAATGCTGTGTCGAAAGGGACTGTACAAGTGGTGGGGAAAAAATACCAAGCTCTTAACAGACTTCACTTGGGAACTTGGCATATGTCTGTTCTTGTGAACCAGTCTAAATTTCCTATTTCTTCTGAATGTAAAGGCAGCACCTGATCTCATTAATAACATAATACAAGGAGAACATCTGATTCTTCTAGTAAATTAATTTGTTTAACATCAGTATGGAAAAGTTGACTGCTAATATATGTTGAATAGCTTTGCACTTAGCACGATGTCTAATTTGGTAATACAAGGTTCAGTCCTGGAGAACTTTGGCTACTCAGAAAAGTCAACAGTCTGCTAAAGGAAATGTCTCCTGTGCTATTTTGTTGGACTGCATTTTTCCTTTTGTTCTGAGCTCAATTGTGAAATGAGGGTGGGAAGCTGGAATTTCACTGGCTGCAGTTTCACTCAACTTTGATTCTGAACATAAAAGAAACTACACAGCACTGCGCCATGTGAGGCTCGAGTATTTTGAGAGCACTCAAAGACTGACTAAACACAGATTGCTCAGAGATTCCTGCAGTTCCTTTGGACAGCTTTCATAGGTTAACAGGGGATCACTGAAAACCTGTGATTTAGGAATACAAGTGAAGATACAAACCCAGTTAGTTTTGATAGAATTAATCTGCTTTTAACCTCCTCATTATTACTGTCTCAGTGTAAGAGCACAACATTTCTAGCATGAGGAATGCTGACCATAAAGCAGAAATTAATATATACTTATATATAGTGAAGAAAGTGACTTCCAAAGGAGTAGGAGCATCTGACCTGTTTGAAGATGCTCTCTTTGTTATTGATGCCATACCTTTTGCAATTCTGTGTTCTGTATCTAAACTGTACCAAAATAGAAGTTAATCGTTACTGGTTGTGTTCTGCTTCATTCCCATCGGGTTCATGAAAGGGATGAAAGGATGAAAGAAGCCTCTTGTTCTTTCAACCTTTTTGGTCCGTGTTGGCAAAAGCCTTGTGCAGCTGCAGGACAGCTCGAGAGCTGCCAGGTCTGCAGAGAGCTGCTGAGGGCACACGAAGTTCTGTCCTCTGCAGCAAATGTTTGCAAAAGCTGCTTTAATACTTAGTCTCTTTGTGCACTGATCCCACATCCATGTTGTAGGGAAAGCACCTTCAGCAATTCACATGCACAAAGGTGGCGGTCAACACTGGTGTTTAAGTAACTCACAACAGCTATATATTCAGGGAAGGGAGATTTCTAAAGAGTTAGTTTTGATGTTTGAGAAATACCTGTACATTCAATTATTCTTGTCCTCACTGTGACCAAAGATACACTCTACCTGAATCTGACAAAAATTACTTTGTACTGCAAATGGGCTCTTGAACCAAGTTGTCTTTTTTTTAGGAATGTAATTTAATGCTGCTGATTTGGACTGTGTGCTTCAGATTTGGTTGTCTTGGTCTTTTGTATTGTACCTTTGCTCTTGCAATACTTGATTTCCCAGCCAGAGTGGTAAATGGAATTATTTTGAGGCTGGCAATTTCTGAGTAACACCCCCTTGTCAGTGTGGTGCTTCTGTGCTGCCAGCAGATGGATCCCAGCTATGGTTTCATGCTCAGATTGTAGACTGAAGTATTTAACATCACTTTTGCTAGGCTATTTTAGTAAAATGTGGTCATTTCCTAGATGCAAACACATACATATATATTTTATATATACATATAAAGTATTATTTTGAGCTTCAATAGAAGTTAAAAATTGATCCAGCACTTTCAGGTTGTTGCAGCATGAAGAGTGGTGTATGCAGTTTTCCAGAGCTTGAAGTAACTGTACAAATATGCTGAAAGCAAAATATGTGTATGGAAAATAAAGTTAACTATTGTGTTTATAAAGCTTTGTTTCAGTGTAAGTAGACAACACGTGCCATTTCTGAGAGCTTTTCCAGTGGGATTGTCAGCATGCCTGGATCTGGATGTTGGTAGGGAAACAGACTTTTGCTTTTGCTTCTAAGCTGTTCACACATCTACATCCAAATTAGTTGATTTTTCTTTGCTGATTTGATCAAAGCATGGGCCCAGTATCTCCTAAAGGACCTGCTCCTTCATGAATCCTTCCAACAGGCAGGTAGGGAATAGATATTAAAGTTTTACCCTGTTGCTAGCATCAGAGCTGTTAATTCATGGCATAAAGCATGAAGGGTTTGGTTTCCTTTCAAGACCCCACAGAAATAGAAATGTTTTAAAAGAGCTGAAGCAATTGGCAGGGGGAGGAATGCTTGTGGGTTTAATTTATTTCTGATGGCAAAAGAAGAGCCACTCCCCCAGCAGGATCCTCCTTGGCAGAAGCCAGTTTCTGCTGATCAGCACATGCCTTTTCAGATAAGTTGTTCAGGCAGAAGGACTGTGTTGCTCTGGCTCTATCAGTGTCATTTGAATAATGACATCTGAGCAGAATTAGTTCCTAAACTATCTCTGGTTCAGGTTTTTAACAGTTCTTAATAAATAGTTTTTGCCAGATGGCTGGTTGTGATAGTGTAGAGTGAGTTATAATACTGGACTCCTGAACTCTTTGTCCCAAGGAAGTTAATCAAGAGCTCAGAATTCCAGGATCAGGTTACATGCTGCTTTGAAATTCAGTCCCTAACTGGCCAGCACAGGGAGCTAAAGTCACAATCTGCACCTCTTACACCAGTGTTTGAAGAATGCTACCATAGAGTTAATTTTACTGTAGTCACTTTATTTTTAATACAAAAAATTACTTCTTAGAGATTTATATAGCTCAGGAAATGACGGCAGACTAAGTACCTGGACTAGGATGTAGGACAAACATACCATAATGCTCCTGTTCAGACAGTAATTTTAGTAAGTGTGCTTTCCAACTAGTACATTATCCCAAGGTGTCCTGTCCTGCTGTGTTCTCCCCACATGCAGAGTGCAGTTCATCTCTCCAATACAAGGGCTGGGGAGGGTCAGGTTGTTCAGGGCAGCAGTGGTTGTTCAGGGCAGCAGAGGCTGCTCAGGGCACAGTGCTCTGCTCAGACTGGGACAGACGTGCTCCACTGGCCTTTGGGGATGAGGAACTGGTTCACTAATGACAACACGGACCCTTTAAGGATGAAACCACTGAGCATTTCCCTGTGGTTTGCTGCAGCATTAGAGCTGTGACCTCGCTGGAATGGGGAAGAACAGGTCTGAAAGCTTTGGGCACTTCTGTGCCTGATGAGGGGAAGGAAGGAGTTGCTGCCAACCTGTGAACCGTGACAAGAGAGCTCCTTTCATTTGGCCCTCCCTAAGAGAGTTGATGAGGATTCCTGGGGCAAGGAGAAGTGCTGGAGGGAGGAGGAGGGAGGGACAAATGCATTAATCTTCCCACTTCAGAAAGGAATGGCTGGAAAGGTTCAAGGGCTCTATGTGGCCCTTGCTCAACAGCTTGGGTGTGGTGAACAAGCTGTGTAAAATGCTGCAGTCAAGATGCTTCTGGTGCCGAAGATCCTAGAAAGCCTCTTGAGGACTGTCATTTTTGCTTTTTGACTCAGTTATTGCAGGCATAATCCAGAATTTTTGCTGTTTATTATTTTAACAAGAATAGTGCTAATAAACTACCCTCTTCTTAGATTTTGCCTGAGAAATGCACATAAAACTATGGTAAAAATTAAAATTCAAAGCCAGGAAAAATGCATTCCACAGGGGTCACTCGTAAAAGACCTTATGAAAATAGCCTTTGGATACCAGAGGTTTTCTTTAATCAAAACTGAAGTGCTTTTGCAGGTTCTCTGCCCAGAAGATAACTTTTAATTTTTACTAATAATGATTTACATCAGATGATGAAAAATGTGGATCCATGCTCCATTGCATTTCATTTGTTTCCTAACTATGAACAAAAATAAATTAACAATAATCTCCATGTGCCTGTTTTTCCTAGCAGAAAAAATGCTGGCTTGATGCTTTAAAAAGGAAAAAGCCTCTCATTGACTTAACCTAAGTGCCTGGTGTTGGCAGTGGCTACTTCCCAATGCTGAGTGTGAAGATGATTCTGCCCAGGAAGCGATCGCTGTTAAGGTCGTTGATAATTCCTTTCCCATTCAGACTGCACTGAATGGGGACCAAGTGATTCTTCTCCACATCTGTAAAGTGCATGGCCACCAGTGGGGATGTGTAGTTGACCTGAAAAGAAGGGAGATTTAAGTGTCATTTTTGAGGCAGCAGAAAAGCAGTCTGGGTGCTCATGCTCAGTAAAATCCTTAGTAATTGGTTCAGGGTTCCCAGGCATCTGAGAGTGTTTGCCTGATGTCCATCATAGTCCCTTGGGATGATGAAGTTGAGCCTTTCTGTGCCTGTGCCTCAGAGGGATGGGATAATGTTGGAGTTTTGCAGTGAACCTTTGCCTCTTGGGGTGATTACCCAGGGCAACACCAGACAATGGGACTCTCAAATACTTTCTGGTATTCTAAAAACCAACCTATGGCTTGTTATAAGAAATCCATGGTGTTCCTTGGATCCATGTGCTCAAAGGACATGCAGACCTGGCATTTAGGGCTGTTACTCATCCTCAGCTGGCAGCAGTACAACAACAGGAGTCTAGTGCCTTCCTCATCTTCCATTGCAGATTTTGTTGTGACAGTGTGTTCCCCCCCAACACCGCACAGCCCAGTGCAGCCCAGAGCGGTGCCGGCCAGCATGTTCAGAAATAGCTGAGGTTGGACCGCTTTGTTTGGAGCCACCCAGCCTGAAGCTGTTTTGCCATAGCTTTGACAGGTGCCCCATCCTTTTCCTCTTGTGTCACCTAACCCCTGACTTCCCTAATTCCCTGGGAAAACGCTGGTGTTGAGACCTTCTCTGGGAGTTAGCAATGCCAATCTTAGTCTCCAGCTGATAAATGTAATCATTCCCATTGCTAGCAAGGGAGAACAAGAGTCCCCAAGGATTTCCCACAGTTTGTCAAAGACAGAAATAGAGCACTGTAATCCCAGTGCCCATGGCCTCCCTCCTGCGTGCATCTGCCCAAAATAGCCAGAAAGCACATCTGTACTCTGTGCAGCAGCTCCTGCTCTCTCCTTCTCAAGGAGGCAAAGCAGAGATGCCAGAGCCATTACTTACATGAGTGAACTTGCCATAGTAGGGGTAATACATGAGGTCAAACGTCCCATTCCCAGGGTAGAAGTCCACTGATCTGAGATAGCTCTCATTGCCTTTCTGTGATCAGAAAAAAAATAAGGACACACACACATGGTACACAAGATACAGCCCCCTGCAGAGCAAGGTGAAGGAGCTTCAATGCAGATGTCTCTTGCCAGCCCACGGCAGGGCTCAGCTGTGCTGCCCAGAGTGTTTGCTGTGAGCCCAGCTGCTGTCCTGGTTCCAGCCAGGGCAGAGCAGAGCTATGGAAGCATGGGAAGGGTTAGAGTTTGCTGCCTGTTGCTTTCTAGGGTATGATCCAGGAGCTGCCTGGGCAGTGGGACCCTTTCCTTCACCTTATTGCTGTTGGCTTGAAGGCTGCCCCCCAGGACTGAGGGTGCTGTGGAGAGGCTGGAGATGGATGTGAGCAGTTCCTGTGTGTTCCCCCCAGCTCCAGGCTCTAGCTGGCACCCCAGCACCCAGCCCAGTGGGCCTGCTCACAGGAGCTGGGCAGAGTGCTGCCAGTCAGGCTGAACAGGAGCCAGCAGCCCTTGGAGGGTGATGGCCAAGGTGGGAAGCAGCAGACTGGTGGCTTCTGCTGCTCTCAGCAGACTGGCCCCCACTTGCACCCAGACACATGGGCAGCACTGGGTCCTGTGAGTGTTTGGGGTTAAAACAACAACAGAAGGTGGTGGGGTCCATCCGAGGCAGACACTGTGCCCACCACGCTGCCCAGCACGAAGGAAAGCAGTACCTGCACTTTGCAGTCCACGCTCACAGGGACCCCAGCACCGGGGCGGTAGCCTATGATCTGCAAAAACAAAAACCATCCATGCTTGTAGGAAATGCAGTGCCAAGTGCATGCTGCCACCCTTCTCCAGGGCTTAAACCTTTCCGAGTGCCAGTCACGTTGCTCAGGATAGGAGCTACATGTCCCTGCAGCAGGGTCTGCCACCCCATCCAGTGCAACCTGCCCATGGCTGAGTGAGGGATTGGTGCCTGAGAGCAGGGGCAGAGCAGAGCACCCCGAAAGCCCAAACACCCTGGAGTAACACAGCCCCTTCCCCACACAGTTCACATCCTCTTAGGCTTATTTTCCCGTCAGTGCACACTGAACCACCATGCATTATATTTCAAATTAACTCAATTCTATGAAAATTCCCACTGTAAAGCAGCTGGGGTCTGGAGTGTACCCCTAAAGCTCAGTTCCTCCCAGAGAAGGGCCTGGCACAAGACCCTCTAAGCATTCAGGCCTCAGCAAATCAAATCAAACAATTTCTGTAGGCTTTCTTTTTTATGTTTTCTAGTGGGTATGAGCCAGCAGGTTTGGGAATTCTAGTTCCCTTTTTCCCTGGGCCTGAGGAGCAAAGGAGTTTCAATCCCTGCATGGTCTTTATCACACTGGGAGGCACTGAAGGAAGGAATTGAAATGAATGGCTTTCTCTGTACCCGGTTCATCTTCAGCAGGATGCAGGGCTGGCCTTTGGAGTATCCAAACGTTGGGTCCTCGATGCCAGAGCAGTTCTGCAGAAGCGAGCGCTTGAACTGACAGGCCTTCTTCTCCTCACTGTCATCACCCCCTTGGATGAAGTACTGCCCTGACACACACTCGATATTCTTCTCTTCTTGAACTTTATCATCATAAGCTGATGGGGACCAGGAGATATGTTAAATGTTAAAATTTCCTGACACCTGCACAGACCCACCCAGAAGGGCAAAGATCCCTCCCACAGAAGCTCCTGTGACTGTATGAGCCACCCTTTCCAGATGGGGGTCATGAGATGCCCAGGAGGACACCCCTGCACTACACACATGTATGCATGGATGGAAACAACTCATCAACATGACTCCTGGGGTGACAAAGATCTTACCTGCTAGGAAGTGGTGCATGCTGTCCACGTATGGCTGCCACGTGTTGGGCTGAGAGACATTGAAGGCAATGGTGAACCCATTCAAGTATGGCCTGATCATCACTCCTGAAGAAGGAGATGGACCCCGATAGAGCAAATGTGGGTGGACAGGCCACAGGCTTGGGGTGTGTGTTGCACGGGCTGTTTTTGTGGTGACTGGGCTTGGGGCTGGGCACCCACGTGGACACACCATGAGAGTGGCAGCACCAGTGCACAGATAAACTCTCTCCTTAACCTACTGATCCCTCACCTCTATTTCATGCCCCAGAGAACACCATATACAAATCAAAATACCCCAGAAAACATGGGAGATATGGAGGGTCTCAGCAGTGCTGTAGGTTAGTGATGGGCTTGGGATTGCACAGAGTGGCTGAAGGGCTTCCCATGTTCCCTGTTGCATGGCCAGTTCCAGACAGAGATCAAGGTGAGAGGGCCTTGTGTTCCCCACCAACAGGAAAACACAGGGAAAATGCTGCATCTGACAGAGGGAAAGGATTTCTGAATGTTATCTTGCCAGAACTCCCCCAAATAATAATGTATAAAAGCTACTCTTGACTTGCATTTGATTTTGAAGGCATGAGGTATAAACGGGCAGCAGCCGAAATGAATCAGCATCACCTATAAAATGCCCAAACTTGGCCATTTACCTTGAGAATAATGGTAACAATAAATAGTGTAATTAGAATAACCATTAGTATAATCAGGGTGAATGCTTCCCATGCGGCTACTTAAGATGTCTGAACCCCTGCAGAGAACCTGCAGCCCTGTCAGTGCCCTGAGGTAGGTGAGAACACCCTGTGTGATGGAGGGCTGGGTGACTGTGGGAGGGTACAGCTCCAGCAGGGCTTTGTCTGAGGTCCCAGCCATGCCATTTCAGTAGGACAGGGCTGGGCAAATGCCCGCAGAGGTGCCCGAGGTGGGGCTGGCTGGGCTACCTACCTGGAGGAGACACGCGGTCCCGGAACCTGGGCGTGTAGGGGCTCAGCGTGAGCAGCATCACGTACATGCAAAAGGCAAACATTCCCGCCAGGCACGTGTAGAAAACTAAGTAAAACAGTAAGACCAAGCCTGCAAAAGACAGAGTCATGTTGCTGTTAAGGCAACCAGAGCACATCCCGTGGGATGTGTCCCACAGGGATGCACAGTCGTGCTCAGCACGGCGTCCTCCGCAGCTCTGAGTCCATGGTGGAGGTGGGAGCTTGCACACACACCCCCTGCACACAGAACCTCGTGGGGTTAGGTGCAGGACTCTCAGCCAGACACACTCCCTGCCCAGCCCTGGGGCTGGGGCAGCTGCTCTTGGCTCTGTACCCCTTTTGCTGCATGGCCCTTCCCAGAGCTGTGTCAGGACCAGGTCTGTGTGTCCACCTGCCTCGACTCTCTCTGACAGACAGACCCAGCCTTGCCTCTTGCCTTTCCCACCCCTGCTGGCATGGTAACATGTGAGGGTACCCAGCGGCTTCAGCACCTCCAAATTGCTGATGGGCCTGTGGGGTCGTCATGCCCTGACTCCTGTTCCTGGCACGGCAGGGACCCCAGAGCTGGGACTGAGTGAGCAGCATCTGAACACTGGGGGCCTGTGGCACCGCTGGCTGCTTCATAGCCCAGACATTCAGGGAATGGGTTTGTTTTTCCTCTGGACCAGGCTGATGGCTGAGGATGTCTCAAGAGGCCACAGCCTATGAATAAAACCCAGCAGCTCAGAAAGCAAAGTGAAGCCCTAACCCAAACATTTCCCAGGAGAAACAGCCGGCAGGGAGGGAGCCCTGGGAACACAGATGTGCACTCCTGCCGCGCTCCTGCCGGGAACCACGGCGGGGCCATGTCCTGCTGCGGGCTGAGCCGGGTGCATGGGACCATCACTGCTGCTGGCACAGCGGGGACATTGTCCAGCCCTGCCACAGGGATGCTGGATGGTGCCTTTGCCCCAGCCTGGCAGAGCTGGAGCTGCTGCTGGGGTGCCAGGATGATGCTTATTGGGACATCTTGCCACTAGCATTCCTGTTCTTATGTTTCCTGCGGTGCAGCAGGAAGCATTGTCACCAGCAGAAATGGGGATGCAGCCTTTCCCGGGGCCTGGGGCCTCCAGTGATAATCCTGTGGCCCTGCATTTTGTCAGTGCAAATCCCCTGAGCCCCCAGTCCCTGGGGGACACCGTCAGAGCCAGCACAGAGAAGCAGCCCCAGGCTGGGCAAATTTCCCTCTCCTCACCAGTGAGATGAAAGTGGGAAAGTTCAGCTTCATTCGCCCCCAAATGCTCTCACTTTAAAAGAAATTTTAATTTTCACAGTCACTTCAGTGTGTCTCTCCTGTCCCCCTGTACAGGCATGTGCGCACACTTGTGTGCAGCAAGGGCATGTGTGTCCATGGGGAGTGGGATCATACGGCAGAGCACAATGATCCCAGGGTGCAGGAGGATGCTGTACCCACCCTGGGGCTGCAAATAAATAACTGCCAGCAGCAGCCAGCCAAGGTCACATCCACTCCACACTGAGCAGGCTCTCTCACAAGGATCTTCTGAGCACCTGGCAGAGCCTCCAGAAACACGAACCCACATCACTAAGGACTGTCACCCCCATACTGCTCCCACACTTTGGTCCATGCCCTCCCATCCAGCAAAGGGGCAGAAGAAATGGGCTGCCTCCATGGCCAGGAAAAGGCACAAGGGAGCAAACGTGGATCTCAAGGTCTGACCCAGACTCATGCTTTCAGGTTTTCAGACTCCTCAGCTGCTGGTGGGCAGCTTCCTTTTCTCCTCCAGGCTTTGCAGGAGACCCAGAGCACTTGGCAGGGCACAGGCAGGCTGTGGGGCTTGCGGTGTGTTGCCAGTGCCAGCCAAGGGCTGCAAACACTGAGCAGCAGCCCCCAATAGTTCACAGCTTTCCACTCTTGTGGATGTGAGAGTGACTCTGGGCTCAGGTTGGGATTTTCACTCTGCCAAGGGAGCCGTGTGCTGTCAGAACAGAGCTGGAAATGTGGACAGGACCACAGGTGCTGTGGCACCTTGGTTTTGGACCGAGCCTGCAGCAGTGCCTGCCCCACAGCCATGGGCTGCTCTGAACTACCTGGGGCACCTCCAGTCTCAGTGATAATTTTTGGAGGCCACATGGATGTGCATAAATGAGACAGGGCTCTCAGAACCCTCACTGGCACATCCCAGCCACTGGCTCTGACAGCACGTGTGGGCTCTGCTGTGGGCACCATGTCACACCCCGGGAAGCTGTGGGGTGACAGTGACAACCAGCCCTTCCCTCCCCAGAGCCAGAGCTCACACAGGCAGGGAGGGCTGCTTGGCCCTGTGGTATGCACCCTCCATGGACTGCCTGCCCTACAGCTCAGGCACTCTTCCCCTACCAACCTGATGACCCCAAAGCCACCGTCCCATGGGCTCCCCCCGACTTATACAGGCAGGAGCTGGGTTTCTGGCAGCAGCAGGGGTGCATGGCTGTAATAGTCTGACCTGCAGCCCCCACGCTTGCTCGGGCTCTAAATTTCTTTCCAGGACATGGTCTGGGCAGCTGAAAATCTTTGCTTTCACATCCTCAATCAATGTTAATGTCTAGAGCAAGGGTAACTTTTCCATGGTCTTCTGCTTGTCCTCCTCACTAGTTCTTTATTGCACTGCTTAGAAACATTTACACTAAAAAAATGGACAGGGGTGGCCAGTCCAAGCTATCAAGGGCATTCACAGGCAAGTGAATCTGTTGTGAAGCAGAAAAGGCAACAACCCCCAAAGTGGGGCTTGAACAAGGACCTACCCCAGCTCTTGGCCGTTCTCCCCAGGCATGTTCTCTCCTCCGGGTTCCACAGGAATATCTTCATCTCTCCAGCCAAGTCTGCCCATGTTTTGCTCCCCATCTCTGCCTTGGTCTCGTCCTTCCCTCTGTCAGGATCCTGGACCTTCTCCTCATGCTTATTTTCCTGGAAGAGTTACAGAACACAACCCCCACAGGCAAGCTGAACATCTCATTGGCCAAAAATAAACGCAAAAGCACTTAATAGCTGGAAATGTTTCAAATTTCCATTTTCCCATCATCACTCTTGAGTTAAAGAGAGGCAGTTTTGGCTGTTCTAACTTAAGATTGCTTACAACCCAGCACCCATTTTTCCATGACATGTACATCACTGCCATCACACTGGGTGCTGTCTCCTTGTCCTGGCATTTACAGACACTCATCTTTTTCCACCTGCGTGAACATGACCAAAGAAAACCTGTGATCTGGGAGGGTCAAGACTGTTCCCACGCTTCTGCAACATCTCTGAGCTCAAGTGCACATTTTCTGTGCTACCACAGATGATAGCAGGCAGCAGTATATAAGAGGTCATCCAGTTTGTTGTTCTTGGCTTGTGAGCAAGTGCTTAGTCTTTGGAGAAATCCCTGTGTTGTTATATTTCAATTACACCAAGTTCCAAGGACAAGCATCTCCCCAAGTTGCAAGAGTTCGTATTTTGCCTCGGTGGTGAAAACTTGTTTGTCCAGAACTCAGGAACACAAATGTCTCTGTACCTGTGCCTGGCCAGGAGTTGCTTGAGACACAACTGTCCTTAATTCTCCTTGAACCTGGGCAGGTTCTGTGTCTCCGAAGCAGGCAGTGAGGTGGGAGAGGGTGCCAACCTGGCTTTCAGTTCAGGTCCAGGCTGGGCCAGGCTCCGCTGGGGAGGATGCTACTGAGATCTGGATGGGTCCATCACCTCCCCACATTTAGTGCAGATGCTGCTGCAGGGCTCAGCCGGCCCCAGATGGGTCAGAGCCGTGCTCCTCCACGCTGGGCATGGTCCCTGAGGCTGCTGTGCCTGCTCTGAGCGTGGATCCACAGCAGCTATGCTGGCAGGATCGCCCATGTCTGCCCTGAGGGCCATGGAAACCTGCTTGATGCAGGCCCCTGTTGGAGCCAGAACTGACAAACAAGACATTTGCACCCCGTGGGTTGGCCCGGGGGAGCTGGGAAGTGGCCCACAGCTTGGCAGAAGGCTTGGCTTGGAAACACCTTTGAATCGGGCGTGGGGGGATTAAACTCTGCTCAGACACAAAAATACTGCAGAACAGTGAGAATGGGGGGAGAGTTCTGACTCCAAAGCCTGCATGTGCCCCTTGGGGAGCCTGGTCAGACCCAGGGGGGCTGTAAACCATCAGCATCCCACTAACTGCCCTGATGGGCTCTGGCTAAAGCTCCGGTGGGGCTCTTTTGGGAGCACGCCTGTGTCAGAGCGCTGCAGCCAGCAAAGTGCCCACGGCTGCCCATACAGCCAAGGCAAAGCTTGGCCCTGGTCCTGCACCCCAGGCTGGAGCCCTTCCCGAGCCAGCTCCTGCACGGCCAAAGGTACAGGGTACACATGGGACAGGCTGATGAAAACGGAGGATCTGTGTGGGGCAGCCAGACAGGATGGGATGGCCCCACTGCCTTGCAGGTGTCTCTTAGTTAGGGAGCTAGGTCAGGTCTGGAATGAAACTCTGCCCCGGTGGTTTATCTTTGCAGCCTGGGACAGAGATGGTCTTGGAGCACTCCCTTTCATATAGACAAGGTGCAGAAGGAGCAGCAAGAGCTGGAGTAGGTATGTGCTGGGGCAGGGAGGAGACACAGCCACAGCAGGATGTGTTGGAACACTGGACAGCCCTGGGCTGTGTGACCCATGGGAGCACGGGATGCAAAGCTGGGGTTCATCCCTGGTGAGATTCCTCTGTGCTGCCAGTTGTGGTTGCCCTGGGGGAGGCTAGAGGCTGTCCCTTATCCTCACCCTGGGCCAGGTCAGCTTGCAGTGGTAGATTCCTCCTGCTGAAGTCACCTTGCCCAGGTGTCCCCACCCCTCCCAGTCCCCCTCACCATCCAGCAACATTAGCCAGACCTGCTGCTGTCCTTTCCCCTCCCAGTAAAGTGTTTTGCTGAGGGGACAAAGCAGCATTTCCTAAAGAAAAGTAGTTATATTTATCAGCTATGAAGCAGGTCCTTGCAGCAGCTCCCATCTCACCTCTTGGAAGGTGGCCAGCAGCCCCCAAAACACTCACCACCTCCTGGCTGGGGCTCCTGTGCTGGCCCTCCATGCCCCTGGTGCTGGTGTTCCTGTCCATCCCTGTGTGGGAAATGCAGAGAAACATGAGTGTTGGCAAAGCAGCACCAGCCCCGTTGTGGGTGCCATGGCACTCCAGCTCTCAGGGATCCACATGCACTGTTCCCTCCTCAGCACAGCCCCCCAGCCCCTCAGCAACCCCCAAAAACACAGCAGTGCCAAGACCTCTGCCTGTCTGTGGGGAACCACACTGCTTCGCCTCCCTACCCTGTGAAGCTCAGCATTGAGGAGTGGATCGAAAAATAACTTGCCTTCCCAAGAGGGGTGAGTTCAACGCAACAGGATCCCATCCTGAGTCCTCTGGCATCTGGTGCCCTTTGCAACACCCTCACTGCATCCTGCCTCATGCCTGGGCCCCCATCACTGCCCCATCACAGCTTCCCCTGCATGGGGAAGCCAGGCTCTTCACCCCCAGGAGACCATGTAGTTGTTAATAAACATTAGCAAATCTCTAGGGTTTCCAATGGCCTTATGTTCATCAATGTGTGCTTGTCAGTCACAGTGGGCCATGTTAATGCTTACAAGATCTCTTTTGCAGTGAAGGGGTAGTGTGAGGGGCAGGTCTATATTTACCCCTTCACATAAAGACAGAAGCCAGGAGTTCACAGCATTGGCTTCCTCAACCTGGCTTAAAGAGCTGGCCACAGCCAACCAGACAAAATCCAGAGGGACACCTTGCTGTGACATCCAGCAGACCAGGGTTGGGGGGGTGTTAGATTTTTTTCCCCCTCGGTGAATTACAGGCACAAGATGATGCATTGGGGCACAGGGTGCACGCTGGAGCCCTGCTGCTGGAACAGCTCCAGCAGTGTGATGGCAGTGCATGAGGGCTTCCCGTCCCTGGTTGTGCCCCACGCAGCTCTCAAGGAACAGTGGGGCTCATTTTACATGTCTGTCCCAGCAGGAGCTTGGCAGCTCCTTCCCTTGGCACCTTTCCAATGGAACCAGTGACCCTTCCCTTCACAAGAGAGCCAGGCCTTGTTCAACAGTGGGGAAAGGTTGTCTTGCCCAGGCTGGGGCTTTGCCCAGAGACACAAGGACATCTGTCCCAGGCTCCTGCAGGGCTGCACGGTGCCATCCAAGCAGGCAAAGCACCACTTCTCCCTTTTCCCCCTGAGCATGGCTGAAAGCCACTCACCGGCTGTGCTAATAATTGGGCACAGCAGGACACAAAGAGGTCTGGCAGCTGCCCTGGTCTGTGCGGAGTTGGCCGGGGCTGGCACGCTCCTGCTGGGTCTGCAGGCAGGGCTGGCTCGGTACCGGTGCTGGTACAGCCAGCCCAGGGGCAGGAGGGTGTGCAGGCAGCTGTGCGCACAGCTGGATCTGCTGGCCAAGCTGGCGCCTTCGGGCAAGAGTTGCCTTCCTGAAGCTCAGGAGCACTCCCTGAGATGGGACACAGGGATTTAGCATGGCCTGGGCAATTGTAGGGCACCAACAACTCCCTGGGGGCACACACCCCCTGTCCCTGCACTTGTGCTGCTGCTCAGCCTGGCCCTGGCACGAAGCAGAGGAGGGAACTGAGACCTGTCCCCTCCATCGCTGGCTCAGAGTGGGGGTCACTGAGCAGGAGGGGACCAGTGCCAGGCCCCCCATCCAGTGAGACACAGGCACAGTGAGCTCAGGGTTCCTCTAGTTTATCTGAGGTGAATAACTGCTGTTTCCTCTGGAGGTGACGTGTTCTTTGCCATTAATTGGTCTGGGTGTTTGTAACTTGCCTCTCGCACTGCTGTCAGGGTACACTTTCCCTTGTCTCCTGGGAGAAGGTGGTCATTAGGCTTTTAGCCAGTAAAAGTGAGGGGTTTTTGGTGTTTTTGTTTGGGTTTTTTTTTCAAGCAGAGATAGGATTAGTTTCTTTTAACTTGATGAAATAGGCTTGAAATAATTATATGATTTGTACTTAGCACCTCTCAGCCCAGGGCATTAAAGTGATTTACAAGCAATTACGAAGCCTGCTGGGAAGATGCTTTTATCCCCATTTTACAGATGGAATGTGAAAAACAGAGGTTAAGGGCCTGTCCTGAGTGCTTGGCCAGAGGCACAGGGGGATGGCAGGGGATTGTTGCCTCCATGGGACAGGGCATGGGCAGCAATAGGCATCGCCCCCGGAGCAGAGGTGTCAGAGCACCGAGAAACAAAACACTGGTGGCCGCGGCAGGGTGGCTGCCCAGGACTGTCACCCACACACCGCAGGGAGGAGGGAGATGGGGAGGACGGGATAACAGAGGGGTTTGGTGATGGACAGAATGTCCCGGAGCAGCAGGGCTGGAGGTGGGGTGGGCACGGCTGAAGGCGAAGGGGCTGGAGAAGGATGGGGAGAGGCAACAGCAGCGAGGTGGGGAACCCCTCTGGCTGGGCTGCCAGAGGTGGGGCAGGGGCTCTGTCCCCTCCGGGAGGTGGGGCAGGGGTTCTGTCCCCCCCTCCCCAAGCCCCCTGGGGCATGATCACTCCGCTGTTTCCAGCGGGGCAGCCCCGGCCGCGGGCAGTGACTTGGGATCGGGTCGGATCGGATCGGGTCGGGTGTGATCGGATCGGATAGGGTCGGATCGGTTCGGATCGGATCGGTGCCGGTCTGATCGGTTCGGATCGGATCGGATCGGATAGGGTCGGATAGGTTCGGATCGGATCGGATCGGATAGGGTCGGATCGGTTCGGATCGGATAGGGTCGGATCGGTTCGGATCGGATCGGGTCTGATCGGGTCGGATCGGATCGGATAAGATCGGACATGTTCGGATAAGATCGGATCAGATCGGACAGGGTCGGATCGGATCGGATCGGGTGTGATCGGATCGGGCCGGTTCGGATAAGATCGGATCGGATCGGATCGGATCGGGCAGGTTCGGTCGGGCCCCCCCCCCCCCCCCCCCCCCGCC
>JAWWEW010000146.1:9355475-9386251 GCA_035583185.1 Anabacerthia variegaticeps | reverse complement strand
TTGGTGGGGGCCCCCCCCCCCCCCCCCCGTGCGCAGGCGCGGCGCAGCCGGGGCCGGGGCTGTGCCCGCCGCCGTGGCCCGTCGGGCTGCGGCGGGAGCGGCACCGGGAGCGGCACCGACACCGGCACCGTCAGCACCACCGGCACCGTCAGCACCACCGGCACCGTCAGCATGCGGCAGTCCCTGACTCAGCAGCGCCCGGGCGGCGTGGCCCTGCCCGACTCCGTGGGTGAGTGCCGGGCCGGGCGGGGCGGGGGGTCCGCGGGGACCCTGCAGCGCCCGGGCCGGGCCGGGCCATTCCCGCACGGGGCTCGGGCCGGGTGTCACGGAGGGCCATGTCCCCTGTGTCATGAGGGGCTCGGGCCGGCTGTCACCGCAGCCCCCGCGGCGTCCTTGGGGGCGGCCACTGGCGCTCCTGGGACCGCTCGTCCCTCATCCCGGCCGGTGTCCCCCCATCCCATCCCGGGACCGCTCGTCCCTCATCCCGGCCGGTGTCCCCCCATCCCATCCCATCCCGGCCGCTGTCCCCCCATCCCGGCCGGTGTCCCCCCACCCTGGCGGTCCCGGCTCCCCCAAATCCCACGGCCGGAGCACAAGGAGAGGGGCAGGGAAGAGGGGGACTCGGTGCCATCTCCCCCACCGCGGCTCTCTCGGGTACAGGTTGAAGCAGAGCGGCTTCTCCTCCTCCTCCCCTGGGCTGCTTTGCGTTTATTCTTCGCTTTCTGGCTGTCCCCCCTCAAAGAACAAGATGGAGAAGTCGGTTCTGGTTTTGTGCCATCTTGTCTATTTTGTTCTAATTATCAGGGAAAAACGGAAGTAAATCAAGGGCAGTGCAAAGATATGCATGATTGCAAACTTTTAAAGTAATCTGCAAAAACCTGCTACAACCTTGCCTTTAGAGTGCACTTATATATGGCAACGATGATAAGAGGATGTTTCTGATGCTTAAAATTATCTTTCTAAAACCAGTCCACATTCGGAGTGCCATTTTAGCAAAAGCAATACCCAGGCTGTGGATAGCATTAATTTCTTTACATGTCCCTCCCAGAGTAAAACAGTGTTCCAGACCACCTTGTGTACTCATGCTGTGGTGAGCACTGCAAGTTTTGAGGTGTCTAATTGGGATAAATCACTGAGGAAAGGCTTTTGCTCTCTCTTAAAAGCAGAGATAAAAAAGCTGTCACAGCTCCACTTCTGGTATAGAGCTATACCAAGCTCAGGAGCAAAGAGGAGAATTTTCTGATGGGGAATACTTTCAGCAAAAATTAATGTTGAGGGAGAGGATTTTGCCAGGGCAGCCCTTCAGCAGCTGTCAATAGAGATACTGAAGTATGCTGAAGCAGCTGCAGGCAGCCTTACAGAGGTACAAAACCACTTTCTCTACACACACATAGCAAAATGTGTTTTCAGAGAAAGAGAAAATGTAATTAGTGTCCCGGTACAGAGCTGAAATGGAGGTAATCACATTATCTCTTCAGTTTCGCATCTCTCTTCAATATCAAGTTAAAGGATTATGGTTTTGTCAGAACTTGAAATAAAAGCTTTTTTTATTTTTTTATTATTATTATTTAATCTTATGAGGAATATTGAAAAGCTTTCAGAAATTTTCCAGTTAGAAACCTTTTGTTTCTCTTCTGTATTGCATTTTGATGTGTGCCAGTCCTGAGCTGGGAAACAATGTGGAAATGAAGAGTAGAAAACATGGTGGTGCCCAAACAAGTTCAGAATCCATAAACAGTGTTTCAAGCTGCTTCTTTTATATTGTTCTTCTACAGAAATGCTATTGAAAAATAGTCTGGGTTTGAGACAAATGGCACGTTTTGGAGGTGTTTTCATGGTAGCTTTTTGCAGCATCTGTGATGGCAGAGCAGGAGCACCGGTCTGTGCTCATATACCCACTCAGCCGTGCTCTGCAGGGTGGTTTTGCAGGGCACACAAACATCTGCACCCCCACACAGCCCAACCGTGCACAGTTTGAGCTGTGTAAGGAACATATGGCTGGGTTTATTTACCCTCTGCTCATTTGCCAGCCAAACTGTAGCAGTAAACAGAAGTTTGGTAATCATGTGGTAGTAAGATGGGTTCGTTCCTTCTCTCCTTTCAGAACTAATCTATGTAAGAAGTGGCAATTTTTATCACGATTCTAAAGTTTTGTTCAGCTAAATTTTGGTCCCAGTGGAATTCAAAGACATTTGTGGGACACTTGCATTTAAATGGTTACATTGGAACTGGAGTATGGCACAAGTGACAGTATTTGAGAGGCAATACATACATAAAGGCTTAATATCTTGTTGAATATTGAATGATTTAGAAGACTAAATTTTATATTATTAACTTATTTGGCAAATTTAGGAAAACAAAAAGAATAACCCCAAATGCAACCAGCAGCAAACAGCTGGGTGCCTTTATCTCCAGACTGTAAAAGCATGGCCTGAAAAACTAAGGATCATTGATGAAAGATCCACCCTGCATCTTAAGGTTCTTTAGTAGGGCTTTTTGTGTATGTTTGTTTGAAATTAGTAACCGTATGGTTATTTATTCCAGCTAAGGACTAACTAGTTGTCAGGCTCCTTGCTCTTAGAAGCAGTGATGTCCCACTGGTGCAGTCAGAGCTGTGCTCTGGGACATGTGCAGGTTTGTGGGTGGAGAGCTTTCCAGAGACGCTGGTCAGTCAGAAAGGATGGTGCTTGTCTTTATAAACCTCTCGTGCCTTTCATTTAAGGGACCCTGCAGGGAGCAGAGAGGTTGGACTAGACCTCCAGTGGTTCTTTCCAGCCTTACCCATTCTGTGATCTTCTTGTGTTGGGCTTTTAAAGCCCAGTTTAGGACTTGTCTGTGATTTCAAGCTCATCTGGCCAGTGTGGATGAAATGATCCAGCCATGGCAGCCATGCCAGTCCAGAGCATGGAGAGGGAGCTCTCCTGCCAGCAGCACGGCTGGTGGGTCAGGCTGGAGTGGGTTTGGAGGAGCAATGGGGAACTGCTGCACTTTTCCCTGAGGAGAGCTGTCCCTGCAGAGGAAAGGAGATAATTTATACCAGTGTGTGTCCATATAGCTGCATTGGTGTAGCTATTAGGGTGAAAAGATCTCTCCATCTGCTCTGCAGATATGCCCAACCCTACAGAAGGGCCTGTAGGTACCTGAGGTGTATCTCCCTGAGACAGAAACTGCCCAGCGAGGCCTGGTGTGCTTCTCTTTCTGGAGAATTTGGACAAGGAGGTTGTGTTTGGCTTGGCCAAGTCTTCCCTCGTGGCCTTTCTGCAGGTATTTTATCTCACCATGTACAGGCTGTCAGGGAGCCCCTGAACACCTCACATGGGGATTCCCGAGGTGGTTTGCTTTAGAGAATATACTCAGCAATGAAAGCAGCTCCTTGCCCTTGGGACACGTTCCTGCCCTTTTCTGAAACAATCTGAGGAGTGCTGGGAGCATGCACATGGCTTGGGAGCCTCTGAGGTGGGAAATACCTTTACTTGCTCCCTGGGCATGTTGGAGAGCCCCAGGTTGTGGGGATGGGATCCAGGATAGGCCCAGCAGCCCACAGGGAGTGCAGCAGGGCGCTGTTACAGTTCATTATGTTACCAGCCACTCTTGCAGGTGCTTGGTTATGTCTACGAAATATATGAAATAGGATCAAAAGGATTGTGCCACAAAGTGATACAAAGATGACAGAGCACACACTGAGCTCTAAAACCTAAAGATGTTGCTGAGTGTAACGTCGGAGCCAGTTTTCCTCTTGGCTGGTGGAACCACTCTTTTATATTTATGTTCATTTGGGAGATCTATAAATATATAAAAGAAAAAAAGCTCATCATCAGGCAGCTGTAGATGAGTTTTACTAATCCACAAATTCATTATTCAAACATCTTAAAATACTTGGTCCTTGCTGAAAGTAGGTGATGATACTACAGAAGAGGGAGAAGTGGCTGTTACTGGTGATGTCTCATTTGCATGGAAAATTGTGGATGCCTTATGATTACAGCCAAGATTTCCCCCCTTCAAACAAGCAGCATACAGTGTGGTTATTTAGCTTGATGTAAGCAGACAGATCAGAAAATGTATAAGTGCCTAATGGGAATATTTCTCATTAGCTCAACTGCCTCAGCCCAGAGGGGCTGGGAGACTCTGATGTATCTAAATGAGCTTTGCAGAGTTACAGTTCTTAAGGCTGTCTTCATCTGCGTCAGAGCAGCGATAAGTAAATGTGGATTCAGATGCCCTAGTAACGCTTGATAAAGCATGTTAGTGAAGGTGAAAAGTGACAGCCAAACCCAAAAATATTCTCAAGTTAGAAGAAAGGAAATTCACCGTGATGTGGTTGGCGGTGGGAGGAGAAATTTGTGGTGTTGTGACTGTCCCCAGATGGAATCAGCAAATTCTGTTGTGTGTGTGTGTGTTTTTAGGGTCGTTCAATAGAAGAAAAAGAAATTCCCTCTACGTAACTGTGACTCTCCTCATTGTATCAGTATTAATTCTAACGGTGGGCCTAGCTGCTACAACAAGAACCCAAAATGTGACTGTTGGAGGTTATTACCCAGGGGTTATTGTAAGTATAGAACTCCTAGGTAGGTCTAGAAAACTTATTGCCTACAAAGTCCCTTGTAATGCTGCAAATGTTGTAAAGGGTGATCTTGTCCTGAATATTTTGCTCAGCTACTTCATTGCCATTTGATTTATTTGTTTTATTATTATTTTGCACCTGCTGCTCATTCCCATGCAAAAATCCCATCCAAGTGTCAGCTTCCTCTGAGCTTAGGTAATAACATGCTTTTCAGCTGATAGTGTGACAGGTAAATAGGTTTTATTTCAGCAGACACAACCTTAGAACTCCTTTGTTTGCATAGATCACATTAAACCTAGGCAGAAGTAAGGCAAAGAAGGACCATAGGTGCCAAAAACAGTTGAGAGAACAGGTCTTGGAATACTGTTCATGTGACTTGTGGTCATAAAGTTCACTTGCAGAAGTGTTTAACAGTTTGGAGTCCCTGGATGTGGAGCTGTGGCAGCTTGCCAGGGGAGCATGTACATCAAAGCCACGAGCACATCAGTTTCTTCTTTTTGGTTATCAACAGCTGAAAATGGGAAAGGACAATTTTGTAGCTTCAAAGGGCTTAATTTAGAGAAGACCACTGATGTCCAGCCTTTCTGCTATTAGATCTATATCCTCCTGCAGAAGCATAAGGGGCAAGTACATCATGTCCCTCCTGGCATGAGCAGAGGTCTAACACAAGCTGGAAAGCAAGTCCTCGGCTGTTCCTGTGCATGTCTGAGATATGCTCAAAAAGGAGCACTGAACTGCAGTCAAATTGGGTGCCTTAGCAGACTGAGTGTGACTAGTAGCCCTATTTGGAGGTTTCTGGTGTAACAGCTGTGGAGTGCTGCACATTTGATTTGGAGCCTTGAAACCAGTCCAGATAACTAGATGGAGGCTTGTTCTTACCTTATTGCTGTTTGATTTATTTGCCATGCATTGCTGATCTCAGGGAGCTTTATACTTCTCCGTGACCAAGTTCTTCTATAAGATTACATAATTTATATGACTGAAGAAAGCCCCTTTACAGCCCTTAGTGTGGAAGATTGTTACAGATTTTGTTGGGCCTCTTCAGTTTAGGTTTTCTGGTTTCTGCATTTAGGCCTGATCTTTTTTAAAGAGAAATATAGAAGGAAGGTGTTGAAGAAGGTTTCAAATGCTCCACACTTAGCCTACACTCTGTCAGCCTGAGTTGAACCTCGTGCTTCAGAGCAGGTCTTGCACACTGATGCAGATGGGTTGAGTCTGTTGCTCACGTCCCCTTGACATCTCCTGTGCTATTTATGGACTGGGAACGTCAGCATCCCTAATGCTTTTTTAAGGTTTAGTCTACTCAAGGAATTAATGAATTCCTGGACTTGGGAAGGGCGTTGAGTTATTTTATTCAGAGGCACCCTGGCAATTTGTGTTTGCCACCCAATTCACCCTCTCAGTTCATTAATCTGCTGTGTGGAAATGTGTGATGACTTCACCTTTCTCCCTCTCCCAGGAAAACATTTCAGTGTGTTTCTGGATGCTTCAGCAGGTGCTTAAAATAGCCCATGTTTCATAACAAGCTGGGATTACTCCCTTTGCCGGGAAAAAGGGCTTGCTGTGGTGCATGAGTGCTTGGTGAGCTGTCCCCAAGCAGGTGACTTCCACAGCCCTGAAGAAGTAGCTCCCTGCAGCTCTTGCTATCCAGAACCTCACACTGTTAGGCCTGCAGGCATCTCCATCAGGGATTCTGTGCACTGTTAGTGGTACATCACTGTTAGTCATACCCTGAGTACCCTGTGTTGGTAGGTACGGTAAGGAAAAGATAGAGCCAGAAGTCTCTTTGTGATTGAGTGACTTCTCGGTGTGTGGACCAGTTCCATGGTTGGAATCATCTTATGGGACATAGAATCACAGAATATGCTGAGTTGGAAAGGAACATCGAGTCCAACTCCTGGCCCTGTGCAAGGATCAGACCATGTGCCTGAGAGCATTTTCCAAATGCTTCTTGAACTCAGACATCAGATATGTCATCGCTCATAGGCCTAATGCACCGTTCTTTGCTCCCTCAACTTTTGTTCCTTGGGCAAACACCTCTTGTGCGAGGAGGAGGCATGCAAAGAAACGACTGTCTAATGCAGGGGATTATTATCTACCCAGGCCTCTTCTTCCAAGGAGGGACAGAACTGGCCACTGGAGACCATCCACACATGAGTGGGATTTTGTTTGGTTGGGTTTTATGAGCATTTGACATTGGTTTTTTTCCAAAACACCTCAGTTGCTCGTTGATGCAACTGGAGAAGCTGAAGCAGAGGGTGCAGTGACATGTCCTGTAGATAGGCTGCCTTTGCTCTCCTTCATGACCACCCACACCTTCATGACTACATCAGTGAACACCCCGGCTGTGTCTCTGTGGGCAGTGTCCTCACCTATGCCTGGATGACTCGCCTGGGATATAGCAGTGATGCTCAGCAGATGAGAGTAATGATCAGGTGCAGAGGGCAAGCACCCTTGTGAAGTGAGACTGAGATACTTGTGTTTTCCCCACGTTATAACAGCTTGCAGAATCTGTGTAAATGATTGACCTCTCTTAAGCTTTCACTGGCAAACCTCTTCTGTAATGGTTCCTTGCCAAGGATGTTGGCTTCGGGCTGGAAAAGCGCATTCATTTTGTGTCCTGTCCTCCTTTCAGACAGACATCCCAGGGGATCACATCCACCAGCAAATGATGCAATTGATGTAGATTACTAAGATCTCTCTGTCCCATCCATAGAAGAATGAGTAGTTTTTCAATTAATGCAATGAGAATTCCTGTCAGTGAGAATCCACTTATTTATTTTGTCTTCACCTGTTGGATGTACAGACTTGCTCTAGTTTCTTCTTTTTGAATCATCTTAGACTATCTGAAATACTTCACTTTTTGATTTGAGGCTGCTCTGAAAGACCACGTGGATGTTTCTCTTATGGATAAATCTCATAGGACACAAAACATTTTTCTTGAGTATTTGCCTTAGGTGTGTGTTGCCACACAAGTTCCTTCTGCTAAACATGATCAGACTGAAAATTATGCCTGGATCCACATCACTGTTAATGCCAAGTTTTGTCCTTGGAACTGAGCTATAAATCTCCTGTTACTTGAGGAAGGTGGGAATTATTGCTTGCCCAAGCAATACTAAGCCCAAAAGCTCTAGCAGATCAGTTTGGGCCAGTTCAACAGTGCCCTGGGTCCTGCCCTGCCTGTCTGCCACTCCAGTGTTAAGCAGCCCCTGGCTTCATTGCTCTGCTTCCCACCATGGTAGTTTGTCCCTGATGTGGTGGCAATGGTCTCCAAGATCTCGGAGTGCAAGGCAGGCAGGAGAGAAGCAGCAGCTGATCAGCTGCTCTGCTTTAATCCCTGCTGTTTGAGCCAGCTGCCCTCCCTGCCCGCGGCACTGCACCAAAGGTTACTGGGATTAAGCAGTGCAGGGGAAGATTTAAACACAACTTTTCATCACATTTTTGTCTGCTAATCTTTGTGCATGCCTCTGCCTGTTAGTACTGTATTTATTAAAACTTTGTTTTCTCTTCCTGGATCTTAAAATGTTGATTCCAGGTTAGATAGCTCATTCTTGAGTCACTGCAGTTTGTCTCATGCTTTATTCTGCTTCCTGAGGAGTTGGCCAGTTATTGGATATTCTCACCGAGAACTTCACTGCCCTTTGGTCTGTTGTCTGGATTTGCACCTGTTTCATGTGACAGGTCCAACTGTAGGACTTTTCCAGCATTCCTCATTTTGCTGACCTATGGAAGTGGAGTTGGATATGCTCTAGACCAACCAAAGACCTTTCTCTGCATAACACAGAAGTACTTCTGCATCTCCCCTCGTTGTCTGTGGTTACTCCTTGAAGTGCCTGTTTCTGGCCTGGCTGAGGCGTGCTCTGTCCTAGAAACTTCTATTTAGTGTAGCTAAATAGCTTGAGGCTGTGGAGAAAGGAGGTGGAAAATCACACTCCTGGCTGACTTCATTGAGTGTTGGCAGTTATGGCAGCAAGAAAAGATGCTTTTGCTTATTCTGTTGTCTGGGTTGGTGTTAGCTCTTTTGGTAAAAGACCCTGGTTGATGAATCTTCACCTCTGGAAATGAGGAGTATTAGGAGAAGGCAGAAAACTGCTAAGTCTTTCAAAGTATAAATCTCCCTTATTTTATGCTTCACATCAAGAAAGTCTCTGACTTAAAAACTGAGGTGATTGCTCACAGGCTCGGTGAGGCTACAGAAGCCTGGTCCTGCAAGGTGTTAGTGCTGTGGTCCTGCAAGGTTTGCATCTGGAGACTCCTGAGTGTTGGTAGAGTTGTTCCAAGACAGCAATGCATATCCTCATCCACCAGCCATTTCTCAGCATCACTGGGGCGGGGACGGAATTCAGAGCTCATCCTTTTGATTTCTACACACGCTTTTAGTGCCATATGTGGGATACACCTGATAGTTCCTGCTAGTGAGACTCCACTGATTCCCTGCTGAGGAAGAGTGCTCACACATCTGCAGTATGTTCTTTTGCTGCTTCTGGATTTATTTGTGTCCTGTGTGTATGTAAAATAGGTTGGCTGTCATCCTGATCTAACAATACATTGTCTTTCAGCTTGGTTTTGGGTCGTTTCTTGGAATAATTGGATCAAACTTGATAGAAAACAAAAGGCAAATGGTAAGTTCTTTATAAAAACTTCTCTAAAAAAGTGACAGTTACTCAAGTATTGTATGTAAAGAGTATTACTGATTTTCCTAACTCTTACAGGGTAGTATTGCATACCTCTTGAAAACTAGAGATGGTTTCTGGCAGCCCAGGAGAACAAGGCTGTTAACCGTGATATTTTTAATTTTTAAAAAATGCTCGAGGAAGCACAAAGTGACTATACACAGTTTCATTGAACTTGGTGGGATTTTTTTTAAAGAGCTTGAAATTGAGCATTTGGAATTTTCAGGATAGTCGGTGCTTCACAGACTCATGCCCAGCGGCTTTTCTTTTGAGCTGTCACAGTATGTGATACATAATATGGTAAATAAGATAAAAATAATATGCTTATTTTAAACCTTCTAAAATAAATACTTATAGGCCCAGGACTCTGGAAAAATTGCTTTTGACCACTTTCTATTCTAAGCAAAGATTAGAGAAGATCAAGCAGCTGGTGTAACAGCCAGTCTGGAGGTGAAAGCCCTTAGAGAGACCAGCAGAAAGTCCTTCCTGAGGACAGGAGTGCTCGGAGCTGTCTGCTCTACAAATGTCTACAGCATAAGTCACTTGAGATATCATCATGGCAAAAAGCACAAAGAAGATCAGTGTAACTGAAAAGCAGCCGATCTCTCCAGCACTGCTGATTAACACACCTATTGCTGGTTCTTGTTTCCAAACACCTCTTCCAGTAAGAAGGAAAACCAAGAAACTTTGCATACTGTAGAGCAGCAGCTGGGGACCTTAGAGATGCAGGAGGCCCTGGCTAGACCAGATGTGTGGCCCACAGTGCTCTCAGGTTCCCTCGTCATGCTGCCAGGAGGGTTTTGTGTGCTGGGGCTGGGAACAATGTTCAGAAGAGAGCAGATGGGCTATGAACATGGAGGTAGCACAAACCAGGAGAGATGATCACAACTGAGCTTGTGCTGGGGTCAGAGGTCTCTCTCTGCAGTGGGGATGGAGCTGGCCCAGATTACCCCTGTTGGTAAGCACTGGACAATTGGCTTGCCAGAGGACACTTGTGGACTTGGCTGGGTCTCTCATGGCATCTTGCGTACGCTGTTTCACAAACCCCACATCTTGCTGCTCATGCCTGGAGGTAGGGGCTGTAGTGCTTGGAGATGCCAGTAACAGGGCTTTGGGTTGGGGGAAGACTTTGGGGAGAATTTAGCAAAAGGTCTGGATAGAGAAAGATCAATAGAAGTTGGTACCTGATGCGGTCCTGGCAGGCTGTGGAGCTCAGTCTTTCCAAGCCGGTTTTCAATGTGTGCCGTACATGGCTGGCCAGAGGTAGGGTGTGGTGGAGGAGCAGTCCAGCTCCTGGAGCAACCTGTGGGCAGACCTGTCTCCTGCCTCTGCTGGTCTCTCCCAGGAGAGCAGCTGCAATCCCCCTCCCCAGTGATTGCCCCATGCTCTGGCAGCGAGATCCCTCCAGCCTTCCTGGTATGAGTTTGCAGAGGGCTGAGGGAGATCGTGCTGTCCCTGCAGCCTGTCCCACTGGGCTGCTGCTGCTGCTTCTGCTGGGATGGAGCTGCCTCTGGGAGGGGGGCTTGGGGATCAGATTAGCAGGGTATGCTGCTGACCAAGGCTAAGGCATGTTGGCCCAGCTGCAGAGGGAAATGGGAGAAATTCCTGCCTGTCCAAATCCAGAGGCTGGGCTGTGCTGCTGTAGGCTTTGCTTTACAAATAGTGGGCTCCCTGCAGAGCTGGAAGGAGAGGGGTGAGGCAGACCCTGCAGGAGAGGACATCTGCCTTTCCCACAGTCAGACAGGGTGCAGGGGAGGTGAGTTTCCCAGTGGATATTTTTTGTTGTTTTCACCCTGTCTCTGCAAGAGCAACATGTCCTGTTCTTTCTGTCCTAGCAGGGTTTCAGCCTCTTGCTGATCATGTATTAGCAGCATGTCAGTGTCTGGCTGAGCAATGACCATATTGTGCCAGTCTTGGGCTCTTCACGGGTGTGCCCACGAATGACAGCATGGCTATGACTAGACTGTGGTTATTCTGAAGAGCCCTGGGTAGCCTGTGTTTGTTCTTTTCATCTCTCTTATCATTTTGTGTCCTAAAAAGCACACACGACCCAGCTTTGCAGGGATTGCGTCACTGCTGCCTCGGCTGGCAGCGAGCGTGTCTCCGCTCTGACCGCAGAGAGGACACGCAGTGGCTGTCACTTATTGTCCCTGTGCTTTAGTCACACCTCCTCCTTGCCCAGGAGCCCTTTACAGTGGCAGCTTTGTCCATTACATGTTTCGTAATGCCACTGGCAGTGCAGGATTTATTTTTTTATCTTCTGTGAACTTCCCCAGTGTCCTAGTTTCCTAAAAGGCAGCCTGGGTCTGGCTTGTTATGCAGCTGATGGCAAAAAAAGCTAAAAGCAACTTCTGCAGCTGTGTTCTTGTGCGTGTTTCTGTCCAAAAGGTGACTGGGGAATGTGAGGAGTCAAGCAAGTGGCTGATGGGGAGAGCTAACATGAAGCAGCACTCGTTACTTCTCTCCAGCCTTCTGACAGGAATAGACCTCTCTGTTTTTTCCCACCCAAGCATATTGACTTCCATGCCATGCATCCATGATTCCCACTTGTCCAAGGAAGGGAGAGCTTTCATCCCCCCAGGGAGGCCACACTGCCTGGCTGTGCTGCAGGCAGTTCTGACCACAGCCCAGCTGCCCGCTCAGCAGTCAGAGGTTTACGTGCCTTTACGTGCATTATCCATGCCATGGAAAATGAGAACTAACAGCTTCACAGCCCATGAGTGGCCGTAATGTTGCTTAAAGGAGCCTTAGCCCAGGACACTCCTGCTTCGTGGCTCCTGCACTGTCTGAACCCAGTTTGTCTTTTCTTGTCGAAATTCTACTCAGTGTGTCTGGCTTCATCAGGAGTTGGATGAGTGAAGACCAATCAGTAACATCACACAGCTCTTGAGAGGGACTTCTGCTTGCTACAGTAACAGTATTATCAACCCCAAATCAAAAATCTTGGTGGCAAATTGAAAACTGAGATTTTTTAAATTAATTCATATATTTCTATTTACCGTTTGATTTTTCTTTATCATAAATTCTCGGTGTTTGGTTTTCAGGTTTTCTCCAGCTGAGAGAGAGAGGAAACTGTGTAAATAAAGTGAGCAAACCCATTTCTAGCATTAGATCCTTATCTCCTGATAGGGCTGTTATGAAAGTATCATCATTAACCTTGTATTTATTTTAAACAATAATATTAGCAGCTCCTATGTGCAAACAGAGATGACTGACAAATACCCTTATTGTATATATTTAGTGTTTGGCTCACTTCCCGTCTCCATGGCTCGTGCTAGTTAGGGAAAATATCCTTTTGCATGTATGTAGGAAAAAAAGGACAGTACAGAGAAAAATTAAACTTCCTACAAAATAACCTAAGCCATAAACCCCATTTTTTCCACAGAGGCTGAAAAGTCTGCACTTTCTCCCCTTATATGATTTCACTGGTTTGGTAGTGAAACAGTGGGATCTGTAATGTATAATGTGAGTTGGGATCCAGACATGGAGGTGGTGAGGCTGAGTGGGGAGGAAATGTAGGTGTTTTTAGCTGACAGAAACAGGGTCCCAGTGTAGGATCTGATCTTGGAAAACTTGTCACCTGCTGCCATCTGCAAGTAGTTTGTGGCACAGCATCTAATATTCCAGTAGCAGCTTGTTACCAGTGACTGTGACATAGTCGTATGGTTACTGGGATAATTTCACAGTCTGCTCCATCTACTGCTGCAGGTTTTATGTCTATGTCTTGAATACTTGCCTCATTTTTCTCATTTTGAAGCTAACTGAAGTAAGCAATTGTACAGGGACCATTTCCACTGTCCCAGGCAAGCCCTCCTGCATCTCCACTCGTTGCTCAAGCTGACCTGGTCTGCACACAGAGGTTGCTGGAGGAAGCTCTGTTTTGTGTAGAGAGATCTAGGTAAAACCAGTGTCATTAACCTAAACATTCTGAGGTAATTTAAAAATATGCATAGGATCCATCTGTATTGTGTGAGGGAAAAATTATGGACAGCAGTAGCCGGAAGAGGAGGTCTATCCTCAGCCTAAGTTTAGCCTTTTGGAGTCATGGAAGAACCTGCATTACTGTCTCAAGTCCCCAGAGAACCAGCCCGCACAGTGCTGCTACTCCAGCTGCTTTGCTGGAGCAGACACACGTCCCACTACCTTCAATGAGACCAGTCTGTGCAGCCCAGGCAAACATTTGGGTCATTGATTGCTTGAGGGCTTATTGACTGTGGTTTACATATCCTTGTGGAGAGGGCACAAATCACTTGGTTGTGGAGAGGCAGATGATACTTTGCTTTGTTTTCCTTTCTCAGCTGGTTGCATCGATCGTCTTCATCAGCTTTGGTGTCATTGCTGCCTTCTGCTGTGCCATAGTAGACGGTGTCTTTGCTGCCAGACACATAGTAAGTCTTTCCAGGAAAACACACCTCCTGCAATGCTTTTACCTTGGGAAAACAAGTGATGGGTCTGCAGTCCTGTATTGGGAACTTCAAATACATGTCATGTGCTGAATGCTTATGTTTTAAATCATAAGCTTTAGAAAAATGTAGTTTTTTTAAAATAATATTTTAAAATTAGCAAAAAGAATGAAGATCTTGAAAATTTCTTTGTGTATGCTTTATGTGTTTACTGAGTCTCACAACTCTTAAGATGTAATGTGAATTACAGCCATTGCCAAGGGACAAAATATGAACAGGAACATCTCTTTTGTTTCAAATGTAGGCAGAGGCAGTTTTTAATGCAGAGTCAACCACTGGATGCTGTCGTAGAATGAAGCAATTTGATACAAAGCTCGTTAAAGCATTACAGTATAAACAATAAACATTTGTTCTCATTTCCATTTGGTGACTTGAAAAAATGATGAGCTACTGCTGTGATGAGCAATCCCTAGTATAGTGGCAAGTGTAAAAGCTTCAGTTATTAGTATAGAAATGAAAAAACGCTATTCCATTTCAGCTTTTTAATTGAAATTTATAATTGCAAACTTCTCCCAGCTGGCCCTGGGGATGTCTATTTGTCTGAGGGGGCTCTGGTTTCTGCCTCTTGATGAATGGACTGGCTTCTGGCCGCACTTCACTACCTGACAGTCCAAAATGTCATTGTCTTGCTGGAGATGTGCTCCCTTGCCTGCTGCTGCCACGTCCCTGTCACCCCGAGCTCTGGGTTAGGCAGCCAGAGAGCCAGTCTGACTGCTCCTGGGAAGGGCTTGCTGATGTGGATACACCTCCAGCGTTGCTTTCCCTGAGGTTTCGCCCTGGAGACCAATCTGCCCCAAAAGGAGGCATTAATGCATGTTTGTTTGCAGGCTGAGCCGTTGGTAATCCTCCAGAGCTTTCCCACAAGTCACTGAAGAGTCCAGGAAAGATAAATTGGCCAACAGTTAATTGGAGAAAGTGTTATGAGTCAGGATGAAGAACCCTCAGAAACATGTCAGGCAGCTCTGGCATGTGTGGGGGGGGATGAGGAATCAATCCTTCGGAATGGTCACCATCACCCAAATGAGCCCAGCTTAAGAGCCTGCTCCTCCTGTGCCAGCTGTAACAAGTACATCCCTCCAAGGACCAGGGTAAACCATCACCCGGGGCTTGGCAGGGGGGGCTGCCATTGCTGGGATGTTGCAAAACAGTCACTTGCATCAAGGTTCTGGTGGGAGAGCAGGGTCTCTAATTTTCTGAATTTCCTCAGACCCTTTAGGTGATTTTTTTTGTTTTGCTGCAATACTAATCCTGCTGCCTTTCCTCCTCCAGGACCTGAGGCCGCTGTATGCGGGGCGATGTCAGTACTACTCCAAGAGCACAACCCCACCAGAGGTGAGAGCAGGTTTGATTGTGCTGTCTCTGTGAAGGGGCAGCTTCATGATGCGGGTGGAGGAACCTGCTGCCAGGTGGCTGCTCTGGTGTCCTGGAGGTCTGAAAAGTGAGGAGGGGGTGGGAGGCTGGGCCAGGGGTGAGAGCAGGGTGCTGGGAGGACTCAGGAGGTGAATTCCTCCATGCTTGGTACTGCCTCATTAGTGAAGGATCAGGTGGAGAGGAGGGGATAGGAAATTACAGCAGTTTCTCTACATCTTGAGCTGTGCATTCATTATAGAAGCAGCATGGTGGGTTAAGAGTTCAGACAGCAGTAATTTCTGTGGGTGTGAGCAACATGTACCAGCCTCTGTACCTCCGTTATTGTATTCTCCGAAGAGAAGTCTCTTGGGGATGGATGATCCTGCCATGTACTGATAGTGCGTATGGACATCTTTGTCTGCCTTTGCTGTGCACTGACTGGCTCTCAGAGATTGCCTTACAAGTTCCTAATTAGTTTTGAATTACCACTATATTCCAAATTAGAATGCCTGCTTGAGGTGCAAAGTTAAGTACCCAGCAGCATTGGTGAGGTCCACACTCTTTTCAAGCCAAAGCCTGTCCACATGAGCTGGGGTGTTGCCACCTGCAGGCAAACAATTAACCACTTCGGTCAATTATGCACCAATATGGAAGTCTTGCTCTCAGTTTGCATCATACTATTGACAACTCTTTGCTGTGAGTTGCCATGTGGTGAGGTGTGTTAGTTCAGCGAGGTCTTGGCTGGTTTTAAGAGTTGCAAAACCCCCTTCCTGTGCAGGCATATGCTTATCTGTGAGTTCCCCACAGGGAAAGGAAACGCTGCTTTGTTCTAGTCTAGTGCATCTTTATTCCAGTAACTGTGGACTTTGTAAAGGCAAGATAAGGAAAGAAAACTCTGCCCGGGGCTAATCTGGAGATCAGTGCAAAATCTACATTTAGAGCAAGCCAAATAACAGCAGAAACTCTGTTTGGGTATTGTGTCCTTATGTGCTTTATGTATTTTTTTTCTGTATTCCCACAGGCGATCTGTCACCCACAACGCCGTGCCCCCTGCACACCAAAAATAAAAACCAATACCTGCTTCTGCTGTGACCTGTACAACTGTGGGAAGTAAGCCAAAAATGCCATTCCTGGCCGTGGGAAGGGCGAGCAGGTGTCTGGCTTGCAGGTGTCTGAAGGGCCAGGATAGTACCGGTTAATGGCAGTTGTTGTGGGAAGGGATCTTAAGCTGTGGTTACCAGCCACAGGGAGCCCCAGACAAAAGCTAACCAACTAAAGGGGTGTGTGAAGTACACCAAAGCTATCCCAGCTATGGGGGAGCGTGCTCTGGGCCAGCCCAGCTGGAGAAATGAAGAGGACGGGAGTTTCCATTACTTTCATGCTTGGTGTCTTCCCCAGTTTTTCCCCCTTTTGAGCGTCCCTTGTCCTTCCTTCTCTGTTGGCACTGCTTGTTCACTGGGGTTTATTTTGTTTTAGAAGATTATGGATGTAAAAACTGGGATATTGTTCTTCCTCATCTTCTCACTGTTTCATTCCCCAGCCTGCTAACAGGGAGGAATGTTCACAGGCTGGTGTTCATAAACGTCTCTGCCCAGAGACTCTCTCATGGTCACACGGAGCTGCAAGGTGAACCAGCACTTTGCAATGATGAGTCAGAAGGTGGTTACCAATCGAGAGCCACTGCAGAGTGATCACACAGCTAGATTTGGCTACTGTGCTTAAGCCAGCTTAGTATACAGCATTTGCTGCTTATATGATGTGGAGTATCTAATGTGTGTCAGCAAGCAATTAATAAATTGATTTTTTTAGTGCTGGCTCTTGCCTAGGGCTGTTTCAGGCTTAGCATTTCTCACAGTACTTAGTTGGGCTGGCCCCCACTTAAATCATTGACTGTGGTGAAGGAAGATCAAAAGCTGCTGTTGGGAGAGAGTAGGTGGTTCCCTGTGCTGGGAAACGTGATCCCTGGTCTTTGTAGGACTTTGTGTGTGTGAAAGCCACTGCTTAGGGGTGAAGCTCACGCCTTCCTTTGGCAGTTCACAGAACGCAATCCCTTTTTACTGGCTGAAGAAAGTGAAACACAGAGAAGTGATTGGAACAGAAAAGCTTAAAACTTTCCTGCATTTATTTTTCTTCTGTTCTGGTTTTTTTTTTGCTCCAGTCGAGCTGGTTCAAGGTCCTGCTTCAGACCCATACTCCCCTCTCTGATATGAGATACCAGTTGTTACCATCCTAATCTTGCTTTGTACCATAAAAATATCCTACTCTTAGAAGGTGCTGATTCTTTTGGGATCTCATTAAGGCATGGACACTCAAGACTGGTATGGAAAAAGTGACGGCAGTCTTGCATTCTTCCTGATTTCCAGCCCTGGTAGCATGGGATGAGCCCCTTCCCATTGATAAGTACATGCTGTACTCCTCTGAACAATGCAGAATGTTCTTGTTGGTGCACCAAGGCTCACTGAGAGCTCAGCACACACACATTTCCATAGAAACGAGCTCTTGCAAGCAGCACACACAGGTTATATTGTTGGAGATGATCACCGTGTGTGTTTGGGTCACACAGAGGTCGTGGCAGCCAATGTGCAGGTTTTTGTGATATGTCATTATGCTCTGTCTCCATTCTGCTTGAAATCCCTGTCTCCTCATTGCAATGTCTCCTGCAGTCTAATGCTGTCATTGTGCAGGAAGGTCTTGGATGACACAACCATGGGATCCAGCAGGCTTTATCCTCAATCCATCAGTAGTAAGGTCCAGGCTATCAATGAGTTGCAGAAGTGCTTAGGTTCTGTGATGTGTGGTGCAGTTTCTTATCATTATTTTTTTCCCCCAATCTAGCAGAGTAGAGATTTCTGGAGGCTACTATGAATACATTGATGTCAGCAGCTGCCAGGACATCATTCACCTTTACCACTTGCTCTGGTCAGCAACAATTCTGAACATAGTGGGGCTATTCCTGGGGATCATTACAGCAGCAATCCTTGGAGGCTTTAAAGACATGGTAAGAGGGTATCAAGTTCTGTGTACATCAAAGAAAAAAAATCAGGCAGTTTCCCTTTTAGAAATAATCATGAGAGCAGCTATTGGCATTTCAATGCAAATGTTCTATGCATCACTGCAATCAGGGTGAAAAGGAGGGCAGGAAATAACTGCGAGGAGAAAGTGATTCACTTTTTTGATCTTGTGTCACCACCTGAGCACAGTTACAAAAGATGAACAGAACTGGGAGATGGTATTTTCAACAGGAACGTTCTCAGAGCAGTTGGCAATACCAGGATGAATAAAAATAACCTCTTTCTTAAAAATTGATCTTCCTTTTCATAGGATCCACATTCTACAAGGAAATGTATGGTGGTTGCTCATGAATTTTGATTTTACAGTAGTAGTAGGGTTTTGAGCTTTACAGACTGTTTAAGCAGCTGTGTTAGGCTGAACCTCTCCATCTAATTTCTTCATGGTGTGGAATCTGAGAGGGTGAAGTGTGGATCAAACCCAAAATTTAAATAATGGAAAAAATGCTGTTCTAACAGTGTGAGCTTTGAAATGCCCTCACTTAAGCAGGCTACCCTCCATACAGTTCTGTTCTGAACAGCACTAATCAGTGGGGAGAACTGAAAATTCAACAAGTACACTTGGGGTTTTTTCAGTCTCTTGTTACTCATTTGGAATAATACAAAATGAGACACGCAGAAAAGAGTGTTTGTTGTCCTACTAGACATATTTCTTACTAAGAGATCTTGGGCCCTGCACTAAGGGTGCCTTATTTCAGAATTCTGAACTCTTTTCAGACTCACCAGTATCTTCCCAAATAAAACAGGAGACACATTCCCAGCTGTACATCATAGCCCTTTGAGATCTGATCCACACCAGAGAGCCTCTAAACCTCTGCAAAAAAAGTGTATAGAAGTGTCTGTGAACAGCAGTACAGGAGGAGTTCAGATTTCTCAAAATGCACTGAGTAACAGAGTAATGGAATTAATGGATCATTTCTCCTGCTTGTGAAGATGCAGATCTGTTTTGTCTGAGTGCTGGTGTGCACTGGGCTATTACCAGCTTGTTCTGTGGAATCTGAGAGGAAACACTGAGTTGCTGAGGAATGAAGTGACCTCAGGACTTAGCTGCTGCCTGAGAGGGAACTGGATTGCCAGTTGCTAATTCAACACAGTTGAGGTCTAAAGACACACAGTGTTCCTGTAAATCATTCCTGCTTTCATTCAGCTGTCAGCTTCCCATGACTTGGTTAGTAGACTGAAATTCTCTTCTTTTTGTTTTGACAGACTCCTTCCCTCCCTACGCTGAACTGTACGGTTGAAAATGCACACCCTTCAGTGACCTACTACTCAAGGCCACAAGTGACATCTTACAACACCTACTACCACAGCACTCCTCACCTGCCTCCCTACTCTGCATATGACTTTCAGGTGGGGAATGTTACAGGATGTTTCCTTGTTTAGCAGCAAGGTTTAATCCAGCCAGTCCTGCAGGACTCTGGAGGCCTGTCTTCCTGTCATTCACACAGTTTAATTTTCTTGTTCCTGCAGAAAATACCAAATCTTTCCTGTTAGGCATTGTCCTTGGTAGTGTTCCCTCTTACTGAGGCAGTGTTTTCCTGAAAGCTGTCTTTGAAGTGAAGGTAACAGAACCTGCTGCCTGCCTCACCCATGGCTCACTAGTAGAGGCCACATTAAAAGTAGGCATTGCCTCTAGCACTGCAGTGTTCCAAGGAATGAGGCAAAGCCAGGTGTTCAGGTGCTAGATTTTATTGGACCAACTGCTGTGTCTGAGAGAAACAGGTGAGCAACTGGGAACAAACTGTTTGAGGTCCTGAAAACACATAATGCCTAGAAAGCTGTTGTGTAGTGGGTTTTTTCCACATGCTTGAGCTGGTCTAAGAGTGGTCCCTGCAAACATCTCCTCTGAAATGCATCCTGTTCTCTAAGTTGTGGAGCTGTGCTGTTGGAAATGGTGCTTCCATGTGAACCTTGCTGTCAGCATCAACTTGTTGAAGCAGTTGAGGACATTTCCTCCTCAGCTCTTCTGTCAGGTGGTTGTTACCACAGTGGCAATGATAACACATCATACATTTTCTTTGCAACTGTCAGGGCTGGAGACTTTTTTATTAACAGAAGCTTAAGGTTCTGGACATCAGCTAAGGTGTGCTCTGTGATAGCTGTCACCTCCCATCAGAGCCATGCATTAGAGGTAACATGAATCTAAACCTTTCTTGTTTTACTGCTAGTGCCACTGGACAACACTGCTGTCAAGGCTTCCTAGATATACTTCAATGAACACTTATATCACAGTTTCTAGGATTTATTTATACAGATTTGTGACTCATTTTTGAGATTAATGAAACCTGGGACAGTCACTGACATTGTATCACTTACAAAAATGCCAGCCTTAGTGAATGCCAAACCAAGCTCTGTTAAAAAATCCTCTTCTCAGCTTCTCAACAGTTCTAAGTGCTGTCTGACTCAGGGTTTGTCAGTACAGCAGCCGCAGTACCTGCAAAGAGCTCAACTTTTCCTGCATTTTAACTGGAAGTACTGCTGGGCTCTGCTAACACTTAGAGCTCAGCTGGATGGATCAAAGTCTCTGGGTCTCAAGGCTCTGAGCACAGGTGTTGGCTTAGGAGTCAGCACAAAAGCTGGGCATAAGTTCAGGTAATCTAAATTTAATATAGTCAGGTCTCTCTTTCAGATGCAATTCCAAGTCTGTGCTTTGTGTATCTTCCAGGGAATTTGGGGGGCCTGCATGAGAGCATTATCTGAGCCTCTGGCTGTGGAGACTTTTGCCTTGAACCCTACTCTGCTCCAAGCACTGACTGTACCACCCTAACACCTCCTCCCCTGCCATCCTACAGTGTACGGAGCAAGCCCAGCCTTGCCTCTCAAATCCCTTTCTAAAGGTGCACTCCCTCTGGTACAAGAGTGTCTCCTGCTCCTCCCACACATCTTTCACAGGAAAAAAACAACACTCCAGAATTTCTAAGGAAGCCTGTGCCCCTGCAAGAGCCTGGCTTTCACACACAACTCTAAAATGGCAGACGCAGCTCTCTGGCTTTTGGAAGAGCTGGTGGGTGTTGCAGCAGCCACCGCTTGTGCCATGGCTAATGACACTCCACCCAGCTCCTCTGCACACTCCTCCAGTGCTGAGGAAGGCAGCAGGCCTTTGCAGTGGGCTATGACAGGACCTGGGCAGTAAGAAAACATCCTGGTGGAAGCAGCATCAATATCTTACTTCTCACTGTGTTCTTGGTTAAGGGCAATTGGGTGAGAAAGTCAGTCCTGCAGCATTTTGACTTCCACAGGCCCTGAGCCATGTTTGGCTGTGACAGGGGAGTGCGGGCAAGCATTGCCCTTCTCTGCCTTTCCCTGCTGTTGAAGGAGGAATTAGTGCCATCTTCCCATGGGCACTCCCATGCCCCTGGCAGCACAGTGCAAATCCTCCTCACCCTTGGGTCTCTGCCAGGGCCTTAGGCCAGGCACATTTGGGATTCCAGCCTGTGCCCACAGCTGGAGGGTGGTGAAGGGGCTTGTGGTGCCTGGGCTCTGCCCCAGTGTGCTGGTGGTGTGTCCCAGCACCATCAAACACTGTTCCCTCTGCGGGTGGCCTGTTCAGGTGGGCCAGGTGGCCGACAGCAGCACAGAGGTGTCACGACTCTGTGACAAGGCCACGGTGGCCAGAGGAGTTGTCGTGGTGTGACCTCAGCCAGCTGGGCCCCACACAGACGCTTGTTCACTCCCCCACAGTGGGACTGGGGACAGAATCAAAAGGGTTATAGTGGGAAAATTCCTTGGTTGAGATAAAGGCATTTAATAGGTAAATCAAAGGCCACAGGCACAAGCAAAGCAAAAGGCCATATGGACTGGGCTATCCCCTTGGGTAAGTTGGGATCAGCTGTCTCAGCTGTGTCCCCTCCCAGCTCCCTGTGCCCCCCATCTCCTCGCTGGTGGGGTGAGGTGAGGAGCAGAAAAGCCCTTGGCTCTGGGTAAGCTGCTGTGATAAGGGAAACATCCCTGAATTATCAGCACTGTTTCCAGCACGAATCCCATCCACAGCCCCCTACCAGCTGCTGTGAAGAAAATTAATTATTTTGTAGCCAATACCAGCACAGGAGCAAATGGAAGTAGCTGAATTGTTATTTGTATGTACGTGTTTTGCAGCCGTGAACCTTGAAATGTTAATTTTGAACTGCTTGGTAATCAAGTACCGCTTTGCTGAGGTCCTTGACATTGTGGTTACATTACACCATTCTTGCTGTCCCTGCAGCATTCCAGTGTGTTTCCAGCCTCCACTCCTTCTGGCCTCTCGGATGACCCCCAGTCCATGTCGCCATCTCCCAGCTATATGTGGGCCTCCAATGCGCCGCCTCGTTACTCACCACCGTATTTTCCACCTTTTGAAAAGCCACCACCTTACACACCGTAAAGAATGTGGGAAAGAAGAAAAAAATACTTGCCATTGAAATAATTGTGAACATTTTGTATTTATATTTTACTGTGAGAGGCACCGGGAGGATAGATACAGAAGATAATTGCAAATACAAATATTAGATTGGACTGTTCTTTCTTGCGAGGCTTATTTCAGAAGTTTAATGATGGCCTGTGATGGAGGGGACAGACTGCTGATGTTTTAAAGTGTTGGTGAGTAGCAGGCGACCTAAATTTCAGCCTCTTTGGTTCATGTAGTCCTTGATTTTCAATAAAGTGATCCAGCACAGATGACCAACTCTGGTCTGCCTTACTCCATCTTGTGCCAAGCTGAAGTAAGGGTAGCCAAGATCAATAGTTGTCAGAGACTATCAATCTGTTTAAGGTGAGAGCGCAAACAGCGTGAATTGACACTGGTTTTGTTTGGCCTTCAGGCTGCAGTTGCTGGGATTTTGGGCAGGAGGGCACAGGACCAGGCTCACATCACTTGTTGGTTATAGCCTACACACTGGAAAAATCTTGGGGGAACTGCAAGTGTCTCAAACTTCAACCCTACTGAAAAGAGATAACATCATGGGATAGTCTCCTATATGTAGCAAAATAATTGGAATATTGCTTTTTTGAGGGGGACGAGGGAAGCTTTAGTAGGCAAGCTGGCTTTATTTCAGGATGCTTCTTAAGATAGAAAGTGAAATGGAGTTGTCTCTCTGAATGAATTCTATGTAAGTAAAGCTGAAGTCAAACAGTCTGGGTGGTTGCACTGCCTGAATCACCCTTGTATTCCTATAAAGAGCATCAGGAGCTGTCCACAAGTCACCAAAACAGTGCAGTTAAAACATGAATTTATTTATTTCCCTTTTGTTTGGTTGGGTTTTTTTTTTAAGCTTGTACTTTAAACTTTTTTAATGGACTGAGTTGGCACCCTGAATAAGCACTGTTTTTGTAGCTGCATTATGGGCTGCACATAAGGAATATCCACTACTAGTTAGTTCTCCAAGATGTAAGTCTCACACAGTAAAATTCATCACCCTGTAATATAGGATGAAACAGAGAAATTTGCAATTACTGTTGTGACTTTCATTTAATCTTCAGCTGGTGACTGTGCTGATTGATCTAGATTCCAGCAGATTTTGCATGCATCCTGCATAACAAAAGAAGGTCAGCTTTGATATGTGACACACTGACCTGTAAAGTGTGGTTCTACTCCAGGAAGTGATTTCAGATGACAGCATTCAAATCTGAGCTGCTCAACCTGAGTGCTCTCAGCTGCTTACTTCAGGGATAAAAATAAGGTATTGACATTCTAGTCCTTATTTCCTAAAGATTTAATTTCCTTGGCATCAGTTTGTTGACTCTGATCCTCAGTTGCCTACCTTTACTTGCAACTGATACAGACAAAAAGGCTCCTAAAAGTTAAATCTGGCTGTTAGAATTGAAAGTGGAATACATGCTAGTGGGGTGGGGAAAAATCCCTTTGGCTTTTAAACTGTGGCATCTACTTTTAATCAGTAAAAAAATAAAATCAATTAAAATGCTGTCAACATGGAAAACAAACACTGAAATCTCTGATTTCACTTTTCAAAGTACACCCACACTTTATAATGCTGTTTTTAATCCTATGCATTTGCAAAGCCTTTAGGCTAGACTATGTGTTAACCTTATCATTTCCACTGTCAAATACTAATCAGTGTGTTAGTTCGTTAAAGGATAATATTGTTTATCCAGAAGCAAGTGTAACTTTTCTCCAGTAAGAAGGGAAACTAAACAGCTGGAGAAAGGAATACAACTCATGGGATTTAAAGCAGTAGTGTATGCAAAACATATCCTGATTATTTTGTTTTACTAGAGATTGTTGAAGTGCAGCTCCTATAAATTTGCGTACTGAAAATAAATTTATATACTAGGGCATCCTCCACTTTATATTGCATTTTACTGAATTAAATCTTGATAAAGAGATCATGGGCAATTTCAAAACAGACAATACTTCTCTTGATAAAAGTCCCCACAAAACTAGAATCAGAAGGGCACATTAATTTAATATCAGAAAACATTTTATTGCTGTATCTTTGAAATAAAAGCTAACAGTCCTGTCTCACTTCTGACAAACACTCTACCATTTGTGCCTGTCAACTAAAGAGGGCTAGAAGGACTAGGGGACACCACAGGACAGGACTGAAACTCCTGAGGGGAACATAACTTACTGGCAGAGAAACAATTAGGAAATGATTGGGTTTGAGTTGAAAAATATTAAACTTAGGAAATACACAAATTCTCATTTTTTCTAAGGAATATTTAAGCAAAAGTTACATTGCTGCTTTAAATTCACTATAAAAGGACAAGTCCATCTTCACATTCAAAAAAATTACTGGTGGGATTTTCTGTTGAATTACCTGTTTCCTTCTGCTTGAGTAAAACTAAGCGTTTAATGTAACTGCAACATTCTGCACTGTACTCATCATTTCTTATGAGAATGTCAAGATTGTGGCTCATATGTACCCTTTTATTACTTTACCAAAGTTAAATAAAATTGTGTGACTTTTGTAAACATTTATAATGCATTTTACATTTTAGCAACTTTCCTGTCTTACAAACATCTTTAATGAAAAATTCCAGTATAATTGCATCACAAATAAAAAAAAAATCAAAGAAAAGCTCAAAAAAACCAAAAAAAAACAACCCACCTCTATTTGCTGTATTGGAAATGTGTCTCTACCAGGTTTAGCCAAAGACACCTTTTTTTTTTAAGTTCTGTTTTTGGAAGCCCCAGATGCTGCCACACTTTGTAATTCTGTAGTTCTACCCCATTAACATGGTGCCCTGACCTCAAGCACTGTAAAGTCATTACTGCTGATTTTTTGCTTTAACACAGAGATGAATAATGCAGCCAGCGGAGTCTCGGTGTCTCCTTTACTCACTTTGGGCCTAATTCTGTCCTGATGATGTCAGCTGCTCCTTGGTGTTAGCAGAGCGAGGTGGAAGCCCTATGCCAAGGAGATAAAAGCATCCAAGACATCATTTGCTATGTTACTTAGTAAATTGCATTCCTGATCTGTAGTGGTAAGTCTGCCCAAAGTAACTGATCACCTCCATTGTAGCCACGGGTCACCAGCAATGGAACCCGGATGAGTCATGGCCAGTCAGCAGCTGGGGAGAAGAGAAGCCCAAACCATGAGTGAACTGGAAGGCATTGGCACTGGTCACTAGGTAGGTTTTTCTTCATTTTGAGCTCATCTGCAATGACAACAGCAGTTGGACAGACTGTTCCACAGCAGCTCTGCCTGTTCTGAGAGTTTGTGTCTATCACGAGGTTCGGCTCACAACACACTGGAGTTGTTCAGCTGATTTGCTTTCTTGGAAAAGGTTCAACAAAAAACAAAAACAAAACTCAGACCCAAAAACTGTCCCCCATGGGTTCCATGCCATTCCCAAAGACCTGGAAAAGGATGCTACAAACTGCTGGTAATCAAACGTGTTAAAACCGTAAAAGCTGAAATGCAATTAAAAAGAAACATGCTACACACGTCTTTAGAATTTAAGGTTTTTATTTTTGCCATAGAAAGCTCTAAGAACTAATATCAAGTATTGATTAATGAAAAGTAGAACACAACTTTAAAAAGTATGTTAAGGAAAGACTGTACAACTATATACATCACAGATCAGGGAAAACCAAGAAATGTTTTCACATTTAACATTTCCTAGGCAAGAGCTGTAGAATTCAGAGTTCCATGTATATAGTTGTCAGCTTCTGCATCTTTTTTAAAAGCTGCATGCCTTAACAGTACAAAATAAATAAGCAGTCAATGTTATTTGTTAAACAAATATTTGTTTAGGTCATATAGTGGAATGTTAGGTACTAATCCCCAAAGAAACCAGACAGTGAGGATGCAGCCACCATTACCATATTCTGCAGCAGGTCCATTAATGGTTTTATATGCATATAAATGACTAAGATTTGCTACCACAGTCTGTTGAAATTTTTAATTTCTATATAAATGCTTTGTCAGATTCAACCTTTTTCTTCCATTACCCCAAAGCCAATTTCTTAATATTTACATGAGTTTTTTCATTAAGTTAAATTGAAAGCTAAATGCTTACAAAAACAAACAGAACCCACAAATATTTAAGTGCAATAGCCAGAAATCTAAATATAAAAGCTCATGGCCCCATTTTAGAAGAATGGATCTAACATGTTTCCAAACCAATAAATACTGGAAGCAACATTAAAAAAATGCTTTACATGACCTCAACTTTGGGTATCAAAAATCACTTCCAAGGAAAACTGAAGACCCTGAGACACATGCAAGCACGAGTCTTCTAGCAAAAATAGTTACAAAGCCCTAATTTTCCAGTTTTCCTCCAAAGAGACCTTTAGTAGGCACAGTTTAAGGTTTTAAATATACCAGCAGCAAATAGTGATAGCCATTATGTTTAATTCTGCACACTTTGCAATGTATGCTTATTTCCAGATCCCTGTATGGGCCATAAGTCTTGGACTTGATGGTCCCTGTGGGCCCTTTCCAATGCAAAATATTGTGTGATTAAACATGTGTCATGTCAATAACAAAAATAACATTTTATTTGTCTCCTCGAAGGTCAGGAAGGCCCATCACAGCACCAGCCAGCTATGGCAGAGCCGCCTGTGCCAACACAGGCAATCCGTACTCATGTTGCATAAGGATTTTATGTTTGACTGCTGAAATGCCACCTCAGACAACACTCCACCTGAAACACTTAAGAGTATGCCCCATTATACTCCAAGGGGCCTGCAATATGATCTGGAAATCATCAGTATACTATGCTCTCGGCCAACAAAAGTGTTGAGCGTTACTCGCATAAGGTAAACAAATCATTGCTCACATGGATTTCTGGTATCCTTTCTTGTAGCTCGAGTTATATTTGAACCATTTACCATTCAAGTGCCTTTCTGTCTAGAGTCCTGTGTCTAAAACCTTAGCTTTGAAAGCCATAGGATCAAGATGCTTACTTAAAACATGAAAAACCTGTAACTGCAATTTAAGCAATGAAAGGTTACAATAACTAACTAGTACTATGCACAACAGTCTTTCTCAATCACCTCTAGAACCTGAGTTTTCATATTTCCATTTACAAAAATTCAACAAGTCACTAAATCTGAAATACTAAACTATGACTCAGTAAAGTTTTTCTCAGATCCACCATTTCCTGACCAAGTTGGACATCTAATTAATCTTCTAAGAGCTTAAAAATGTACCAACTGCAAGGAGAATAAGGACAACATAGTAAACCCAAACCTGAAAACAGATGGCAACTAGACAACCACAGGGCAATTATACTTTGGATTATGGTAAATAAAGGGTATTTTTTGATTGTTGGGTTAGTCCTCATGCTTCCACAGTCTATAAATGGAGGAGAAAAAATCCAAACGTCTGCTTCATTTGAAGATCTACACAAACAGGCACACAAGATCCTCAGACTCTCAGTGCTAAACCAATAAAGCACTTACATGACTTAATAATTTTGAGAAGCTTTCCGCTAAAACAACAATAAGTATTACTTTTATCATAATTGTTTTTAAAATTCCAGACTGAAGCCCTTCTTCTTGAAGAGCAAAAAAAGGAATATCACTTTATATCAAAATAACTACTGGCATTTTTTCCAGCAGTAAGAAAACCTAACATTATTCCTCAAGCTTTAAGAAGGTAAAATTATCTCCTTTGTAAGTGTTCTAAGCTTCTTCACTTCGTTGAGCTTTGTGGGTTTTGGATTTTTTGCCATTGAAAAAAGAGTAAAATATAATGGTCCAGGCACTGAATACTCTGCTCACCATACTGCCAAGTGTAAGTTTGTTCAAGTTAGCCCTAACTGAGTATCTCTCGTTGACAAGACTATTTGCATGAAGACAGATGTTTCATAATGTTTATAAAAGCAGAACTAAGATGCTAGCTCAAAAATACACTACTCCAGTGCAGAAGTAGATAATGTATTTTGGCCCCTAATGAATTGTTCACAAATGTGAGGTGTGGGATTATTGTTTTTAAACAGTTCCACAACCAAGAGACTGCAAAGAAAAAAAAAAATCTTCCTGTTTTCTTGGTTAACATCTAAACAGAATTCAGCATTAAAGTGCTAACATGAAAGGAAGAGTTTACATAGTAAGTATGGGTACAGGAAATAGTTCAATTATTTTAGAAACATCTCTAGCTTTTTAGAAGAGATTGTACCTTTTCAAGCTACAAAGCCTCATGTTTTGATCAAATTTAACATACTGTAAAACACTGCCAGCTCCTTAGAAATGTCTTCCTCTCTGTTCAGGTTAATTTTGAGATTAATTGCTTCCACAAATCACTGCAGTTAATGTGATCCAACTAAGTGCCATCATTTTGGTGACTTCATAGAACAAGTTAACTTTAACCTTTGCTTTTACAGTTATTTTAACAGTTCAGTTAAAACAGCTGCAATATTTCCGCACTGAATCCTTTTCCCAGCACTTAATGCATTTCAGTAAGATTCTGGTATTACAAACTCAAATTCAGTACTTCCCTCTGACGGATTCTGTTTAAACATTGTTTCGTTTCCCTGCGGAACGAAAATGTCATCCCAGGTAATTTGTTTTGCTGAGGAGTCAGATGTTGCTCCTTCAGTGCCACCCTTCCCTGAGCCAACGTGACAGACAATGCCACCCTCGCCTATGACGGGGATGCTGCTCGGGCGGTCAGTAACGTAGGCGTACTGCCTGATCTGCAGAGACCTGCAGGGGTGCAGGCGGTACAGCTTGGTGTCTCCGGAAGGGTCTTGGCTATGAACTGATCTGATGTGGGACACCGTGATTTGGTAGTTGATGAAAGTCTTGCCACACGTCAGGCACTGGTACCGTCGCTCCCCAGTGTGGTGGAGTTCGTGCTTGGTGCGATACTCTGCCAGAGCAAACACTTTGTCACAGTATCGGCACGGGTACTTCTTCTCCCAGGAATGAACGTTGAAATGTCTCCGCAAGCTCGTCAGACACGCGTAGGATCTCTTACACACGATGCAAATGTAGTACACTCTGCCATCCACTATGAGCTCGTAATGGTCATCATGCTTTACTTTCATGCGTTTCCTGTTTGGAGAATTATCACCAGATGTTTTAGGTGTGTCCTGAGGCTTGGCTTCCCCTTCCTCGGAATCGCCCTTTACAGGGATCACTATGTCATATGTATCCTCACCAATATTTGCATAAACCTTGCAGCCTGTGGATAAGCCTCCTATTTCAGTTGCTGTATCTAATGTTATGATTTTCTGTCCATCTGCCACATTCTTTGACGCTATGCCCGAACTCAATTCCTTGTTGTTTCCACTGAGGACATCTGAGATTTTTAGTTTAAATTCTCCAGGTTTAGTAAATGGCTCTTGCGGAAATGTAACCACCTGTTTTTTCTGCACACCTGTTCCTTCAGTGCTTGCTGCCTTGGGAACAGAAGATTGCTGAACCAGAGAGCTGCTGCTGACAGAACCAGGACTAGAGGAGCCAATGATATCCACATCATCTTCAACAACCTCTTCATCATCTACAGCAGTTGTTTCCACTTTAGTTGACAAGCCATTATTACATGGCTGCTGGTTCTCCTCAAGTAAATTAATTGTAGGAGTCACATGTGTTTGATGCAAGGTGTTGGCACCAAGTGATGAGTTCAGCAGAGGCTTGTTTAGCACAATGATATTAGGGGTAAAATGCTGGGGAGTTGCTGAGACAAGTGATTCAGCACCTGATTGTGTTTGGTTTGGGCTCAGCTGACTGGCAGACAAAGTGAGGTTTTGAGCTGCTGTGGTGTTTGCCAAATGGGGAGAGCCACCATTGCCACAGGATTTTTGGTCAGAAGCTCCAGCTGGACTTGAGCAAGGCTGGTTCTGGCTTGCAGCATTTTTATCTTTAGTACATTCTTTTGGAGGAACAATCTCAGAACAAAAAATTACATCATCATCTTCATCATCCGAATCGCTCACTGTAATTTTTGTAGTCTCATATTCTATGCCATGTAAGGAGAATGACTGTGTTATAACTGGCATCCCATCCGCTGCCTCTTGACTCTCTGGCCTGATTAGAGGTACTTGTGTTTCAGCATCCCTTTGACCTGGACTGGAAGTTTCTGAAGCACCATCTTTGACCTCGCTTGGCACGAGTTTCCCTTCGGACGGAGGTATGCCCAGATCAGCTATGAATTTAACACCCAGCTGCTGCCCTGATTTAATCAGTTCATCAAGTAAATCGGATCGAACGCTGATTATTTTGGAACTATAAAGATAATTGAGAATTTATGCAAAAATTTCTGCTCTTACAAAG
>JAWWEW010000146.1:9322572-9350061 GCA_035583185.1 Anabacerthia variegaticeps | reverse complement strand
CCCCGCTCCTGGACCCGCCCCGTTTCCCGTTCCCCGTTCCCCGTTTCCCGTCCCGCCCCGTTCCGGTCGGAAGCGCTGCCCTCCCTCCCCACCCCGCCATGGCTCCCGTGTCCCGCTCCCGCTCCCCGCCCGCCGCCAGCCCCGAGCGCCGCTCCCGCCGATCCCGATCCCGCTCCCGCTCCCGCTCCCACGACCGCAGCGCCCCGAGGCGCCCCCCGCACCGCCGCAGCCGCAGCCCCGGCGCGCCCCACGGGCACCACCACGGCAAGGGCTGGCCCGAGTACTACGAGAAGGAGAAGGAGGAGATCCTGCGGCAGAGGCGAGCGGGGGCGCCGGGTGTGGCGGGGCTGTGTGCCCGGGGCCGCGCACGGGGCTCAGTGACGGTGTTTGCCTTTGCAGGAGGCTCAATGAGAGAGAGAGGATTGGAGAACTGGGGGCACCTGAAGTCTGGGGGCTGTCTCCAAAGGTTCCTGACCCGGAGTAAGGCTTATTCTTTCTTATTTCCTTCCATTTTTTGATTATAGATTGACTATATATATTTGATTATAGATTGACTCTATATATTTGATTTATATATTGACTATATGTATTTGATTATATATTGACTATACATTGACTATATATGTTTGATTATATATTGACTATATGTATTTCATTATATATTGATTATACATTGACTCTATATATTTGATTATATATTGATTATATATTTTTGACCATGTATTGACTATATATATTTGATTATATATTGACTATATATTTTTGACCATGTATTGACTATATATATTTCATTACATATTGACTATACATTGCCTATATATATGTCATTATATATTTGATTATATATTGACTATATATATTTGATTATATACTGACTGTATATTGGCTAAATGTATTTCATTATATATTAACTGTATATTGATTATGTGTCACTCTAATTTACAAAACCGCCTTATCCCTGCACTAGTCCCTTTGCCACAATTCTTGTTGTGTCAGTTCATTTCTGAATCAACAATGAGATTATTACTTTTTTCCCCTCAAGTGATTCCAAATACCAGTTATGCAATATGTGATTCCACAGATCAGGTGACCCTTGTGTTGTGGTTCTGAAAGCAGCACCCATGCTGCAAATTAGCTCTTTAACAATTTACTCCATTGCAAGTATTGACTGAAAATCTGTAAGCATGTGTTTGGTCATACCTGTATCTGTGATCTTGAGTACTAACAAAGTAGATTTTAAATAGAAAACTGTTATTTTTATGCAGTTCTGATGAGCATACACCGGTAGAAGATGAAGAGGCAAAATCTAAGAGTAGTTCTTCAGATTCCAGCTCAGAAGGTATTTTGTTTGGCTTACACAGCTTGTTTTGAAAATGGGAGGCCACTGAAGTCTAGAACCTGCTGCAGTTGCTTGCTGGAGGTTTACTGGCTTTGATGGGTGGAAGTGAGTGGGCTCCAGCTCAGAGGAGAGCATTGCCTTGGGAAGATAGGAAATACATATGGAGCTAGCTGATTGATCTTTGTTCTCTAATGTTATCTTTTAAAAATATTCTAGAGGAAAAGAAGAAAAAGAAGAAGAAAAGAAAGAAGAAAAAACGTAAGGCATCCAAAAGAAAGCGCAGAAAACATTCTGAGGACAGCGACAGCGAGTCGGAGTCTGAGCAGAACTCCAGTGGTAAGACAAGAGGGTTTCAGCTGATGTTTGAGACCTGAACACAAAGTGACACTCCTAGCTTAAAGTGTTCTGAATTTACAGAGCTGCAGCATTAATCCAGTGGTCTTTTCTTTCACCATCTTGCTGGGTTTGCAGTGTCTTTTCCTTGAGTGCCTGCAGTCTGGCCTCAGGAAATGGGATTTCTGAACTAAACATCCATTGGGCATCTCACAACAGAGATCTGTTCGATATGTTCTCATATTGATCAATACTCCAGGCAGCCTTCTACTAATGCTTTCTTAGTGCTCTTTGGCACCTAAACAGTCACGTCAGAGAAGCTGTGTGTGTATTAGGTCATTCTGGTGGAGGCCAGTACAGTAAACTACTTAGTTATAGCTAATAATTTCTTTTTGATAATAAATATAATTACTTTTTTTTTCAGATGAAGATAAAAAGAAAAGCAAGAAGAAGAAAAAGAAGAGCAAAAAGTAAGTGCCCAGGTTGCTGTATATAATTCTGTCTGCTGTTATCTGGAGGGCAGCTCCACTGCCATTGCAGGCCCTGGTAATTCAGGCTACAAGTGCTGACAAATAATATTAATTTGATGGGTTTTCTTTAGACTGACAGAATTCTGCAGCATAGACAACTCCCTGCAAGGGTAGAGACACTTTCTAACAATTTATGAAAGACCTAACTGTATATATTGTCTTGGCTTTGCTGTGAGGTGTTTTCTATGAAAAAACAACAATTATATGCAGACAGTCCTTCTTGCCGTAGGTAGAAGTTGCCTTGAGTATTATTTCAAGCAAATTTTGGTAAATAGCATGTCTTTCTGACTTTGTCACAGGAAGAAGTATAAGAAAAAGAAAAACAAGAAGAGCAGGAAGGAATCCAGTGACTCAAGCAGTGAAGATTCCGATGATGAAACTCTTCAAGGGGATGATCTCTGGATTGAGAGATCAAGTAGGTTCACCTGAATTTAAATTTGGGTCGAAACTTTTTGGTGTCCTTTTTGTGAATTTTGTTAGGTCTTTCTGACTTTTGTAACACTTCTGATCAGAAAGACCAATGGGTACATTATCAATCTTCTTCATTATTTGATTGTTGCAGAAAATACCGAAGCTGATAGTTTGATTGGGCCAGAGGCTCCCAAAACTCACGCATCTCAGGATGACAGGCCTTTGAAGTGAGTAGCCAGCTCTAACCATACTTAAATCAAGTAAATCAAGCATGAAAGTTACTGATCAAAAGGACTGTTACAACAATACGGCATGCAGAGGGAGAAATGCTGTGCCAAAAACTCACAGACAGAAGTGCTAGTCATGCTAGGCTTTCCCCTGGCCTGAATTTGAGTAGAAAGGTCTGCTATATGCTTTATAGCCTTGATTCCTAGAAAATTAACTGTCAGGTACCTTTATTCTAATGCTCTGCAGTATTGTGACTTTGTAGTGTCTTCATTACTGTTTAATCAGAATAGACTGAACTGGTAATTTAAGATGTCATTGCTGGACTTAGCCATAAGAAAGAAATAGGCCAATATGCAGGAAAGAATGTGTTTAAAAATGCAGCTGTATCTGGTCGTGAACAGGGCTCTCTCTCTCTCTATTTGAGACTGAAATCCTCCCTTATTTTTTAAGCTATGGACATGCCCTCCTGCCTGGTGAAGGTGCAGCGATGGCAGAGTATGTAAAAGCAGGAAAACGTATTCCCCGGAGAGGCGAGATCGGCTTGACCAGTGAAGAGATCGCGTCGTTTGAGAGCTCTGGTTATGTCATGAGTGGCAGCAGGTATGGTTTTGATGATGGCAGCGGCTCAGTGACATTTTCAGGAGCTGCTTTCCCTGTTGGCTCAGTGGAAGACTGCTTCCAGGCTCTCGTTGAAAGGAGAGGTTGAAATGGAGAAGGTGCTCTGTGTGCTTGCAGTAATCTACATTAAGCTACCCTTTGCATCCTTGAAAAGCTCACCATCCTTCTCCTCAAGAACAAAAGTTCTTTCCAGCAATATACTATACTATAAATTATCTTTATTTCAAATGAGAAAATGCTTGTAGTAGGTGGCTCAGAAGTAGTGTGTTTGAACAGCCCTGGTGATGTGCTGGCTCTTTAGCAGGAGACAAGTTCAAAGGGTGAGAGGTTGGCTGCACTTTTTGCTCTATGAATCCACAGGAATTTCACTTAAATTTTGGTGAGCCAGCAGCTGACACCCTGGAGGAGGAGGTGGGGCTCCTGGCTGACTGCCTGAGAGCAGACACTCCCAGCAGTGCGTTCCTTGCTGTTCCACAGTCCTTCCTGGGAAGGTTTGTGTGCAGTTTGGCTTCATTAGCATAGGTATCTTTACTGAAAGCCCCTCCAAGCATGCAGGCCAGGTGGTGGACGGCAGCCATGGCAGGGCAGTGCCATCCCCCTGCCCAGGCTGATGTGCACTGTGCTGTGCCCCGCAGGCACCGGCGCATGGAGGCCGTGCGGCTGCGCAAGGAGAACCAGATCTACAGCGCCGACGAGAAGAGAGCCCTGGCCTCCTTCAACCAGGAGGAGAGGAGGAAACGAGAGAACAAGATCCTCGCCAGCTTTCGAGAGATGGTCTACAGGAAGACTAAGGGCAAAGAGGAAAAATAATGCTTTCTTTGAGCTGTGCACTGTAGGTTGTCCCACGCAGCAGCTGACCTGTGCCAGTCATGACTTGGATAACGCTGTAGGTGCTGCAGCACCTTTCACCCAGCAGGGCCAAGCCCCAGGGGTGGATTATTTGTGTCAGGGAAACAGAGCTATTTTCTTCAGATTTTTTTGGATGGCTCGTTCACCATCTACAAGAAATCCCTGTAAAGTGAAAGGCTACAAGGCAGGGAAGGCAGGAAGAGGCATTAGAGATGTCAATGTTCTGCGCTTGCTTTGCATCAGACAAGCAGGAGGATCCCATGGGAAGGCTTTGTTACCTAATACCAATGTGTTTTTTTTTTTTAGTCCATGTATTTTGATTAATCATAGAATCATTTAGCTTAGAAAACACATTTAACAAGCTACTACTAACAGTAGCAAAAATGAAGGGACTCCTGAGCTCCTGTTTAAGACCTAGGATTGTCGACTTTGTTATTTTTTCAGAAGTCTTTCAGATTTAGGTTTTTCTCAAAACAGTGGAGTTTGGTTTGTGGCTCAAACTAGACTTGTAAATATTTTGTAAATGAGTTTGTAATTTAATACAGATTGGCTTCAGTTACTTTAGAGCAAGCAGATTGCAACTGGGGTGTAAAATAACAGTAATAGCAGGGTCTGATCTTCACTGAAATCTGTGGTGAAGAACTAAGTTGCTTGCTTCTTTTTCTCCTATGTTATACATAGGCATCAGAGCAGTGGGGTACAGTGATTGGAACCCCTGGATGTACAAAGGTGGTAAAAAGGATGTATCTTTCAATTTATTTGAAATGTTTTTGTCTATGAAAGTGTTCTAGATTAAAACCTTATTTTAACTCCTAGAGTATTTTAATTTGGTCTCTTGCAGCAGCATTACATGGCCTGCTTTAAATTCTGTGCTTGGAGGCCTTGCTCAAGCAGTGCTTATGTGGTGGTTATCTTTGATCCAACTGCATATTTCCAAACATCCCCTTTGGACTTATTTTTAAAAACATTTGAGAAAAAGAAAGCCTTTTTGAGAGGGCTTTTGTTCCCCTAAAACCTTTCTATACTTCTTTTTGTTCCCCTAAGTTTGGCAGCAGAGATGTCTTGTATATTTGTACAACGACAATAAAAGTCCTTAAGTCCTGTAACGTTTTCCCTGGAGTTCCACAGACTTGGTGGTTTGCAAACAGCAAGTCCCTCCCAGCTGTCTCTTCCCATTTACACTCTGCAACCTGGTTCCATCCTACTGTACCCACCCATACCTGCCAGGGCCTGTCACATAAAGCCAGCTGCCATCTCAGGGCATCACTGACTTTGCACAGGTTCAATGCTTTTTATGTATGCAGAGTAGAGATGCTGCTAAGGAAGAGCTTTTCTTTCTTCATTGTGTTTATTTGGTTCTTCACAACGAAGCATTGGTGATGGTGATTTGGAGCTGCTCATTGGGAACGAAGTCTTTCTATGAGGATTATTTTATTTTCAATAATGTCCTCAAGCCACTTTTCTCTAAATTGAAATTCTTCTGGCCTGGAGGATGGAATAAAAAGGGGGTAAGTTGTAAGAATAATATTGAATCCAAGTTTGGCCAGCTGAGGGCTGGCCTTTATTCATCAGGCAAGCCTATCTGCTGCAATAAAGACCACCCCTAGATTGTCTAAGAAAGACAAATTCTTCCTGGAGAAGGAAGCCCATGGGGTGGCTATCCATTCTTGGGGAATGAAGCTAATGATAAGCAGGGTCATTTTGTGTAGCAAAATTTTGGCATCTATCCATCTCCCTGCTGTTACTGCAGACTTACTTACATCAAGCTCCCTGTTTGGTTTTGGCATGGAAAAACTTGCCAGAACCTCCCGAGTTGTGTCAGTGACTGAAGAGTAATAACATTTACCTGCGAATCAGCCTGCTGGCCTCCAGTCTGAAGAAAACCTCCACAGGCGAGGTCTGAAAGAGAGCAGAGACAGGGCAGAGATCACATACAGCCCCTCAGAAAGCAGACATTTTAGTTAGGTGAGAGCTACTATCTGCTTCTTCAAAAATAACCTGCACTTTTGTACAACGTTTCTGACACAGATTAGAATAGTTTTAAAGCCTCTGTATTTTCTTGTGAAGGCAAGGACTCATAAGTTACAATTTTAAATGTGTGCTATGATGTAAGATTTCTGGCCATTGGCTATGGGCTGTGGTGCTGGATTTGACTGGGATAGAGTAAATTTTCTTCATAGCCCCCCTCGTGTGGGGCTGGGGATTGGATTTGTGCTGGAAATAGCATTGATAACTCAGGGATGTTTCCCTTATCACAGCAGCATTTTCCTGCCTCCAGAACCCCCTTGTACTTTTGTCCCTTAAAGGACTGGTGCCTGCCAGTTTTGAGCACTTACATCAGGTTTGAGTTTGGAGATCACCATAACAAAGTACACACTTGCTGTTGCTCGTGGAATGGGTTTTCTGCGTGTGGGCATGCCCCAGCAAGCTCTGTAATGGTACCTCTTGCTGTCCTTCAGTTCTTCTTCTTCAAGGAATTCTACATGATGAAGCCAGCTTTCGTGAATGTCCCACGTCTGTTGAATAAAGACATCACACTAACACTCCCTCTCTCTAGCAGAGGTGACTAAAATGGAACCAAGGTGGTCTCCTTTAATTTTTCACACTTCTTAACAGTGAGAAGGTGTGGTCTTCTGTAAAGTCCTGCCAAATATACAAAAAAATGCTTAAAAAATGCTCCATCATTGTGTCTATCATTATCTCCTTGGACACTTGAAGGCTGCATGCAAAACACACTGTAGCAAAAAGGTCTTAAACCCTATATAAAGTGAAGCAAAAACTGTGCAAAACAAGGAGAGAAGGGGTAGAGAGGCTTTCTTCAACTTTTCTCTATTTTTCCTTTGCCCCTTTTACAGTTAATAAGATAAAAACATCAGGGTTTGGTGTCAACATACAACTTTGCTTGAGTTTTAATCTCATTACAGGGAATATTCACACCTGAAGTTCTTTCCACAATCCACAGAGAGCTCTCTTTGCTCCTCTGTGATTAAGTGGATTGTAACACCTTCCTAAGTGGATGGGATTGTCACTCACAGAAATGAGCTCTTCAATCTGCTCTTGTCCTCTCTCCACTGTGAAGTCGCTGCCTGTGACCCACTGGATGGTTTTGATAACACCCTTGTTTTCTGAAACAGATAAAATGCTGTCAAATCCTCCTGGAAAAGACAAAAAACCCCAGCAGATGCTAACAGAGCAAACACAATACTTTTCTCCTTTTTCTCCAGCCCCGAACACAGTCACCTGTGCCGCTTCCCTCATTTTCTGCGGGGGTGGGATCTTTTTCCTCTTCCTTGTCCATTGGCTTCACCTGTAGGGGGAGAAACACACGGACAGAGAGAAGAGCCGGTCTGGGAGCCGCAGGACCCACCGGAGGGAGGCACAGCCCCTGCTGCGCCCCCGGCTCACCCCGGCCGGGCGGGGGTCCCGGTGGTGTCCCGATTATGTCCCCGATGGTGTCCCCGACGGTGTCCCTGGTGGTGTCCCGGTGATGTCCCGATGATGTCCCGGCGATGTCCCCGCCGGTCACCGCAGCGTTCTGTCCCGTCTCCATGGCGAGCGACGCCACCGCCCCCGGCATCCCCCGGCGTTCCCTGCGGACACTCGGACGGGCGCCACCCCAGCAGACATGCCCTGCCGCCGAGGGAAGGGCAGTGCCAGCAGGAAAACAGCCCCGGGATCCCGCCAGCCTCGGCAATTCGGGAGCCAAAGCCGCCCGTGCCCCGGGCTGTGCCGGGCGCGCCGTCGGTCCAGCCCGGTGTGCGGGGGCTGTGCAGGGAACATCAGCCCTGCAGAGGGAAAGGACCGACAGAGAGAGAACAGAAAGGTTTTGGCACTTCACGGTGTGCTGAATTCCCGGCAGCTGCTCTTCCAGAATGACAAAAGGCTGTTGTATGGAATCAGCTGCTAGGTAAAGAGCAAAGAGTGGGTCCTGGTCCTTGTGGTCTCATAGAGACCATCTCAGAGGTCCAGCAGAGAGAGCATTAATGCAGGCCGGGAAATTTCTCAGAAATTTCTCTGATTCACGTGATTGTGCACCTTGTTCACTGCACCTGGTTGGTTCTGGTTGTTTCACATCCAGTCTCTCAGTGAATCAGTGTTAGTGGCAGTGGCACAAGATCTGTGTTTCACCCTGTTTGCCACACTTGAACAAGCAGACAAGTAAGAGGCATTGTTTATAGTGAGGTTAGCATGTAGCAGAGGCAGATTTTGGCTTTATTGTAGGTTGAGACTGCTAAATAGCACTGTGCTGGGAGGGAAAAATCCAAGCTGCAGGAGTGAGACTGGCAATCCATGCAGGCTGCTACAGTCAGCAGGGCTGAGACAGGGAGCTGTGCAAAAATTAGATCAATCCTCTTGGCATTCCTTTTCTTCCTCTCACAGAGAGCTGCCTAGTGTACATCAGAGTGCATAAAGTGAGGAAGCTAATTCCATCCAAAGCTTTTAATGCAACATATGCAACTTATACATATATTTGTGATAACAGATTTAAGAAGGAGGAAAAAAACCTGCAGTTGCAAAACTGCAGCTGGAGAGGAGTGAGAATATGTGAGAGGAACAGCTCTGCAGACAGCCAGGTCAGTGAAGAAGGAGGGGGAGATGCTCCAGGAGCTGGAGCAGCAATTCCCCTGCAGCCCATGGTGAAGGCCACAGCCAGGCAGCTGTGCCTCTGCAGCCCATGGAGATCCACAGTGGAACAGAGATCCACCTGCACCCCAGGGAAGACCCCAATTGGTTTTATTTCCCATTATCCTGCTCTTATTTGATTGACAATATATTAATTTCTCAGAGTTCAGTCTTGTTTGCCTGTGATGGTAATTGCTTAGTGGTCTTTCTCTGTCCTTTTTTCAACTCATGAGCCTTTCATTGTATTTTTCTCTCCCTGTCCAGCTGAGGAAGGGAGTGACAGAACAGCTTTAGAGGGCACTTGGTGTCCAGCCAGGGTCACCCCACCACGGCAACACAGAACAAGGGTGGAACACATATATATATCTTTATTTAAGAGTTAAATCATTTCCTGTAGATACACGGATTCTTCAAAGTGCTGCCACCTTAGTCTATGTTCTCTAGACCCTGAAAAAGAAAACACAACAGAAATAACCTGCATCATTCTTACCACTAATGTGCAACAGGGCACAGCTGAACATGCCGGTTTTTGAACTACATTTAATTACGCACGTTCTAATCAAAACACAATTAAAATGCACATGCACAGACAGAGCTGCAGGCACAGAGCGAGCTCTGACAGCCCCAGGAGCAGCCAGTGGCCACCCTAGCGGCTGTGGGAGCCCCATCCCAGAGCCCAGGACCTGCCCGTGCCCCCCAAACCTGCCTTGGACACGTAGTACTTGTTGACACCGGACACCCGGCGGTCCCTTTCCATCAGGGCCCACTGGAAGGGGTAGCGGGCGATCCTCTTCTCCTGCGGGCACAGCGCTCCTGTTACGGACCCGGGGCAGCGACCCCGGGGGACCTCGGCGGGACGGGGTCCCGGGGAACGGGAAAGGGGGAGAGGGGAAAAAAGGGGAGAGGGGGTACCGGGGGTCAGGGCCGAGCCCCGCGCTGACCTTGCCGCCGTTGCAGACGCGGTGCATGAAGACGGTGGAGAGGCCGGGGATGCTGAGGCAGACGCCCATGATGGCCATGCCGGGCAGGATCTCGTACCACATCCCGGTGCCGGTCCCGGTGCCCGCTCGGCCGCCCCGGGCACTCCCGGCCTGCCCCGCGCCCTTCCCGGCCTGCCCCGCGCCCCGCCCCGCCCGGCGACAGCGCTGCGGGGGGACCGCCCCTGGGAGAGGGGAGAGGCCGTGCCCGCGCACCCCGGTCCCGATCCCTGTCCCTATCCCTGTCCCTGTCCCTATCCCTGTTCCTGTCCCGATCCCGATCCCTGTCGCAGTCCCTGTCCCGCCGGGCCGGGCCGGGCCGTGCGGCGCGCGGGGCACGCCGGGAGTTGTAGTCCGGCGCTCCCGCTCCGCAGTCTCGCGAGAGGCGGCGGCCAATGATCGCGCGGGGGCGCGCGGCGCTGCCCTGGCCCGGGAGCGGGGCCGGGATCGGGAGCAGGGCTGGGATCGGGATGAAGGAGGACAAGGAGAACGCCAGGCCCAAGGAGCGGCGCGGCGCCGCCGCCGGCACGGCTGCTCTGCTGGGCGCGGGGCCGGGCCCCGCCGCCGCCGGCACGGACGGCAGGGCTGGCGCGGCCGAGCTCGACCGCCTGGAGCGGCCCAAGGACAAGAAGGAGACGCTCAGCAAGGTGGGGCCCGGGCGGCGCTCGGGAACGGGGCACCCTCCGGGAACGGGCACCTCCCCCGGGAACGGGGCACCCTCCGGGAACGGGGCACCCTCCGGGAATGGGGCACCACTCCCATGAACGGGGCACCCTCCGGGGATCGGGCCCTGCCGCGGTAGCGAGACCTTCCCCTCAGGAACGGCCCCCCCCAGTAACGGGCAGGCCGCGGTAACGGGGAGGTTCCGGTAGTAGGTAGGCCTCGGTAAGGGGCAGGCCGCGGTGACAGGCAGGTTCCCGTAACAGGGAGGCCCCGTTAAGGGGGAGGTCCCGGTAACGGGAAGGCCCCGGTAAAGGGCAGGCCGTGGTATCGCCCCGGCTCCGGTCAGGGACAGGCCCCGGTATCGCCCCGTCCCCGCCCCGCCCTGAGCCCGTGCCGTGCCGCAGGTGGTGATCCGGCGGCTGCCGCCCAGCCTGACGAAGGAGCAGCTGGAGGAGCACCTGCAGCCCCTGCCCGAGCACGACTACTTCGAGTTCTTCGCCAACGACTCCAGGTACGGCCGCGGCCCCGCCCGGGCGGTCCCGGGCCCCACCGCCGCCCCCCGGCCCCGGTGGCGCCGCCGGCCCGTCAGCCCAGCGCCCTCGGTTTGTGTCTCCGCAGCCTGTACCCGCACATGTTCTCCAGAGCCTACATCAACTTCAAGAACCAGGAAGACATAGTCCTCTTCAGGGATCGCTTCGACGGCTATGTTTTCATCGATCACAAAGGCAAGGGAATGGCACTCGGCTGGGTGTTGCTGCTGCCCCGCTGTCTGTGCCCTGGGCGGGATGGGTTCTGGAGGGGTGGGTGGGAGCAGACACCTCTGACTTGTTCGGGTTTGGTGCCTTAAGTGCATGTTGTGCAGTATTTCACAGAACAAAAACACCTTATGCTTTGTGGAAGCTCATCTATTTTTTTAAAATATATATTTTTAAGAGGGTTTTTGTACATGATGTGTAAAATCCAGTTAGGTGTACACAAGGTAGCACTGGTGTTGATACAAATCCTGATACTGAGGTGAATATTTGCATTGCCATACCTGAGGAGCAAGTCTGAAAAGTGAAAGCAGGTACATGCTGTCACTGTCGAAACAAATGAAGCTGAGGTTACATCTGTCACCCTCTGCTACTCCCCTCACCTGCGCTGTGTACTTCCAACAGCATCACTTAACTTTTGGTCAGTTTTTATCTGAGATTATTGCCTGTTTCAATTTACAACTGAGTGAGTCATCTTGATTCAATAAAAGGAACAGCTTCTTCCTTGCAGACTAAGTTGTGAAAGTGACTGCTTTGGAGACATTAATCTGTAGGAAACATATTTAGTTTAATTAATTGGTTAACATTCAAGTATTTAGTCACCACTTACCTGCTTTCTAAGCACGTTAGGTTTCATGGTTTTAAATTTTGCCTTTCAGAAGTGCTTACATTGGACAGCACTAAAAGTTGTTATTCTCTCATTGATAGACCCGAAATGTACATATTTAGCAAGAGTTCTAACAAGAGTCTTGTTGGTGTGGGCAGTGGAAGGGTTTCACCTGGAGCTTTGGTTCTGGTGTACATGACGGGTGTTTTATGTGACCAAGTTCTGTCCACAAGATTCTTCCTTATTTAGGAGGGTTGCAAATTCGTGAATTCTGCTGTCTCTAAGGTGTTTTTTTTGTTCAATTGCTTTCAAAATACAAGAATTTTTTATGCTGTCTAAGTAATCTCTTCTAGTATTGCATGTTTCTTGTGAGGCTTATCTTTCTACTTTAGACAAGGACAGTATGCTCTATTTTATATCTGTTTAGTGTCTATTTTAATGTATCTTTCCCTCTCAACAGGTCAGGAATATGCTGCCATAGTTGAGTTTGCACCTTTCCAAAAAGCTGCAAAAAAGAAGAGTAAGAAAAAGGATGCCAAAACTGGAACTATAGAAGATGGTATAACAGCAAGATTGTTTGTTTTGCATGTGTAGATTGAAAACCTTAGCAGTAATTTGAATATGTTTTTACTGTGGCCCTATAGTTCCATCAATAGCATGTTTATTTAATTACATGTGAAACTTATTAGCACTGCTCTGTCAGCTGCAAGTCTATTAAATGGTTGTCCCAGACAAATATAATGCAGCAGCTAATTTGAGAGCTGCCAACTTTTGAAAAGATGGCTTATAAACAGCCCAATTTATGTAAATCTAACCCAGACTTCCAGCAGTGCACAGTGCAAATGCTTTTCATGCAACAGTATATCTCTTTTCCCCCCTCCCTTTTTTTTTGCTCCCTGTCCTTTTCCCCTTCCCTGTAGATCCAGAATACAAGAAGTTCTTGGAAAGTTACAGTGCAGATGATGAAAAATTAACCTCCACTCCTGAAACTTTGTTGGAGGAAATAGAGGCAAGAAACAAAGAGCTAATAGGTATGGAAATCCATGTACTATAGTATTTTCCTAGAGCACAAAGAAACATACGTGGTTTGTAATTTGAAGCTGTGATTTCACGTCCTGGAGGAGACTGAATTATTTTGTGTGCCTACTTAGTATTTGTTAAACCTTTAGGCTAATATTATACAGTGTATTTTGTTTTGGTCCCATGCTCTAAATTCTTCTCTAGGTTTAAGTTTTAGATGACAAAGTTCCTTCCTGTTGCAAGCCGCTGGCCAGGTGCTTGTTAGCCAGACTAGGCTGTGGAGTGGTTGCATTTCAGTGAGATGCAGAGATGTTTCATTCAGGCACATGATAAGAGATAATGTGGTTGGGGAAAATATCACCAAAAAAATGACCAAGTTGCTCTTTTTAAGCAAGTTACAGGGATTTATCTTTAAAACCAAGAGAGCGTGGGAAAAGGCTAATCTGGACAGGATATCCCTGTGCATAGGGATATCACAGCAGTGTCCTAGAGAAGTTTATGGAATCCTAATAGTTGCCACTGTTCAGAGATAGGTTTGGAATACTTGTTTCACTGCTGTATTCCTGTATGGGAGAGGAGACAGGCCAGGGAATCTATAAGGATGCTTCACTTCATACAGGCTTTTGTTGTAGGTATTGCAGTATTGGATAAGGCAAATTGTTTACATTTATTTTATATATTCTCTAGCTAAAAAGACTACTCCTTTATTGAACTTCTTGAAAAACAAACAGGTAAGACTTAACTCCAGAATCTTTTTGTTGTTTGCAAGTACAATTTGCTCATTTAAAGCCTGGGTGTGGGTATTGCAATGCATGTGTTGATATGTTTCTGCCCTTCCTTGAAGAAGGAGATTTTGACCCAGCTTACCTGTCAACATCTGGTTCACATGTTTCAAAGTACTAGAATGTTGGTCCTTGTAGGAATGCAGATGCTTTGGGTATATTCTGGTCACAGCAAAAGAACTCTTGTGGCACTGCCGAAACAGACTCCATTTTAATGCTTCCAATTTTAGGCAGTTGTGGCTGAGGTCCTTGTAGATAATCTTTCTCCTAGCACATAGTGTTATTTTAACTTTTAGCAATGGAGAAAGTCAGAGGTGGGGCAGATTTAATGAAAATTAGAATGGTAGAGGCTGAGGCCAGTGTTGTGTTTGGGTTTTCTAAGAGAGCACAAATCAAGGCTTATGAGTAAGAAAAAAAATACTGCAACACATTCAATTTTACAACAATAGAGATAACAGGACTTTTTTCCTTTTATAATAGAGGCAGCTTTGAGGTGAGTTATTTGATGGCTTAAAGAGGTGTTTTCTGATGTGGAGATAAATTATTTCTCTTTGCTTTTACACAGAGACTGAGAGAAGAGAAAAGAGAGGAGAGGAGGAGGAGAGAATTGGAAAGAAAAAGACAAAGAGAAGAAGAGAGAAGAAAATGGAAAGAGGAGGAGAGAAGGAAGAGAAAAGAAGCAGAAAAATTGAAGAAAGTAGACAGATGCCCAGAAAAAGAAAGAGACAGATCAAAAGAAGAACCAAAGATTAAGGTCTAGAACAGTTCTTTATTATAAACTGTTACACTCCCTTTCCCCTATTATTTGTATATCAGTCTCAAAATGTGCTTTGAGTATTGTGTGAAAAATCACATGAGCTTGGTGTTAGTAAATTACCAATTTTTTGTAATATCCAATAGTAGGCATTGTAAAGGTTTACATGCTGTAATGCTTCATAGTAATATTTAAACTTTTTGTCATGTGACTGTTGTACATGCCGTGGTAAACAGGATTGTGAATTCACTATGGAATGGAGACTATTTTTAAGCTTTCTAAAATGGCCTGGTTTAGGAGAAAAATCCTAGTCTGCTGTGTGCATAATGCTTACTCATACACTCCAGCTTTTAGAAATACTGCTATTTGCAGTGATATTTCTCTAATGTGCACTTCTCACTGGACTGTGGTTCCTTTGATGCAATTTTGGTGTTGTGCCAGACAATATGTATTAGAGTGAGCTTTTTAGTTGAGACTTCTGTTTTCTTTGTAGCTACTTAAGAAGCCTGAAAAAGATGAAAAAGACTTGGAGAGAAAAGAGAAATCCAAGAAACTGGAAAAAGAGACTCTGAGGGAGGAAAAAAATGCGAGTAGTGCATCTGCCAAACGATCTGATGGGGAGACAAAAGAAGAGAAGGCAAAAAAGTATTCTAGTACTTGCTATAAATATATATGTATCTATAACTTGTTTCCTGATCATAATGAGGCTTAGGCTGCTCTGCTATGACAATGTTTTGAAATTCCTTTTAATTGCTTTTTCTGATACAAGGCACAGGCTGTGTTCTCTGTGGCAGTGCACATCCCTGTGATTGCAGAAAGCTCTGTGAATTACCTGAAAATTCTTCACCAGTGGACCGATTTTAATATTTTTGCAACTCACTGTAAGAACTGCACTAAAGAAGCCCAGGTGTAGGTGACTGCAGCAGGCTGTGAGCACTGTCCTTACAACGAGGTAGTTGTAGCCATGGTGAGAGGAGAGGTGTTTTCCAGTCACCAGCCCCTCTAAGGTCAAAGTGGAAATTGTAATTCTCAACAGCTCTGTGATCTGTTCGAAGTTCAGTTTTGTCATGTGAGAAATAGAGATGAGACACAGAAATTCAGGTGTTTTTCTAAAGCCAGAGGAGAGACAGCCAGCTGTGGGAGTAGGAGGCTGGGCAGTGCTAGTGGCCAGTGTCCTCTCTGGCTGTTGTGCATGACCTGGGTTATCACAGCTGCCCAAGAGCTCCCTAGAACCTGCCAGTGTGTCGTCCTCCTATTACACATTTACACCACTATTACATTGATCTCCCAGCTCTGTTTGATGAATCTTTTGAGCTTAATTTTCAGTTTTGTTTTCATACAGATCAGAAGATGAGTGTGTAAAGGACTACAGGGACCGAGATAGAGATTTTGACAGAGACAGAGAATATGAGAGAGCACAGAGAGAGAAACTGAGACGCCAAGAAGAGGAGCGTCGGAGGCAGAAAGAACGCTATGAGAAAGAGAAGGTTTTTAGAAGAAAAGAGGAAGAGGTGAAAAAGGAAAGAGACTTACTCAGAGAAAAGGGAAAGAAAAGTGATCTTACAGACTTTACCAGCAGCACGGACAAATCTGAGAAAGTAACCAAAGACGATAAAAAAGAGGATACAATTAAGAGGGATCGTATCAGAAACAAGGTGCTGGATTTCTTTAAATTCATGTGTTGATTCACAGGCCTCAGTTTGTGTTTTTTAGGATAAAAGCACTTCAAGGGAAGAACCATGTTGTTTCTCTGTTGAAACTTCTCCCTGTTCTGGCAACAAACTCTGCCATTGCTGGAAAGTTTTTTTTCCCATTTATCCACTAAATTTGGTAAACTATTTGTGGTATTTTTTGTCACCAAGTATGAATTAAGCCAAGATACCATGGGTTAAATTGTAAGACACTGATCCCTCTTCATTTGCTGACTTGTGCCACAGGCTGTATCTTTAAGGTGTTGGTAGAGCATCAGTAACCTGTCTGTATCTCTGCTGATGCTACACTTCCCTGAAAATGCATCTCAAAGTGGAAGTGTTATTGAACAGGCTCCTCCAAAACAGGGATAAGACGTCCTATCCTGCAAGTAGTGATGTTCTGTAGGCTCAAGAAATAATGTCTTGAGTTTAGTTTTATATACTCTGCAGAATCAATTTTTGCAGCATCACTATGCATGTTTTCTATGTCGCTTAAGATGTCGTCAGGTCCAAATGAAACTCAGAGTTTTGAAATTGGCTTCTCTTCTGAGGGTTAGCTGAACCCATCTCAAAAGGAAACTTTACAAATAACTTCAACTGTGAGCAGTGTTCTTTGTGGCTTGAACAGGGATGTTGCCTTACAACAGAGACAACTTGATTTGAGACAGTTGAAGTTACGTTGCCACCATGGTGGAGTAATTTAACTTAGAACGCCCAGAAACAGTTTGAATTTGAGCCATTTCTAATACCACTGCTGCCATAATAACCCTGACAGCAGGGAGCTATGAAAGAGTCTAAATAGTTCTGGTTTATTTCAGGATCGCCCAGCAATGCAGCTGTACCAGCCAGGAGCCCGAAGCCGAAGCAGATTGTGTCAGTATGAAGACAGTGCTGCAAAGCCCACAGATCAGGGAGTGGATAAGAAACAAGAGAGTGAGACCAGTCACACGAAGGAAGAGGAGTGACTAGCATGCAAGCCTTATGTGTTCTGACTGTCTGTGCAGCCAAAGAGCATGTACTACACAATCCAGAAGTGCCTTCGAAGCGAAGAAGGAACAAAGGAAGAAAAGGGGGCATTGTGCTGTTGGATGTTTCTGGTTAAAGAACCTCAGTTGTAGATTCAGAATTTGAAATGTGTTCTCATTGTATTTTCAGTTATTTGAATTTATTTTCCGATCATCTAACTACAACAGAGATGAGAATCTTTGCGAACTAGAAAGACTTTATGGCCTTAACTATGACAATAAATGAGTTGTGGTCAGGAGGGGATGACACCTGGATCTAAAGCCAGAGCTCTGTAAGGCAATGGGAGCCAGTGTTGGGTGCACTTAGGCAGAGCAAGCTTGGAGTTGCCCAGAGTTCACACAGGTGTTGCTATGTTGTGTGGTGCTCCCAGCTGAGGCAGTGAGAGCGAAATTCTGTCAGTCCAGCAGCGAGACAGGGATGCAGGCTGGGGTTGTTGAGGAACCTGTGGACAGGAGCCCTTTGGCACATAAGGAGCAGAACATCTGGCAGTGCAGTAACCGTGCTAGGGAGGGAGAGACCTTCCTCCCGTGGTTCTCTGGATAAAGTAAATAAGTTGGAGTGTATGAATAAGCTGGCTTAAGAGTGGAATATGTCTTGACAAATTCTCATGTAAAGTCTCCCTACATTGAAATGCTTATTTTGATTCAAATGTAGCTGGTTTGGACATCCTGTTCTTTTCCAGCATCCTCCCTTCTCTAGAGTCTGAAACGTTTCCCAACTCCTGCCCTCTCGGAACTGCTTCCTCTTCCCTCATAACTTGAAGTATTGTTTTACAGCCCAGAACGAGACTTCGCCAGTAGCAGCTCCTCCCAAGCTAGCGAATTTTAGCCATAGCTGTTTTGTTTTGGTTTTTTTTTTTGTACTAAACCCAAATAAAGTGCACAAACTCGCTCGGCCGCCGTCCCTCCCTGCTCGCGGGGCCGCCGGGCCGCCAGGGGGCGCTGTGCCCGCCCCGCCGCCGGGGCCGCTCCGCTCCGGCCCGCCCCTTCCGCCTCCTCTGCCGCCGCCATCGCCGGGACGCCGCTCTGCCCGCGCCATGGTGAGACTCCATCCCGCACCATCCCGCACCATCCGCGGCTCCCGGGCCCGCCCGCCGCCGCCGCAGCGCTGGGGGGGCCGGGCGGGAGCGGGAGGGCCCCGGGGCGGGCGGGCGGGCCGCGCCCAGGGCCGGGGGGGTCTGACCGCTGCGCTCTCTTACAGTCGTCACACAAGACATTCAAGATCAAGCGCTTCCTCGCCAAGAAGCAGAAGCAGAACCGGCCCATCCCGCAGTGGATTCGCATGAAAACCGGCAATAAGATCAGGTACGGGGGCGGGTGGCGGTGGTGCCGCCGAAGGGGCAGGCCCGGCCCCGAGGGCCGCGCTGGGGGTGAGGGGGTGTTTTCCTGAGGCAGCGTGGGCCTTCCGTGCCATTTCCTGCTGTAGCGGCTCTGCCGAGCGCTCTGCAGGTGGGCACAGCTGTTCGGAGCTGTACTCGTGGGTAATTTGTTCCGTATTTCGTACCCTGGTAGCGTCTCTGTTCCCGAGGTTCAGGATGTACGTGGGGCCAGCAGAGGGGGTGCCTGTCTGAGCCCTCCGGTTAAAAGCTGCGGTGCAGTTTGGTCAGAGTGCTTGTTATTTCATCCACTCCTTTGTCTGGTCTTTTTAAGACAACAGAATTCCTCCTCTGTCTCTGTCCTAAGCAGTGAGGACAGCGACAGCAGCAGTGGCTGGCTAAGGCAGTGAAGAAGTGCAGCAGTGCCCGGTTCTGTTCCTGTAACTCCTCCCAACAGGTTCCTTTCTAGGCAGGATCGGTGATGCGCGCCGATGTATCCTTGTCTTCCAGGTGCCGGCTTACGATGGGGTTCTGTTTTAGCTACATTGCAGTACTTCGAAATACTTTACCATGGGACAAAATAATGGATTTTTGCTTTGTCTTACCTCGGTACCTCGGGTCATCAGTTCTGTCTGAGCGTTGTGCCAAAGCAGGCTGCAATTGCAGTGCTTCCTGCAGTGGGAGCTTTGCCATTTTCCTGCTGAGAGCAACTCTGTTAAAGCTGTCTGTGGTTTCACCCCTACCGTGGTGAAAACACTCGTTCTTAACATGGACAACATGTACACGCTCACAAGTGGATTTTTCCTAGAAGAAACTTTTTCCATGTGCTGCTCTGCTTTCGTGTTTTGAACAAATGTGTGTGTGCACTTTGCTAATTTACCCTGCTTTTGTCTTAGGTACAACTCCAAAAGGAGACACTGGAGGAGGACCAAACTGGGCTTGTAGGAGAGGCTGTCCCAGGAGCTCTAATGAACACTTGTCTTTCTGCATCAGATCGATACACCCTCAAGTCATTCCTTCTGTGGTGCTGGACTGCACTCCCCAGTGTGGGGGTTTTATAAGCTGGTCTGGGATGTTGATGTTAACTGGGAAAATCTTTTTTTGCATCTGAAACATGGAGACTGTGTTCTATTAGTGTTCTTTCTTTCAGGCATCACCACAAGCATTGACAGTGCACAGGCTTACTAATAAATATGGACCTGAATGACTTGGCTGAAATTATTTCATATATATATATTATGGGATTGTAAGAGAATAAAAACTAACATTACTGTGAATATGTTCTTATAGTGTGAGGAGCCCTGGCAGCTCTTTTCAGGTAGGGTAAGCTGTGTCTTCTTTTTCACTGACTAAACTTTTGAGAGTAAAGTGTATAAATTTTTTTTTTTGAAAAGTAAAAATCAGAATTTATTTTAGAGGAGTGAATTTGAAAAAAAAATTATTAGAGGAGCTGCTCTCAAGTAGGATGTGGGGCAGGGCAGCCCTTGGAGCCTGTATTTAAAATCCTCACTGCAGAATGGGTCTAGTAGAATTATTGGGTGAAAAAGAGAGTTTCACTAAGGGTGGGTAGATCTATCTCCTACACATAATCTCTGCATGTTCCCTAGCATATGAAGTAACCGATCTTGCCTTGGAGCTCTGTGTTGGTTTGGTAAGTCAGTTGCTGCCAGCCACAGGTGCAGCCTAGTATAAAATATTCTCAGCAGAGGGGTTGTGACTCAGGATGTAGTTCAAAGTTATCTTAGTTAAAATTCAAAGTTAATAGTTAAGCTATTTAAAAAGGGGAGAGAGGGAAAAGGGGATAAAAAGTACTTAGCCTGGTTGTTAGTCCAGCTCCCTGATACTGGTATTCTCTGCGGGGGCCTGTGGAACCATCTCTTCAGGGAGGTGGAGCAGGAGGCTGTGGCTCTGCTCCCAGTGCCCCACGGCTGCTCCTTTCCTTTCTGCGGAGCTGAGCCGGGATAGGTGCTCTGGTCAGCACGAAAGGCAGGGGCAAAGCCCATCCTGATGCTGAGGGCTGCCAGGGTTCTGGGTTCAGCTGCTGTGGTGGTTCCATTCCTGAGGCAGGCAGCTGCCTGAGGAAGCTTCAGGCTGCCCCATCTGTGTTGCTGCTCCATGAAGGTAAATAGATTTACCTCTTTCCCATTGCAACTGGTAGCAAATAATGCTGGGCACAGCCTATGCCCACAAGTGTCAATGTCTCCAAATCCACACCTCACTGAGACTGTCCCTCCTAAGGTGTGCCTGGAGTATTCTGTGAGCCTGGGAGAGCAAGGCTGGGATTTTTTCCAACTTCAGGATATTGCAGAGGTATCATCCAGCTTCCTTTCCTGTCTAGTGAGAGTCTACAATACTTCATCATTATCAGGGGGAAGCAGTAAGTCATTACAACAGGAAAGCAGCAAACAGCATAGCCAGAGATGTTTCAGCAGAGGCTCATGTGCTGCAGACACTTTGACTCCTATGATTTTTAAATCTCTTCTGTGCTCTTCCTTGAGGCAAGTGTTAGGAAATAACAGTGCTACTGAGGATTGGAGAACTGCCTGGGAGCCCAGTGAACCTCCCCCATCCTCTCCACAGCACCACTGCTGGCAGGCAAAACTGCTCGTAGAGTTTCTCTTTAATTGTGTCTATGGGGATCTGGCCGAGGAGGAAAACAGTAATTTTAACAACTTGAAATGGAAAGAGGCGTTTTTTTCCATGGTATTTGTGGAAAGGCTTTTCTGAGCAATAGATTGAACAATTTATTACCATTTATTAGAAAGTCTCCCTACTATTGTCATTACTGTGATATTTTTATCAGGTGGAAGCAGCTCCTAAGACGCTGCTTTGGAAAATAACCCCTTGTGTTATTTTCCCCATTTGACAATATGTTTTTCAAATTGGACATTAAGAGATAGCACATAGCAAACTTAATACAAATTAAACTTGGGATAAAATTCTTCTGCAGAACCTTAACCAGCAGAAGTATCTCTGGGTATGAATGATTTCTGTTCCTGGGGCAGCTCTTTGCCCTCTCCTCCCTGTGAAAATTGCAGGAGGGATCAGGGATCTCGGGAGAAGTGGGCTAACATAATTGAGACATCAACAGAAGCTTTAAAGAAAGAAAAATTACATAATTTGAATGTTTTACTACATTAATTTTGGTGGATACAAAGCAAAGTTAAAGCTGATTGTTTACTTGAATATTTTTTTAAATGTCTGTATTTGCAAACCGACTGTCCTTCTGTAGGAATGAGTATAAACCATGCAAGACAGAGGGGTGGGTCACTGGAAGGGGCTTGGGGTTTGGGGCAAACACAACATGCAGCAGCAGAAAGGGTGCTGTGATTTGGAGAAGATCCTTGTTTTGCTCAGAGGAAAAGAACACAGGCAGGGCAAGGGGGTGTCACTGGTATGTTGTAACAGCACTCAGAGAAGCTGAACTCTGGTCTTCTTTCTGAAGTTGCTGCCTAATTTGTCTCAGCACAGAATACAGGTTCAAACCCAACAACCAAAAGATGAGGGAAAAAGCTGCCTTTAAGGGGTTTTGGTTATCTGTCAAGGGGAATGAAATACTAAAAATATTTTTGTCTTACTTAAGTGCAGCATGAGCAAGCTAAGTTTTACTTTCAAATAGAACATTGAAATCCAGGTTTCCTTGTGGAGTGTGACTAAGCTGCAGGTACAATTGTCAAGGAAATGGCTCCTTCAAGGCAATTCTCATTAATTCCACTGTTTACTCAGAGGAGGATGTAAGAACAGTCCTGTGTCCCTTCCCTGACAGCTGCAAAAGGGTGACAGAGGACTAACAGGTCAAAAACTATTTTGTCAGTCCCACCTGTCTTATGAGCAGCACTTTGGTTACCAGAACTTGATAACCAGTGCTGTTCATGGAGTTTGTGCTGCTGTGACCAGACCTGTTAGAAGCCAGCCTGCTGTCCCATGGAGTGGATGTGGCCAGAGCAGTTCAGAAGGAGCTGTGTTGCCATAGTCTTCAACCTATTAGAGCTAAAGCATTACAAAACTGCTGTAGATCAGGCATTAAATGAATTCCCAGCATGTTTTGTATATATCTGCTGCTGACCTCAGGGATTAAAAATATGTCCATACACATCTATATATTCATGGAGTCACCTGGACTGGACACTGTCCAGTCACTGGATCACTATCTACTTGTGTAGGCTGCTCTTCCCTGTGTTGGCTGCTGCAGACTGGATATCCAAGCAGCTTTTCAGAGCATGATCTTAATATAATTGGGGTTTGCTCAGGGCCTGTGAAACCCCCAGACACAAGTTCCCCAGAGGAAGTTACCTGTGTATCTTTCTGCATCAAGATGAAAATTCACCTGTGCAGCCACGCTAGATTATCTTGAGTCCCTGCAGACCCCAGAAAGGTAGCTGGAAAGAAACCACAACTCCCCTCTTAAAGGAGGTGTCTCTGCCAGGGCTGTTGGTCTGTGAGGGGAACAGAAACTCCCTGGTTCCTGTCTGAGAGGTACTTGCTCAAATGAGACTGCTATTTAAGGAGACAGGAATGGTCTCATGCTGACAAAAAAGAGGAAGGGACCATTGTTTTTCTGAAAATATTTTGAAGCAGCTCTGGCCTGCAAGGATGTAAAAAGCAAGCTGAAATCGTGTGGGCAGAGCTCCATTCGGTGAACAAAACACAAACAGGCGAGCAGAGGCTTTGCCCTTTTAATGCCGTGACCAGTACGTACATGTGGCGTTATGCTGCTGCAGACATTTATAACAGTTTGATTTTTAAGCATGACCTCAGTAGCAATAAAGATGATCTCACAGCCTTCACATATCTTTTCCATGGTATTGAGCAATGAATCACCTTTCCAGAGTTGCTTCTGAGCTCCAGTTGCCACAGAAGTCACCACATGCCATCGCACTGGTGTCCCTCCTGCCTCTGCTCTGGCCCCCAAGGGGCTTTTTCTTGCCTCCCCTGACAAAAAAGTCCCTCCAGCTCTTACTCTACCCTGAAAGAGCAACCCAGAGGAGGTGCATGGGACAGAGATCTGGGGATCTCACAGGGAGCTGGAAAGCAGTGACATAGTCTGCTTGTCTGTACACATTTCCCCTGCTGACAGAAGCATACATAAAATAGGGTGGTAGTGGGGTCTGTGTGTGTGTTTCTGAAGCTACAGTTGCTTCTCCATCACCAGCCCAGTGCCAGCCCTCTGGCATCTCAGAGTATGGTTGTGCAATATTCAATTATATTCTATCAGTGTCTCTATCCAGGCACCTGGGTTGCCATGTCCACCAGTCCAAACTCACAGCATTGTTGGGAGCCCAGGCAGTGCCAGTGGCCTCTTTTTGCAGGTGGGAGAATGGAGTCAGCAAGTTTCTGTGTGACCCACCTACAGGCACACACAGTTTGCTGGCAGCCTGAGACAGGCAGCCCAAATATCCACCCACAGGCCCCAGCATGGGATCCACACGTGGTGGGTTATCATCCTGCCATGGGCATGTGAGGTGTTGGAGAAGCAACTCCCCCCAGCAGAGCTGACATGTGAGCCCCTGCCATGAGACTGCTGGGTTGCAGCAAGGAGTCCCCATCAGCTTGGGCAAGGGGGCAAACCCCCTCTGCCAACAGGCAGTTTTTTGGAAGGGCTGTCCCAGGGCTGTGTTTCTGGTGGCCGTGGTGCTCCACATACACCCCAGCACAGCCCCAAAAGACCACACAAGACCCAGGGTGGCCCAGGTGCTGTGGTTTAATCCACACTTGGCCAGGATTTTGAGCACCCAAATTCCCAGCTCCCTTCGGCTCTATCCAGCATGGGTTTACAGGTGAGTTGGGGCCAGGGGAGCTTCAGCGCTCTTGGAAGAAAGCAAATGCCTGTCTAACAATGCCTCGGAGTGCTGACAGATTCCAGGAGTGCTGGGCTTTCCCCTCAGCCCTGGAGTCCACAGAGTCCTGCCCTGCCCCAGCCTCTCTGGATGACTTACAGTTGTTGTTGGTGTTGTGAGAGTGCAGCTGGGCCAAGTCCTCCTCCAAGGCCCCTGCCAGCTCCTTCAGGTCCCTGGAGGTGTCTGCCCTCAGGTACTGCCAAGCCTTGCGCCCGTTGTGGTCCCTGCAGCTGGTGTCTGCCCCGTAAGCTCCCACCAGCACTTTGATGAGCACCTCGTGTCCCTGCAAGGCAGCCAGGTGCAAGGGGGTGAGCCTGCCGCTGGCTGTGGGGATGTTCACGTTGACGGGGTAGCCTTTTTTCTGGGCATGGTTGATGACCCGGATGAAGCTTTCGTGGTGGCCATGCTTCGCAAGCCAGTGGAGAGCGCTGAAGCCCGTCACAAAATCTCTCCTGGTCAGCAGCGTGGGATCCATGTCCAGCAGCTTGATGATGCTTTCTGCATCACCCTCAGCAACTGTCAGCAGCCATGCGTGCTCCAGGGGATCAAGGACAAGGGGCAGCAGATCAGGGCTCTGTTCAGGCTTCTGCTCTTGCTGTGGCTCTGCAAAGAGTCTGCTGCTGTTGGATGTCTTCTGAGAGGTGGCAAACCGCAAGGTGCTGCCAGGGCTGCTGCTTTGAACGAGGATTTCCTTCAGCTCCTTCCTCCGCGCACTGCCAGGGCTGGTGGAGAACCTCCCTGCAGTCCTACCCCAGCTCCCCAGGCTGTGCCTGCCCCAGTTGAAGCTTTTGTTGGTGTCCATCTTCTGCAGCGTATAGAAACCGCCCCTGGCCCCCAGGGTGGCTGGCCAGACATGGGAGCTGCGGGCTCGGCTCCCTGCTTGGGGCTGGGCAGCTTCCAGGAAGGAGAACCTGCGGCTCATGCCAGCTACCTTCTGCTCTGCCAAGCTCTGCTCCTGCTCCTGCTGGGCCATGGCGGTGCCTCCGGTGGGGCTGGCTGGCAGCCTGGGCCCCAGCACGGCACAGCTCACGCTCCCCAGCTCTCACCCCACTCTTCCTTGGCTGGCGTTAGGCAGAGGAGGAACCGATTCTGCGTGGTGGGAGGGCATGGCGGCAGATCTGCAGACTGCTGGGGCGGTGCAGGTGACCTTTGGTCACGCTGTGTCCATGGCTGCTGCTGGCGCTGGGCACGGCCCCAACCACGGGCTGTCTGACCCCCTGGCCCCATTCACCTGCGGCGTCACAGAGGGAGAGCGGGCAGGGATGTTGGCACTGTATGGGACCACAGGGGTGGGGGGAGGCAGGGGGGTCCTGGGCAGCCCAATGCTGGTGTTACAGAAGAAGTTTGATGAACGGTATTCCCCTCTCTGAACAGTTTCATTTAGCACTGCTGCCTCACCATCAGCAGCTGAAGTAGCCTAAGCCTTAGGCTGCAAGAGTTGGCCAAATGTAAATCTTTGATAAAACAATGCTGCTAACAAACAACTCCCTGAATTCAGCAGATACAAGAAGAATGGAGATGATAAGGACCAAGGAGACAATTTCAAGAGAAAAAATAATGACAGAAGGCAGTCAGCACAGTGACAGTGAAATCCAGTAAGAAATCAGGAGACCACCGACCAGAATTCAGTGCTCCACCTGGGGATCAGGTGAAGGGTGGCATGGGTGTAACTGAGAGGTGTGAATTGCCGTAGGAAGCACCAGCTTGAGCTGTAACCAAAGAACTAACAAAAGACTAATTGAAAACATTCACTTGGACTTGGCATTCTCTGTGGGGTCCCAGGGTCAGACCCTGTTATGGTGTCTGGCATGTGTAAATCCATGACACTGGTCCCAGGAATGGTTCCTCTGGCCCCATTGGCACCCCAGGGTTGCCTTGCTGAGGCACCTGTCTTACAGCCCCCCCCAAAATCGCAATGCTTCTCCTTGACACTGTGCTCAGGAAGACCCAGGCTGCTGCCCCAAGGGGCCGTGTTCCCAATAGCTGGGGGGTCTCCAAGGGAGACACAGCCCGGGGCAGTGTTTTGGGTCTCTTGCCACACCATGTTTCATCTCAGAGGCATTTTGGCCTTCCTCTCTTGCTGTGTTTCACTTTCCAGCACAGTCCATGCCTGGTGGTGTTGGCAGCTCCAGCCACCAGTAGTCTGTACCCTAATTTTGTTAGAAATCAGGACAAATTCTTATCTGTGACGCCTCTGATCCCCACGGCTGAGCTGTTACCAGGTGTTTTTGTGTCTGGTCAAGCAGTTAAGAGGCACACCAGCCACTCGAACCTTTTCAATCTGCCTAAGCTTTAGCTCTGCTCTGACTTGCCCTGGGCTGGTTTGTCAGCCCTCAAGGGCCTTTGCCTTTCTCCAACCACTTGAACCAGTTTTTCCTGGGATATGTGGGGAGCTGGCACAATCTCAAAGCCCAAACGACTGGTGGTGAAAGCATAATTGTCCCCTTGCTCCTTTCCTGGTGCGGCCTGGTTTTGTCACGGGCTGTTGGTGGCTTCTGTGGGCTCAGGGAGGCAGAGAATTGAGCCACACAGCCATGGGAACAGCAGAAAACACTTGGGTGGCAGCTGGGGGAAACAAGCAGGGACACAAGGTGCTGTTCTTGGGGAAATGAGCAAAGCAAAGCTCCCATTTAGGGCCACCCTGGTCCTACCTGCATTAGGGACTGGATGCACCAGTGAGCTCTGATAAAAAAAACAGGGTGCCAGCAATGAGGGCTTCACCCCAGGGGTTGGGGAAGTGACTTGCTGTGGGTGGGGACTGAGTTACCTCTCTCTCAGCCTCGTTTGATGCTTGTGCTGGCATCACATGAAAGGAAGCCCAAGTGGCAGCAGCTCCCCCCGGGCCTGGTGCTCGCTGAGGGAGCTGAGGCTGCACCCACAGGCCGGGAAAGGGCGGGGGATTCGGCTCAGCCGCGGTCAGTGAGCCGTCCTGCCCATCTCAGGCCGAGCGCTCGGACAGGGGACCCAAACAAACGGCACAAAGGAGCGAACACCACACCGTTCCGCTCGGCCTCGACACCCCTTCTGCCCGAGGTTCCCGCTCGCCCGCTCTGCCCACAGCGCGGGCTGCACCATTGTGAGCGGCCGCGGGGGAGACCGGCGGTCCCAGATCTCCCGGAGCGCGGCGACCCCGA
>JAWWEW010000146.1:9270516-9322259 GCA_035583185.1 Anabacerthia variegaticeps | reverse complement strand
GGGGGCCCCCCCCCCCCCCCCGGCGGGCACGGGCCGTGGCCCTCGGGGCCGCCGCGCTTCGGTAAGCCCGGTACCGGGCGCACGGCGGGATCCCCCCCGTCGGTGTGTCAGTGGGCGCGCCCGCAGCCGCCCTCAGGCCGGGGCGGGGCGTGAGGCGGGCGGGCAGCGATGGCGGCGGCCGAGGTGGCGCGGCAGGTGCGGGCGGGAGCGGGGCCGGAGCATCGCGGGGCTCGGGAAGAGCTGGGGTTTGGGATTAAAATTGGGGAGGGGTTGGGGCAGGGGAAGCGGGAGGGACGGCTGAGGTAGGTTGCCATGCCCGCACCGGGAGGGCCGGGGGTCTTGCCCGGCTGATGGTGGTGGTGGGGAGGCCTCGGCCGGTGTTGGAGCCCCTCACTGGGTGGGGTATCCCTGGTTCTCCAGGGATGGTGTTCTGGCAGGGGAGCCCTCACCCAGCGCTCGGCAGGGCGCGGTGCGGGGGGGTGGCCGGAGGGAGGGGATGGCCTGTCCTGGGGTATGGCCGGACAGAGGGGATGGCTGGTCCGACGGGATGGCCTGTCCGAGGGGGTGGCCGAAGAGAGGGGATGGCCGAAGAGAGGGGATGGCCGGACAGAGGGAATGGCCGGAGAGAGTGGATGGCCAGACAGAGAGGATGGCCGGAGAGAGGTGGTGGCCGGGTCGAGGGGATGGCCGGTCCTGGGGGATGGCCGGACAGAAGGGATGGCCTGTCCGAGGGGGTGGCCGAAGAGAGGGGATGGCTGGTCCAGGGAGATGGCCGGACGGAGGGGATGGCCGGTCTAGGGAGATAGCCGGACAGAGGGCACGGCTGGACGGAGGGGATGGCCGGACAGAGGGGTTGGCCGGCCCGCACCATGTGCCCGGAGGAGCTGCGGGATCCGGACGGTATCCCCGTAGCGCTGTCCCCGAGGGTCCCACCGAGTTTCCCCCCGAGGGTCCCCCCGGGCCGTCCGCCGTGCTCGGCACAAGGTCTCTGTGCGCCTGTGGAGAATTATCCAGAAGAGGAGCAGAGGGAGCGGAGCCACCTCTGCATTTGTTAGAGAAATGCTAAGGAGGCATCTGTGTAACGCGTTTGCATGCGGAAGCGTTTTGTCTGTGATTTGATGGGCTTCCAACTTTGATGTCCATGTGTTAGTACAGAAATAATACTTGAGATGAATGCTTGCTGTTCTGTCTTCAAAGAAGTAGGTTTTAGTATGGACCCAGTCTTGTTGAACGGGTAGATGTAACCATTCCTTGCCAGTTTGTGATGTTATTTCTTCCTGGACATACCCATTGCCTTGTATGTGACTGCCAAGGTATGTAAAGTGACTCACTCGCTCCTCTGTCTTTTAAAGAAATTGAGCGTTAGACTTTCCTAAGATAATGTACAGGAGTTTCAGACATCTGCTGGTGGCCTGGAATGAATTATGATACGGCACAGCATTGCTTTGGAGGTAAAAGGGAAAGCTGGCTGTGAGACAGATTGAAATTAGTGTGCTGTAAATGGCAAATGTCTTTGTTCAGGCAGATGACTTGTCAGCCAAGGTCTTGGGCATCCGGTTGTGGCTGTGGTTTGTAGAGCAGTCAGCCATAATGTCTGAGCGGTGCAGAGTGAGGCTCTGCATGTGCCAGCAGGGTTAAACGTGTGAGACCTGCGTTTTTGGGGCAGTTGGGATCACCACCCAGCCTCTGCTCCAGCAAACCCTTCATCAAACCTGCATTTATTGTGGAGATGGTCAGTGAAAACCCTTCTTTCCCCGGCAGGCAGTGGGGCTCAGTCACCACCAAGCTGAGCCCTTTCTCTTGTCCTCTGCTGATGTGGAGGATGCAGGATTTAAATGCTGAGACCACAAGGAATGTATCCATGCTACTCCCCAGGCGGGGAGGATGTGTGCAGAGGACCAGCTTGCCAGGCACTGTCCAACTCTCAATCTCTAGTATGGGTTAGAAAAAACATTATGACTGCTGATAGTGATACGTATTTTTTAGTTGCTGGAGGAGACTTCTGGGAATGTATCCAAACTGCATGGCATTTCTGCAGCCTTTTGGCAGGGGCATGAGGAAGTGTAACCTTAAGAGCTGTCAGAATTTGAGATTTTGGAAGCACTTGACTTTGCATATTGAATGGCCAAGTGATGCAGTGTGTCTCAAGAGGGTGGTCAGTGGTCAGGAACTTTGGTGAGATGTTTCTTGCTTTCTATGGTGGCTGATTCAAAACTATTTCCCTCCCACTTTTCTGTTGTTTTTCTTCTATATTCTTGTTGATTTGTTATCAGCTAAGCAACGTAAAGAAATAAGAAATCTTTATCTAGATTTTACGTTCTTGCTTTACATTTATCTTGTGTTTATACTGTCTGCTGGGTAATTCCCTCATTGCACACGAGAATTACACATCTCTACAAGTGAGAAGTAATTGGTACAAGTGTTGCTCTAATTTGCTGTTTAATCATAGCCAAATGCTGTCTGGGAAGTGGATGCCATAACGCCAAGGTCATGAGAAGGGATCTGATGTTGTTCTGGCTTAAAGATGATGTGAAAAACTGTAGTGTGGAAAGCTGAGTTCAGCTTCTGCCTTGCTTTGTGGTGTGACCTCTTGTGCAAGACTTGTCTCAGGTTTGGGGGTGAAGCCCCCAGGTCTCAGCATTGCGGGGCAGGGGGTGGCTGCTGTGAGCGCTGCCAGCATTGCTGGAGCTCTGTGAACGTTGCTTGATTTGGTTTTGTTGTGGGATGGTGCTGTTGTGTTTGTTGCAGCAGTTTGGAAATCCTCCGACGGGAGTCTCCAAGGCCTCAGTGTTTGAAGTGGTTCTCATTTGGGAAGAGGTGGGAAATTGTGTCAGAAGGACTAAATGTCAGCTGTCAGTGTCCTAAATAGAAACACTCTTCTCATTTAGATGCAGAAGAAGTAATTGTACTGCAGCCTTTGGGAGCAGTTCATGCTGTGCAGGCCTTGTTTGGACATTGGGTCCCTTGGGTTCAGAGCTGTAACATTCTTTATTTGCTGTACTTTTGTGCTTGAATATCACCAAGTGGAGGCTTTTCCTTTGCTGTGATGTCCTTTCTCATCGTTCCTTTAGACCAGGCCACCAGGAATAGTTTCAAATATGCAGCATTGACACCACCATTGCATGTCTCAGGGACCATGCTCCACTTTATCTCCACAAAGAGGAAATGACCTCCCAGGGCTCTGAGGACATTGGGAGGTGACAGTGCTGTACCTGCTTGTCGTGTAAAGTAGATCAAGGTACAGACGTGTATTCAGCAAGATTTTCCTCTAATCGTTTTTTCATCTCAAAGACTCTGGAGTGATTCAAACGCCTGGAGTCTAAATCTCACCCATTTTATGCAAACTAATATTTAACGTGCAGTGCGTTCAGGCTTGGGGTCACCCATTATAGCATCTTTGTATTTTTCATGTATTTCTGATAGTTCTCTGTAAGAATCAGAGTAGGCAGTGGTGGCTTCTGTGGCATGGAGAAGCTCTAAAAAAAGTTTGTATAAATCCCTGAAAGACAGGGAAAAAGTAAAATAACCTCTCCAAGTGGCTGCTCCTTACTTTCACTCTGCAACAACCCCACCTGATAATGGAGCAAGAGAGCGTGTTGGTCTTTTTGTTCTTTTAATCTTGTTTGTGACAAACATGCTTTGCTTCCTCCAGAGCAACAACAGCCCACTCTATCCTGGGGCAGGTCACTCTGTGTCTATGAGAGGAAAAAAGGCATCTGATATCTTGGTGTGGTGCTAGTGTTCCCACTGGCTTTCCAGAGATTCCATCTTTGCCTTTGTTCCAAGAAGATGGTAACCTTCAAACAGGGAGTATGGAAGGACTCAGCCATCCAGCACTCACTGATCCTCATGGGAAAAGAAAAGCCTTCACACATACAGTAGTTAAGCCTTGCTTACCTTGTTGGTACTTCTTTATATGTTTTAAATTTGATCTGAGAAGATCAAGGTAAGTAATGGAAGACATTTATCATAGTAATGAGTACTTTATCAGCAAAAAACTTAAAAGCTTAACCTGTTCTCCTTTGGTGTTGAACAAGGTGATCCAAATCTGCATTTAACATACATCCAGGATGACTAATCACTGTGTTCATATGTTGTTTATGATGATGCTTTTATATATAGCAGCATTCTGGGTACAGAGACATCACTTGGTGCCTGCAGACTTGTGACTTGCACTGTTTCTTGGTGGATCAGATAGAAAATGTGTTTTTCCTCTCTGCAGGTTTGGTAATTGCTGATAACTTCCTGATGTGTGTCAAAACCAGTTTGACCTTAAAACATTTTTTCTTATTTTTCTCCCACTGCATCTGATCTCTTGATGCCTTGGCCAAGGAGACTTTAGATTTTTAGCCAGAGTAGCACAGTGTACCTCATGGTGATGTACTTAACATGAAGGCTCAGCTGCTGTGACTGGAAATCAGATTTTGCAGTACTTGTTTCCTGGCCTGTAGCAGACGTGAAGTGTGGTTTAACTGCATTATAAAACCGCAGGTGACTAGAAAAAAAAAGCTGCAGGAAATGACTTGCAGGCTGAATTCTGTGCGATGGTAAATGCCTCCTCTCAGGAGAGAGTGGCTTTAACTTCTACCGTTTATTTTGTTCCATCTGGATCACACTTATATTTAGGGATGAGGGGAAGATTTGTTCTTAATGAGAGCCTACACTCCCACCCACGCTTCCTGAAGAGAGTAGTGTTCAAGCAGTCTTCCAATGGTGCAGTTTTAAGGCTGAGTATTAAAAATACGCTTGATATTTCCCCTTCCCCAGGAGCAGTCTGCCTGTGGTTCTCTCTTCGTGGACTCTGTCCCCCCATTTGTTCTTCACCAGGACCACAATACTTTTGCTGCAGATCCAGTGCTGCCATAAGATACCCCGGTGCTGGGTTTTGCTTTGGTGAATGCAGTCTAGGAGAGTTTGAGTGTGGTGTCACAAAATCAGTGTGCCTGCCAGTCTCCCTTTCCTCTGCATTAGCTGTTTGTGTGTTACTGGACTAGGAGCTGCTTCCTCAAGGCAAAACCAGAATCTGCTGGGGAACTGGAGCGCCTTCCTCATGAACATGTTGTTAGGAGGGAAGGTGCTCAGGAATTAATAAAGCACCATATTTGGTGAACATCTTGGCAGGAAGAGTCAGACTAATACACAAAATATGGCTAAGGGGAAACATATTTACACATCACAGGCTGGTAAATATGGTTAATGGTTAAAGTGTATTTGGAGCTTCATATCTGAAAAAAACAAAAAACAAACCCGCAACAGCAAAACAGTAACAAGGCAAGTAATCATACTGACAGGCTACTGTAGTAAATGTACTCCTTGGGGATGTTTTCCTAGCCTAAAATACCAGTGCCATTAGCAGAAGAGGGAAAACCAGTATGCCTGTCCCTATAAACAGTCTTTCAACATATGTGAAAGTGTGATTCTGAAAGAATAAGTTAAAAATTATACCCTGTAAGCTATTGCCTTTTGGCTGTAGTATTTCTTGCAAACTTAAGATGTTCCTGGAAGGCCAGAGGGGAATTTTCTGGTTTTGACACTGAAATATGTTGTTAAGAAAAGCCTTTTCTTCAGAGAGGCAGATACCTATTTGAGGGCTGCAGGAGGGCAGCTTTCCAGTACATACAAATAATGTGGGTGTAGTACCATCTCTCTGTTCTGCATGATGTAATTTCTGAGGCTGAGCTCCTGCATGCAGTTTATTGCTGTTTGCTGGGCAGGGTTGGAACCCAGGGTGCCTGGGCGTACGTGGGCCTGTGTGCAATGGCCAGGTGGAAATTTCTGACCCCCCTTCAGAAGCAAGTGCCTGTGCTGGGTGTGGAGCACGGTGTGAGCTGCGGCTCTGCCCTTCTGCTTCCTGTGGCAGAAAGGGGACACATGGCCAGGGAGACTGGGTTGGTGGTGTTGGGCACAGGAGAGAGGGTGCAGGAGCAGTTTCTCCTGAAGTCCTCTGGATGAGTGGGCTGGAGCAGCCTTTGCAACCCCAACAGGCAGGTTTGGGTACCCCCACTTCCAGACCCTCATGCAGGCTCCCTTCTGATGGGGCTGTGGGTTTATGAGCAGATCAGTTCTGGACACATTTTCTCAGCTGTGTTTTCCTGTTCAGTTCCTGGCTTTCAAAGATGTGCTGCAAAGCTTGGATAGCAATACTTGGAGCTGGAGAAGGCCTGCTGCCTTGCATGGTCTGGCCACCTGCTCATGTGAGCATCTTCCTTGCAGCTTCCATCAGTGATCCCTGACTTTCAGATACCAGTGGCTGTTTTACAGATTTGGACACACTCCTGTTTGCAGTCTTGAGATTTTCATCTTCACAACAATACAGAAGATGCTGCTGTGTTTGATAGCTTGAAGAGTATTCTCTGCTATTTCCATGCTGCAGCAGTTGAGCTTTGCAGAGACAATGTGTTTGGGTTGCTCAGTTACTAGATGTAGGTTCAGTCATTAGAGGTAGGTACAGTTTTCCTGACTGTTCTAGCTAGTTTCTGTAATTGCAGCTGTGAATGGGAATTACATGTGAGTTCCAGTTCACATAATGTGAATTGTAATAGGCTTATAGGAGGAGGTAATTAATACATTCATTTGCACAGGGGAATTCTTTTTGTTTTCAGTATGAGGTGAGACTTTTCTATGTGTTTTCCCAAGAAACAAGTGTTTTGTCGCCTCTGTATTTCAGCAGCTGTGTTTGAGTATGTGTTTTTGCAGAGTTTAATATTCTTCTGACAGGGCTGCCTTCAGATGTGTGACAAATGAAATGTTCTCTTTGTGCTGTCTGGATTTGGTTTGGAGTAGAGGGAAGCACGCTGACATGATTGACAGCATCCGTGCAAATCTGCTTGGCCTGTGCAGTTGATTCTACTTGGGAGGTCTCAGACAATACACAGAGAAGTGTATTTTGCTTGAAAATGACACAACTATTTCATTGTATTTCAGGGTGAAGGCTGTCGCACTGTCCCGCTTTCTGGACACGTAGGATTTGACAGTTTGCCTGACCAGCTGGTTAATAAATCAGTTAATCATGGGTTTTGTTTCAACATCCTGTGTGTGGGTGAGTATTTCCATTTTGGGAAGTTCTCTTGCTGAAAAGTTTTCTGCAGCTGGATGTAGCTTGTCAGTGACAGCATTAACAAGGTAGCTTTGATTTAAATTTCCCCAACTGTTCTATTTTCAGTAACAAGATTTACTGGTGCTCTGGGAATTCCCCGCTGGTGTTCTGCAGCATGGCTTTCTACCAAGCAGTGAAATAAAATGCCTAAAATCACAGGCTGTTATTATGATCTTTATTTTCCTAGTATGTTTGAATTTCACATTTTTAAAAGAAAATAGGTACTCATGCTAGAGAACTTTGTTCTGAGGTCTTGTTTGGTTAGGTATTGAATTATTATTATAATTATTTTAATAAAATACTAGTCATCTCCTCTTAAATCACTAAAAGCTATTTTTTTCTTCTCCCTTCTGTGCATACATGAATTAAAATGGTGTCTAGCCAAGCCTTAACCGGTCAGACGATTTTCCAAGCTGCCATGTGGTGTGGATCACAGCTGGGGCCTGGCACTGTAGCAGGACTCGGTGTCTGTCCCTGCAGCCCATCTCACAGGTCTTCCCCAGGAGGAAGTCCCTCCTTGGAGGCAGAAGTAAAAACCCCGTATGGCTTTGATAGAGTAGTTTGGTAAGGTGGATAAGGAAATAATTAATAGAGAATTAATAATTGTCTGATTGTTTTACTGATGCTGGTGCCCTGCCTCTGGGAACAGGAGGCTATTGCACGGCCATGGCTGCTCAGGCTAAACCCTGTCTGCAGATGATCCCAGCAGGGCCTGGCATGACAGAAGGGAGAGCAGCAGTTGTGGGTACCTCGTGGGGACTCAGCTCTGCATCCACACACAGGTTTTCTGTCCCCTCCCGTAAGAGATGCAGCTCATGGTATGGACCTGGTGTTTGCCCAGGACAGGGTTAAGTCTGAAACAAGAGTAGTGGAGCGAGGAGAGGGGAGCTGAGCCCTGTTAAATGGAGCTGAGAAGAAAATTTTCTGTACAATGGCATTCCTGTGAGATGATAAACTTTGCTGACAAATGGAGGTCACTGTCAGGCTGAGTTGCTGGTGATTTCCACAGTACGTGAATGTGATATGACCTAGTGAAACTCCTGGCCTCGAGACTGAGGCCTTAAAGTGTTACCTTTTCCACTTGCCAGGCTGCAGTGTTTTTTTCTACAAGTTCTAGGTGTAGCAGGGAGTGCCTTCTGTGGTTATGTGTTCACTTTGATGTGTGTAGAGGAGTTGAATGCCTCTGCTTTCCTCTTTGCAGGACAGAAATGGAATGCATTAATCCCTTGTCGATCTGAATAACAAGGACTCGCCAAGATCAATGTGCGTTAGTTATTAATGTCAGTCTTTTATGAATAGTCATAACACAGTCAATCTTGAAATAAAGATACTTTATAGAAAAACTTATTGAACTTCATTAGAAAAAGATCCACAAAAGAAGAGTTGAGGAGTTCAGGTTCTAAAGTATTTTTTAAGAGTTGTCTGGTGCCTCTGTTAACTTGTGGAAACAGAGTTTAACTCATAAACATCCTGGAAAAAAACCCAAAAACCAAAATTCCCAGGGTTCATCTATCCTTTATTCTGTTGGATCTCACTTGTACAGGAGTTTGGAGGGAAAAATTGAAAGAAGAGGGTGCAACTGAGGATTGGAGTGAACAAAAGAAATAGATGAACTGATCCCATAGACAGGCCACTAAGCATGATAGAAGGGCTCTTTTGCTGTCCCCCATTTTTCAGCTGTGTGTGGCATCTGTTGGAGGAAAAATCCAATGGCAGTTTTACTCTGCATCACATTGGATCAGAGCCACCGATTCCTCCAGCTCCTGGTGGAGGAGCCAAGGAAAGCATCAGAAATGACTCTCAGCAGCACGTCCAGAGTGGAGCAATTTTTAGCTCTTCTCATGCTGGAAGCTGTCTCCCCTTTGAGACTAAAACCAAAGATAGAATAAATGAAAAAAACCTCTCATAAGAAGTTAGGTCTTGTGGATGGTTTCTCTGATCTTTTATTCCTCACCACAACCGTTTTCTTCCTAGAGCTTCTGCGATAAATTGTTGGTTGCCTCTTAGTTCAGTGCGAAGCCTGGAGAGGTATTTAATGGCTGAGACTTTCCGTGCTGACTGTATTTCTCAGTGAGATGGGGAGAAAGATGAAAAGAATGGGCTGCTAGTTTTTAATGTAAATTTTCTCAGTTTTGGCCAGGGTAGATTGGAGTTGCATTAGACTAGCATCCCATTATAAGCAGGGTTTTCCCTCTCCCTCTCTCCTGGGATTTGGCAGGGAATTTGTTCTAACTGGCCTATTCAGTGCAATGAAAAATGGCTATTTTGTGGCAACAATACCTTCACTTTTCCTAAGACTGCTAGAGTTCTCTCACTCCACACAAGTGAGCCCCGTGGTGTGCAGGAGCTCGCAGGGGTTGGGGAAGGGAGGGATGTGCAGAGGTTTCCCATGCAGAGCTGCTCTCCAGCGGGCAGCTCTCTGGGGTGATGACCTGTACCGCCTGGAAGTTGCCCAGTGGTTGTTTTTGTGGTCACTGGTACAACCAGCTGAGGAGAGAACAGGGTTTCTCCAAGCAAAAAGCTTCCTCAGCCCTCTCCTGCCCCCTCGCTGCTGGTCCTCTGGGATGGACAGTGAGAGCCAGGTGGTCCTCTGATCTGCTTCAGCATCTTTTGTGAGCTGATGTTGCTCCTCTTGCCTCCACAACCCAGCCTTTGCCTTGCAGCGGGTGAATTGTGTGGTGTCTCTGTACACCTGTCAGATGAAACGAGCTATTTTTTCCTTTCTCCTTGAGAGATGCCCTTATCAGGCTGAGCTGCCTCAGGGCTTGTCTCAACAAACCTGCTGCATTGGATTAGCTCCCATTTCTACACATGAAAAGGCTGTGTGTGTGTATACATTTTCTTTAAAATGGAAATATTTGATATCTGCAGCCACGGTTGTTAATCTTGTGAAGGACAGGTGCTACTCTCATGAAAGGGCACTCCTGTGAAAGCTGCTCCATGCCTTTGGACAGGGAAATATTCCATGGACTCCTGTCCTCCCACAGAATTCAGTGAGGATCATATGTTTGGAGCCTCTTAAATCCTGAACGATGAGGAGAAGGAGGCCAGTGAGCAGTTGCTTCTTGTTTCACTTATCACGTGCTAGGGAAAAGCAAATTAAATTTTCAGACACAAAAAAAAAGGAGGTACAGCTTTTGTAGTGTATAATTCAGGTTACTGCTGCAGGGTGCTTAGGATGCCAGAATTTCTGTGGAAGGAAGAAGCCATGAAGGTTCATTCAGCACAAAGACACCTGTCTTGGCTTGGGAAGCTAGGAGCTTGTCCCAGCTGTAGTTTTGCAAGTGATGTTACTGCTCTGTCAGCGTGGGATTCGATGAACCATTTTCACAGAGCACTGAAGACAATGTGTGCATGTGCAATTGGACCAGGGAGCTCATCTCAGAATGAGAAGGAGGTGTAGGGAGCCCAGCACAGTGACTCTGACCTGACAGCCTACTGGGCATTAAGAGTGGGTGGTGCTTTCCAGGCACTGATGTAGGGCTGTTGCATGTCCAGAACCTGGTGTGGTGTTTCTTGCCATTTTTATTTCTTTTTTAATGTCTCTGAAAATTGTCAGACATAACAGCAAAACTCCATCCCATGATGAAAGGCACAACACTACAGCTTTTCAGTAGCTGTCAGATCTTCCTGATGCAGTAAAGGTCACCCTTTCTGCTCTGTCCTGCTCACAGTGCTTTGTCAGCCCTGTTTTGGGAGAGCAGACCACTGCCGAGTTGCATAACCCCTAAGTATGGTTTTGGAGATCAAATCACATGTGTGCCCATAAGCCTGACATCAGGAAATAATCTCCCTGCCAGGGTTGCCTCTCACTCGGTTTGTGTACACCGCTGCTTTTTTCACAGTAATTCTGCCTCTTAATCCCCATTCATCATTTCTGCTTTTTGGAGAAGATTCCAGTGCTGTCGGCTGGAACAAGCACGCACCACTTTGTCCTTTTCATCAGACCATCTGTTCCATCTGGACTCCTGTCTTTACAAGAAGCAGTTGGCACAATTCACATCTTCCAGCCAGCAGAAAGTTGCTTCTGTGTGAAGCAGAAATTCCTAGGAGATTCAGAAATCCTCCTTTCTGTCATTTTTGCCTTCAAAGTAACACTGCTCCTATTTAACATGATGAAAAACTTTATTAGCATGTCCAGTCTTTTACCATCTCATGTCACTCTGTCAGTGCTAACATCATGTTTCTTTCAGCTTTCCTCTCTTCTCCATTGTGGAGAAGTCACCGAATTCAGTGTTGCCTTTCTGGCCTTGTGTATCTGGCATGAGATGGAGTATAAAAGCATGTCCTTCATCTCTTAAGCACTTCTGCTGGCCCCTCTGACAGCTGGAAACAGCACATTAGATTGATTTAAAGTAGGCAATGATTAACTGGTTCAGGATGTGCTTAAACAATAGTCTGGGCCTCACATGAACATCTTTCACCCAAAAGAAGGAGGCAGGCAGAAACGAGAGGTGACTTACAGGGTGTTTTGTCTGCCTGGAAGCTGGTGTAGGTTACACATGACCTGTGTATCCTCTGCAGGGAGCAGCTCCCTCCCTGGTCACCGCTGCTGCTCCCCTTTCACCCTGTCCTGCAGCCCTGGAGGCTTGGGACACAAACTGCTGGCTCTGACCCTCCTCCAGGCCCTGCCAGGCTGTGGGGCAGTAGCACAGGAGGAGGCTTTGCAGCTGGTGTGTGGGTGATGGTCCCACGCCCCGGGGCTGATGGATTCCCCAATCCTGGGGCGTCCAATCCAGGGCTCCTGCCATTCACAGGCAAGCAGCCAGCTTGCTGCTCTGTCCCACCCATCCCTTGGCAGGGGCTCTGGAAATGCTGCAGCCTTCTCAGGCTGTTTAGATTTTTGTCTTTTTTTTTACGCTGCTGTTTTCCTGGAATCCCTGAGAAAGGCCTGGCAGGTCATACAGGCTGTCTGCTGTTAACCCTCAAAATCCCTGTCCAAACTGTGGCAATGCTCTGGTCTGCTGTGCTTTGTGCACCTACTCCCTTTTGGGGGCAAATGGTGCCTGAGAAGTCCAGACAATGAGATTCCAAGTCGATGAAGGGCTTGCTGGACCAGCTTACTTTTCCAGCAACAGAGGTAACCTTGTGCTTTGCTGGTCTTCCTCCCTTACTCTGGTCAGCAGTGTTATAGGCACAGCTGATGCATTGATGTAGCACAAGGGACTGCAGCCATGCCAGCTCCTGGTGCTGACTCCCTCTTCCCCCCTTTGGATTGCAAATGGGATTGATGCAAAGAGCAACTGGACTGGTGGCTGTTCTGGCCGTATCTGGCATCTCTTGGTGGTGGAGCACAAGCTCTCAGCTGGCTCCTAGGCAGCTCTGCAGCTCAAGGTGTGCATTGACTTTGAAATGTTAATGAATTTTGCTGCCTCTGGAAAGATACTTGATATGAGATCCTGGCAGAGACACTCAGTTCCCAGAACAGGGGATTTGGGGGTTGGAACTAGGTGATCTTTAAGGTCCCTTTCAGTGCAAACCATCCTATGATTTTATGATTCTGTGTTTGCCTTGCCCTGCCTATCTTGTACTTCATCCCTGAGTGAGAGAAATCCCTTCTGGGGCCAAGAAAGGAATTTGCCTGCTTGCAGGGGTGAAGCTTGGAGATTTGGACGTTTGGATGGGGGAGGATGGGGAGGAGTTTCCCCTTGTTGAATTGGGCATTTCATGCAAGTTTGGATCTGTTGCAGAGCTCTGAATTTACAAAAATGAGAAGCTCTTTTATTCTGAGCAAAGTAGAAAAGCGATGAAGTTGTTTGGGTTGGGAGCTGTGGGCTCAGGGAAGGAGGGGAAAGCTGCTGCAGCCAGACACAGGCTCCCTGTGGTCCTGCAGTGGGTGGGGTTCAGCTGGCTCCTGAAGTTCCTGCAAAAGCCAGCTGGGCAGCTCAGAAATTGCTGTTTCCCCCAAAACACAACAGCCCTCACAGGGCAACAAACCAGACTGTGTAGGAAGTCAGATCCTTTGTGCTTGGAGAGCTGGCTCTGTTGTCAGAGCCTGGTAAGGGAGGCTGCCCTGGGGAATGTATGCACAGAGAGATTTGTTTTATTCTTCCTGGGATGTATCTAAACAAATGTAAGACTGGTCTCTGGGATTTCTCTCTTCCTTCCAGACAAGGAAATAGTTCCCCGTTGATATATGGAATCCAAATAGCAGTTCAATGCTGCAGAACTTAGGGAAGCAGATTTTGGAATATTGTATAGCTTGTGTAGCTCTAAGGTACGGAAACCAGATACTACAGAAAATGCCCCCTCCCAGGCTGATTCCCCAACTCAAGCTGTTGTGAGTACAAGAAACCAACTGCACAACTTGCTGTAGGACTAGAACCAACTCTCAGGGTTTCTTCACGGACAGAGGCTATTTCTGTGGCTGCTTATTAAACACCTATTGATCTGGAACAGCTGTTTTGGAAATGGCAGTGAGCCCCATTTCCCTTCCCACTTTTTAATGAAAGCAGCATCTTCTGTAGTGTAGTTGTGGGTTTATGCAGGACCTGAATGATGCTTTCCCATTCGCCTTTTCACCTCTTTCTTTTCATCTCTATTTTCTAACGATGTTAATGGCCATTAGACTGTGAAATGTAATTTGCCCAGAATACAGACCTCCCATTGTTCATGGCTTTCTGTTTACCAGACGCTCCCTTGGGAGCATGAGATCTGCTTTCATCTGCTACAATTTCACCCCTGTTAATGTTTGGAAGCTGAAAGGCCAAGCCATATTAATATTCAACTGAACATTTCAACTCTCTTTTTTTCCAATAGGGGAAACTGGCCTTGGTAAGTCCACCCTCATGGACACCCTTTTCAACACCAAGTTTGAAGGTGACCCAGCGTCTCACTCACAGCCTGGGGTCCAGCTGAAATCCAGTACCTATGACCTGCAGGAGAGCAATGTCAACCTCAAACTGACTATTGTGAGCACGGTGGGCTTTGGGGACCAGATCAACAAAGAGGACAGGTGAGTGTGGGGGAGAGAGGCTATACCATGACTTAGTTTCTCGTGCAAGGTCTCTCCCTGTGCCCTAGGTGGGCCAGACTGCACTGTACAGTTTTTGTGCTTCTTTCTTATGGGTTGTCCTTGTCATCTCTTTGGGATGGGACAGGTAGAAGAGAGGGCAGAGGATGTGGAGTGTCAGCACTGCTTCAGCTACAAAATAGCTTTTCTCATGCTGTCAGAGTAATATCTGCCCTGCTGGCAGCCTTCTGCCCAAATTCATATGGTGGGGAGAGTGGAATGCTCCAGGGCATCTGGCTGGTTTTGGCTGTGCTGACCGCAAGCTGCTGACCAAACCACTCATGTGGTCTAGTGACCTCTTGGCTTAATATCCACTTCTGCCAAGGCTCTTCCATGTTGCCAGAGGAATCACAATAAATGTGCAGTGAGATAGCCTGGGGAAGTATCTCTGGCAGCTCACATCCCAGCATGGCTGGACTGTGGTGGTGAAGGATGTGCAGTTCCCCCAGGCAGTCTCCAAGGTGCATCTTCACAGAGACACTGCTGATGGGATTTGTTTTGTTGTGGGTCTGTTAGATATTTAAGTTTTGGTTAAGATGCACCAATGTCCTCTGTGAGTCTGAAAGGCTTTGTATTTCACAAGGCCTTGGAAAGGTGTCGCAGGGATTTCCTGCCCCAGAGGACCGGGCAAAGGTAGTACTGGAAGGAGCTGTGTCTTCCACTGGCAGTACTCAGGGCTGTGAGAGCAGCAGGCTGTTCAATCCCTGAGTGCAGGCAAGGGTTACACACTGCTGCAAATGAATCTACATTATCCTTGCTTTAGAAAGTCTCTCACGCTCAGATTTCAAAGTACGAGAGTCTGCTTTCCCTGGAGAGGATGATGTGTCTCCTGTCCTCTGCTGAATCCCAGTACTGTGTTTTGACAAACAGTCTGCCAGAGTCTGATGTAGGACCACATCTCCATGTCAGTAGTGTAACCTTAAAATTTCTTATGTGTGAGGAGGAAGGGAGATGGAGAGTATTGCTCTCAGGAAGTGAAATCTAGCAAGCAGCTTGTTTCTTAGAAGCAAGCAAAGGAGCACTGTCTGTTTTTCTCTCTGAGACGTATAGCATTTTTCTTTCCTTTCACCAAAGCTATAAGCCCATCGTTGAGTTCATTGATGCTCAGTTTGAAGCCTACTTGCAAGAAGAACTGAAGATAAGAAGGGTCTTGCACAACTACCATGACACGCGGATCCACGCCTGCTTGTACTTCATTGCTCCGACAGGCCACTCCCTGAAATCCCTGGACTTGGTAACAATGAAGAAGCTTGACAGCAAGGTCTGCATGTTTAACTCTTACGGGGCAGGTTTGCTGTTTGCATGGTGGAAAGGCTGCTGCTTTTCCAGAGCATTTCCCTACCATGAATATCCCTTCTGGGGGAAAATGACTGACTTGGCAGATAAATCCTGTAGATTTATTGAGCACTTATAACATTTTGAGGGTTGTTTTACAGACTTGGAAAAACTCCCTGGAGCCAAGTTGATTACTTCATACCTCTGTTCTTTTCTAGGTGAACATCATCCCAATCATTGCCAAATCTGATGCCATTTCCAAGAGTGAGCTGACCAAGTTTAAAATTAAAATCACAAGTGAACTGGTCAGTAACGGGGTTCAGATCTACCAGTTCCCAACAGATGATGAATCAGTGGCGGAGATAAATGGGACAATGAATGTAAGTGACTTGGTGCTTCCTTCTCTCACAGAATAGCACTGTCAGTGTAAGGGGTGGTGGCCCATATTGGGATGTTTCTTAAATCTATTTTCCCTTTTATTTTGTGTCTTAAAAACAGGATTTCACAGGATCCCATCCTTGCAGGGTCATCCTAGGCTAGCAGAGCGTTGTGGTAGGCAACTGCCTCCCTGGTGGGCTTTTCTAGTCAGAAAACAGACTTCTAACCCTCTTCTTGTCCTGATGCATATGTGTTGAGGGATGTAAGAAATCAGACAGACAGTGAGGCCTGACTGTGCAGGGCAAGGACGGTCCTGGGTTCTGAATGAGTGTTACCTGTCTGCTGTGAGGGGCAGACTGTCTACAGGAATGCATCTCTGCTCCTCACCCTGCATTTTTTTCATGGAACAGTTTTGTTCATCTGGGCAGGTGTGTCCTGCCAAGCCAGCATCGTGGGTGCCTGTCTGTGGCTCCTTGAAGATGGAGCAAGCTGTCCCGTGGCCCCTCTGGCAGCACATCCTGACCATTGTCTCATTTTCCAGAAGGCTTTTTATAGGAAAGCAAGTAGGGGAAGTTGCTTCACTGCTGTTGATGTAGTACAGGTCCAGCTGATGTGCTGTTGTATCACTTCATGGTCTAATATTAGAGTGTTTTGGAGAGGCCTAAAAGAAACCTGAAGTTTGTCCTGACCTCAGTGGTGGTTTCCTGGTCAGAGTAGTTTTTTGATAGCATCTTTCTCAGTGCTTAGTGCTCTCACTGTGTACAAATACAATTACTCTTGGAATAAAAGATGCAACATCGCTCCATCCTCAAGGAACCAGACCTGTGATAACAAAGGGGGAAGTCCTTCCCTCGTAGCCCTTCTGAGAGTGGAGGTAAACCTCTGCTCATCTTCCAGCCATTCACATGTCTCCTGGGAGGGAATTGCTGCCTGGGGCAATGTAGAAGCTCTGGGTTGTGTCAGTTGCTCACAGAGAGATCATCTCTTTAATCCCCCATTAAATTCATATCAGTCAGAATTACCAGGGTTATGGGGACTAAGCAGGCCAGTATCTGAATCTGATCAAGGCAATTTTGCAGGCCTGGAAAACTTGTATCCAAATACTGATTTTATTAGCAACATAAGACAAATCTGCTTATGCTTCAGGTCAGGAGATGAGCTTGTGGAGGAACTGAGACCATAAAAAGAGCCTGGATGGGTTGATTTAGGTTTACAACTTAAATTGCTGATTTTAATAATTTTTAAAATTGAGGAATGGGAAACTTTGATTTAAATCAGTTGCCTTAACCTTGTGCTTGTACTTCTCTACAGAAAGCTTCATTGTCTTTGCCTGTTACAGATCAACAACTTTGAAAGGTTATAAATGCAGTCTTCATGCTTAAGTAATGCTTCTTGCTGACCAGCAACCTCTCTGGATCAGTTGCTTTTTTCCCACCAAGTATATATTTACAAGTTCAGAGAAAACACTGTCCAAAATTCTTTAAATCTCTTCCCATCTAGATTTTATTCTTAAATCAAATAAGGAAAACAAGCTCTCCTATTCCTTTGATTCCCTATTGGCTTTTCCATTTTGAATTAGTTGGTCTAATTACTGAAGAAAATATTCTCCCTCAACCTTCTAGTTAAATGAAATCACATGCAACTGTGTGAGCTGTCCCACATGCTGGGAGCTGGAACTTCCTTGCTAGTGGAAAAAGGAAATCAGCAGCACTTTCTCCCTGGCAAAGACAGCAGCTGGACGCTTGGTGCCTGTAGAGGAAGTGTCTCTGCTGTTGAGGGTAACCAGGTCCATGGACAGCTGAGGTTCAGACTGTGCCTGTGTGGCCATAGCACGGTGTTTCTGCCACTATCTCAGGCTTCTCCTTTTGCTCCTAATGGTCACTTTGTCCTTTGGAAAATCCCTTTACTTCACTCTCCTGGAGACTTGGATACGAAGCGAACAAAAAGCATTAACAGTTGTGGGAGAAGCCAGTCATGGGATGCTCCTCATGGACAGTCCTAAGAAGCCAATAGGGAGGTCTGTAAGTTCCCCCCCAGAAGCAGCAGGATGGGAAGTGGAGAGAAGTGGGCAGCTCTGGTAGACTGTGGAGGAGAGGATCACCAGCAGGGATCACATTGTGACAGCAAACATTTGCCTAATCCTGTGTTCTGGAGGGTGAACGACTGGCCTGGGATCTCCAGCACCACAGAACTGTTTTTCCCCTCTGGAAATAGCACTGAGTAGACCTGCAGAGGAGACTTAGTGAGATTTAGTATCTGGGGAATTTCAGAGTTTCCAGCAGTTGGACACAGGCGCTGATGTGTTCTGTGTATCCTGTAGTAGCATGCCTGACCTGCAGTAGATGGAGAGCCCACCCAGTGCCTGGCAGTAGGCAGCATGTCCCTGCAGTGTGATTTGTGGTGGTTTGTGGCCCTTGCTCAGCCCTGGGGTCTCTGCTTCCCTCTCCCCTTCAGGCTGCCTGACGGTGGCTGCACCACAGGATGCCATGGACCTTGGAAGGGCTGTTTGCAGCCAGTGGAGAGGCCACGACCTGCTCCACAGGGACCGCTGATGATTCTTCTTGGCCTCATGGCAGGAGTGTTTGTGGATAGTCCTGCTGATTGTGTGTGGTCTGTCTTGAAGGCAGGAAAAACGACAGCTTGTAGAAAGGAGACATCAAGCTATTCCCTTAGAAGCTGGCTAGGGGAGTTTCCCACATGTTGAAGTATGGAGGCTGTTCAGTTGAGACAGCTTTATCTCCTCCTCCAGTGTTTTGCATCCCCTGCCCTTTGCAATTAGACAGCCTTCTGCTGAAAGTCAGATTCTTTCAACCTGGGAGACCACCTTCTTTTTTTGTGCTGCTTGGTCTCTTCCACAGGGAAGTTACCCTGCACAGAGCAGGCACAGCTCCATGCTGGCCTGTGTCCCTCTTGGCACTGGTGTGTCAGCGTGGTTGCAAAGATAACTCAGCAATGGAGAGTGGCACAGGAGACCTCTAGTGCACAGAGCCTCTCCATGGCTGTGGAGAGCCCCATCAGACTGACCACAAGTCCCACTTACTCTGTGTGTGTCCCATGTGAGAGCTGGGAGGCTGAGGAATACAAGTGGAAGAACCCATCTGTGTGACTGCTTGCTGGCAGTTTTGCCGTATTTGCAGTTTGACTCTGAATGTAGAAACATCATCTATGAAATCTTTTGCTTGTACCAGCTGTCATGAACTCCTCCAGGTTTTCAGATAACCTGTGGAATTCTCTACCTGCTCTTGAGAGCAATCCAAGGTCACTGATCTTCCATGTAGTTGGCTTCCTGGGGCCCTTTCAATTGCCCAGAACTCAGCACACTTTAAAAGCTATAGCTAGCAAATGCCACTGTACAAAACTCAGCAGAAGGGATTGGTGCAGGGAGCTGGAAACTAAAGTGCTGAAACTTTGCACTGGACTTCTTTGCAGCTTGGCAGAATGCAGCATAGTTCCCAGGAGCAAGTGGAGGTGTGGACAAATCTCACTTACTGCACAAGAGAAAAATACAGCAAAGTACGATGGCAGTGTCTGGGGGCCTGCCTGGCTGCCTGAGTTTGGGGAATGAGGGGACTGTAAGGTGAGGTCTTCAGAGCTTAGATACTATTCCAATTTTGCTGAGCTTGCACTACGCAAGTCTCTTACTTTTTGCCCTCTACAGAGAGACTGTGTTCACTGAGAAATGACTGTTTTTGATTTCTGAATTGTGAGCCCCAGGGAATGCAGAGTCCTTCCCAGCTCAGCCTGGGGCAGACCTCGGGGCACACATGGACACGGAGGCTGACCCTGTGCAGGGACACATTCAGCCCTTCCTCACCAGGGCTGAAGCAAGCAGGCAGGAAGGAGCTGTTCCTCTGGGGGTGAAGGATGGACTTCCATCTCATGATCCAATGGAGCAAGGAGTCTTGTCCTCCAGTGTGAGCTGAGGGATTGTGGGGGGATAAAATCAAGAAGGCTCCAAGACCTCTTACTGCTTCTGTGCTTGTGCAGATGTTCTCCTCAGCCACGGCAGCCCCGGGACAGCACCGCACTCAGCGCCGCGCTGCACATTGCATCACATTCTGATGCCAGTCTTGACTGGCTCACCTCACCTGAGACCCTGTGGCTGGGAGGATCAGCCAGGTAGAAGATATAGAGTGGTAGCACTAACAGGGTTTCCAAAAAGGACCCACCTTGCTCCCCCTTTGTCTTGGGCTAGTGGCCAGTGACTAGACTCCCTGAGATTAGCGTGTGCATAATGACTGTTCTGCTCAGTGGCTGTGCTAATCTGTGTGTGCTGGCAGGTCAGCCAGATTTGGGAGGGACTAATGTGGGTATCATTAAATGTGTTCCAGGCCCACTTGCCGTTTGCAGTGATCGGGAGCACGGAGGAGCTGAAAATAGGAAACAAAATGATGAAAGCTCGTCAGTACCCCTGGGGCACAGTGCAGGGTGAGTTGAGCCCTGGGATTTTCATGGCATGAATGGTGACACTTGTGCAAGGAGGCAGTGGGCTCTCATAAAAGGAGCAAGGGCCTGCTGGACTTTATTATCTCATGGGGAATTATCCTTTATTAGGTCCTTGTGTCAGGCCTATCCCTGACATTTTTCACTGCTCAGAAGGGCTGTTAAACCTATTGGAAGAGTAGAAAAGTGGGGAATGTGGGAAAAGACCTCTGTGTCCCCACTTTACTCCTTACCACGTCTTCTTACAGTGGAGAATGAAGCTCACTGTGACTTTGTGAAGCTGCGGGAGATGCTGATCCGTGTGAACATGGAGGACCTGCGTGAGCAGACCCACACCCGCCACTATGAGCTGTACCGGCGATGCAAACTGGAAGAGATGGGTTTTAAGGACACGGATCCAGACAGCAAACCCTTCAGGTGAGATCCCTGGAGGAGACAGGAGAGCCTGAGAGAGGCATTGCTGGGTGTGCTGCGTGCATGTGTAAGTGTGTGTGTCCTTGGGAGAGCGCAGAAAGAACCAATGCACCAAGAAAACCTGCCAGGTCTCATAAATCCGATTCAGCAAAGGTACTGGCTGAGTGAGAGCGGGTAAAAACACGGGGAGCATGTGCAGGACTGATTGAAACTGCAAGTGTAGGAGTAAAAGTATCTGTGCTGGGGGGACACAGCAGTGTTCCTCCAAACTAGTGCTTGTTGCCAGCTAGTTTCTTTGAATTTCCCAACATTCAACATACAGAAAAGTGCAATAGATCCCAAAAATCATTGGATAAAGAAGACCTTGGGCACACGTGAGTGAGTCACAAATGTGGGGTGTGCAAGTAATAGTCACGGTGAGGGGCCTGATTTCCAAGGGTTGGAGGAAGAAGCAGGGTTTCTCCACAGTCACATCACTGGACTTTCCTTCCATTTTAGCTTACAAGAAACTTATGAAGCCAAAAGAAATGAATTTTTGGGAGAACTGCAGAAAAAGGAAGAGGCAATGAGGCAGATGTTTGTCCAGAGGGTCAAGGAAAAAGAAGCAGAGCTGAAGGAGGCTGAAAAAGAGGTGATGACTCCAGTACTTGTCTCTTCATGGTTGTGAGTGATAGATTTGCTGCCAAAGCACTTTCTGGGGTTTAGGACTTTCTTATCAAGAAGTTTAAGGTTTAACTTGGATGGGGACATTAAGGTGTTCATCCTGTAGATCAAAACTGAATCACAGTGCTTACTGTGTACAACTTACTGCACCAGGAAAGGGCCACAGTCTTGACTCTGATGGAGGGATACTGTGTGGCAAAAGTCAACGAGAGAAGCAGCCCCTGTATAAACTTGTTATACAAAAAAATATACCCATACAGCTTCCTTAGCATTGTGAAAAATCCATTAATTTACTGACCTTTAAAGAGGAATAAGGCAGAGACCCCCTGTAATGGATTAGGGATTTTTTTACTGTTATGCTCTCCCCATTCTTTGTTTTTTGTGTGCACAATGATACATAACTAGAACACTGCCTGGTTTGTGAGTTGTCATGGAAGAAGACTTCCCTGCTCTTGTCTAGGCACTGTCAGCTCAGGAGCTAGAAATTACGTAGAGACCAATGGAGACTTGCAGGCTCAGATCTCAAGGGATCCTTCCATCTTCCTCTTTTCCTGTGAACAGAATATCTGGTGGTGCTGGGTCCTGCTCACCTCTCTCCTTTCCCTTTAGCTGCATGAAAAGTTTGATCGCCTGAAGAAATTACATCAGGATGAAAAAAAGAAGCTAGAGGATAAGAAGAAGTCTCTGGATGATGAAGTAAATGCATTTAAACAAAGGAAGACAGCAGCTGAATTGCTTCAGTCTCAGGCTCAGCAGGCTGGAGGATCGCAAACTCTTAAAAGGGATAAGGAAAGGAAAAAGTAAGTTGCTAACCCAGTGGTATTTGCTTTTTGGTAATGGTACTCCTTTACTATTTTTCTGGGTGTTCATATCTCCCTCCCAACATAGCCAGTCCTTATCAGGGGAAGGTTTGCAGCCAGATTTAATCCCTAGTAAGGCTGAGCAGTAGCTGGAAGCATTTCACCTTCAGCTGTCACCCTGAAGAGCTGGGAGCAGTGCTAACCTCCCTCATTGCCTGCTGACAGCATGGGAGAGGATGAACTTATTTTTATTCCCTGAGATTCCCCTCTCCTGCCTTGGTCTGTCAGTGCTTGTAATGAAGTGGAACCACACGAGCTGCCAAGGCTGGGCTGTGAGTAACAGGGATGTTCTGCTACCCCCAGAGAGGAGCATATCCTTCTCAGGTTTTCACTTGTTTAGCCTGGGAAAAAACTTAGACTGTCAAGTCTTGAATTCTGGAATCTGCAAAATATAAGGCTGCAAATGAGTGGATGGGTCACAGGACCTAGTTAGTACTAGTACTCTTGTACAGTCCTAAATCAGCTTTTTGCCCTCCACATAAGCAGTGGAAGACACTACCTGGCTTTAGCAGGAGTTTCCCGTGCTAAAGTGATGTGACAGGATCCACCCCCTCGTAAGGGTCGTGGGATCTTTGCAGTGCCCATTTGGAGCCTGGGCACCTAGTGCTCTGCAGTTGCTCAAGAGCAACCAGCTGTACAGTGAAACAGTCCTCCCAGTTCTCCCAGCAATGAGCAGTTCCTTTCCTTCCCACTGGGGAACATTTCCCAGAATGGAGCACTGTGCCACCGGTGTGTGCAGAGAGTGATGCAGAGACAAACAAGGGTCTGGTTTTGTACCACTGCCACAGTCCCCCCTCTGCACATCCCTGGGGCAAATCCAGAGTAAATTTGGTCTGGTCCACACAGTCTCAAGCACATGAGGAAGTGCTGTTAAATTGGACAATATGGGATGTGCCCAAAGAGCTGACAGCCTTGTTTGTCAGGGAGAAAGCCTGTGGCCGTTAAGCTTGGAATCAATTGATACAGGAGAGGAAAGACCCAATAACGAGATCCTGGTTTAGTCTTTAACTGGAGCTGCTTCAACGTCAACATTCTTTTCTGATGAGCAATTAGTGCTGCCCTTTTCTCACTAGTCTGTTCCCTTTTCCACTGCCTATTTTGACTTGCTCATTTGAATTACCTTCTGAGAGCTCTAGTATCTTTTCATTCTGAGGAGCCTGAGACTGACTGGCGACAGACTTCTCTCCCCAGCCTGGACTGTGTGAGGAATACACAACTGAATTCTTTCACGCTTAGAGCCCTCAGCCATCTGCTCACTCAGGACTGCAGACTTCAGCCCTGAGATCCATCAGGGTCAGGAATGCAGAAAAGGGAGACAAGTTGCCCTGTAGTATCAGCAAATAGCTGCTGTGGCCTGAGTCACACACTTGTTCCTACAAGTGCTTCTGATCTCAAGCACATTAATGTGGAAAAGCTTTGGTACTGTCCTTGTCATTTAAGAGCACAGAAGACTCCATGACAGAGATAGGACAGTGCTTCAGTAAGGTTTGGGAAGATATTAGGAGGCCTCTTTCTCTTCCAGAAAAAAAGCTGCGTTAGAAATGGTGCTGCTTTCTTTGCTCTGTAACTTCTCCAATTGTCCTTAATAATCCATTTCAGTAGTTAGATCATAAATTTTCCTTAACAATTCATGAATTTCACAAGCTGTAGCTTAATTGTAGCTTGTTTACTACTGGCTGGCAGTACACTAGCCTTTTTCTTTCACAGGTGACTCATTTAAACCCAAGCTCTGTAATTTGCACTAATCATGACTTAGTTTATTTTTTGTTGTTGTTGTTGTTGTTACATCATTATCATCATCACTAGCTCTTACCTGTGTGCTGTTTTACAGTTAGCTGCTGTTTGGCTGCATGGTGCATGAGGCACGTTATCCTGGTAAGCGTCATTAACTAATACAGCCTCACAGTGGGATCAGTTACCCTTCCTCAAAAAGCACACCCTGTGCAAGTCCAGAAGCCTATAAGTATTACCTCTGCCTTCCTCTACTTTCACCCTCATGATATGTGCTCTGCCAGTCTCTATATATGCAGTTGTAGAAAAAGGATGTAAATACAAATGTCCTTAAAGATTCTGCAAAGTAAAATGCAGGGACTTTGTATTAGGATATGAAACAGAAAAATAAGGATTATGTCCTTTTCCTTTTAAATCTTCCCAGCACCTTGTTGGCTCTGTTCTCTGTTCCATCTCCCTTAGAAATAAATCATATTCTTTAATCACACAGGCCATGTTGATGCTATGGCAACAATTGCTACGGAGATGTGGTGCTGATGATACAGCCCAGCTAGTCATGTAAATGTCTCTTCCCTTTCTACTCCTTCCCTCCCACCTCTCCCAAGTTGTAGTGTTAACTTGTGATTACAGTGCAGGAGAAGATAGATGCACGAATAGTTTCTATCCCTCTTTTCATATACTAACAGATAGTAAAGTCTGCCCAGCCTAGAGCTCTCCTTTGTCCCAAAGCACCAGAGAATCACCAAACTCTGTGTGTGTGTGTGTGTGTGTGTGTGTGTGGACATTAAAGAAGCTACTGCTGCATAACCAAACCAATATTCACCTGCTGACTGATTATAGTTGATTGTCCAAAACAACAAGAGATAATGGGCTGATACAGATAATGAAGGCTCTGAAGAGACACTGACTTTATGACTAGGAGGCAAATGGGTCTCCCGTGGATTGACTGTTCCATTGTAGCAGGCAGACCCACACCCCTGGGAGCCATGCCAAACGTGCCCATGGTTAGGGTAAGGCTAGAGGAAGAAGAGGGCTGTATTCAACTTGTGTCCACAAAGCCTGCCAGAACACTTTGCTCCTGAATAAGGCTGGCAGCCACCTTCCTGAGGAGTTTTGCTGAGGTGTGGAGAGTTCCTACTGGAGGAGAGCCCTGTCAGGGGTGTTATGCTGTGAGTCAGTGTCTCTGCCTTCATGTGAGCAGGGATGGAAGGTGGCCACATAGTCATGGGCAGGCTTGTGGAATAGATAAGGCTGCCTGAAGGGTTAACAAAGCCTGCCATAAGCAAGGATCTGCAGTGCAGAGTGCCTGCATCTATTGTAAAAGGAAGGGTCAATTTAAACAAAGATGCACAAGAAATGTCCCTGCCTGGCAGGAGAGCAGCACCCTCATTAGGGTTATTAAACTGCTAATGACAGTGGTCTACTTACAACTGGTTTGAGTGTGTTTAATTGAGCCTTTTTAATTTGTTGTTGATTCTCTGGTGAGAGGAAAAAGAAAGCTCCCACAGGAATGTCTTGCTTCTTGACAGAGCAGCAGTACTCATTATCCAAGGCAAGGGTCAGAGCACCCCAGGCTGAGGTCCACAGGCCTTTCAGAGAAGTGACCTGTTGGAACAGCAGCACTTAACTATAGAACACTCTGAAAACTCAGCCTTGAATCCACCCTTCCCTGCAGGAAAAGCTAAGACTTACATTCTGTCCTGGATAGTCCAGACTAAATTATGGTCTGCCCTTAAATAGGTAAAAGCTGATTCCAGGATTCCTTCCCTCTTAGCTCCACCAAGGGAAACGGACAAGCAAGTAAACATTACGCTGTCAGTGAGAGGTATTTGATTGTAATTTAAATGGGACCTTCCACTTAACAGAAGAGCTTCAGAGGGGTCTTGCACTGACTCGAACTGGAGCTTGCAGTCATCTTGAGCTGTCCAGTTGAATTAATGTAACGGTAACTGTAAAACAATGGAAAGAACAATTCTCTGCTTATCAGGCTCTGAATGTGAAAAAATAAGCTCAAAGAGTAACTGTTCATTCTGGTGCTGAGTACGAAGGCACGGCTAAAGTGCAGTTAGAGTGAACATTACTGATTTTTGTTGGTTTTGGATTGCTTTTGGCAGCCCTCATAACTGTACGCTGTTGTGTGCCGGGCTTTGAATGAAATGAACTTCTTTGTTCTCACTACACAAATGCAGACAGTGCCTTTTTCAATGGGCATTTGTCATTGCTAAATTAAATATGTATATATGGTACTTTCCCAGAATTCAGAAAAACACTCTCCATATTGATCCATAAAGTATTGCAGGACTCCACTGTTTTGCAAGAATACAAACAAGTCACAGTTGATGAGTCCTGTAGCTTGCAAATCTGTGAAAGGATTGTTTTAGAAAATAAATTTGGTTCATCCCACTGCTGAGTGTGTGCGTGTGTGCATGCGTGTGTCTGCATAAAGCATGTTCTGTAGTCAAATTAAACATTATTAACACTTAGCAACATTTTTGTGTGTGTGTATGTGTGTGTGTTAGGAAACATTTGTTGGTGGTTTTTTTTTTTTTGTCATTAATCCATAAAACCATTAACCTGCCTTTTTCTTTCATTTTCAGTCCGGGTTTCCTGTAGAGCCTTTCCCTTGGCGCCAGAGGCAAATGCCCCTCCCTCGGTTAACACTCGGCTGTGCCACTGTGCTGTTTGCTCACCTTTGCCCATTGCCCATTGCCCCCTGCCCCGCGCTCACCAGTCTGGTTTAAGCGAGAGCCCTTGGCTGTTGTGGTTGTCCTTGTGAGCAGCTCAAGCTGCCAAGAGGTGCTCCTGTGTATGTCCCCTCTTCCCACTGCTCAGCTCTTTGTCCCTGCTCCGTGCTGTGCCAGGGCTGTGTGGCAGGAGTGGGGCTGCTTGGGGGGTGCATTTACCCCCGGTGCTGCCATGGGGTGGGATGTGCTGTCTCAAGAGACTGGCTGCCCTCTCCCCTTATTAATTTGCTGTGCCTAACCTCTTGTTACCCCCCTGTGCTGCCATGTGTGACTCATATAATTTTCAAAGACTTCTTGCAAAACTTGACATCCTCACAGGCATGGGCCTGAGTCCAAACCTCTAGTCCTCAGGCTTGGGGAATTCTCAAATTTGGATCCACGGTTTGCAACTAAGTGTTCTCTGAATGCTGCAGGGGTCACGAAGGATCTCTTGCCTTGTCTCCCTCTCAATGTGCTGGCCTGGATGCACATCTTGGATCCAGTCTCAGGGAAAGCTGGACACCTTGCTGTACATATCAGTGTTTGTGAAGAAAGACGATGCTGTTTCTTTGACTTTCTTCTCAGTGATTACAACAATTTCTGGTTTTAATGCAAAAACCTTTATGTTTTTTAGCTGGCATCCATTTAAAAGTGTACAGATGCTGACAGGTTGCTTTTCACGTTTTCTATTCAGCAAAAGCCTTGTTTTTACTGCAAGATTTGCACTGAAAAGGAGGGTGTTTTGCTCACTGGGCCAGGAATTCACTCTGGCCAAGTGCAACTGTGGTTTACCTGCAGGTGTCTTCTCTGTGTATTGCTGGCTGAGTTTTGTTTTTAAATAAAGAGTTCATCAGACAGTGAATCCTGGTTAACATTTACTTCTTTTGTTTTTTGTTTTCTTTGCCCTTCTTTTACAGTAACCCATGGCTCTGTACTGAGTAATTACCCCTGAATACAATGGGCTGGAATGGACCTTCATTTACTTGTTAATTCGGAGGGTCTAATAAAACGTGACAGCATTTCAGCTGTGACCTTTCCAGGGTGTTACCCTTGCTCTCTCCTATATCCTCGTTGTGATTCTGTCTTTGCTATGTACTGATGGTTATTGCTTTTATTCAACAATGTAAAATTAGTCCTAACAAGCTTTCGGATGCTGCAGCTTTCAATCCTGCCATATTTTTTCCCCTACAATTAATGGATTCCCCCTTTTCCTGATCTCTCTCCACCTAGATAGACAAGGGATAGGGAAATAAGTTCTGTGAGTTATTTTTGCTGGCAAAATAACAACGCAGTTTAAATGTATTTATTGGTGATGTTAAAATGACAACACCGCCTTAGTTTAATTATCACATAATATAGAGATGAAACACTCTTTTCTCTTTAAACTTGGTGTCATTTTCATGACATCATCTAGCTTTTTTAATTTGCTTTTATTTTTTCTGTTGCTAGTTCGTGCTACCTGAAGACCAGCATATAAATCCTCGTTTCAATTTCAGACTTGCTTGTTGTGGCCCTGATTCTTCAGTCGTGCTGTGGGAGGGCTCAGTGCTCTGTGTGTGTGTGGGTGAATCCACACATACTGCCCCTGCTGAAAGATCAGGAGGCATTGCTGCCAAACAGCCTCAACAAAATCCCTCCAGGTCCTGGGTTTTTGGAAGATAAACACCTCTCAGGCCTAGCCCTGCCAAGGTGGTGCTGTTTTAGTGCAAGCTGCTGCTGAGTGTTGCTGGAGGAGTGCTGTGGGTGATGCCAAAGGGCAGTTCCAGCACAGTGCCAGCCCCGCTCCTGCTCACAGCAGCAGCCACCCACATCAAACCACGGTCTGGCCTCCGTTCCCAGCAATCAGAGCAATCCAAATTCTTGATTCCAATGTATTTTCTCAGGTATTCTGTTTCACCGTAAATATGATTTCAATTCCCATAGAACTCTTTGATTGCTTTGTGGTTTGTTTAGGGTTTTTTAGCAAGTTAAAATAATTTGAATATTTACATCTTCCTCTACTGTTGCATGTTACTCTGCTCCCCAAACTAGTCAGTATCAATTTCTGAATGATTTTTAGATTACCTGCTAAATAACCATTTACTTTGGCTTTTTTTACCATACTGCAGGTCACTGGCTGTTCTTCCTGACCATTTGACTTAATAGAATGTTATTTAAAGCTATGCAGAGTCTTTAAAAGGATTAAAAAAAAAAGGGTTCTATTTGTGTGGTTTCTGAAGTACTTGAGGTACCACAAGGAGGTTTCATCTCTCCTGTCAGCTGTTTTCATGTTGCATCTCTTTTTCTTGCTTTTTGAATGCCTTTCTCTTTTTTGCTAATTTTCTGGTTTTTTCTCTTTTTTTCCCCTTTTCTCTCTCTGTAGCTTTTTTTAATCTGTCTTCGCCAGCTGCACTGTGTCTGAGGGAGAAGACTGCCACTTCTAGAAGAGTTTAAGGGTCTTTTGTCTGGGGAGGGGGGAACAAATCTTCAGTGTTAGTGTCTTGGAAAGAAGCTCTTTTACTGACCTGCATGAAACCTAAAATTGAAATGTCTTGTAATTTGTGTGACAAGACAGGGTGGTACGGGGGGAACTGATTGTTACCTGGAATTTTGAAGAGCAACAGAAATGTGATGTTTGGACTAATGATGTAGCGAATACATTTTCAAACGTTGTTATGGGCATATTTTTTTTCTAATGTTGTCTTTAATAATATAAATGTCGTGGGCTTCCCTGGGGTGTGAAGCCTGAGGAATATTTTCAATATGCTGTTGTTTGATTGGTTTTGGAAACCCTGCATTCATAGTCAAAGGAAATACGAACACGGTGCAACTTGCTCCCTTGGCAGCCACGAAATATTTAATTTTATCAAAGAAATAAAGTAAGAACTGTGTGTTTTCATTGGTGTCCTCCTGTGTCTCACCACCCTGTTAAACAAGCCTGGTGGACATGGCTCAAGTGGTATGTCCTTTTTCCTATCTCCACCTCCTCTTGTTCTTTAAAGTTGGCAAAGTGGCAGTACCAGGAGGGAGAGGCGATGCTGGGGCCGCTGTGACCATCACAGGGACCAGCCCCACCTTGCCCTACCCGACCCTGCGTGCTGCCCGAGCCACCTCCCCATCCCTGTCCCTGTCCCCATCTCTGTCCCCATCACAGCCCCGATCCCGTTTTACAGCTGGAAGTGCGTGGAAAACCACACCGCGTTGTACATCGGCACGGCAAACACCGAGGAACCTGTTCCGCCTGTCACCTTTCTAACTTTCATGTCAGTTTTAAATAAAAAACACGAAAGCCAGCACGCCTGCTGTGGGGTGTGTGTATTGTGTGTATGTTGTGTGTGTATGTTTGTGTGTGTGTGTGTGTATTGTGGGGTGTGTGTATTGTGTGTATGTTGTGTGTGTATGTTTGTGTGTATGTGTGTGTATTGTGTGTGTGTGTGTATTGTGTGTATGTTTGTGTATGTGTGTGTGTGTGTGACACATCTGTGTGTGTGAGTGCAAGTGTGTCTCTGTCTGTCTGTCTGTCTGTGTGTCTGTCTGTGTTCCCTGTTGCCCACTGCGCGGGGCCGGTGGGGGGCTGAGGGTGATTTCGGACCCCGGGCCAACGGAGAGACCCCTGGGGAGGGATGGAGGGAGGGAAAGAGGGATGGAGGGAAGGAAGGAGGGAGAGAAGGAGGGATGGATGGAAGGAGGGAAGGATGGAAGGAGGGAAGGAGAGATGGATGGAAGGAGGGAATGGAGGTAGGGATGGCTGGATAGCTGGAAAGAAGGAGGGAGGGAGGGAGGGATGGAAGGGAGGGAAGGAGGGAGGGAAGGCTGGAAGGAGGGCGGGCACTGGAGCGGACCCCGCCCCTCCCGCCCCTCCCGCCGCCAGGGGGCGCTGTGCGCCCGGCCCGGCCATGGCGGCGCCTTCTCGCGGCGTCTCGCGAGATCGTGACGCGCCCACGTGACTCGGTGCCGGCCGGGCCGCGCCGCTCGGCCCCGCGCGAGGGACGGGCCGGGCCGCGGCTGGGGCTGGGCCGGGAGCGGGGCCGGACCGGGCGCCGCCGGCTCCGGGGGCGGTGAGCGGGGCGGGGCCGGGGCGCTGAGGCCGGGCCGCGCCGGCTCTCCCGGTGGGGCCGCAGCTCGGCGCGGCCTGTTCCGCACGTGGGGCCTGGTCCCGCCGAGCCGCCATGGCCCCGCCGCCCGCCGAGCCGCAGGCCGGGCCCGCCGTGGAGCAGTGGCGGCAGTACAGCGAGACCGAGCGGCAATGGGCGCTGCGCCGCCGCTTCATCCTCCGGCACCTCCCCGCATACCCCGGCGCCGCCATCGAAAAGCTGCTGGCGCTCTCCGTGCTCTGGACCAACCACGTCTTCATGGGCTGCAGGTGAGCCCCGGCCTGCCCCGGCACGGCCCCCGGGCAGGGCTCGGGGCACAGCTCTGGAGCTGGGCAGGACTGGGGACACAGCTCTGGAGCTGGGGAGGGATCGGGACACAGCTCTGAAATGGGGCAGGGCTCGGGACACAGCTCTGGAGCGGGGCAGGGATGGGGACACAGCTCTGGAATGGGGCTGGACTGGGGACACAGCTCTAAACGGGGCAGGATTCGGGACACAGCTCTGGAATGGGACAGGGCTCGGGACACAGCCCTGGAGCCGGGCAGGACTGGGGACACAGCTCTGGAGCTGGGCAGGGGTCGGGGCACAGCCCTGGAACAGAGCAGGATTCGGGACGCAGCCCTGGAGCGGGGCAGGGATGGAAGGGGCTGATACGGGAGGACTGCGGTTCCCGGACAGTTTTCTTTGCTCGAATGTGCCGGTGTTCTGTATGCAGAGGGAAGCAAACTGCTGGAAAAGTTAACATGTGTTTTGAAAGTAGTTCCTGATGTCCCGCCCCCAGGACTCGTTCAGCTCGTGGTGCTGTGCTTTGTCGTTTAAGCAGAACAGTTTCCCCCCTGTAGAGCAGCCTGTGCAGTCCCCTGAACCCCCGGCTCTGCTGGGAGAAACAGGCTGTGCAATGGAAGGGGTTTCCCTGTTTCAGCATCACCACAGTCCGACCGTGCTGTAACCGGCCAGGTTGCGGGGATCTGCAGGAGCGACACCCGCCTGCCGACAGGCACCTGTGATGTTGGGATTGTTTTTAAGTGGAGGAAAGGCTTTAAGGGCAGAAGCGACTGCTCAACAACCAACCTCAGCAAACTGTGCAGGGACAGAGGAGCTTGTGAGCACTGAGGGCACACGGATTGATTAATGTTCCATCCCGGAGCCTTGTGGGGGAGTACTTTGTGTCATTGGTACATCCTTAAATACAGATCTGTCCCTGTCCCTGTTTTTTCTGGTTCAAGTGCTAAACTGTTTTGCTGTGCAAGCACCAGATTTGGACATAATTTTGAAATAATTTCCAATTCCAAAGCTTGACTAGTATGTTAAAATTGAGAATATCTTCTTAAGAGACAGTCTGTGGGCCTTCAGCTCACATTAACGTGTTTGTGTGTTGTCTTGAGGGGCCCTTTGTGCCAGTGCTTTTGGGAATTGGTGCAGTGATTTGGGGTGCTGGTAACAGGAGTGACCACCTGTGTGTGAAGATTTCAAATCTCAAGAACCGATGCAGTTTAAGTTTGCAAGTGCACCTGCTTTGCCTGCTGAACATCTTCACCTGTAGCTCTTGGGGGAAAGGAAATTTGGGCAGGGTGGATGTGGAGCCATCACCTGTGAGGACGTTTCCCCAGAGCTCATGTTGTGCCTGGCCGGGAACACGCTGAGCTGTTAAAGAGAATTCCAGCTCTGCTTAGAGTTGTCTGGAGAGGGGAGGGGCCTACAGCGTTCCCTGGATCTGCCTTTTGCTGCTTGGGAAGAGCTTTTGCTGTAACAAGTGAATAGCTTCCAAATTTGGGGGATTTTTGGTTTTTTTTCTCTTAAGTTTGCTGGTTGGTTTTTAGTTTGGTGGGGTTTTTTTGTTTGTTTGTTTGATTTTCCTGTTGTTGATTACTTGCTAAGACAACCTGTTTGTCAGAGTAAATACAGATCACAGTCTTTGCTGATGAAATCTGAGTGAGTCTTCTGTTGGGAGATGATCTGGAGAATGTCCAGAAGGCTCAGAAAACATGGTCTGTGAGGAAGGAGTTAAGTAAAGGGATCCACTTAATTTAAGGGGTGGATGAGAGAAGGTGCTTGTGTTTCCAGGTACCTTAAGGGTGGCTGCAGAGTGTGGGGGGAGTGGGGCAGGAAAGCATTATGCTCCAGAGCTACAGGGATTAGCATGAGGGGTGTAAAGTATTAAAGACTCTGCCTGCATGTGCAGTCCCCACAACCTGAGATTGCTGAGGCCAAGTTAGACAAACACGTGCTGGGGCTGGTTGATCTTCCCCCCAGCAGAAATCTGAGCCCCAAAGGCCTCCATCCTTTGTGAAGAAGAATGAAATGTCAAAATGCACTGTTCTCGCACCCTGTTGGAAAGGGACATTGTCCATCACAGGTAATGTCCTCTTAAGCCAGAGGGAGGAACAGAGATTCCCACCCCTCTCCCTTTTGGCTGCAAGAGGATGAGGGTGTCACCACTGTCAGCCTCCCTTTGATCCCTCCTGGCATTTTCTCCCCCTGCATGGTTCCACTGCCTCTCTGCCGGGGCTGCAGTAGTGTGTGCTTAGAGTTCTCAGCCAGGAATTTAGATGGATCTAATTTCTGCCTGGCCCTCTAAATCAGGAGCAGGAAGGGCATTTCTTGAGTGGAGGGTGAGTAGATTTCCAGAGCCCTTGAAACAGTGGTATTTAAATCTGGTGCAAGTTATTGCAGCAGTGGCTGTTGGGACACTTGTGGACTTGTCCACGGGCAGTGACCTAGTGCTTACTGACTTTGGAAGGTGAGCACACATGGAACAGGTGCAGCATTGCTTGTTCTCTGCTCTGAACCACAGTGTGAAGCTCTCAGGGGCTGTTTTCAGGCCATGTTTGTAGGTTATCTGTGGATAGAAAGGTTTAGGGTTTTTTTCTTGTTCAGCTTCAGTGTGCAAACGGCTTGAAATCATGTGACAGATTCCCAGAGCAATGGAAAACTGAGCTGGTCAGGGATGTGGGGCCAAGAGGGACAGGGCTGTGCTGGGTGGGTGCTGCCTGCTGGAACCATGAGTGCTGCAGCAGGGTCAGGGCATTGCAGCCACCTCACCTCCACCGTGGCTCGGGGATCTGAATCCTTTTGGTTGCAGCACCAAGCCAGACTTTAATTTGGCTTTTTAAAAAGTGGTTTATGAAGGCTGAGTGGTGCCTCTGTCACCTGACCTGGTTATTGTGGTGTCGGTGAGTGTGGGCTGTGGCTGCTGCCCCACACGGGACTCCAGTGCCACCCTGACCTCCTGTGCTTAGTTCACTGAAGCTGCTCCTCCTCCTCCACGCCCCTGTGTTCCTTAGTAGCTCCTAGTAGTTCTGCCAAATACTGTATTTTGTCAGATAATGTATTTAAATTGAAGTTTAGAACCCTGTCAGTGTGGTTGCTGCGAGGTTTGTCATTCACAAGTGGGGTCACACAGAGCCAGGTCGGCTGGTGTGGGGCTCTCTGCCCTTGCTGGGCCAGCCCTGGCAGGGGGACAGAGCTCAGCACTGTGTCCTGCTCCAGCAGAGTCAGGGGAGCATCTCCCTTGCACCAGCTGCTGAGTCTCAGGCAGCTTCAGTTCTTGTTTCACATAATGAAAGCCTGTGTGTGCATGTGTGTGTGTTGCCCCCGTGGGAGCAGCTCTCAGGTGGTTTGCTGTTGGACCCACACAGGTATGGCGTGCAGGTCATGGAGAAGGTTCTCAAGATGGCTGAAGGCATCGACATCGGGGAGACGAGGACGTACGAGTTGGTCCCCAGCAGGAAGCTCAAGAGACACCACTCTCCTTCAGACAGTGAGTATTTGTGCCTGTGCCAGAGACCTCCTTCCCTGCCCCTGTGGGCATCAGTGGGATTGTGGGAGGGTGCTGTGCCCATGGGGCCATCTCCAGGACTGCCAGCACAGCAAACTGGAGAGAGGTGTCCATGACGTGCTCTGCTGGACTGCAGCTGTTTCCCCTCCTCTGCCATGTACATAATTCATGCAGAGTTCTCTCTTTGCTTAAGAAAATACCATTTTCCATTTAAATTATGAGGTAATTGGTTTCCTCTAGGGGTAGTGTTAGGAATCAAAGCTGTGTAATGAAATACCTCCCTTTCTCCGCTGTGGTGAGGGGTGATGTTCTGACCCGAGGAGGGATTGTACGTGTACAGAGATGTGGAGTTCAGCTCATTGGTTTTGAGTTGTGACCTGCCTGGGGAATTGTGGGGAGCAGGGCTGACGTGATGTTTAATTTGGGGGTTTTTTTCCCCTTCCTACTGGGACTGGAAGAGTCCTTTGTATGTCAGCCCAGTCCCATGGGCTCAGGGATCAGGGTTCCAGCCGTAGCTTTTCCAGTGAAGGAAATGCAGCAGGCAGAGGGGGTTGGCAGTTCAATGGCTCTGGTCTGCCAGCTCTGGTGCTCCTCCTCAGCACCTTCAGAGCTGCCTGCCCTCCCTCTGGAGAGGGGTGGGAATTGTGCCCGGGTGTGGTTTGTGGGTGCAGGCAGGCAGGCCCTTGGGTCAGCCCGCAGTGTGGCTGTGTGCAGCACAAATGTGTGTGTCCTGTGTGAAGCACAAGGCTTCTCTAGGCTTGGATATAATCCCTAGCTCTGCTAAAGTTGCTTCCCTTTCTTTAACAGCCAGCAGTCTTTCAGTGCTTCCATGGGCCAGCTGTAAAACTGAGATAAATAATGCTTTTCTCTCATGTTTTGGCTGTCACAGGCAGCAGCTCTGAGGAGGGTTTCTCTATGGCATGTTGCACAGACAGCACAACGAGCTGTTCTGCTGGCGAGAGCCTTTAGGTGCTGCTGCAGTGCAACCATCAAAATACAAACAGAGCAAGAAAAGGAAACCTTGCCACAGTTCATCAAAACTTGTGGCCAAAGGATTTAAAGTGTGTGTAAAAGTTTTGTCACCTCATTTAAATAGGAAGGAGGGGCCGGTTGTGGTATGTGCAGAGTGTTGTTTTCACCTGCAGGGAGCTGGGCAATCATAACCATGCTCTGGTGGTTGATGTCTAGACAGATGTGCTGCCTGACCTATATCAGGGCCACACACATTGGCACTGGATCAGGCAGCATTTCCCAGCACTGAGGTGGCCTTTTGCTGCTCCGATGAAATTACACACACGTACCATGTCAGCGTGTGGGGGCTAAATCTTTCACAGAAGTCTTGTATAACCATCCCTTGGATGTTACGTATTTGCTTGTCAGCTATTTGATTCTCCTTTTCTGCAGTAGCTGTGCATGTCAGGATAGTCTGCCTCATTTGCATTTCTTCTGGCAAAGGAATGAGAGGTCTCTCAGTAGTGTGTAATGGGGCCCCCTGCCACTGCAGCTTGGGCAGATTTCTCCTTCTTTGGTGACCTTTAGCCAAAAGCAATTACTTTGACAGAAAATGTCAAAGTCAGTAACAACCCTGTGTGTTTTAGAAGGGAGAGCTCAGCATTACTGTGTTCCCCCTCAGATGAGAGGACTGAAGATAAAGTAGTTTATCTGATATCATCGTGCAACCATGCAGCAGTGTCAGAGCTGAGGCTCTAGTCCTGCTCTGGTGTTCTGTCTTGTTGGCTGCAGTTTTACTTGTTTTAGTGGCTTTGAATGGACCAGATGGGTTTAGTGGGCAATGCTCGGTAGCAGCATCATGTAACTAAATATGTAGAGATTTTGGTGTGGTAGTCGTGGAGGTGGAAACACCACTGTAGTGACCTGCACAAGAATGACTGGTTTTCTTCAATCAGTTGTGAATGTCTGGAAAGAAACCTCATGGGTTTTGGCTAAGGAGTGGTAATCCTGTGTTCAGAGCCCACAGGCTCCTCTTGGAGAGCACTCTCTGAAAACACTGTCTCCCTGTCATAGCAAGTATTGGTAACTGTGTAATCTTCTTTCATCTCATAGGTCCAGAGCCGGAGGAGATTCCTGAACCACCCAAAAAGGTGACCCCCAAGTTCCGAGTGCGACCACGTTTTGAACCCATACACTTTGTCACCAGTGCTGAGAAGGAGGGCAAGAAGGACAATTCTCTGGATAACCAAGTGCAGGAGGTGAACCAGGAGGCAAATACAAACAGCATGGCACAGCCAGCTGAAAACTGTACAAATTCTTTTCTGAATGCACGGGATGTGGATCCCCAGGTCTCCAGCACAGCTGGGTTAGGCTTTGCAGGCCCAGCAGCAGCAGCAGCAACCACAACCACAGCCAAGAGGGCTGTGAATAGTGTGGACTCTACCACAAGCAGCACGGCGCAGGTTTCTGTTTCCCCTTCAACTGCCCCATCTGCATCAGAGACTTTCCCTCCGTCAGCAATAATGCTGAAGCAGAGCTTTATGGAGAAACTGTCGGCAGCTGTCTGGAAAAATCTGGCGAACCCCGATGCGAACACCGGGACTGATAAAATTAACTTCACCTATCTTTTGACACGTTCGATTCAGGCGTGCAAGACCAATCCTGAATATATTTATGTTCCTCTGAAAGAGATCGCCCCTGCTGACCTCCCCAAGAGCAAGAAGCTCCTGACAGATGGCTTTGCTTGTGAAGTGCGATGCCAGAATGTCTACCTGGCCACCGGCTACGCCGGCAGCAAAAACGGATCCCGGGATCGAGCCGCGGAGCAGGCAGTGAAGCTGCTGAAGAAATCCGTGGAAGTTCGAGTTGTCCAGCGGAAGTTCAAGCACACTTACCACGAGGACCTGGTGGTGTGCGAGGCGGGCGTGTGTCGCCCGGATTTCCCTCCTGCTCTTAAACCTCATGAGGAGTTTGTAGTTGCCAACAGGGACTGTGTCCCGATGCAGCCTGGTAGTGAATCCGTGAAGGGTTCTGCTAATACCAACAGACACTGGACTAGCTTTGTCCTCACAGAGAATGCCAGCGACGCAATAGGAATACTTAACAATTCTGCCTCATATAACAAAATGTCTGTCGAATATAAGTATGAATTAATGCCCAACCGCTCGTGGCGGTGTCAGGTGTATCTCCAAGATCACTGCCTAGCCGAGGGATTTGGCACGAAAAAGACCAGCAAGCACGCCGCAGCTGAGGAGGCACTGAAAATCCTGCAGAAGATGCAGTCAAATATAGCATCCCTCAAAGTGACCCAGGTGCAGAAGGTGGGCTGCTCGTCGCGGGGCTCCGGGAGGAAGAAGGACCTGAAGGACCTGGTGATCTACGAGAACTCGAATAACCCGGTGTGCACGCTGAACGACACCGCCCAGTTCAACAAGATGACGGTGGAGTACGTCTTCGAGAGGATGACAGGCATGCGCTGGAAATGCAAGGTGATGCTTGAGGATGAATTCATTGCAGAAGCAGTTGGAGTGAAGAAATCTGTCAAGCATGAGGCAGCAGAGGAAGCCGTGAAAATCCTCAAAAAGACTCAGCCAACTGTTGTTAATAACCTGAAGAAAGGCACCGTGGAAGACGTCATCTCCAGAAATGAGATCCGGGGTCGATCAGCAGAAGAGGCTTTCAAACAGAAGATCAAAGAAGACAACATTGGGAACCAAATTTTAAGAAAGATGGGTTGGACAGGTGGTGGCCTAGGGAAAGATGGTGAAGGAATTAGAGAGCCTATTTCAGTCAAGGAGCAGTTTAAAAGGGAAGGACTTGGGCTTGATGTAGAAAGGGTGAACAGAATCGCTAAAAGAGATATTGAAGAGATCATTCGAAACTATGCACGCTCAGAGAGTCACATTGACTTGACTTTCTCTAGAGAACTGACCATGGATGAGCGGAAGCAGATACATCAGATAGCCCAAAAATACGGTCTTAAAAGTAAATCCCACGGGCAGGGACACAACAGATACTTGGTGGTGAGCAGGAAGCGGCGCAAGGAAGATCTACTAGACCAGCTGAAGCAGGAAGGCCAGGTTGGGCATTATGAGCTTATCATGCCCCAAGCAAACTGAGGTGAAGTGTCCCCTTAGAGCAGAGACTGAGCTTCCTGGACACTTGACTAAAGAAAGAGATGCTGCATTTTTCTTGTGGGTAATAATATCGTTTAAAGTCTTTTACTTTGGCAATATAATTTCTAAAATGTTGTTAGGCATTTAGAACCAACCGAGTTCTGTTCAAGTACATTAGCACAACCCAAAAGCAGTAGTACAGTTACTGTATGTGTCTTTGATATTACTTGTTCCTTCACATTTTAATAGTTTTGTAATAGCAAACACACATGTCCAACGAGAAGGAATTTGACATAATTTAAAATTATAGGTCCCTTATTCTTCTTGAACGAGGAAGGAAAAAAGAATTTTTTAAAAAAATAATAATTTAAAAAAGAAAAGGAAATGCAGTCTGGGGGCATAAACCTGTATGTAAAATTGATATTAATGACAATAAAGTTTTATTTCTGGAAAAAAAGGATTTGTCACACTTTGTGTAAAAAAAGTGTGAAAACTGTGTTTATTCTTGAAAAGTACATATATTGAGGTCTTGTTTCTGCTCTGTGTGTATGTACAGTATGTAAACCTTAACCAGTTTAGCAGTAGAGTTTTATTCATAGATTCCTACCCTCAGCCTCCCATTCTGAGAATCGCCGACCTCGCCTTCATCGCCGGCGTATCGGACTGAGAGAATTCCAGCGCCTTTCTACCTTGGAGAACTGCTTGACATGTGCAAATGCCATGGTGAAGTGTGAAATGTAAAAACTGGAGGTAAATGCAGAGCCCACGCTCAAAGATGCTCATGTAGTTTGTGGGGACTGTTATATAACTTATTTTTTTACTTAGAATATCAGCTCTTTAATCCTGAGTAAAACCAAATCTGTGCCTGATTATTTCTCCGCTCCATCCCTGTACCTGTTCTTGTGTCTGTCAAGGGTGATCCAGCAGTGAACTCCTGGCCCTGCTCTGACCTGTGTGAGTGTGGCAGCTCTCCAGGAGGCCGGAGCTCTTCTTGCCAGGGAAGCAGACTCTGACCCCGGCTGTGCTGCTCCACTGGCAGCACCACAGGACACGGTGCTCCCTGAGCCTTGGAGAACACTCACTTCTTGCTTGGGAAGCATAAAGGTTACGAAGTGACCTTGGAAGAGCCACGAGTGAGGTGGACTCAGTTTTTCTGTCAGCAGTGAACTGTTCTTTACCACTAAGCCAGTCCTAATGCAGTGGTTTTGTCTGTTCTCCTGTTGCTGTGTCTCAGCTGTCGCCGTTGGTTTTCTGCTGCATTTGCCTCTCCCATCTTTTTATACCATCCCCTACCCTTTTTTCCCACTTCCTGTTTTGTTTTTTTAAATACTCCTCTGCTGCTGAAGCAGAATGTCCTGGTGATGTGCAGTTAGAGGCATTTTCATCCCCACAGGGTGCCCTGGCAGGTGAGACTCAGGAAGCAGAGGGGGAGCATCCCCTCCTCTCTGCTGGGCTGCAGAGCAGCTTCTGCTGGCTTGGGCTGCTGAGTAACAACTTGCTGTAGGAAAATAAGGTAGCAGTTAATTCTGAAAGTAGATCGATTTTTTTTTGTTTTCTTTGGACTGTTTTGTGCGTTATTCCTTCTCTCTACTTCAGAATTCTGCTCTCAAGAATGCTGGGCTCTAGCAGATGGTGCTGTAGGAGTGGAAGAAGCCTGGTACTTTCTAGGGAGATATTCCTGCAGGGAGGAGTGAATCTCCCCCTCCCTAAGTTGGGTCTGCAGCAGGTCTTCAGAGCTTGCTGATGCCAAGAAAAGCAGTGAGAGCACCGATATTTGGGATGAAAAATGGCTCTTTTGGGAGAGGTGGAGGCTGGCTGTGTCACGGTACCTCAGCAGGGGTGGCTGGCCCAGGTAGTGTGTGCAGGGCACAGACTTCCTGCCTGGGAGGTGGCCAGGACCCATGTTTGCCAAGGGCAGTTCTGTGCAGGATCTGGTGTGCAGCTGTAGGTTTGGCTGACGGGCAGTACCTGTGTGAGCTGAAGAACAGCAGCCCCCAGTCCCTGGTGAGTCTGTGCAGCCGTCTGGGCTCAGGAGGCAGAAGGGGTTATAATGAAGGCTGATAAAGGCCCTCATTATAAAGGCCTTGCCTGAGCAAGGTGTGAAGGTGAGACTGATTTTCCTTTCACAGTTCTGTGCTGCTCATCCCTGGCTGCATTAAGAGTTTACTCCATTGTTTTAAGGTTTTTTTGTGGCTATCAAGACCCACCCAAGAATGGAGGGACTGGACCCATTCCAGAGGGGTTCTGCAGCTGCCACTGGTTCAGGCTAAGGGGTTCGTGTCAGTCGTCCCTGCCTGTGCAGGAGGTGGGGTTGGGGTTCTTTGGGTTGGTTTTTTTGCACTGGCCTGTAACTCTGGGTACAGCCACAGTTACGTGAGGCTCTTTCTGTCCTGCCTGTTCTATAGGCACGGGGTAGATGCCCTGTACAGCTGTACGAGGGTGCAGGTAAGCCACTGTCCCTTGGGAAAATGAGCAGGTGTAACAGTTCAGGTGAGAGGCTGCTCCATGCAAGGCAAAAGGCCTGTTCAGGGGTATAAACTGTTGTCACAGCAGCTACAAACCTGGATTTAATATTTTCAAAGAGCTTGGCCCCTTCTACCTTAATTAAGCAGAATGAGCTTTTCTTACCTGTCATCATAAATCTTGTTCTGCATCTCATAGGAGGAAAATAAACACAATTTGTGCATTAATTATTAACTGAGCCCATGAGGCTCCTTTTTCACAAGGACTCACTCCCAGCCCTCTCTTTCCTCCCTTGTCCCTCCTGGCTCTAGAGCTGTTTGTTTTCTTGCACTGCCAAGCCCAGCTTTCACCAACTGCTGCCCAAAGGGGGAAATGCATCATAGTGCCAGAACTTGATCCCACACCTGACTCCTGCCATCCCAGTTAAATAAGCACAGTTATACACTTCTTGCCTATTTATACAATAAGCACTAAGGTTACACTTTATTTACAACTTTTGAAAAATGTACAGTTTCTTACATGGGTTACTTGTGCAAAGTTATACTTTTCAACTAACAGACCAATGTGCACACAAAAGACACTGGAACAGTGGACAACACAATTGTAGGTTCCATCCCACACTGCTGCTTAAGGTTCTGTATCCAAAGGTACAAACTTGCCTTACAAAAAAAGTGAGTCTGGACTTAAAAATGTTTTGTTGTTTTTTTTTTTTTTTTCCAGAGTTGAAAAAATACTTTCATAAAACTGAAGGGAACAAACTCAAGCATGCAGTAGTAGCTCACACAAACCACACGGTCATCTACAAAGAGCAGAAACTGCAGAGACTTGAGTGCCTACCCTGAACTTAATTCAAACTTTCCACACAACAAAGATCCCAAAGAACTTAATCTTTCTCAGCTAAAGATAAGGGGCAGGAAAGAGACAGCAGAGGAGAGTAATTCCACGGCTGGAACTGGTCAGGTTTTACCTCTTCCTTAATGTGGAAGGCCTTTCGCTGAGTACCACAGCTCTACCTGGTTTTGTCCAGTAATGCCTCAGTGACAAAACTATAGAAACTCATTGACAGTTTCTGTAGGCATGTCCTTTAAAATAATAATTGAAAAAAAAAAAAGGGTTTGTTTCTTACCCTCAGCAAAGATCCAAGTACCACAGCTGTAGAGATTTATGTAGATCTGTACATAAATCTTGCATGTGAAGTGCAGAAGTAACAAGCATTCCAGGGTCTTATTAAATCTTTGAATTGGAATAAATTAAAGAGTTGATTTTTTAACATGAGTAAGGAGTTGATAAACCAATACAAAAGGGAAACAGGTTATTTCTTCACTCAGTACTTACAAATGCAGTGGGGTCTAAACCAATAGTAGACGAAGTGACCAGCCTGGACACATCAGCACTTTAGTTAATATCAGTTAAAAAATGTGTATGTATATAAACATCCCTTTTATCAAGCTACACATAAGCATCACTGTGTATAACACAATTACAATTAAAAGCTTAGTGTACACTACAGAAATGCACAATACTGCCCTAAGACTGGAGAGGGACCACAGAAAATGAATTCAGCATCAGTAACTCTTTTGCAAGTAACCCAAGTACAGAACGTTTGACTTCAAAGTGGGTGCGTTCTGATGTCCAAGGAGAAGAAGCTTCAGCAAGGGAGGGTGGCAACAGCACAACAGCTATTCTGCTTGCAAAGTAAATGCTAGGAGGAAAAAGATGACTCGGACACTTTGTTTATTTTCCTCATCAACAGAGTGTTCATTTGCATCATCCTGGGTCAACAGTCACGCCAGCTCTGTTCTACTATTGCAGAAACCCGTTTTTCATATTCCCGCTTATTCTCTTGGTATAGCTGAGCTGCCTGGCTGTTTGCTGGACTGTTCGGATTTGGCTCATCCAATAGAGACTGTGCAAAGAGAAAAAGATCCTTAGGTATTGCGAAGTACACGATTTTCCCATGTGCTCCGTAAACCACCCACACTGGTGAGAGGTTAGTCCAGGTGCAGTACACTGCATTCCTGCAGCTGGAGGCACTACAGGCTTGGCCACAGCACCACACTGCCCAGCACAGGTGTGACAGCCAAGCAGTGCAGCCCTGGGTGGGTCCCTGCAGTGACCACCCGTGTCACTGCCTAGCCCATTCACTCCTGGGAGTGATTCACACTTGGACAGTATCAAGGTATCGCTGCCATACTGGCTCTTTGGGAGGGGGGGAAAAAACCAAAAGCTTTCCCTGAGCTGTTTTTGTCAAAGCATCCTAATTTCATTCTGCCTTTTCGTGCAGAGTTCTTTTACCTGTATGGATGTTAAGATGGAGGAGACATCATAAGTAGGACTCCAGCGATTCTGAAGAATATCCAGACATATACTACCGTCTGCATAGACTAGAAAAGGTTCAAAAAGAACAGCTTAACAGAAGTTGTACAGCTACTGGCTTTTTTCCTGCTGTTGCCTGATCCTGAAAAACTACGTTCAGACAGACACTACAACAGTCCACAGTGTGTGACAGACTGAACTCCAGCAAACAGGACTGTAGGTACGAAGCAGTGAAGTTCAGCTGCCTGAGGTATTTAAACTCAACCCCTGCTTATTCTCTAACATATACTTCTCTGTGTCATAGCAACTACCACTATGGTATGGAAAACCATGAGTGGATTTTAAGGCAAAAAAATTTCAGCTACCTACAAGAGAACCAAGTAAAGAACACCAGCAAACAGCTGTTTACACTCCAGGCTTCCCCATGAAGTCTCTACATCCGAGTCCAGCTACAGGAGAACCTTCCCTCCCCCCGCACTGTACTCACATTTGCCACATTTCAAAGTTTCTGGTACTTCTTCACAAAGCTAATAGTTGTTTGGAGAAAAGGGATACCTCTCCAGCCTTTAGTTACCAAGGAAGGGGGTTAAACAATCTTACTAGCTATAGTTGCACACTACACTTCATGGTATATTTTTCTTATAGGCCTTTTGGGGAAGGAAAGAGACAAGTCAGCTACACTCAGCAGCATCACTATGCTACATCTCCAGTACAGCAGACAGGAGTCCAAGGCACTGCTATTTAAGTACAAAACCTTCTTCTCTAAGGCTTAACAGGAAGCTGAGAGAGAAGAGTCCCTCATCACTACTGTGCTGTAACATCTGAAAGGTAAGAGGCCCCTTTTACTGCCCCTTTCATTTCAAGCCTGAGCACTGCTCACATATCCATCCTTACCAAAACTACACAGAAACACACTGGAACTTTGCTGTCTCATTATATAGTGGAAACTTCTATAATAAATAGACATTTTTCTATATCAAACTATAACAAAAAAAACCAAACCCAAACCAACAAAATTGCCCCTTCCTGCCCCCCCCCCCAATCCAACAAAACAATAAAAGTAAAACCAGGCATTGTGTAAGCACTTACCATTTGGATGAAACATTTTAGAGACAAATCTAACAGTAGGTGGCTTATTTGGGTATTCTTCTGTGAATTCTATTGTAAGTTTGAAAGTTCCTGGAGTTGAAAGAGAGATAACCAACCTTTATTCAACATGAATTTACACAAGGGATGAATAAGTAGCGTCCCTGCACAATGCACACCATTGTGCTTGCACATGCATGCAGGACATGTAACACAGACTGGGCAGTCCTACAGCCATTCCTCCAGTCTCCTGGAGTTAATCAGTAACGCTGAAGTCCCACACAGTACAAGAGTATCTCCTGGGACTCACTTCTATTGCCAAAACCACCCCACTAGTCAAAAGGTTTGTGTAAGGAATTAAATCTGCCCTTGAGGTTTTCTTCCAGAGCCAAATCCCAGCATACTGTACAAGCAACACAAGTGGGTGTATAACCATCTGCGTAACAGCTGAGATTCGGTAAGTCCTATCTATGGCATATGCTGTCATGGTAAGGACCTTATTTATTTCCTCTATGTTCAAAAAAAAAAAAGCCAAACCAAAAAGCCCCCACAAAAATTCTGCTTCTCAACAACTGTAAGGTAATCAGATCTTATTGTACAAAAGTAGTATTAGACACAGCATCCAAATCCAACCATTTAAAACAACAATCTGACCATTTACTTCACACTAACCAGTTTCCTTGGAGAAAGACTGATAAAGCAGAAACAGAAACTGCAGTTGAGTCCCAATCCAACCATTTTAACAGCCTGCACCAACGTAAGTTATTTTAGCCCTTCTCCTCAGGCTGTGACAATCTGAGAATAAGAAGTCTATCAACTAAGCTGCACACATATGGGTCCAGAGGATTAAGGACTGCTCCCGATTCAGATGGGGAACTAAGAAACTCACACACTCCACTGAAGACCCTGCAAGCTTCTCCTAGCCACGATAAAACCAGAGAGCAACCAGCCCAGGCACAGCAGCTCAGGGAGTGCCTGGGTATGCCCAGAGAAATATCTGAAGCACCTTCATATAAACACACAATTCTCCTGTAAGAGGACTGCACCTTACAGTAAAACCTGTAACAAGCTGCCAGGGTGGACATATTGCCTTTTTCAAATGGAATTCTTACGTACCAGTGACAGGTTGGGCTCTCTCCACCCCGCCATGCTCAGTGTCCTTGCTTCCTACTGCGAGGGAGTTTTCCAGCACTAATATAATGAAGTTATTCCTTTGTCTGGCTGGCAAACATGTGCCAACAACTGGTAGCCCAAGAACAGATCTTCCCCCTTCCCGCATTTTCCTTTCAGATCATCAAGGACCTGCAGTATTTCCCAGGGACTTCTTTCTTTATAAGGAATTAAACTGTAACACTGAGTTGCAAGAAATGAAGGTCATTCCTTTGACGTTCCCATTTGCAAATGAAGACACAGCACAGATGCCTCAGTGCTTTCCCTACAGCAGTGGGAAGTCTCAACACCCTAAAAATAGGTTTTTGCATGTTTGCTTTTTATTAGCAGCCTAACAACATAAGAGCACAAAGCCAACACCATGGTATCTTAGTACTGGGAAGTTAGTAACAACTTCTACCATCTGCGAACATCAGCCCAGGACTACCTTTCCTTCCCTACACAGTGACAATCCCAAGCAATATTGGCCCTTTAGAACCAAACGTTTGGAGATTTGATTCTGAATTTCAAAGATTCCCTGCCTCAGTTCTGGTTCTCAGTAGCCTCCTCATGAGGAAGGAGTGACCAAGCAAGCAGCAGGCTGAAAACTGAGCACAAACCATCACATAGTAGAGTTCAACATGCACACCTGAGCCAACGAATGCTGTTCTAAAACTCTGCCTGAAGTGGGAGCCCAGGGGACACACAAGATGGCTCAAAGGCAGCAACAGGCAGTTTGGTCTTAGAATCCATTTAAAACTACTGAAAGAAAGGGAAGCTATTGTCCCACCAAAGGAAGGACAGCATTACTCTGAACACAAATCTGCATGAGGGGTTAAGTGTCCAGCTAGAGTATCTACCTACTCAGATTCCCAAGTCAGGACCCAGAGTGGCAATGGCTTTTTGGAACAGCTCCACAGTATGCACACCTTGTTGTTGAGCTTTATTAAAGGACAAATCTAGCAATGTGACAAACCAAAGTCCAAGGGTCACTGGCACTGAAAGCCCATACAAGTCAATCAAGTATCACAACACAATGCTGGGGATGAGGCCCTCAGTTTCCAGACTCTTCTGTCACTAATTTTAAAGCTTTCAACTGGTATTCCTCACAACTTACCCTATACAGCCACTTTTAAAACATAATGACAGTGCATACGATAACTTGTCGATATTGGGATCATCACCGAGGAGAACATTCTCTTTCCTTTGCTTACCTTGTTAATCAGCTTCTCCTACCTCAGGATTCGAGACTGACAGTTCACAGGAGCTTCTGCACAACACACGTGCTAGCCCCAGCAACTCCCCAGAGCAGAGCCTGTGTCCCTGCCAAGCTCCCTGCTAAGCTCTCCCCACCCCAGGCAAGAGAGAGCAGCCCTTCCATTCCACGACCCACAAAGCAGGGATGACCTCTTCCACTCCCACAAGGATACAGGATCCCTATTCCATAAGCAAGGAACAAACCACAACAGACAAATGCCTTGCTTGCTCTGTTCAGGCCTCCTAGATGATCACAGCAAGGCATGATACTACAGCAGCTATGTTACTTAACTCTGTCCAAGCCAGGAATCCTGCACTAACCACGTAATCATCATCCAGTTTCAGCGAAACAGATCTGAAGAACTGGGGACACTGAGCTTGCATGGCTGTGCCAGCACTACCACTTTAGATGCCACGCACACACAGATTCTTAGAAATACAGTGAGGAGCAGGATAAATATCCCCAGGGTCCTACTGCAGACACCTGCAATCGAATCCTCTTAAATGAGAAGATGGAAGTTATGCTGCTGATCTAAATTAGTGGTTGCTCTAAGCTGAGCCAGCCTGCACACTGAGTTGTGAAAACACCCTCCAAAGTCTGGGGGTGGAGAAGGAGGGATGTTAGCTGCAGTATGTTGCACAGCAAGTAAACAAACATGTTTGAACTTCGGGTTTTCAGTCCAGACAAAGCTAAGACATCTCAGAAGCTGAGACTGGAGAAGAGTCTCACCAGAGTGAGGATAAAGAACAGTAATTCTCACGATGTGGGATTTATTACACCTGTAGTTTAACAAAAAAAACCCCAAACGTCACAGGCTACTTTCACAAGAACTAAACTATCTGAAGTCTTACAGCATCACCAGAAAGTGAAAGTGCCTAAACCCGACACTTCTGAAGCACACTGACCTGCAAAGGCTTCATGAGAAAAGTTACAGAGTTTCACTGTATCTTTGACTCACAAGGGCCTGCAGAGCTATAAAATAAGCCCAAACTAACACACTGTTAAATGAAAATTCCCTTAATTTTACCTGCATTAAGCTAAAGAACACCTGGGGCTGCACTACCATTATCTGAGTTGTGCTACTCTACTCAATTAATGGGAAAGCACAGCCCAGGCACCAACATTCTGGTATCTCCAGGCACCACTTAGTGCTTTGTTATCCAGCACAGGAGAAGATTCCTCCAGAGAGGAGGAGATAAGCAGATATCCTACAATGCAAGACACATCTGTTTTCCTGAGCACACTGTGAAAACACACTTTGCTACAAAAAGAGTAAACCATCACACCCTGAGATTAGGAGATCAACCAAAGCAGGACAGCAGCAGCCTCAAGCATCTGTCTGAACCTTAAACTGCTGTGAGCCCAACACATCCTCTGCATCTGAGGTAAAAACCCGATGCTGCCGCAGAAAGCACAGAGGAAATCAATATGTCAGGGCTCTCGAAAGCAGTCTTCAACCTTCTGCAACTACATAGAAATGTATGAAAAAAAAAGCCCTTATAGCATCTGTTAACCACACTGAGCTGGAAGAGCCTGAGCATACAAACAACCTGCATTTTTGCACACTGCAAGGAGACAGCTTTCTACTCCAAACAGTAAATCACTCCATTAGCAGCAGTGCTCCAAGAGCCTAAGCAGCTCTAGCAACCCCCAGAGAAGTTTAAGGGAGCCTTCTTTAAAGGTTACAAGATGAGATAACAAAATGCATTTAGTCTATCAGTTCTATAATACAATGTTATGGAACACTCAACTTCTAAACATTAGACTGCTGAAGCAGTACTACAGCAAGTACCTTAACTAACCAAATACATTAAAAAAGTAATTGGAGTCTTCTGTGTTTTCTTAGGCTTGAAATATTTAAAATGTTCAGAGAAAATTAATCTGCAATTTAGGGGCACGTCCACAGGTGCTACCTCCAAGGATAAACAGAGACATGGGAGTTAGCCAAGAACAACATAAAAGACTTAAGGAATTTTTCCTATGCTTTTGTCATGAGTCATGGAGATCTAAGATTAATTATAGCCTGCACTGAAAGTACCTTAAAAAATGCATCACTGATTTCAGTTAGTATTTCATGTCTAACAGGTTTTCACAAGATGCTGAAATATTCATATAGCACCTGCAAACCTATCAAAGGCAATAAGGCGAGATGTAAACTACAGGTATGTTACTATGACCTATTTAGTCGGCTTTAAAGTCAAAAAGTTCTTTTAATCCTAAGCCCTGAATGATATCAATTGTAGCAGACTGAAGTAAACGCCAAGAAAAAACAACCCAACTGTTCTGAACTTCCTCAAACGTGCAGCCCATTTCCTACTTCAGCTGACTCATGTTGGGACTTACTCACAAAACACTTCCAGCACCAGAAGGAAAACCAAAACTCAAACAAAAGACAACGGTTCTATACCACTCCACATTTAAGTGTCCCTAAAAAAACAGTCCAGGATTCAACAGCAAAGCTTTAAGATCCTTAAAGTGGTACACTTAACTAGATTTAGGACAACCAGACTTAGCGATTACAAGCAAGACCCTACAAGCTAATCTGTCTCGTCTCAGTAAACCAACACAGCAACCTAAATCTACAACAGCTTATGGGAGTGGGACTGCAAAAAAAAAAAAAAGGTATTTACTGAAGTCGAGCACAGGAATGTGTGGTGAGGTGAACAGGCACCCATGCCCCCCTCCATCCCCAGGCTCGCACCTGTTGCAGCGCCCACGGCAGTGCCACCAAGGCCGTGTCAAACCGCAGCAGTTCCACCCCCCAGAAAGCCACACACCAGCCCCGCACGCCGCACTCACCGTCCTCGAAAGGGGTTCCCTCGGGCCTGGAGGAGGGAAAGCAGAGCACAGCGTTAGGGCCGCGGCCAGCCCGGCCCCGACCCCAGCCCCGACCCCCGCACGGACCGCGGGCCCCGCCGACTCACCCGAAGATGACGGCGTTCCACACCATGATGTTGTTCTCGGAGGGGGCCCCGCTCACCCCGGCCGGGGGATCCTCCTGCAGCCTGCGGGGCACAGCGGGAGCTCACACCGGGGACACCCACCGGGTTGGGGGACACACACACACACACACACCGGGTTACCCACCCACACCGGGTTGGGACACACACCCACACACACTCTGGGTTGGGGGACACACACACACCGGGTTACCCACACTCACATACACCCCCAAACACGGGGTTGGGACACCCCCCCCCCACCCCCACCCACCCCGGGTTGCCCCCCCACCCACCCCCCCCCCCCCCCGCCCCCCCCACACACACTCACACCCCGGGGGCTCAAACCGGGGCCGCTCTCCGCGCCCCCCGCGCTGCGCAAACGGCGCACCGGGCCCGGCGGCTGCGCAAACGGCGTACGGCGGGCCGCGGCGGCCGCGCTGCGCAAACGGCGTAGCCCGCGCCAGGCAGCGCCGCCCGCGCTACGCCAGCAGCGGAGCGCGCCCTGCCCCGCCGCCATGTTGTGCTGCCCCCTCCTCCCCCGGCAGCGCCGGGCCCTTCGCCCTCCCCCGCCCGCCGCATGCCCCGCCGCCGCCGTACCTCTTGAAGTCCCGCATGAGGCGCCGACGGGCCGGAGTGGACATGGCGGGCCGAGGGTTATAGCTCAGGCATACACTGCCGGAGGGAGCGCGGCGCCGGGCGCGGTTCGAGCTCCGACTGAGGCGGCGGCGGCGGCGCTGACGGACAGGAGCGATCGCGGCCTGTACCACTGCAGCGGGCGGGGGGAGCGCGGGGGGGACACAGCGGCTGCTGCGCGGCTGCCGGACGGTGCCGGGATGTACCAACGGCGGGGGGGGCGGGGCCGGATGTGGCGGAGCCCCCGGCCCAGACTGTACCACCGCGGCGCGGCGCGGGGGCGGGCTGTACCAAGCGCGGCGGAGGGCGGGGGGGTAGCGTGGCCGGTGACGTCACGGGGGCGGGGCAAGGTCGGAGGAGCTCGGGAGGGAACGGGACAGCGGGGTTTGGAATTTGGGGAGCTCCGTGACCCCAGGGCCCCCTGGCACACGGTGCCACCGCTCCAAACGGCTCCCCGTCCTCCTCCGGACCCGGCTTTCCTGCCGAGCATGAGCCCCTATGGACGGGGACATCCCCTGGGGTATTTGGGATCAGCTGTCCCAGCCGTGCCCCCTCCCAGCTCGCTGTGCCCCCCATTCTCCTCGCTGGTGGGGCGGGGTGAGGAGCAGCACAGCCCTCGGCTCTGGGCAAGCTCTGCCCGGCAGCAACACAAACACCCACGAATTACCAGCACCGTTTCCAGCACAAATCCAAACACGGCCCCGTGCCCGCTGCTGTGCAGGGAATTAGCTCCGTGCCAGTCAAAACCAGCACAACCCCCTACAGTGCGCACTCCTCTTCCCCAGAGAGCGTTTTCCAGGGGGAAATAATCCCTCTTGCTGCCTCTTTTCCGGGGGTACAGACCCTCTGCCGCTGTCTGCAGCGGGCTGGGTGCGCCCTGCTTTCCCAGCTCGTACCCCCAGGCCGGGCGGGGAGGCGGCTCGGGGGGGAAACACCGGACAGGGAACCACAACAACAGCAGCAAAAACAACAGCAACAACAACAGCAAAAACAGCACGGCCCTCCCGCTCCCGGCCTGTGCCGCACGGGCCGTGCGAGCCCTCCGTGCCCGGTCTCGGCCTCGGGAACCCCCGGTACTCGGGCTCGGCCTTAGGGGTGCCCGGTCGGGCTCAGGAACCCCCCCGCTCCCGGTGTCGGCCCCAGGACCGCCCCGCTCCCGGGCTCGGTGTCCGGAGCCGCCCCGCGGGCGGGGCCGGGCCGGGCCGCGCCGGGGCCGCCATGCCCAAGGTGGTGTCGCGGTCCGTGGTGTGCTCCGACACCCGCGACAGGGAGGAGTACGACGATGGGGAGAAGCCGCTGCATGTGTACTCCTGCCTGTGCGGGCAGATGGTGCTGGTGCTGGGGGAGCGGGGGGGGCGGGGCGGGGTGGGGGGGCCCGGCGGG
>JAWWEW010000146.1:9236817-9270416 GCA_035583185.1 Anabacerthia variegaticeps | reverse complement strand
CAGGCCGGGGTTTGGGGGGGCCAGGCCGGGGTTCTTGGGGGGTCAGGCCGGGGCTGGGGGGCCAGGCCGGGGTTCTTGGGGGGCCAGGCCCGGTTGGGGGGCCAGGCCGGGGTTGGGGGGAGGCGGCGGGTGCAGGGTGTGGATGCGGGGTTCGAGTGCCGTGTGTGGGGTGTAGGTTCGGGGTGCGGGTGCGGGTGCGATGTGCTTGGTTCGGGGTGCCCGGCCGCCCCCCGCCAGCCCGGCCCCCCGCCCCGCAGACTGCCAGCTGGAGAAGCTGCCGATGCGGCCCCGGGACCGCGCCCGGGTGATGGACGCGGCCAAGCACGCCCACAAGTTCTGCAACGCCGAGGAGGAGGAGAGCGTCTTCCTGCGCAGGTGGGCCCGGCCCCGGAGCCCCCCGAGAGCCCCTGCCCGGCCCGGGGCAGGCTCTGCCCTCCCCACCCCCTGTGTGCACACCCCGCTCAGGCTCTCCCTCTCTCCCCCAGACCCGAAGGCATAGAGCGGCAGTTCAGGAAGAAGTGTGGCAAGTAAGCAACCTTTTTCAGTCTTTTTGGTGACTTTTATAATGTTTGAATGAGGAAACCGTAGGGATCCAGAATCTGGGTTTCTTCTCAGCTCTGTGTGTCTGTTTCCAGGTGTGGACTGCTACTGTTTTATCAACACCAGCAGAAAAATGCTCCTGTGACCTTCATTGTTGATGGTGCTGTGGTCAAATTCGGGCAGGGTTTTGGGAAAACAAACATATATACTCAGAAACAAGAACCTCCCAAAAAGGTAATCAGCTTTAGTGAATTAAAAAGGCTAGCTTTGCTTTTCAAAAGGTGTTGTGTGTAAACTAATTTGATGGTGGGGGCAGAGGGGGGAAAAAAAAGGACCTCTGAACAATAGCTCAGTTTAGTGTCTTCTCCATGACTCCCTTAAGTTTTCCTTTACAGAGATCACTGCAGCTTGGATTCCTAGCACTAAAGGAAATCCAGACTGTGGCTGATCTTTAGACTCAGGGACCAGAAAGTGTCCATTTGTAAGTAGGTCAGGTTGGTAGCCTGCATAGTGATTTTCACAATCTGGCTCATTTGTTATATATCAGTGAGTTTTCTTCTGGTAATGAATGACACCTCTAAACCCAGAAATCACTGGGCATAATTCTCCTTTGCCACCCACAGAGTTCAGGTAATCTTGATAACTTAAGAAGCCTTAAAAGCTTCAGAAGAAGGAAGCAATCCCTAGGGGCACAGCTGTTGCCAAGGTTTAACAAAATATGCTGTTTTTCACCCAGGTGATGATGACCAAACGGACAAAAGACATGGGCAAGTTCAGTTCTGTCACGGTGTCCACAATTGATGAAGAGGAGGAAGAGATCGAAGCAGTGAGTTTTGGGTGCCCTTGGTGGTACCCACACCTGAGCTGGGCAGCTCTGGGACATGAGGCAGGGCCAGCGCTGGCCTCACCACCTGGATGAGGTGTTGTTACTCTGGGGTTTGCAAAGCGACCTGTGTGTGTTTCAGAGGGAGATTGCAGACTCCTATGCACAGAATGCAAAAGTGATTGAGAAACAGCTGGAACGCAAAGGCATGAGCAAGAAAAGGCTACAGGAGTTGGTGAGTGTTTTCTTTGCTGTTCAACATGAGTTCTTGAGATCTGTTGGTTTTATACACAAAAACTGTCTTGCAGATCAGACTGCAAGTATAGGGAGGTCCTGGTACAGTCACAGGAAACTTGCAGCTTTGTGATGGTGATTTCTTTCCTCTACAGGTTTTGTAGAGATGTTCTTCTAGTGCCCCTGAACTTAAAATCATACTCAATTACCTGTAGGGCTAATACCACCAGAGTGCTTGCAGGGAGGCTTTCTGTAACCTGTTGGACAAGGATCAAGGGAAGGGGAAATCAGGCCATAGCTCTGCCAACCAGAATACCCCTAATGCTGTGCTCTTGTGCCTGTGTGGCAGAGCAGGTCGTTGCCATGAGGTGTCAGGGCAAGCCAAAGCCCTTGTAGAGGACCTGCAGCTCAGCTGCTACTGCGAAGGACACTTGCAGAATTAACGGCAAGAACATTCCAGCTGATCTTACCTGCTGTGACAGGAGAGTAATAGATGGGAGGGGGAGAAAATGTGCAGCTTCCACCTGAGGATAGAAAGTATGAAATTGTCTCCTGGGCAGTTAGTTTTAGACTTTTTATGATTTTAAAGGTGGTCCTTGTTTTGTACACCAGGGGAGGAGGGAGTCACAAAGCACTTGAGCTACTCTTGCTCCTAGTTTGGGAGCTGGAAAGTTTGCAGTGGTCAGATAAGGAAAGCAAACCTCATTGGAGTCCTGAAGGAAATGTATCCAGATATTTCATTCTGTCTTAATTTTCATTTATTCAGGCTGAGTTGGAAGCCAAGAAAGCCAAGATGAAGGGAACCCTGATTGATAACCAGTTCAAGTGAAATGCTACATATCTGCTGGGTATTTGGAGACAGGAGAAGGTTACCAGGAGCTATCACAGATCTGTCAACAAAGCAGAAGTAACAGAGAGTGTTCAGGGGTTGCATTGTGCTGCAGCCAGTTTGGGGAGTGAGAACTTCTCTGTCATAAGTGATACTCTGGTACCAATTTTAATAACTCCAGTGGCACTGGAGACTTTGCTGAAACTGCAGTTCTCTACAGACCCAGTGTTATGAGCAAGCTGTTCCAGGCAGAATACTCACTTTCAGAAAAATCTTTGCTGGGTGCCTTCCTGAGTTCACCTTTGGATACCTGTCTTTTTATTTTGGTAGTTTTCAAAAGTGTAAGATTTCCTTGAATACATTAGAACAATAGATCAACTGTACAACAAAGGTATCTTTACGAAAGTAAGCTCTGTGCCTGTTATTCATTTTGTTATTTTAAACGTGTCCAAAACGTGCAGAAGCCTGAGGGACCTGCCATTCTAACACAGTCTGAATGACTGGGATGCAAAGCTTGGGCATCATTCTGCTGCTCACCGTGACCTGCCAGAGGCAGCCAGCACAGACTTGGCTGCAGCACTCCAACCTCAGCTCCTGTGGAACAGTGCAAGGCTGCAGTTACACAGAATTACACTGTCCCAACAGATACTGCCCCATACAAGAACATGAAATCCAACCCTGTTTTAAATTAATGAAAACAAAACCTGCCACTAATAAGCTCAAATATATAGTTGTAAGCTACTGATATGGTTTGTGATCATTTAAAGTAGAATACCACTGCATGTCTGAACTAATCCTTTCTAAAAAACAGTATTTGGAGTTGTGAAATGTGAAGGAAAGATTTTTTTGACTGTTCTGACCACTTAGGACTTGGATAAAGACAACATTACACACCGGTTTTTAAAGTACCTCATTTGGAGAATAATATTTTGTGTCTCTTATGTGATGCAATAGCAGTGCTCAATAGCACTGTTATTTGTTGCTCTTTGTTGATCTACTTGGGATTAAATACCATGTTACAGATTTGAACTAAAATACTTTTCCTGGGGTGTTCTTACTCTACCAGGTACCATAAAATAATGTGAGCTGTGAACAAGATGCTTCATCTCCCACAATTATTATGGAAAACTTCCTATAATCAATAAAGATTTTCCATATTACTTTATAACCCTGACTGGGAAAACTCAGCTCTGCTTAGCCTAAGGATCTATTCGTTCTTTGGGAAAACAAGGCGTAAAACAGAGTGAACTCTGGCCCAGAGTTGGCAGGCTGGGATGTGTCCGTAGGTCCTGTGACAATTTAATGCCAGGCTGGGTAATCAGGTGTTCCAGTTAACCCACAATGCTGATCTTGTTCCCTGCTTATCACCTGTTAATCTGAAGCCTATTTCCAGAAGCTCTTCAGTTAAGCAATTACAAGGTGGTGTGCCATCCTTGGGAAGGGCAGGAGGTGTGTGTGGGTACAACTCTGGTACACAAAGCCCTTTGCCCAGTGTGGTAACACAGTCCAGCCAGGCGAGGGCATCAGGGCTCCTCTGGGAGCGAGCCAAGCCCCAAGCAACTGCAGGTCAGTCTCCATAAAAATTCAGAAGTTTTTTCCCAAGTAGGCATCAAAGATTTTGACACATGAGAATTGGTTTTGAACCACGAGGTCCACTGGAATGCAGACTCTGAGTCTCCAGTTGTCAAAGGATGAGGTGCGGTCCTGCTTCAAGTGACACCAGCACAAAAGCTGACTTGGGGATAGTATGATATACAGTCAGGATCTAATTCACAACAGTTTAAATCAAGTTGGATTTTTCATTTCTAGACCTGAATAAATTAAAATACATTAGCTGACTGTAGCAACAGGAAGCAGGCGCATCTAGTTCAGATGCTTGATTTAAATGTCCTGTAACAGATTAAACCAGTCGTTCTACAGAGTTTCCCATAGCCTGGTAGCAAATGGGTAATCTGCAGCAGAGTTCAGACCAAAGCAAATTCAGATTTTGTGTTATTGTAAAAGTCAACATTGTTTTTTATAAACCTGTAAATATAGGTAGGTGATAGATCTGTTTAACTGAGCAGCACTTGTCCAGATGCAGAGGTATTGCAAATCAAAGCAGTGTGTGAAATAAAAGTGGAGGATGGGATCTGTTCCAAAAGTAATGGCACACATGGCCAGACTTACCCTACTGTATTTCATGGCTTGGTCCAGATCAATTTCCAGGCACCTTCACAAGACCCTACTCTGATTTACCATGTCAGAACAGCTCTGGATGTAACAACACTGCTTTGTTCCCCATAACCTCTACAAAAACCCCGCACAATCTGTAAAAAAAGAGAAGTTGTAATGGTGAATCCAACCTCATCAGTGTTAAATACAGCTGTACCTGGAGAGCAGCACAGCATCCTCCCCACTTCCTGAGGGGAAATATTTCTGGTCAGTTCTTGCAGCTCTCCTTGGGCTGTGCTCTGTGTTTGTGCTATTTCACCTGCTGACTGGCATACAGATGGCTCATTCTGACTCCCTAGACTATTGCAATGAATATTGATAAATGCACACTAACAATGTGTAAGACAAAGTGATTAGCTTGGGAGCAGCACCAACTGATCAGCCTGAATCAAACTGGACTCGGCTATTGCTGGTGTTCTCCTGAAGAGCCCTGTGGGTCCATGGGGCACAGCCACATCCAGGCATTTAAAAATATAAAATGATGGGCTTGTTTAAAAGGCTGCAGGGCTGGGTTCCAAGGGATGGAGAAGGAAGACTTGTAGCTCTCTCCACTGAGGAGTTATGAACCTAGCTGGCCACAGCATGGAGGTTTTTTTGGGTGGATTTCAAGGCACAAGTAGCCAATCTCTCTTTTCTTGTCAGCCAGAAAATTGCTGCCTTATCCCTGCAGCCAGAGCTGCAACTCTTGTGAATCCCAGCAGAATTGGACGACAACCAGCAAACCACTGGTGGGATGACACCTTCCAGAGCCCCCCTGATGCTCCCAGTCTTGGTGTGGGTCTTGGCAGCTCCTGTTCCCCAAACTGCTACCTCCCTAGCAGCTCAGTATGACTGCAGAGTTGGGGCTGTGTCTGTGCAGGCTGCAGGCTTAGCTCCTGCCCCACAGCCCAGCCCCTGCATGTGCTTTGGGCAGCTGATGGGGCCACCTTGCATTGCTGGGCAGTGGCAGGATCAATCCTGCAGCTGGTTTCACCACACCAACCCCTCTGGGAAAAACTGATGTTACCCTGCATGACCCAAAGCTTTGCCTCTTGCCCTGTCCCTCTGCACCAGCTGCCAGAGTCATTCAGGCAGCACATGGAGGATGCTGGGGCAATGCCTGCCCATGGTGACATGGATACGTCCACAGACACAGTCTGGAGTGACCCAAAGACTGCTGAAGGGGACAGTGGAGTGGATGAACTGGCACTCAACTGGTCTTTTACAAGTCCTTGGGGTGGAATGCTGTCCGCTGCAAGACTCAGCACACACTGGGCACCAGAGCCAGCCCAGCTGGGGTGGGCCAGTTCGTACTGAGCCATTCTAACCATGCAGCACTGCTCGCCACCTGCCCCAGCCACTGACAAGTGTTTCATATGATCCCATGCATGGCCATGCTGCGTCAACACCTCCTAAGCCTGGGATTTATGGCTGCTGGGCAAGGGCCGAGACAAGAGGGGCATTACAGGCGCTTGCCCACCTGTCCCTGCCAGGAAAGGGGCCGATACACCAGGACATGGCTCCCGTGGAGAAAATAATGATGTATGAGATGTTCAACCCTCCCACGGGAGAATCACAACTAAAAGGAAAGTCCACTCTTTCCATGCCATCCTTGGGGCAGCACAGCCTGGTGGACAAAATGCCATGTTGGAGGGACTGCACTCTGCTTGTTGCCTTTCCACTGGATGGCTCCAGCCCCTTTCCCATGCCTCAGTTTCCCCACAAGAAGAAAGCCTTTAATCCCTTTGTGTGCTGTTGTGACAGGCAACAGCAACAGCTGCTTCCTAACCTGCTTCCCCAGATAAAAGCTGCTCCTAGGGAACTGCCAGGAGGGAAAGTTAAAGCCCCAGGGGCCCAATGCCAGAAGGGCTGCCAGCCTGTGCTCCCTGGCAGTGGAGTGCAGGGAAAACCCATTGTGGGCTCTGCCCGGCATTTCCACGTGCCAGACCTAAAAAAAGCTGTGAAACAAACGCTTGTTTCCTGAGTCCCCAGGGCAGTAACTAGTGTGAGCAGCTACAACCCTTTGACTTAGTGCCAGCCCAGCACCCCAAGAACAGTGCACAATGCTGTAGGTTTAAGGATTTAGGGGTGCCCCAGCTCAGCTCCTTTGCAGCCTGACACAGTAGCCTGGCTCAGCACCTTGGTCACCCACTACCGTGTACAGGAAGAAATGATGCACTTACCTCCTCATGCTAACGGCACAGCCATGCACCCCCTGTGGAGGAAAGGACAGGAAAGGATGCCCCATGCTGAGCAACCAGCAGCATTTCAGAACAGCGCTTGAAATCCAGAAGAGCTTAGCAGCAGGAAGCAATAAGGGTCAAGAGCCCTTAATAATTAGCTGCAATTGTGCAGCAGGAAAGGGCTCCCTGGTAAAGTTGTCCCATGGCAGAGTCCCCTGCCAGGCTGCTGCCTTTTCTCCCAGCACTGCTCACTGCTCGTGGCATTCCTCCACATCTCACAGGGTAACTTTCAGCCCATTTTGTTTCCACAGCAGGCAGTGAGGGATCTCACATTGCAGGGCCAGCTGAAAAACATCAGCAAGGGCTGTTGGCTCAGCTGCATGGCACAAGATCATCTCCCATCAGGAATGCATGTGCCCACTTACAGGGACCCCAGGAAGCCAACATCTGTGGCAGGATGGTGCTGCACTCTCATGCCTGGCTGCCCTGCTTAGATTTCAGCAAGAAAAACAACTCTCACCTTTGCAGTACAAGGTCTTGTTTAGCTGCCTTGGGCAGTACTTGAGATTAGTTTCAGTGATTGAGATCAACTGCTTTAAGCAGGCCTGGGCAGCCAGAAAGGAACCAAGGCATGGGGGAAGTGAGGAGATTCACTGATCAGAAGGGCAGAAGACCAGGAGTGCATCCACTCACCACTCCAGATCCCCCATCCTCTCATTCCAGCCACATCACTGGCCACCCCTGGGAGGGAAACATCTTTCTGGGCAGCCTGCACTGTGTTTCCCTACTGTACTTAGCAGGTAGCAAGTCTTGCAGGATGCAAATGGTTCATAGTCTTCCTTATCTACAATTGGTGAGATCCCCACCCCCTCATACTGCAACTGCTCCAAGAACAAACATGAGATGAGGAAAATTGGTTTCGGATTTTTTATTTCTTTGTACTCTTTAAGCAGGAGTGACTGAAATAGAAACCATCATGAGTCCCATCAGGGGGAATAACTTAATAAAGACAGGACAGGCTACCTCCCCTGTCCCATGCCAACTTGTATCAACGTCAGCCGTCTCTGTTTAGTAACTAGATGGTTTTCAAACAAGTCCATGAATGGTCATAGACTACACAGAACAACATGCCAGTTCACAACAGGAAACAACTTATGTGTACTTCTTGATTTCATCATACAAGACTAAGACAAAAGCACCACCCATTCCTCGGAGTACATTCGACCATGCACCTTTGAAAAATGCCTTGGAGCCCTCATCCCGGGCAATCTTCCGCCAGCAGTCAAGAGTGCCAGTGTACATTATGTCAGCTGCAGAAGACAGACAGCTTTAGCAACTGGATGCCCAAGATCCCCAACACCCAGGTCAGAAATGGCCTGATGTATCTGCCAGCTTCGTAACCTCAAGTGCATCTCATTTCTTGACTGACTTTCTCCAGTATTAGTGAACCAGAGGACAAGACTGCCCAGGAGATAAGCTGCTGCTGCAATACCCACTGGGAGATACTGGAAGGGCCAGTTCAAGTAGAAGGCAGCAACTTCCAGACCAACGCTTCCAGATGCAAAAGCTATTGCAGAGTCAGCCAGGCTGTGACTGCTAAGAGCTCTTGGCCCAGACACTAGTTTGTGACATCCCTGGGCAAATTCTGCTGTTTGTCCCTACTGAGAGGCATGCAACTTGTACATGCTGCCTTACAGGTGTGCTGTGCAGGCTAACCCACCCCTGCCCCGACCTGTCCCCTGCTTCTGCAGTCCCTCCCACACCCCTACTTGCAAGGGGTGAGGATATCTACATGAACTGGTGAAAGCTAAGCCAATCTGCCTTCGCCCCAGCTCCACCACCACCTGTTGATTCAGGGATGCCCTGTGTTTCCTATGCAATGAAGTAGAGGCTTACCTCCTTTACGGCCAGACTGCATCATCATGCGACGACGCACCGTGTCAAACGGGTAGGAGACCAACCCTGCGACAGCGGTGACGGTCTGAGCGATCATCCAGCTGACAACGATGTGGGTGTTCTTTGGGTCTGGGAGCATGCCTGCGGGAGAGAGGCTTTGATGAGCACGGCGGGTGAGCCAGCAGCACTGCCGGAGAGCACCGGGCCCGCCGCAGCCCAGCAGCTCCTTTCCTAGCGCCGTCTCGGTCAACCTACCCTTCGCGGTGTCGTAGATGCCGAAGTAGGCAGCTCTGTAGATGATGATGCCCTGCACAGAGACACTGAAGCCCTGGTAGAGGCCGCCGAGGCCGTCCGAGCGGAAGATTTTGACCAGGCAGTCACCGAGCCCACTGAACTCGCGGTCAGCCCCGGCTTTACCCACGTCCGCGGCCAGGCGCGTCCGGGCAAAGTCAAGGGGGTACACGAAGCAGAGGGAGGTGGCGCCGGCGGCCCCCCCGGACGCCAGGTTCCCGGCGAAGTACCGCCAGAACTGGGTCCGCTTGTCCACGCCGCCCAGGAAGATCTGCTTGTACTTATCCTTGAAGGCGAAGTTGAGGGCCTGGGTGGGGAAGTAGCGGATCACATTGGCCAGGTTGCCGCGCCAGAAGGAGAGGACGCCCTGCTCGCGCGGGATGCGCACCACGCAGTCGATGATGCCCTTGTAGTGCTTGTCGGCGGAGATCTGCTTGCTGGCGTGTTGCACCTGCGGGGCCCGACACGCCGCCGTCAGCGCCGCGCCCCGCGGGCCCCCGGCCCGGCCCGGCCCCCTCCCCTCTCCCGCCGGCCGCCAACGCTCACCTGCAGCAGCAGCTTCACCCGCTCGATGGGGGCGACGGCGGTCTTGGAGATGGCGGCCGCCACCCCGCCGGCGAGGAAATCCTTGGCGAAGGACACGGCGGCATCGGTCATGGCGGGAGCGGCGGGAGCGGCGGGCGACGCGGGCCGAGGGAGGCGGAGCTGAGGGGAGGGGGGGACCGCCGCAATGGCCGCTTATATAGGGGGGGGGGGGGGCGCGTGCGGGGGAGGGGCGCGAGCCGCGCCCGCCCGTTGGCTGCGGGAGGGGGCGTGGCCACCGCAGAGGGGCGTGACCAATGCAGGGGGCGGGGCCCGGGATGGGGGAAACGGGGATGGGGGGAAATGGGATGAGAGGACCCGGGATGGGGGAGACCGAGAATGGGGGAAATGGGGATGGGAGAAATCGGGAACGGGGGGAAATGGGATGGGGCACCGCACCGGGACCGCGGGCACACAGCGTTATATGTGTGTGTGGCCCAGGCCCGGCCACACCGCCCATCCTCATCCCGGGCACCCCACGTGAGGCTCTGAGGCTCCCTAATCCACGCACACGGACAGGACAGGCCCACATCAGACTGCCCCGTCTCCCTGAGCCTCAGCCGAGACACGCAGAGAGCTCTCAGGATACTGACCCCCTGCACACACGATGCTCCAGGGGTCGCCGAGCCCCAAGTACTGCATGGATTCCCCCCGCCTGTCACAGCCCGGCTGGGATGCTCAGACACACCCCCATCAGGTACCACCCACCACCTCTACGGCCCAGCTGCATCCAAATAGCACTCCAGTGACACTTCACCTACCCAAGAGCTCAGCCTTGCTAGTCACTGGTTCTTCATGATCAGACACCATTTCCCATGTTAAGGATCCACTGCTGAAGTGCTTTGTTTTGGTGCTGTCTCAAATATTTGAGTGCTGCCTTTGGGGGTATTTATCAATGTGTGATTACAAAGGAGAGGCTTGGTTGATACAAGGTTAGTAAGTGATTTATAGGTTGTAGGAGTGCATTACAATAGAAAGGTGGTATTAGCACATCAGAAACAAGTTAGAGGTAACTTTTTGACTCACTTGACTCTCATGAGGTTTGAAGAGCTGACCAGACACTCATATGTACCCATCGTTCAATCTTTAAAATCTATTTAGAAATACAGTATTAGTAAAAATCATACAGGTGTGCTTGGCCATTCCTCCCCAACACACTTACAAGTCACAACATATCCATACATCTCCACAAAGTCTCAGTATTATTACCTGCACTGTGCAGATGGGGAAACTGAGGCACAGAGAAACATGTTCACTAAGCAGGTTGATTAGAACCAAAAGCACTTACAGCCCCAGCCACCAGATCAGCACAAGCCACCAGATCTTCTCTCTACCACCTTCATTTTTGCTATCAATGCTTTCATTTCTTCTCTGAGAAGAAAACCAGTACGAAGCACCACTGCAGCACAACGGAACAAGTCCATTAAGAGAGATACAGCAAGACCTCAGCTGTAGCATACATCACCAAGGAGTTCTAGGTGCAAGGCAGTCCTTAAAGGTATCCCAAATCTTTCTGCAAGTTTCTCTCCACAGTCACAGACTGTTCCTGCATGGATCCGCAATGCCTCATCCTGCTGTGACCTGTCCTAACCAAGCAGTTCCTGACATTTACTTAGTTCCACACATCAGGGGTTATAAACAGTGCAAAAATGTGTAGAGCAGTAGCAAATCCTGTGCTAAGCCCAGGCTGCTGCATCACCTTCCTGGGATGCCATGATTCCCACCCTGCCAGAGTCCGAGTCTGCAGGACATGCCATAGGGGGCACAGCCACTTCCCACATGGATACAGGGTTTGGGTTTTCTATCAGAAGGCACTGGGATGGGGCTGTTCCATAGCTGAACTTCTAAAAGGAACTGGAGCAGTATCACAGGTCCTCAGGTATACCACCAAGACGATCTTTTATTGCCCCAAACCTCCCAAGGCTGGTCAGAGGCCCATCGACTGCACTGGCACTGGCAGTAACCTTGTGGTCTTGCAGAGAGGTTTCTGTCTACAGGACCTGTCTGCAGCTCCTGGATCACAGCAGCTGAAGTGGAACAATCACAGGTGGTGTGCACGGTGCTATTCTGCTGGCACGTTCTGGGTAGCACAGCAAGCCTAGGTCTGTGCACTGGAACTAAAAAGTGGTCTAATATAAAAATAGAGCTTTAAGAATACCTATACAACATGACAAGGCTGGTGGTTCTGAAATACCTAATACATCTAAGAACTGCATTTTTCAGGAAATATTTCCACTAGAGAACTTTAGGAAAACCACTTTTCAAAGTGTGAAATAATTCACATACATGCAGTAACAACACATGAGAAAGGGAGGAAGATTTCCTAGTACGCACTTAAGTTTGCAAGATTGTCATTCCAGTGTGTTACAGTCCATTTTGTACATTACAGTTCTCTCTTAGCAAAAGCACAGTTGCAGCAGTGTATTTTCATCTTTGTGCTGGAGATTCACACACCATTATTATTCTCAAGTAAGTCTCAAAAACTGAGGAGTGGATTTGGGAGTGTGACTGAACTGAGAATAATTCTGGCACCACGTCCACACAGTACCACTAAAAAACATGGAGGTTTCAGTAGAAATTCTTGTATTGTAGTCTGTTTTATCATTTTTGGCTGATTTGGTATCTCAGATTGCTTAAAAAACCCATTTGAATTTTCTTAATGTCTCTGAAGATACAATTTATACTCTCATCTCCATTTCCTTGCCTTTCTGCATTTGGTTTAATCTCAAATGGCTATTCAGTATTAAAAAGCACCTCAAATAACATCATTTCAAGTTCCAATAGTAGACAGTTTTGAAACTGCAAGTCTCCTCTTCAGTGTGTGCTTGCTATTTATATTATTTGTATCATTCAGCAAATGAAATACAAGATTTATTCCCTCCTGTCACAGGTGTCTCAGTACTAAAACCATGCAATCCGCTGACATGCCGATACCTGTAGCTCAGCATGTCTTTCTTGTAAAGTTCCTTAAGAAAGGTAGTTTGTATATCTTCAGTGGACACTCTGATGTCAGTTTTCAAGAGCTGATTTCCTTGGCTCAAAATTTTCCCTTCGTAGGCGCTTTAATTCTCTCAGTTCTTGTGGCTGTAAGCTCTGGTCCACGCCAGGAGTTAGCTTGTAATTTAAAGGAGATTCAATATAACCATTTCTGTACAGACAGACCCGCTTGCAGAATTCAAAGGTGCTAAACATAACACCAAAGTATGGGACAATCTGACAAAATAATAATAAAAAAGCAATATAAGACAAAAAAGCAATGTTACACTCACTAGTAGCATCCCTAGCTTAGATGTTTTTAAAAAGGAAACTTGCAGGACTTCAAATTTGATCTGCTAATAGATTTGCCCTCATTTATATAAAATCAGAGTCTCACCTCAAACTAGGCTGGCACCTGCAGCACGCTAAAAGTAGGAGTTTATTATTGGTACATAACTAATTATAACAATATTGGGAGGAACAAGGTCCATACTAGACTACAGATTATTACTTGTCAAATACCTAAGCACCCTGAGCATATCCCGGTAGGAAATGTGGAATTTATTCTACATGCAGCAGAGTGACTGAACAGTTTCCTTCTTTTACCCCATGCAGAACCAGCAGCTCTGGTGCCATGTGGCTTTGTACCAGCCAAGGTAGGGCAGGCACGGGCAGCTCATCACAATCAATCACATTGTCACTCAATAAGCACTCATTAGCTGACCTGTAGTACTCCATGTAGGTAATCCTTCTCAAAACACTCTAAAATGTATTTATGCAAACTAAATTACCTTCTGTTTAAGCTACTGTGCTTTATTTCACACTTTCAACTCAGCAAGGTCTGTAATAACTGATACACATGAATTAAATAGCTGGCTGAAAGTGCTGCTTTTTCTTTACAGCTCAGTACAATGTCAAATTACTGGAGCTCAGCTGAGAAGGAGAACTCGTTTAGCTGTCCTAAGTGGATCACTTGCAATCCCCCATCCATTCCATACCTTGGTGTTAGCAGCACTCCCTTGGCTAAGAACATTCAAATGAACTTGAAAGTAATGACATCTAGAAGCCAAGCTTACATTTGGAGAAATACAACCAATCCAAGTTCCAGGGCTGGTTTATAACCTGTTCTGTCATAAACTCTGTCATCTATAAGCTGCTACTAATTACAGAGGAATGTCACAAACTTTATAACTCAAACTGTCCAAAACTGTCTTGATTACTTCAGGATAGTATTTGATTGGGATGAAAGCAAAAGCTCACCTTGAGCAGACTGGGTGTGAGTCCACTCCAAAGTCCAAGCACACCTTTGTTCTTCACAGTCTGCCGGAAACAGTCAGCCATGCCAGTAAAATGGACATCCACTCCTCCATAGTGGGGAAGCCAAGGACTCTGAGCCTGCCAAGGGACACCCAGGGGGATTTAGAGCAAGCAAAGGAAAACCAAAGTAATTAATTATTTTCTCCATTCTGGTACATAAGGAACACTCGCTGCCAGGTTTCAACAGACTGATCTGGATTCCTCACAAAAGAATCAGCTATTTTGCATTAAAATACAAACTAAAAAGGGAAGGAATTCACTCTCTGATAGGTATGAAAGAGAACAGTGATTTCACACAGCACTTCCTTTTGTGCCATGTCACTATAAGAAATAAACCCCACCCTCATGAGACAAACCATTGGAACCAGAGCCACATGTCTGCCAGCCGCTCAGGTCTGGGGAAGAGGTACTGCACACCCCTGTCAGTGGAGCACCTGTGAGAGGGAAGCTTGGGGCTGGTCCCCTGATGTCACACTGCCCTCCTTTAACTGATGAAACCTGCTGACTTGACTCTGGCCACTGAGCCTGTGTCTGCACTGCAGTGGGAAGGGTGAAGTGTACTATAGGCTGAGCAGCAGCAGCACAGCAGAAATGAAAGGACAGAGATTTCAGCCCAGGCTGTACAAGGCCATGAAGGGCTGCAGGAGAGCACTTGGTGCCCTTGCCCCATATCAGCTTGTTCAGTTCATACAGATGGTAAAAGTCAGCTTGGGAGCATGCTGCTGGGCTGCAGCTACATTTCCAGCTGCGGTATAGACAGTGTCTGTTCACATGGAAGAAGTGTAGTTGGTCATTTTTAACAGCTAAATCCTTTCTTTATTAATCTCCTACTGCATTAGCACAGACAGGATAACCTGACTTTCAATAATCCCCTCCTCATCCATCTGTGCACATGCAGCCATGAGTTTATTTTGCAATGGCACATCAGGGTTTCACTCAAACACATGGCAAGTGACACTTCTCAGTCAGGGGTGTGTGGGGACCCCAGGACACAGGCTGACGACTCGTATGTGTAAACTGACCACCCTAAGGCAGAAGTTTAATAGAAATGAGACTTGTACAGTTAACTGATTGATGGGTATCATTATCCTCACATTGACCAGAAAGACCATATAGTGTAACAAATTTTCCCTCCTTGGCCAGACTAACCTACAGCTTCTCAGAGGTGCTAAGCCTCTGACAAGTCTCTCATAAATCTACAAGTGGTGATGACATTTTCTAGATGCCTTAGCTATAGCATTTCAAGTACTTGGCAACTGAGATGTTGGAAATGCACACAGATCAAAACCCATGCTCTGGGTATATAAGAGAAATTGCTAATCCAATAGTTTAAATGTTGTTGCATTCCCTTGCATAACTTGGAAGTCTGCTGCTAAAATTTAGAAGCTGACAAAACCCCCATGATTACCCCCCACACTAACAGCATAGTCTTCTTTATCTACAAAGAAAACCCTAAAACCCAACCCACACCATCTTTTTTTCCTCCCTCTTTTTTCTTTTTTGTGCATAATTGAAATGCATGTGAAATACTTCTCATGGCAAAAGAAAAACCTCCTGCACAATGACTTTCATGTCTGTACTGCAGAAGATGCTGAGTGCTGCAACTGAGACTTCAGGGACCAGTTCCACTAAGAATGCTGGTATTAGCACCAGTAATGCTTAGAAAAACACTCAAATGATGTAAGTATTCCTAAAAATGCAAGAGCAGTCATAGGAGAGCTGGATTCAAACCCCTGTCCTGCTTTCTGGAATGTCAGTCAGGTTCTATGAGGTTTTAAGGTAAAGAAAGTTATAGGCAGCCAAGCAGTGAAGAGGGACAAGTTTCTGAAAAGCTTCAGGAAGGCAGGAATGCTGTTAACATGCAATACCCTTCCTTTTCTAGTCCCTTTGTGGTAGGCAGGGCATGGCCTGCCAGAATTAACTGCATGAGTTTGAACTTAATCCCCTTCATTACTGTATACACTGCAAAGGCACATATCAAAGGTTTTGATTACAGTACTCCTGCCTACAACACCAAAAGAAGTGACAAGCACAGTGTAGGTTTCAGTAAGATTCTGCACACACTAAACACCTCCAGAAGACAGGTAAAAAGGAACAGGTAAGTCAAAGACCCAGATTTCCAATCTGCCCACAGATACTGACCTCTTAAGAGATTTACTGGAAAGTTATTTATAGTAACATTCACCCCAGACAGAACCATTTTCAAGATTTCAGTCTGTGGTGTGATGTATGTGTGGCCAGTCTTTCTGCCTTACAGGAACTGTATGTTTCTAGGACCCCACATGTAGTATTTAAATCATAGTTGTCCACAGAATTTCAGAGTCACCTACTGCAAAAGGAAAACTAAAAACTGCATCAGCGTGTAGTTAAAACGCCAGTATTTTTGAACACAGCTGAATAAACTTAAAATGCATTCATAAAAGAAAAATATTACTAAGGCATTTAATTTGGGACTGTTTTCAATGATATCAATAGCTGTGGGTTTTGGGTGGTTCATCCTCTAAGCATGTCCACCACACTGCAATCCTCTCAACCACTCCATGGCACCAGAGCTAGAAAATGGAAGGAACAAAAGAGATCGAACTAGTTTCTCTACCTCTTTTGCAGAAAACCACTATGACACACAAATCAAACAGCTAATCTCAGACCAAAAAGGTCAGGTTTATGACAGAGACATTTCACGCACCTCAAAGCAGCCTGAATTCCTTTCTTTTGACACCCCTTGATGCTATGGGCTGTATGAAAACCTGCTTGTTATGAGCACTTTTAAAGACTTCCTTTCCCCTGTTAGAGTTGTCTCAAACTGCAGGAGGCTGGAGATGCAGTACAGCTCCCTGTGCTGAAAAGAGTGCCAAGGTGTTAGTCATGGTAGCAGCAGGGCTAAGTTGCTTATCTCTTTACCTCTGATGGGCAATGGGTCATCTAAATGATTAAAGCACATCAAGTGCAGAATTGGCTCCATCTGCTCTCTCACAAATGCAGTATTTTCACATCTAGAGGCCATCAAGTCAGCTAAGTCACCACGATACACCCCCAAGTTAGCACTCTGTTCTACTCTGACAATCCAAACCAAAGAAAGACATGTACAAAAAAGACCACAACAACCTGCACTCGCTTTTTTAAAAATAAAATATTTAGGAAAGGATGAAGTGTCATGACAAAACTCTGGTTAATTGTTATAGTTAATTGTTACCTGAAGACTCTTCAGACACCATCTCTCCCACTGTCTGCATCACAAGGTGACTGCCAGAACAACATAATCCCATTTTGGGAACTAATCTCACAGACCCTTTCAATGACTTCCTCCAGCCCCTTTCCTGTGCTTCTCACTTGCCCTTTGGGACATTTTGACTTATAATTATTTGAATTTACACATAACAGAGATTATCCAAAAATACTGCCCTCTCAATTCATGTCCTTCCATCTTCATAAATTTTGTTGGTACAAATATTTACTATTTGAGTATGCAGTACTGTGGCACAGAGTATGAAACACCAAGTAACAGTGAATACCTGCTATCAGGGGTAAAGTACTCTGATGGTAGATAAAATTGCTTGTTAATTCTATATTTTCAACAGCTTCAGGTGTCCTACACTTCTGATCAATTAGAAAAAATAAAAAGGTACAGGAAGACACTACACACAGCTCAAGAGTTCACACTCTTAATCTGGAAGCTAAAATAAGGAGTCTTTGCAGTCTGGGTTAATAAGGGCACATGCAACGGGCAAGTGCAGCTGCAGTTCAGAGGAAAGGAAGGACAAAGATTGCAGTTCTCATCCAAGTTAATGCCATTCCAGTCACCAGAAGCTTCACTCAAGTGAAGGCTGAATGCTTGAAAGAGTATTTCATTCCATTCCAATAAGAAAGAATTAAAACCTGGGGGGGGAAAACCTTCCTCCTGGAGGTCAGCCCTACTCGGCAGTCCCTCTTTTCTGTGTCTGTGGTTTGGTAATGCTGACTTACCCCTGGTGAAAGTCCACCCAAGGGAATTCAGGCACATGGGAAGGTGAACCATGACAAGCTATCAGGATACAGTCGGTTCAGAGCAGCACTGCACAGCTGCTGACCTCCAGCTTCCTGCACTCTAGGAACACAGTGTCCTCTGTAACCTGAACTGGGGCCAAATCATCTCACCTTTCTGAGTGAGCAAAAAAGTTTGACTCTGCTTTAAACACATTATCACCAGGCCTTTTGTACCCTGAGGCTTCATGGTTTGTTGTAGAATCCCTTCTAGACTACTGAACTGAAGCTTTCTCTGCTTTTAATGCCTGTGGTATGGAGAGGTTTTTAATACAGAAGCCTTTTTCCTCAAGGTAGTGCAAACCCCTTGCATGGGCACCTCTGGGTGGTTTCCAAATGCCTCAGGACAATTCAGCTCAAGCCCTACAAATGGGTGCACCATTTTCATGTGCATTAGCACTAGTTTATTTCATGGTTCAAAATCTTAGGCAGACCAGTGTGGTCCCACACTTCACACAGTGGACAGCACTGCTACTTCCTGCACCTCCTGCTGCCTGTGTAGGAACTGCGGAGAAAATTAATTTTTTAACAGGATTGGAGCTTTCCAGAGGGCATATTTCCACTGGCCTCATGTGAATGAGGACTTACACCAAACTAAAATAAATCGGATATAAAAGAAGAGTGTCCATCAAGTTTTAGCTCTTGTTTATTGAGTATTTTGCTTAATTAGTCACCTCAGATGTCACAGGCACATCATTCTAAGCATAGACAAATGAATACAAGGCTGTGTGTGTAACTGATGCAGAAGTACTCGTTGGGGTAACAGTGATAGCTGTACCTCCTGAGACAATACTGTCTCCTGGCTGAAAGTGATGGCTATAATAGTTGTGTGTGCACAACAGTAAACCCAACCTGTGTCAGGCCACGCCAGCTGGACGAGCTTACTGAGTTTAGAAAGGTGGGCTGAGTTAACCCATCTGATTTGTCCCAAAGCAGATTAAAGAGCTCTCGCTCACACCACACCGATCACAGAGCTGTGGAGGCTGTAAGAGGCTGGCAGCCACGCTCAGCTGGCATTACCAAATCCAGGATTTGGGACTGTGGTGTCCATTTCAGTGTCCGGGAAAACCACTTGGAGAGAACTGCATTCTGCCCTCCCTCAGACTTCCTGGGTTTCTAATGGATGCGGCGTTTTCCTGCTTTTCTTCAGTAGGCCACTGTGTTGCAGGGCTACTGCTGTAAGCTATTCCTGTAATCTACTTCAGGGTGAGTATTACATAATTATCACACCACAGCTTCTTGCATGAACAGGGTTAGAGACGACCAGACACAGCATGAGCTGTCACAAGGCAGACCTCATTGTTAGATCAGCCCAGTCCTGCTTTCAATTCTTGATTTACAATTTTTTTTTCCCTTATCCAGTTCTTTCACTAATGCTGTTCAGTGTTTCAACCTAACAAACTGTGTTCATGATTCTCTCCTATGGAAGTCTGAGGACGTAAGAGAAATGCTTCTGAGGTTTGCTCAGATGCACAAAAGCTAATCTAGGCTGTTACAGAAGGCAAAGCCCACATTATGCTCTGTGTTTTTCAAGCATTGTCTCAACCATTTACTGGACCAAACACTTCCCAAAGCAGTAGGCCACTATTCTGCACCAGCTTCAGAGAAAGTGGTATAAAATACTTCTATAGCAACATCAACAAACCAATAAAAAGTGCTGGTAGCTCAAAGCACTTAATAAAAAAGAGAAAGAAGGAATGGATTTTACCACAACCAAAATCTGACATCAACTACCTAGTTGCTGCTGATCAGAGGAGCCAGGCTGGTCCCAAGTTCAAGTACCACTAGGGACATGGGGACCTGGCTGATGCCTGAACCCCAGCAGCAAGAAGTAGGGGAAACAGTAGGGAGAAATAAAAAAAGTAAGAACTCACACTTTAGCCTCCCCTTAGAGATGAAACTCCAAAATATTTCACCTATCTATGCACTTGTTTTCACAACACTTAAAGGGAATGAATGTATCTGAAATCTCCACTCTTCTGTCAAGTTTAGTTGAAGTTGGACAGCAGGATCAAAAGTTACTGGGGGCAAGGACAAGGACAGACAGCTAGCAACCATATAAGCCTTACTTACATAGGAAATCATACTAGAAGTAGTAATATTGCTACTTATTTGCTTCCACACAATGGAATTTGCCACTCTTTGTGGTCAAATGGCTCCATCTCTGAAAATTTGCAAGGCTTCCCATGCCATTCACTGTTACAGGGTCTCCCTGCACAAAGACTCAGAGCACGTATGCTTTTGAGATGTCATGTGAACCACATGACCCAAAAAGGATTTCTTATTTTTAAATCAGGTCATGACTCAAATAACTTTCATATTCCCAGCTGACAAGAACACAGAACTCATCACGAGCAGCAACACCACAGCCTGTGAGCTTCCAGAGGCTGCCATGCCAGCCCAGAGACCATTCCCAAGGACAGAGCATTCTTTGCAAGTTACTCATGTTTAAGCAAAGCAGGAGCACTGTCTCCTCATCTCAGCAGGCACAAGAAACATTTATTATTTTCTTTTCCAAAACTCTGTTTATAACCCAATCACTGGGCTCTAACTAGAATGACTTTTACCATTGAAGGAACATAGTTAGGGGTCTATTTTCAAGTAAATACTTAAATAAAAGTACTACTTTTAAAGAGAGGCTTTTACTTTAAATAGGCTACCTCACAAAGGGAAAGACTTCCTAATTTTCTACAGATTATTAAGAACTCATAGCATTTACATAATTTACAACAGATTTCACACTTGCAGAGCATCCTGTGTTCCAAAGACCTAAAATAAAAACCAACAAAAAACCAAAAGAGTGCAGATTTATAGGCAGATGAGGCCAAACTGATTCACTTTTGTCACTGAAAAGAGGCCACTTCTTGGGTGACACATGGCAACAGTCTACACTAACCAAGAACAGTGAGCCTGTTTGTTTGTGGGAGTGAGGAGAAGTCAAAGCCTGGATTTTAAAACAGAGAGATCAGTACTGAATAATGCTTTTCCTGCAGAGATGTTCTCACAGCTTGAGATTGCAGTGCAGTCAGCACCAAAAATGTGCTGAATCCTACAGTATTCTTATTCTGTATTACAAAGGTTTTATAGCAAAACTATACCTCAGCAGCATTTACTGGTGAAGGAGAGTTTAAGACAAATTTTAGTAACAGATATCAAAACAAATTATACCATCAAAATATGGGGAGAGGGCTGAGCTTCTGAAAACCAATCAAAGTTTGTTCATCTAAGCAGGTGAGGAGTAACTGTACAGTTTGCAGAGTATCTGTGAAACTTTAGGGACATCTTTGTGCATTTTGCCATACAAAACTACCAGAGTCACAGGTCAGTTTGGAAGGGAGGCTGAGAGGTGCCACCCCAGGGTATCTGAGCCCACCCCTGCACATCAAGAGCACAGAGGGAAGTGCCAAACTTGGGTATTGGGTTTGCATTGACCATTTGCATGCTTGTAGATTTTCAGTTCCACACATAGCCTGGGATCGGTGCCATTCTAATAATAATCTTCAGTACAGCCTGTAACAGCTCTAAATTCATCTTCCCTTACTGAAATGCCACAGCTCAGTCCAACAGGCACTTATGAATGTTATCACAGGCAAAAAGATGATGTGGGGGAGTGGAAACATATTACCAGTGCTTCCCTTAGACTCATTCAAAGAAAGATATTTCCCTGCTGAAGCTGAAAAAAAAATTAAAAAGAAAAAAGGGTTCTTGTATGCAAGTCTGCAAGGTAGAAGTGCAGTATTTGAATATGCCTTAGAAACTGGATTTAACAAAGAACATGATATTGTGAGTTAAGGAAGGAAAGCCAAGAACAACAGTCAGAAGGATATAAAGATCAGTAAGGTTTGATTCAGAAACTGATACATCATAAAAGTGAGTCAGGAAAACATTTAACATAGAACGTGCCTTTGAATAACCCTCTCCTTCACTAATCCCTTCTACAGAAGCACAACAAAAGCCATATTTCCATGCTGAAAACATGCATACAGTACCTCTGAATTCTCTAACATGCCAATCAGGAGCAAAGTGAAAAAAGGAAGACAAAAAAATAAAATTAGGATAAGCACAACATAGAGGACTCACGTATTCAGAAAGACTCACGCATATTAATTAACATTTCTTACAAGAAAAATGTTAAAGCGTATTTAGCAAATACAACATATTTGGGAAAAAAAAGCACACAAACCTGATAAAGATAATTATAACAGCAAAGGGGGAAGAAGCCATTTGTTACAGAACAAATCTGACGTCATAAATCATCACCAAAGCACAGAGGAAGAATTGTTCACTGACAGTCAGTTCCTACTCCCACAGCTGTCAGTGACAGAAGCAACTGACGTCAGAAGTGTAGGATTCAGATATGTAGAATGAGAAAGGATGAAACAACATTATTACAATAGAGATTAAAAATAACACCTTGTCCTTCCTCCCATAGCAGAATTAATTTTCTAGTCTGCAAACAAATCAAACATTGTTCAGGTGAGGAGATGGATGGAGCTAACTCTTCCAAGACTGCCTAGCGTATCAGGTAAACATCAGGGCTGGATGGCCTGGTCTGAGGCTTGTTCTCCATCCCAGAATTGATGAAGACTGCCTTGTGTCCTAGTTTCTCAGTTTTTGAAGCTCCTGAGACTGCCTTACAACTCCCTCGTTCCCCATCACCACCAGCTTCACTGGAAAACTCTTCTTTGGTAACATACTCCCTCCATCTGTCAGATTTGTAGGACAGAAGGGAGGGAAGAGGAATCTGATACTGATGTCCCCAGGGTGCTGTGTTCCTCTTCATACACAAACCCAGCGTCCAGCGCTTCAAAACAAAGCCAGCACTTCCCTACAGAGCACACAGCAGGCCCAGGGTAGCTGAAGGCCTTGGTATCCCCTCTTTCTATCAGCTAGAAAGGTGAATCACTGAATGGAGTCTGATCAGAATAAAATGTCTGAGAAAAACTGAGAAGTATCTTCTCCCCTTCTTTCTACAGAACTCTGAACTGTATTGAAGCTCTTTTTATTCTCCCCCTTTCCAGGTCCATCCCTTTGCATGGCATCTTTTCAGGTGCTGTACTAGACATTTCTCTCTTCTGACCAGCACCCCACAAACTGAACAGACCAGGACGTAAGGGCAAAGCAGAGCTGATCCCTGCAAAGCTGATGCTAACTGTGAAAACCAAACTTCTTGGATGACTTTGCATGAATTTCAGTGAGCTTTCAGTGTCAGTTGGGGTGTGATTTTCAGCAGGTCTCTTTCATGATCAAGCCTTCATGATTTAAGTAATTTCCAGTATCAAAAAAATTACAGAATTTCACACCTAGGCAGCTAGTTCTTCTGAGAACCTTTGCCTTCTCCCATGCCTTCAGAATAAATCACTGAACAGAAGGTGTTTCTGCAAGCTCCGAAAATCACTATTCAGTTGTTGCAATGTACCTATGAGGACAAAAAACCCTCTCTCGATGAGGCTTTTTTCCATGCAAAGTATTTTTCACATCTCCACTTCCTACATACTTAGGCAATAAATCCAGTTCCCTTATTTCTGGAAGTGCTGAACAGATGACTTAAGCGTCCCTTTGGTGGAAGAGCACGGCCTAGTGGCAGGAAAACAAAACACGGGCCTGTCCCACTTCATTTGATGTCACAGCTTGACACAGAATCTCACATCAGTTACAGCTGAAAGCTGCTTTTGAACTGATTCCAAAAACTGAATGTCCAAGTAACTGTTGTATCAACAGAAAACATTAAAAGGCAAACAGCACAGTAAATGCCTTTCTTTTCTTTTACTCTTTAGGGCAACAGTATTGCTGTGAGCCAAAGCAGATAAAGACAGCTTGTGAGGACTAATTGCTTTTCTTAGACCCGCTGGTACAGATGGAAAAAATGATCAAGTTTTTGTGCTCAGAATCTCTGTCACCTGAGACATTTTATAAGACACCTGATGAAAGGGCTCGACTTAAATCTTGAGTTCTGGACACATCAGCTATATCAGCTTGTCTAATAAAAGGCATTACTTCTCCTGCTGAGGTCCTTTGCTATGAGATGGAGAGAGAGCAGTGAAGGCTTCTGTGACATGACATCTGACCCTGAGAAGGGGAACTTGGGGAGCAGAAGAGGGAAATTCACAGTTTCACTGACCTTTTGTTACCTTGTGGTTTGCCAACCAGACTAAACCTTGATGAAGGGGACAAGGGCCTATATAATGCTGTCACACCAAACGACTGGTTTTTTTAATAAGATCACAAAAGCTTCCCATAAATCTGCGGTCCCATGAACTGGGCTGAAAAAACAAACCCATATGCCCCAGCCAGAGAGCCACCAGACAATGACAGCTATTCACTGTCACTGTTCTGATGAAGTTCTAATGAAAAGTCAGTATCATCAAGTGAATTATGTCAGCTGCGAGCTGTGGGGTAGTGGTTGTTTTGTGGGGTTTGGGTCTTTCTTAGATCATTATTATTAAACTTTTGGGAGAAAGGATCAGCAAGATACAGTAACTCTGGTGCTGCTGATGCTCCAGGAAAACAGGAACATCAGCAGCTGGTAAATCCCTTGTTAACCAGTGAAGTCAGAAACAAGAACAAGGACAGTTACGACCCTTCAGACTTAATACCTGCTGTGCAAGTTTGTTGTGGTTGCCACTGTTTAGGTGAGACATAAAGGGCAAACAAACAAGCCCTGAAAATGACATGGATCTCATTCATCCTGCCTATCACCAAGGGGACTGAATTTCTTCAGCTGGCAAACTTTCAGCCTGAAGCCAATTCTGAACTTTGGGAATATGATGGAATTGCTTTGAAAAAGAAAAGAAATAAAGCTACAGACACAGGACCTGAGAGCATTCATACATCCCATGGTAGTACTTAAATCCACCTTGAAAGTATAACAATCCACTTGTAGCAATAATTTCCAGACTTTTAAACAAACAAAACAACCAAACAAAAAAACAAATACACAAAAACCCCCAACAAAACCAAACCCAAAGTCTCCGTAGCCTACTGGTAACAGAAATAAAGTGGCACTCACGATCACCTGGCTAGTCTTGTCCCAAGCTCTTGCAACAAGCCCCTGTAACAAAGTACTGGTAACATGAATGCTCTGTACCTGCATCTTCCTCTTGACAGTCTCAAAGGGGAAAGAAAGTGTCTGTGCCACACCAGCTGCTACACAGCCATTTATGAAGTTCTGAAGAGGAGTGAACTGAACTATGGGCTCTTGCCAGATTTTGTCCAAACTGATGTAAACAAAGAATGAGCCCGCAGAAAATGGGACAGCACCTAGAAAGCAAACCAGACAGGTTTATATCAACACACTGGACACTAAGAGAACAGAGCTGCTCATCACACAGCCTAGAAAGATGGGAGATGACACTGCCAGTTTACACCCCACACTCCTTAAACCCAATCCAAATTTTGAAGAACTTACTCTTTAGTCCCTGGTTTGCCACCAAACACCCATATTGTAACATCTAGATGTGCTGTTAGGGAGACACATGTACATATTAAAACTTGCATGTTATCAGAATTGACTGCTTTAGTCTCGTGACAGGTCAGTTCTTTCTCCAGGTTATCTTTTTTCTGACAAGCTCTTTCTCAACCCAACCCAGCTCTAGGACTTGTACAGGTAAACAGAGCTACATCTTCAGTCAAGCTGATGAGGGATAATTCTGTTCTCTTTTGCTTGTTTTATCCTCTCAACAATTTTATAGTGGGGTTATACATTTATTACTATTGTTGTTATGCATTCTTTATCATATCATGCTGTGATAAAGCAGACTCAATGTTAACTGGCATTTTTAAAGGCTATGGACAGTAAATAAATAATTAACAAGTCATTTCAAGTAAAGAGAGAACATAATCAGCTATGCACTACTGCTCAAACTGGTTTCACTGAACAGCTTGGGAGACATTCTCACACCTAGATAGGAATTAGAACCACAGTGTGTATATATAGATAAATTTTTTTTTTAACAAGCTTCATGGTGAAAATCAGCCATCCAAGCACAAATACATCATCTATAAAAAAAGGAAAGGAGTATTTTGCTGAACACTAAACCATACATGAAATACATAAAATGCTACACACTTGATCATAATTTGAAGCAATAAAGCTGCAGCAGAGGTAATCAGTATTGCAGTGCCTTGCAAATCTGCACATCTACAGGAAAACATTCCTGTTTGCTTTTGAAATCAAGTGAGCAAGTGAACCCACTACATAGCTGCAACAAACAACAGGCAGTGAGGTGATTTCCTCCACTGTTATTTTACCTAATATAGCTGGTGAAACGCCACGGTAGAGTGCACGGAGTCCTTCTTGATGATAAATTTTGTAAAAAGCATGAAGAATTCCTGTGTAAGATGGTTCCAGTCGGTTCTGCACAATGAGCCGTGTTTTAATCACGTCAGTGGGGTATGTCACGATGGTTGCAACCATACCAGCCAGACTTCCTGCCATGATGGCTCTCCAGTGGGAGATGTGACCCAATTCATCCGTGAAAAGTGTGACAAGTCTAAAGCAAACAAGTAAAAGAAGTCCTATTAATGGCACTATGAACAAAACACATGAAAAATTAAGGCAGATAATTCTTGATGCAATTGTTCTTCTGCCCACAAGCCCCTTCAGCAGCAGAAATTGAACTAACACGTAAATCATCCAAGATCTTATTATATGTAACACCACACAAGCATCCATCTACAGGGTAAAAATATCTCTTCTAGATTTCCATCTACTGGATGGAAATTACCATGACTTTAAACATGTCTGCCTGAAATTATCTGATCATCAGTCATCAGTTAGAGACATTAGTCCAACCCACCAGCCAAAGTTATCACGTAAGAAGAAATATGTAGATAATGTCACTGCAGGTCTTCAGAGAACAACCAAACCTTGCCCTGTTGCTTGTGTCAGGGCAGGATGGTGCACATGGATTACCTCTAGAGAAGACTTATGTCCTGGAACTACTATGCTCTGGAGGTTGTCTAAATTTGAAATTTTGAAATTGAACCAGAGTTTTAAAGGCTACCCACAACTTATGCATTTGTGCTGCACAGAAGGACTTTTCTACGGCAGGGCATTCCTACATCAGGGAGCAGCAAGAACAAGTGAAAACACTCAAGAGTAGGATTTTAGCTGGAGGTAAAGAAACCTATTATTCTATTTTGGAAGAATTAACTAAACTGCCTAAACAGCAGATCTACATTTAACCCACATGGTGCAACCATGTCCAAACCAAAATACTTTGCAAAGATTTACAAGTCACTGCGTGCTCAGTTGATGTTTTTTCACAGGAGTGTGCATTTTCTACTGGATGACAGATCCCTGCCCTGCATCTACTTGTCCTGAGCTCCGGGAGAGCCTGGGGCAGAAAGCCCAGCCAAGTAGAGCGAAAGGGTATAAACCTTTTTTCCTGTGTGTCTTACACAGTCCCTAAACCCACACAGCCTGATTTTCCTGTGTGTGCACAAACGCGTGGGGGAGAGTGGTGAGGTGTCTCTATGTACTACCCGGATAACATTTGAAACTGCCATGGAAAGGCAGAGTCCCTGCACAGTAATTGCTGACAGATGAGCCAAGGCACCCTTCCCCAGCCAGCTGCTCCCACACTACTGTCTCTAGGTGCTGGCTGTGCTCAGCCCCACTCCTCCTGCCACTAGAACTACTGTTTACTTAAGCTGCCCCGTAACATTTCTCTTTTTGTGTTTCTTGCCTTTATACACGCCATTCTCCTACTGGAAAACATATTGAGAAATCCCCAAATAATGTATCATGGAATAAGTACAGGCACCTTTATTTAATTTCCTACTTCCACTTGACATTCAGAACACCCTGTGCAAACAGAGACAAACTACAGCCTTGCAAAGGGAATACGATCTTTCCAGCTGAAAGAAAAATGACATTACTTAGTTTGATCAAGATCACCTGGTTTATACTGGTGCAACACACCCGCCTTTCCTGGGAATTTTAATTACATTTAAATCACTGTTTGTGCCTTCCCACTGCCATTATCCCTCGCCTTATCTGTATTGTGGCACCACAAAGCTGCCCAGTTTCAGGGTCACTTATCTGCGGTGTCCTGAAGGCGCTGGGCGGGTGACCTGCTGGGGCAGAGGAGTGACAAACCCAGCCGTGCCAGCGAGCCCAGGCTGCTGCCCACGATCTGAATAACCCATCGCCCAGCTGGGCGGAAATGTCATGTGCTACCATGAACAGCTGACTGCAATAAAAAAAAAACAACGAAGGCCAACCCCCTGAGCGGCAAAACATGCTGGTGCGTGCGAACAGGCAGGCACTCCCTGCACAGCCTGAAAGACAGTGGCAGCAGAAGGGAATCCTAGGAAACAGCACGGTGGGCAGAGCTCCAACACCACCGCTCCTTGTTTATCCTGCTGCAGCTAGTCCAGCGCTTACCTTGGTTTAATAGCAGTGCACTATCGAAAACATATCTTAAAATAAATAATGTCGCGTATCAACGTCAAAACTGATCCAATTTGCTTAACATCAGCCGCACGGTGGGGTAAAATGTTTGATTCACGGTTTTGTTACTTTCTTTGATACAGACAACATAAATACTCGAGCGTGTGTAAACGAATGAAAGGAACCGGCTGCAGAGAGCAGATGAGGCGGCCACATCTGCAGGGTGTGCTGCTCATTCATTTCCAAAGGACTCTGAGAGGGGAAGTTTTAAGCCCATCGACCCTTCCCCACCTGAACAACACCTGCGGCTTCACAAGCCACCTCCGGCTCCCCACTGCGAGAAATGCTCAACTTACCAATAAAATTCAGAAGGGGACAAAGCCGTCGAAGCAAAACTAAACTTTTTATTTAACAAATTCAGCCGAATTTGGCAGAATTTGGCTGAATTTGGTCTCCTAGCCCCTCTGGCCCAGGAGACTTTGTCCCCTTCTGAATTTTATTGGTAAGTGAGAGCATTTCTCACCCCATCATCGTCACCAGAGCCGGGATTTGGGGAGGGCTTGCTGGGGGCTAAACAGGCACCGCAGCACGCCCTAAGACCAGCTGAGCGCCGGAAAACACTAAACAAGTGAGGGTGTTACCCACGTTAGTTGTGTGCGGGGCGGGGGGCGATCTCCCCGCTGCCCACCCGCGGTGCCGGGGCACTTACCGGCGGGAGGCGGCGATCTGCAGGGCGCTGTAGGGGCAGAGGCGCAGGCAGGCCGTGAGGTTGCCCTTCCAGAGCGCTCCCAGGCCCTCAGTGCGGCGCAGGCGGCGCCCGGCGCGGCGCAGCCCCCGCCGGCAGTGCCAGGTGCCCACCTGCGCCAGCACCGTCACCAGCTCCAGCGGCGCCGTCACGCTCAGGCTCAGCGCGCCCGCCACCCCGGCGCAGGCCAGGCGCTGCAGGGCGGTCACACGGCCGTCCCGCCGCAGGGTGGCCATGGCCCCGACGGGCCCGGCCCGGCTCGGCTTGGCCCGGTCCGACCCGACCCGACCCGACCCAGCCCAGCCCGGCCAGGCCCGGCCCGGCCGCCAGGGGGCGCCTCTGCGCGCCGTCTGCCGGCGGAAGGGAAAACCCGGAGCGGATGACCCGGAGTGGAACGCCCGGAGCGGATCACACGGAGAGGATCGCCCGGTTCGATCGCCCGGAGCGGATCACCCGGAGCGGGTCGCCCGGAGCGGATCACCCGGAGATCACCCGGAATGGATCGCCCGGAGCGGATCACCGGGAGCGGAGCGGATCGCCCGGTGCGGATCACCCGGAGCGGATCGCCCGGAGCGGATCGCCCGGTTCGGATCGCCCGGTTCGGATCGCCAGGACCGGCCGCCTCCCGCCCCTCTGTCCGAGCTCGCATTACCCGCGTTATCCCCCCCCGGTGTGGCATTAAAACAGCCCTGGCCGCAGTGGGGCAGGTGCGGGCAGGGCACAACACCACCGTCTGTGCAGTTAAAGGTGTTCCCGCAGCGAGGAAAGGCGTCCGCGGGTTAGTGTTGTTTAGTTGCGCTACCTGGAGGGAAACACTGCGACCGGACTAGGGAGTTCTGCTGCTGAAACCCTGTGCGTTGATGCTGGATGTGAGGGGCAGAGCAAAAACCATCAATAAGATTTACGCGGTCAGTTCAGGGTTTGTTGAGGTGCTGCCAGAGAAAAGGGGAAAAGGGCACAGGGATGTGAAAGAAGAAAGTGGAAGTGAGATACAAGTAGTGACCAGGATCTATGGAGCGAGGAGATAATAGGTAGTAAGAAGGCAGCAGCAGTGATTTGCCCCAAAACAATGTCTGCTCTATTTCTCATAATAAAAAATCACTTCTACTCTGACACCATCTTCCTTGGGTGCCATGTCAGCACCTAACAAGAATATGTTTAAAGTTTCATGGAAATCTTCTGAAGAATGAACAAAGCTGTTAAAGAACCCACTTTTCTGCCCATGCCATCCCCATGTACCAAATAGAAAAGCTCTACATTTAGCCCTGCTCAGAGGCACTCAGTTGCCACTGCCTTCCAGGACATCCACTGGAGATTCCTTGAGTACAACATGCTTTCAAGTCCATTCCCTTGCTGGTGATGGGACGAGAAGCCACTCCAGCAACCAGCTGGGTTGTCTGTATGCCTGATAGTGAAAATTAGTAGATTTGCCTCTGATAACCCAGGATGTCTGTGACCAAGCCAGAAATAGAACTTCACATTGTTAGTCCTGTGACTTCATCACAAGCAGCCTCCCAGTACCACAAGTGACTCACAGTGTTAGCTGGATTGGGTGGTTGTAGAGCAGACTTTAGAAGAAGGAAGCAACCAAGAAACTTTGATCTCTGTGTCTATATAAAAAAGCTCACACTAGAATTAATGGCATTGATATGCAGTCCAAGTATAGCTCCAAAATGTTATAAAACAGAATTATATTAAGAATTGTGCATTCGGGAATTTCTGTATAAATCAACATATTTCCTTTGGCTGGACAGCTTATGTTATAGAACACTAATTCTTCTTAAAGCCAAAACTGTATGTTGGATTTAGAACTCACTTTTCCTCCCTCCCTCCCTCCCTCCCTCCCTTCCTCTAAGCAAAATCACCCACTTATATAAAGAGTATTTCTGAGGTAACTTGCTTTTAAATTAAACCCATCACCACACAGGCTGATTAGAAAGTCCTGACAGGGAAGTCAAACAGGTTAAAAACAAACCAAACCAAAATGCCACCAAGTACTTTTTCATATAACCTTACAGACCTTTAAGCTGGACAAGTTTCCAGTACAGCCAGCCAGGGGATGGCAGCATTCAACCCATCATTCATTTGTTCCTGGCTAGAAAGTGGTTGTGTAGGTCAGCTGCCTCTCAATAGCTGATCACATCAGTATCTAGGGAAAGAATATTTCAGCAGTGCACAAATTAGTTTTCTGAGTCAAACTCTGTGACAGCCATTTGCAAGAAGAAAGGTTGCATCATTGTTATTTATGAAACAAAACTATGCAAGTTTCCTACTGTCCCTTGGAACATGTCTCAGTGTTCTATTTAAAAATTAAATACAACTCTGAGATTTGATTTTTCCTATAGACTGTACAATCTAGAGGTAGAGAGATATATAGTCTCAATAGGGAAAGTTATGTTAGCTTTTAAATTACTTGAGCAGTACGTAACATCCAGACATAATTCCTGGAATGACATTACCAAGCCACAAGCAGAACCATAGCCAAGATTCTTCCTTTCACATACTCAAACACGCTTCATGTTCAGATCTTTTTGGAACCATCTTCCTCCCCAGTCTAATCCTGAAGCTTCCAGAGAAGCTATATGCATTGTTTTCCAGGCTTTAAAGCAAACCAATTTGATATGTAGTTGGTTATGATGTTGCAATATCTGTGCATTAAAGTTGATTCACTTCAAAACCTCTTTAGCTAAATGAGAATAAATCCAGAACAAACAAATGAGCTGGCTCTACACAGTCCTTGGCACCAGTTTTCCTTGGACTGATTTTCAAAGACTTCACACGACTTGTTTGGGCAGGGATTCCCCTTTCCTCACTGTGTCCAGTTTTAAGAAGAAAGTTTTTGTAAGAGTAGAGCAAATCTAGGTAAGTACCAGATGGGATAAAGCCTAGAAGATTGCAGGGTGCAGAGGGAAGTGTAGCTGCTCTGCAGGAGGGAGATATGGGACAATTATCCTCTCAAGATCTCTTTCTAATGTCTCAGCATGATATCTTTTGCATAAAATGAGGCGACTAATACTGACTCAAAATTGTATCTGCAAAACAACTAATTATTACAAAATAATTGCCAGTGAAAATAGGAAATGGAAGTGTATTTTTTGTATAACCCCTCTCATCACAGGAAAAGCAAAATATTAATTGCATTGACTTCTGAACCAGTATGGGTATATAATCCTATCTTTTTTTTTCTGTACCCCACTCTCAGATCTTGAAAGAACTAGCTTTGTATGGCTACGTTAAAGCTTTTATTCATGAGTTAAGACCTTAAAGTTTCTCAACTTGTTGCATCTTTGGAAAAGCAGAAGGTAAATATAATAACCCTGCAGCTGCAAACTAATTTCAAGTTCCAGTTTGCCTTTTTGGGTTTGGAAAAAATATATAGAGGAAAAAAAAATCTCCTAATTTAGAGACAGTGTCTTTGAAATTTAACCTTTTGTACCATCAAAGCACAATTTTGTCTTTTAAGAAAAAAAACCTCCCACAAATGTCAGCATATAATAGACTCCCAGAAAACCTCCTAAAAGAAGGAGAAGCAACAATTGTGGAGGAGGCAACCAGACCCAAAAAACGCTTGTAGGTAAAGGTGGTATCTTAATCTTATCAGCTTGTATAGTGAGAAAACACAGACACGCTTTTTGGCACAAAAGTTATCACAGAAATACACTCCCACACTAAATATACACATAACAATTGCTTTCAAGTTGTAATTGCATATATAACAATTAGACCATTGGAGCACAGAAGTGGCTGGTACATCCCTCTGCCTGCAGCCCAAACCTTGTGTGTGCCTTGGATCACCACCCATTGTAGTTACAACCCTACTGCACCAGGAGAGAAGAGAAGGTGTCTGTTTTTAACAGGGAGCTACGAGGAATATAAAATGTATTGTGTTTTACAGTTGTGTCTGGAAGATGCAAGAGACAAAAGCAACACTGAAAATGGAGGGAGCATTTGAGTGAATGGCTACCCTACCTTGAATTCCCTTGGGGACCTTAAAGTCAGGATAACCAAGTGCTGGGAAGTGCTGGTCCCTCCGGCAGCACCTGGGTGAGGCTCTGGCACCCTTGGGAGCCTTGGAACCGTGCTGAGACACGGGCACTGCATACCCACTGGGGAAACATCTACAAGCTAGTGCTAAACCTGGGAAAGCCCAGACATAAACCCTCACATACTATTGCTCACAAGCACTGGTGGATGAGCTACCTTTGTTACAGGACAAAGGAAAACACGGTATTGCACCACAACCTCGGCAGCTGCCGAGGGGCAGCTCTTTCTCGTTGGTGTATTTCTAATCCAACGCACACACACATAGAGATGCCCATGGGCCGAGGATGCTGCACCCAGGTGGGTCCAAGGATGTGCAGGGCAGTCAGGTGTAATAAGTATGTATATGATTCGTACCAGTAGGGAAACAAATGATTTTATTGCACGCTCATAAAACAATAAAACGAACTGTTGTGAGGTCATCAGTTTCCCTGAACCTTTATTAAGGAATACCTAAATTATGGTGGGAAGTTATCAAGATACTAAATTGTAATGTAGTAATTAACCAGTTGTAAAAATAATGACTTAACTGT
>JAWWEW010000146.1:9194599-9236717 GCA_035583185.1 Anabacerthia variegaticeps | reverse complement strand
GGGTATGGGGGCCGGCCCCGCGGGAGGGGGGTCGGGCGCGGGGCGGGCGCTGCCGGGGGCGGGCGCGGGGGGCGGGGCTGGGCTGGGCGGGGCTGGGCTGGGCTGGGTGCGGTGCCCCGGGGAGGGAAGGTGTCGCTGGGCCGGGGGAGGTGCCGCGGCGGCCGGGGGTGCCCGAGCCCGCGGGCCTGCCGGGCCTACCGGGCCGGCCCTGCGGCCCCTCGGGCGGGTTCGGCCGGGGCAGCCCCGCCCGTGCCCGGGGGTGGCCCGGCCCGGCCCGGCCCAACCCAACCCAGCCTGCGGCTGCCGCAGCGGGGCCCGCTCCTCCCGGGGCTGCAGGAGCGGGTCCGACCGGGGCGCCCTCCCTGGAGCCGCCGGGGCCCGGCCCGCCCGGCTGCGCCAAGCGCGGCCCCCGCCGCGGCATCCCGGGCCGGCTGTACCCCCTGGGCCGGCTGTGTCCCCCTGGATCGGCTGTATCCCCCGGTCCGGCTGTACCCCTGGATCGGCTGTACTCCCAGACCGGCTGTACCCCCGGGACCGGCAGCAGGGCCATGTGCTGTATCCTCACCCCAGGGTGGATGGGGCACAGCAGCGCTGGGGGCTTTGCTTCGGAACGGCCCTTTCCTTGCTGTGTTTGTAAGGAAATCGCCTCTCCTTTTCATTTAATTTTGCACAGAGCAAGCCAGATAAGCTGCTCTCATATCTTAAAGAATCAGTTTAAACCTCTAGTTGACTAAGGTTGGAAAGGACTTCTATGACCGTGGAGTCCACCTGGTAACACCACCGTGTTTACCACTAAACCATGTCCCCAAGTGCTGCATCCATGCACCTTTTGGACCCCACTTCCAGGGGTGGTGATTCCACCCTCTTCCAATGCCTGATCACTCTTTCAGTGGAAATTTTTTTTCTAATATTCAATCTAAACTTCCCCTGATGCAGCTTGAGGCCTCTTCATCTTGTCCTGTTACTTGGGAGGAGAGATCAACTCTGGGCTGCAGCCTCTGTTCAGGTAGTTGTAGAGAGCCATAAGGACCACCCTGAGCCTCCTTTTCTCCAGGCTAAACAACCCTGGCTTTTTCCCCGTGTGATAAACTTTCTACTACTATTAGTTATCAATCAATATACTTGCCACATTGCATTTGCTCGTAGATGCTCTTGCATACCCACCTCTGCAGAATTTAGGTATTTCCTCTGGAGCCTTTGGCTCTGCTGGTGGGAGTGCTCTGTGCATGAGGACAAGGAAAACTGATGTCTGAAAAGTAACCTGGCAAAATACAATTTTTTTTCCCCTCAAGATAACCCTCTTTCCTGACCTGGTTGATGGTATGATCTTTGAAACTGTTGTGATGGCCCAGGGCCTGGCATGAATGAGCAGCTGAGAAAGTGGGGATGGTAAGACCTGTTTGAGTTAGCAGTACTGTGAGCAAATGTGAGGGGTGCTTTTGGATCATATTATTCCCACTACTTGCTCCTGTGGACCATGGGAGTGTTTCAGGTCAGATATTGCCAGGTTGTTAATGTTTCTCTAGAGTGTAATTTTGTTTTAAAGTATGAACTTAGGTGACACATTTTAGGGTGTTGTAAGATAAGGACACCCTGTGGTTATTGTAATAAACCCTAGTGCGAGGGCAGATGTGTTCCAAATGTTACAACCATGGCAGAATGGTTAAAAGGAAATAATAATAATTCGGTAAAGGGGTCGAATGTCAATTTCCTTGTGTTCTATTCAGTTGGAACAGTTAAAACGTAAGATAATGGCTTATTGATATGTGTGTCAGGGTTAATTCCAGAAAGCCATGCTGCTGAGCAGCAATTCAGCGGATCAGGCAGTAGATAGTTCTGTGCTTTGTACACAGTTACATGATGAGAAATACATTTCTGATGCTTGAAGAGCTCCTGGCTGTGAAGAAGAGCAGCGAAGAAGGAAGGCAACAGTGTGCACTGGCAAACCACTCTAGCTTGTTCAGCTCTATGAAGAGTGTTTTGGGCTTAGTTTTAGGTGGTTTATTACAGTAGTAGCAACCTGGTTGCAGCCATGATTGTGTAAGGATATAAGTGAAGGAAGATTTGCAAGGGCAGGATAATATCAGTTGGTTTAATAGGAGAGGTACTTGCAAAACAGAACAAGATTTTGGGTACAGCAGCTGTTCTTCCTGCTTGGCTTTCACATCTCCACAGGTTGCAACAGCACTTCCCTGCACAAATCTTAGTGTGATGGAAGAAGTGTAGTTGATGCTACACTTTATAGATAGCTCTAGGAATTCTTTATCTTCATGCATAGTGGGCAGAAAGGATTCTGCTTCAGTTTTGGAGTAAGTACTTTGGATGTGTGTGCTTTGCTTATATGAGATACTGAAGGTGTGTCTATGTACATACACAGCTGTATGCAGAGATTAATCCTGAGAGATTCAGCCTTGCCTGACAAAGTTATGGTTGATTCTGAGTGCATTTGGCAGCAGTTCCCTAAGAGGAGCGATTCAGTGCTGCAGTCTGTGCTGTAACTGCTGCTTCCAGAGATTGCTGGTTATTTTATTTTAATTTTAGTTACACTAGCTTTTCCTCCAGTACCTATGCGGGTTTTTTTCTGCATCACTCTCAGTAAAGTGTAGTCACCCTCTTTTACCAGACAGTTTCTGTGCTTGTTAGGGTGTATACTGTTGTAGGTTTGTTTTTTTTTTTTTTTCTCCCAGAAGGTAATAACTAAACTGTGACCCTGAGATTTACTTCTATGGTGGAAATAACGCTTCCTATTACTTATTTTTTCAGTGTAGATAGACCTCGATGCAACTTGTTTGAGTGTTTTCTCTTAGTGTGCTCACATCTGGGCATTTGAAGCTGATGAAATGCAGCACGCATCAACAGAATTCATCAATTTTTAAGCAAGCAAACAAGCATTTGCTCCAAAAGATGTTGCTCTAAGAGTCAGTGAACTCTAGTTTTGGCAGAACTGCATGAATCCTGCGACCAGGAATGCTCTGCTGAACATGCTGAACTGAGTTCCCAGAAGAGCATGCCAGGAACAGGTTTGGTCACAGGTACGATGTCAGATCGTGAGCCCTTGATGTCAGGGAGGAGGCATTTGGGAGTGGGGTGTTTGAGCTTCATTGAAACCCAGGTGAGCTTCAGAAGAGATGTTTTAGTATGTCAGGGTAGAGAGAGACATTCTTATGAGTGTAGTGGTGTTTTGGTAGTCACCTGGGGTTTCTCATTTGCTCAGCAGGTTGTCTGTGTTTATATAAATACATGGCAAACTGGGCTGCTAAGTCTGATTCTGCTTCTTCTGTGACAGGTGACTTTTGATACAACCAGACATTTTAGTGAAGGAGCCATAAGAAAGAAAAGCCTCAAAAGACTAAAGCTGCAAAAACAGGAGCACATTCAAAAAAGGGGGGAAAAAAGAGAGGGGGGTTGAAAGGTGAGAGTATATTTTTAGAGAATGTCCCATTTTCTTAAGATCTGTTACACTGCCTCATGCTGAGTAAAATATAGGAAGAGTAGCTATGTGAGAATCCAGGCTTTGAGGAAACAGGAGTTGGAGAACTCAAATCACTACTATGTAGTTGTTAATTTATGTGTTAGTGTCAGAAAGAAAAGCATCATGATAATTTTCTATGTAAGGCTTAGGAGTCTGAATTATGAGAAAGGCAGGACTGGAGAAATCCAGAGGTCCCTTTCAGATGGGATTATTCTGTGATTTTGTGGGCCTAGAGTGAAATCAGAGAGCTCTTTCTCTCAGATTGATCTGAGGCTCGATTGCTTAAGATTTCTACAGGTGGACTTTCTGTATTGCTCTATGCTGCAACATCATAAATAATGTTTATATGCCCTGAAATAAAATTAATGTAATGTACATTTCTACGTGCCTCCCAGTTGACTGGAAGGTCCAAAGCTAGAAATGAATGCTTTTCTGTCTTTACCCATTTTTACATATTATTTTTTCATTGCTGGTATCTTTAGAGCAGTGTTCTTAAATTTTGTATATGAGTAATAGTGCCATACTGAAGTTTTGATTCTCTAGATAATATGTTTGGATGGCATCCTAAACTGTCACTAGTAATTAATCATGTTGTATACCTGTATGTCTTAAAAAACCCCCAACACTTAGAATGCAGAGCACAGTGACATGCAATGGAAGCATAGTGTGCTAGGTCTCTAATAGCTTTTGTTGTTAATTCCTCCTTACTCAAATACTTCTTAAAAAACTATTTTTAAACACTTATTTGTGTGCACACTGTTCCTTGAATTTCCTGGTGTTTTTTGTGCTGTGTCATGTTCATTATTTAGTAGATCTACTTTCTGCAGGCCAAGGTTCCCAAAAAGCTGCAACAGCCTGTTGTGGTTTAACCCCAGCTGGTAATTAAGCCCCACAACAGCTGCTCCCTCCCTCCCTCCCTCCCCATTCCCTGGTGGGATGGGGGGGAGGAGAATCAGAAGGGTGAAAGTGAGAAAACTCATAGGTTGAGATCAAGACAGTTTAATAGGTAACGCAAAGGTCACATGCACAAGCAAAGCAGAACAAGGAATTCATTCCCCACTTCCCAAGGGCAGACAGGTGTTCAGCATTCCCAGGACAGCAGAGCTCCAGCACATGTAACAGTGACTTGGGAGTACAAACACCATCACTCCAAACATCCCCCCGTCCTCCTTCTCCTCCAGCTCTATGTGCTAAGCATGAGGCCATATGGTCTGGGATATCCCTTAGGTCAGTTGGGATCAGCTGTCCTAGTTGTGTCCCCTCCCAGCTCCTTGTGCACCCCCATTCTCCTCGCTGGTGGGGAGAGGAGCAGGAAAGGCCTTGGCTCTGGGTAAGCTCTGCTCAGCAATAACACCCGTATTACTCTTGTAATACCTCTTAAGTGGGACCCTCCTGCTAATCTGTAGGGGAGATTTGTTAATTTAAGAATTGGATCCAAATGATTAGTCTCTAGTTGAGTCCTTGGAGACCAAGGATCATGTGATGCTGTTGTGTTGGCAGTGCTTATAAAGAAAACCCTAGAATACAAACAGTTGGAAGAGACAAAGAACCTTCTAACTCTGGGCATCAATTGTGTGTGTATAATTTTTGTGTCATGTTTTTTTAAACATGTTATTTTAACAAATGAGATTCCTCGTTAGCCACATGTGATTCTTGGTGACTGGTTGCTTATTATTAGCACTTCAAAGACTTACATCCAATTCCCCAGGACTCAAAATATAAACCAAATGTCATCTAAATTGTCCCATATTGATAATTACCTAGAAAAAGACGTGGTGATGAAAAGAAGTTCAAGAGAGAAAAAAGAAAGCTAAGCTCGAGAGGAGAGAAGAGAGGCAGATAGATGGAGATGAGAAACATCCCCCAAAGCAGCAGAAGGTACCAGCTGAAGAACAGCAGTGGCCAGAGAATATGCCTGAATGGGAAGAAAGGAAATCTCTGCTAGCTCAGAGAAGAGTGGAGTCTGTCAGACTGCTTACAGTGCTGTTAAATCGTGTGAAAGTAAGACTATTTTAAAACATATTTTAAATTTTGAAGGGTATTTATTAGAGCTTGAAAAATTCCCTAGACATTTGATGCCTTGCTGCTATTTAGAAGAATGCCTCGGGGCTGGCCAAACACTGAGAAAGCCTGAGGTTTGTGTCTTCTGACAGTCTGCTCTCAGTCTTGAGCTGAGAGTAAAAGTGGTGCATTTTCAGCCAGAAACTTTGCTTTTGGTGCTTTTTTGAGGCATTGTCATTTCTGAGTGAAAAGCAGAGCTGGAAGGGCTGTATCAGCTCCATTAGACTTGATCCAGTATTGCAAGCAAGGAGTTTTGGGGTGGGGACAAAAGTGATGTTCTCTCTGCTTGTTTTGGTCTCAGGTCTAGAAGTGACTGAATTAAATTGGCACAGATTATACCAGTTGCATTGCTTATAGCCTCTTTTTTTTGGCCAACACTAATCTGTCAAGTTTGTTTCAGTTTGACTTAGCTACTGTCTTGAGAAAGTCAGCATAGGACTGAGAAATATTTGAGTGTTTTGCACACAGATTAATGTTTGGAGGTTTAGTTTAGTACTTTGGGCTAAAAAAAAATTAAGTGAAAGCAGGGGTTTTAATTTCTCTGGGATTTTATTTTCTAACACGGCTTTGTCTTCACTATTTGTTAAGAAAAATTTGATTGCAGCTTTTAACAAGGGTATGTTTTCCCCAGTCCTAGATGTAAAAGGTCTCTAGAGGACTCTGATGTACTTTGAGTTGAAGTCAGAGGCTACCCTTGCCATTCTGCATGAATTTTAGGGCCCCATAATATCTGACATTGGCCTTCTTAATTATGAAGGTGACATGCTAAATAAACTTCTATTTTCTTGGTTTCGCAGTTGGCAAGTCAAAAAGTGGATCCTTCATTGGGCATAAGGAAGGACAGTCCATTTTCTGAAACAGCATTAAAAGACTTACATCAGGAGCTGGTTAACTCCCATTATCACACACACAGAGAGCTGAAACATAAGGAAGAGTTTAAGTGCCTGTTGACCCAAAAAGGTAGTGGTTTATGTGGTGAGGAAGGAGATGTGAGTAATTTCCATGCATCTGCTTGTCATATAGTCAGGACTGTTTTAAATGAGCCCTCTCCAGCCCTGTGTTCTGATGGACTGCCCAGCAGAGATGTGTGCAACTCCTCTGGCTGTGGATCTTTGCTGATTACGGTCACGCAAGACGGCAGGGTCATCGAATCTCTCCACGGAAGGGACCACCCAGCACTGATTGCAGTTCACAGGCAGACAGTGTCTGAGGAAGATGATTCCAAAAAACAAAAGGTTTATGAGACTGATGAATTCATCCACTATTTACTAAACTACTATCAGACACCGCACTATGCACGTGTTTGCGTAGAGCCAAAAAACACAGCGAGCAAGTCCTGGTGGAAGAGAGTGGTGTCTGGTGATGGTAGTGGTTTGGATATCAGCTTGAGTAACAAACATGGCCAGCACGTCAGAGAAGTGAGTCCAGTACAAAACCTCCACAAGAGAAATTGTAGTAGTGATAGTAATTATAGGCTGGTGATCACTCTCGGGGAACTCCTATCGACAGACAAAGTGTTAGAAAACAAGGTTCATGGGGACAAGCTTGCAAAAAAGTTGCAAGTGCAGAGGAATGACTCACTCACTGTTGATAATTTACCACATGCTGGACTGAATCATTCTTTGGAGTGTGCTGCTGTTACTCATGATAAGGAATTCAAAAGAGAAGATGGTAGAGATGAAGGCACTGTACCATATGAAACATGTAGATCTGCTTGCAGATTAAAGGATTTGTTGGAAGAGATCAGTGATTCCGAGTACTTTAGAGAGGCATGTGGCTCAGTGAAGAGAGCAGAAAAAAGGTGTGAAGAAATTTACAGCCATTGTAATAAAGGGTGCTTGCCTGCAAGAGCTGGGGAAAGAAAATTGCTGGTTTACTGTAAAAATGTAGCTCTGGAAGGTCAAGAGAAGGAAATCAACGAATGTAATTCCTGTTCTAACTCTGTCCATGAGGGCTTGGCAAGGCAGTGGGAACATAAACTTAAAAAGTCATGCAAGAGGTCTAGTAGTAAATTAAGACATGAAGGACAAAAAAGTGAGAGACAATCCAGGGAAGAGGAGAGAAATACTCGTAAAAAGAGGAAAAAACGAAAAAAGCTTTCTTCTAATTCTTTATCTGATGAATGTGGCTTTTCAGAGACGGACAGTTGCATGCAGCTGGAGTCGCTCAGAAAGATACAGAGAAAATGTAAGAAAATGTTCCACAAAAAAGTGAAATTCCAGACACTTAACACCACTATGGCAGCACCAGATGTTACCCCTTGTGATGGCTCACCCCTTCAGGAGATCCTCCAGACCAGAGGTGAGAAAGAGGGACCCCACAGCTAAGGGGACTGAATTTGACAGGCTCTGCAGGTGAGGTTAGTTGCCACCATTCTTATAGTGTTGAATAGTGTTTTTAAGGAGTTTTAAAAAGTGTAAGTGTGGCATAAAAAAACAGTGCAACTTCTCTGCAATGACAGGTTTGTTTGGTTTAGCTCAGAAACAATACACACAGCTGTAGATGAAGAGTAGTATTTGTCTACTTAATTGGGTGGCAAAGTATCTGGAATGGGCATTAGCAGATGGGTGGTTATTCTGTTAAAACAACGTGCATGCTAACAACATGCTTTAGACAACTAAAACATTGATAGGCAATTAACGTGTAGCACAGCTGTGTGGGAAGTACTGTCTGAGGTTAGTGAATTTCTGTATAGATGGTCATCTGATCTTCACCCAGGATTGCTACTGGCTGTTGTTACAGCCCTTTCACAGTTTATTGTGCTTTCAGTTGGTTGGTGGATATGTTACAGCCACCTCCCCATACCCTTTCCCTCCCTGCCCACCTGACAAAAAGTAACTTCTTCGTACACTTATCTACAGGAGATGAGAGGAAATTAATGTTGAGAAGAGAGATGGATGCAGATGTCAGAGGATGCCCTCTATTTCCTCTTGAGATAATTCAGACAAACCCCTGCTCAGATACTTTCTGCGGAGCAGAGCCCAGAAGAGGATGCTGAACAGCTCCTATATAATAGTTCTGAATTTTTTATACACAAGTTGGAGAAGAAAGCCCTTTGATCATTAAAAGGTATATGAAATACTGGTGTTTTTTTTTTTTGCTTAGGTAATTCCTTTGGTTAGAATATCTAACTGGTGTAGGGAGCCACAAAAGCAGAATCTATGTTTACCTTTTGGATAACAGAGGACCAAAACTTTCCCTAAGGGCAGACAAACTTTCATGGACCAGTTGCTAAGAATTTGAAAGGACATGGATTGAGATCTTGGAGAGTTATACTTTGTTTAAATGTAGGGAATCATGTAAATATCAAAAGTGCAGCATTTAGTAATAATGAGTCATTGGAAAATATCATAACTGTCAATCTTAGAGCAAGCATATGAAGTGCCTCCTCGATCAGTTTGTTACAGTGATGGGACTGGAAGGTGTGTGGGACATTTATACTCAATTGTGTGAAGTAATAGATTTCCAGATATGAAAAAAGTCCCATCTTCTGTAAAATCCACACTGGAAAAATGCTTGTTTTCTACTCATATTCTAGAGGTGTTTCTGAAAACTTGCTGGTCTTTGGGAGGAAGGATTTCACTGAACTTATGCTTGATGTAGTGCTTCCAGGAATCTGAATGGTTGTCCAAGCAAAGCTCTGAGTGTTAGATAATGAAAGGGCAGTGCTTGTCAGCCTGCTGACAGTCCCCTGTATATGCAGGTTGACTGTTCACAAAATTTCAAAGGCACATGTGGTGAGGTAGCTATTTAGTATGAGTTTGTTTACAAATAATTTCCAGAGGAATTGTGAAATGTTGTCAGACTTGTGCTGCATGTAGGTAAAAATGTGAAAACGCAGTCTAGGAGCTTGAGTTATATCCATATTTATTCAGCTGGCTCTATCTAGAAGACAGCCACAATTGCTTTTGGACAAAGTCCCTTAGCAAGATACAGAGGACCAGCTCAAAGTTCAATACACTGATTATTGCAGCTTTCATTTTATTATGCTTTATTTATTACATGTCAGTAGACTAAGTTAATGTGAAAATATTGCCTTCATTACGTAGAATCTTACCCATGTTTGTAACTTCTGCTCTAATAAATAGTAATAAAAAAAAATAATTGTAATTGTTTGTGGTAGATAGATTTCCCCCCAGTCTTCAATAATGATGATTCCTACAGGCTTCTAAGCCAGGTTTTACGAGTCTTCTCTGTTCATATGTTTCAGATGTTGAGTGCCTTTTCAGGGTCATGAATGACAAATGGTTGCTACTCAAAGTACTGTTGATCTATTACCTTTATCTAAAAAGATCTTATTTTCTTGGCAGAAATATTTTCTGACTATTTTGAAGAACATTTATGCCCCTCTGAAGTCTCCTTTTTTGTATTTTATACAGTTCTAATGAAGACCAACTGTTGTATTTGTTGACTGTGTAAAATGTTTTCAGTTGCACTGATGTGACATACCAAGGGTGTTTTTTCTCTATGCAATATTTGCAGATTAAAGATGACAAAACTTCCCCCTCTGTCAATCTGTAGACAGTTCTGTGTCCATGAGTACCCATTTCCCATGAGACAGGCCTTTCAATTGCAGGTGAGGAAGTGATTTCTTTTTGTTAATCCAGGAGAGAAGGAACTAAAGATTTCCTTTGGTGTAAATTTCCAGTGTTTTATCACTTGCTGTCACAATATTCAATAACAAATAAATACTCCAGTTCTGTAATTGCTTCTTGCATTCACCTATATTGATTGAAACTGATAAAGCAAATACTCTGTCTCCAAGTCCTCATTCCATGTAAAACATTAGTAAATAAAAAATGCATGCACTTTAAAATGTGAGACACCATTGTAATCTTCATACCAAAACAGAACTTTTGTGTTTCTTATTTGTTTATAGGTGACAGTATTTAGAACTTGTTTTCAGGAGGTTTAATATTAATTCATTACTTTTCACAAAATCATAGAGTGGTTTGGATTGGGACCTTAAAGACCATCTAGTTCAACCCCCTGCCATGGGCAGGGACACCTTACACAGGTTGCTCCAAGCTCCATCCAACCTGGCCTTGAACACTTCCAGAGGTGGGGCAGCCACAGCTTCTCTGGGCAACCTGTACCAGGGCCTCACCACCCTCACAGCAAGAATTTCTTTTTCCTGTCAGCACATTTGATATGAGCCTCATCCTTTAATACACTGGACTTCTTAGCATAAGTTTATTATCCTGAAGGCTGATCTCTAAAGATACGTATAACAGCTTTAAAACTTTTAAAATACATAGCTTTGTAGATTGGATTTTAGTAGTTACAGGAATAACTGTCACATCTCTAATATGAATGCTACAGAATTTTTTGGCAATTAGAACATGTATTAGATGAAAATATGCATTAAGAGCAGCATTTATATAGTTCAGCAATGGAAATATAGAACATTGCAGGCATAATTTCACACCTTTCAGTTGGAGCCTGGTGTGTGCTGTTGTGCCCAGCTGGTGTTTCAGGAGGCTGGGTTCTTTTTATGGCAACAGTTTACTCTGACATGTATGAAACAGGGCCCTGAGACTGCAGGTCTTGCCGTCAAATCTGACTTTGTTTCAGAACTCATGAAAATATCTCCTCATAGCGCTAGTAAGAACTGAAGTCCTCAGGGAAGTTGCCTGAACAACGCTTGGTTACTGAAAATACGTGGCCTGTGGGTTGTACCTTGCACTGAATGCTGAAGTCAGAATCTGACAGGCTGGTTTTAAAGCAAAAATACACAAAGCCCATTATTACATCAGTCCATCTGCTTGAAATACAATACAGCAATTATGAGATAAAGCCCTTTCTTCTTAATCCAGGGGTTCCAGGCAATGCATAGAAATGCCTCACCTTTTGTAAAGCCCCTTACATAACTCTCAACAGAAGCATTCATTAATGAAACTTCTTTTGTTTAGCTGAAACAACAGGAATTAAGAGCTAATAGTGGTGATTAAGGGCAGGCAGAGTCCAGATAAAAGAATATCTGAATTTTACAAAGCAGCTGACAATATGACAGAACTGGTTGGAAATGAGTTGCTACTCAGTTGTACTGATTTGTGCTGGAACTCCTTGAGCATACCTTTGTGACACAGCTAACAGGTGTGGGACACTTCAGATGAGGGAGCCTGGTGACAGTCTCTGCACTTACTGTTGTCATCATTGTGTCCTACCTGGTTAATGTACAGCCTCAAAAGCTGCCTGGCACAGTTCTTTTTGTATAGGCATTGCTGCTGTTGTAATGTACAGATTAATACTTAAAATAGTGTTCAGTCCCTCAGGATACGTTACGGAGTAGCTTAAGAGTCAGGTGGTTGGGTCTGCTGAAGGGTAGGTTACAGCCTAGCCTAGTTCTACCATGAGAGCCTTACAGAGCTCCAGCTTTTGCTCAGTATTAACAATTACCTGGTTTTGTTTTGTTGTTTTTTTTTTTCCTGGCTCTGTTTTTGCCACAGCAACACATACTATACAACATGAACATGTTCTGTATTTAATATTCTGCTAAAGTTATGCTACAGAACTCCATTTGCAGGCATTTGATTAGAATGCATTATACTCATCTATGTGTTAGATAATGTAAGACGTTGGGGAAAGAAAAGATAAAACATGAAACATTAGGGGAGGGTTAAGTGTCACATTTGGTTGCAGTAAATAAAACCAAACACCGCCATTATGCAAGAGTATTTTATTTTCTGCCTTAAAACAAATAAAAGCACATTTCCAATTTGAGGTAAACCATTAGTAGTAGTTTGCAAAGAGTATAAATGTCTCTAAAAATAAAACAGCAACACAAAGGTCATGACAAGATCTACGTTTGTCTCTAGACCTTCATTAGGTAGTTCATACAGTATCACTTTATGCATGCTGTCAAACAACCATGTTCTTCATTGGAAGGCCCAGTGCAACCAAAACAAAATGCCAAGACAGTGTCTGGACTGAGGGAAAGTCACTTGTTCTCACCACAGATGGTCTCAGGCACTTTTAACATGTTGTGTCAACTCAGTTCATCATTTTGGTCGTGTTGCCAAATTGAAATGACCAGACAGCTCAGCCAGAGAAATGAAATAGAGGGAACTATACCAGACAGGCACCCTGGGATATTCTGCACCAGCAGAAGCACCTGGACAAGAAACACCTTTACAAGTGATCAGCAAACCATTAGTGATCTTAGACTTATGAGAAAGTTTTACAGAAGTATTTTGGATGATGATGGAGCACATTTACATTTTCCCTTGGTGAGATCCATTTACCAGCCCTCTCTGGTAGGAGGCAGGTTGCATAGAACAAACCTGGAAATTAACCGTAGATGTGAGCCAAGAGAGCAAATAAGTAAAAAGCAACTCAAAGGTCAGGTGCCCAGGTACAGCATTGCTGGTTATGCATGAGATTGTGCCTTTTTTTTATAATGGCAACGTTCCAAAGCAACAAAGGCCTCAGCACAGAAACAGCTTACCCCATGTCATTTTATTTTGTACCGGAAACTTGTGTAAGTTACGCTGACCAGTAGCATTTTTCTGGTAGTTAAAGCTGCATATACAAGAGCACTTGTTAATCATGCCATACCAGCAACTTTTGTTTTTCAGGCTTAGGAATCAAGAGCAGCTGATCTTCCAAGTTTAATATAATTTTATTAAAATTGACAGAAGAGTTTTACTAAAAAAATTGAATGAACAGTAGTCCAGTGGAGTCACACTTCTTGGTGCACCTCTAAGGATGTCTAGTTCCACTCAGTATCTGAACTTTTGTAACACTTCAGATGTGCTTTAAAAGTGAACAAAGAATATTAATCCATGCAGAATTATGCATGTTGAACACAGCAAGTATTCATCAGTCCTTATTAATTTTTTAAGTATCTAAAACTGATTTAACCTCTGAAAAATTCTTGATATTTTTCAAAAGCAGTTAGTATTTCACCTGTAAACTGCTAACACAACTCCTTAAAAGCCAAATTATCTTGTATAGTACTGAATTACGTTGCACAACAAATCAGTATGATGCCTCATGGACAAATAAAATATAGTCTCTTTTCTAAGGGAACTACAACCCAAGGGTCAGACCCTGCAGAGGCTAAAACAAAAGAAGATTTAGTGGAATTTGTGTTGCATATGTGAAGTTACTCATGTGCTTGTGTCCACAGTGGTGTGTTGTTAATGAAAAAATGGATTTCAAACTACTTTGCACTAAATGGTGATAGCAGAAAACCAGCAAGAGTCCTTTATTGCCAAAATTGCCGTTTACTTCTGCACAGGTATTTGTTGTGCACACTTCTGATTATGTGGGTTTAAAGGAAGACAATCTCAGACCTTCAGTAGTTTACCACTGAATTTGAAAAGGAAACCTTTGAAAATAAACAATTCACTGTAACTCTGGACCTTTTGTAAGCATTGCTGCTGCTGCACCTTGTAAAACAGAAGTGGAATGTTACAAATGATCCTTTATGATTCAAAAACAGATTGTTCCTCACTGCACTCTACTCTTTCTTTGCATCCTGGGCACCTTTTTCTTCTTCATCAGAGTACACAGTGGGTTCCTCCCCCTCCTTCAGCAGCTTACCAACATGATGATACTTAACTGGGGAAAAAAAAAAGAATACTAGTAATTATTCTGCCCTGAAGATGTACCTTTTTTAACTCTTTTTTCTGAATTAGCAAAATGCCTGTATTATAATAAAATAGCTCTGAGCAACTTGTTCCAAACACTGTGGGGAAGGAGAAAAGCCAAAGATCAACTACCTGAACTACTATTAATGTTGTAGTAAATATAAGAATCATGCCAAGTGAATGTAACCATAATTCTCATTCTCTTGTCTAAGCCAAAAGATGAATGAATGTAATAACAAAAACCAGAATCCTGGATTAGATTATTTTTCTTGCCAATGTCAAAAGTGTTTTTTCAACCAATGGCATTGTCAGAGTACTTGTATCACATATTAAACATGCAGATACATATGTGCACTCATACACACAACTCTGAAGGGTTTTTATTTTTTGTCATGTATGTTGAAAATATCCAATAGGATAGAAGGGAGATCCTTTCTCCTAAAGGTAAAGACGGATCTGTTATCCAATTATGTGATTAAGCCTCTGATTTATTTTATACCTCTTTTTGAACACGTAAAAATTGCAATATCATATATATGTAAGAACTGAAAGCTATACTATGTTGCCCATCTGTCATCTTCAACAAAGCAAAATATGCCCCTGATTACAGGTTTTTTGGACTAGCATTGTTGTTATGATTTATAAGAATTTAAAGCAACTAATTCCTATATTTAGTAGAAACAGAGTAATAGAAAAAGTGCAGTTTACTGTCAGTCCTGATGTTCAACTCTTGTGAAAGTACATTTAAACACTAGTGTAGGTCAGATATTTGGTAGCATAGTTCTGGTTTCTGCAGCATGCTTGTTAACATAATAAAACAACCATTCAGTGTGGCACGATTAACAGTCTTCATTAAGACAGGAAGAGAGCCAAAATAGTAGGGGCACATCAGGTCAGGACTGAGACATTCTAATGACATCATGTGGAGGAAAACTCCATTGTAGCTAGTTATAGTAAATCTTTGAACACTACATTTAAAAACAAAACACATTTGATTTCCACTATACTACTTTTTGGTATATGCAATTTCCATCATACACACACACACACACACATATATATATATATATACATTCAGCATCTGATGTATTTAATTTTTGACTTATATGAGTAGAAATAATTGCCTCAATTAAAAGACATCATGAGACATGGAGAAATTGTTTTTCATCAACAAGATACACAATAAGACAGGAAAAAAATCATACTAGTGGGCATGCCCTGGTACAAGGTCAACACAGCAACTTCCATAAAACTGTGGTTTCTAACTGTTTTTGAGCAGCAAATTGACACATGACACAAATCAGTTGGAATTGCATTTTTAAACTTTTAGTACTAAGCATAAAACAAAGCTACTATGAAAGTGACTTCCTTCTGTAAATTCTAGAACAAACATCTCAAAGTGTGCAAGTTAACTCTGACCATCACTGGCACTGTACTGACCAGGCGGTTGGCAAGCACAGAGGTGCCCATTCCTGATCACTTCCTGGGGGAGAAAGTCAGCTGAATACAGTTGTCTGTGAATCTGCTAAAGTCACCAGCAAGGCCATGCAGATTAAATTACTGAGGGTAAAAAAGTTCTATCAAGAGCTCCAAGGGGAAAAGGCCTAGTTTCAACAGTCTTCAAAAAATCAAAATATCCAAAATTCAAATGTTACTGTTATTTCTGAGAAGATGAATGGGACATAAGCTTCATTTTTCAGAGCATTAAAATCTGTCAATCTCTATAGATGGGGTCTTACCTTTATCAAAAACATAGTCTTTATTTCCAAATCCTGTCAACTTTTGGGGTGGCCTTTTAGACCTTACCCTATGATAGTGTGCTTCTATCTCTGCTACTGTTCTGTAAGGAGCAGAGGGAAACAGAATGCAGAAGGAGAACCTGACATTTCTCTTTAATTCTAAGTAATAGTAATTCTAGTAATAGTAAACCAAGGTATTGATTTTCAGACTATGCTTCCAGCTGGTAACAGCCTTTTAACCATTGCTTCCCCTCTTACACACCAGTTACTGACTTCATTGTAAATAGGTTTAAAATTGCTTACAAGTGAATTGTGACTCCCAGTCCCTCAAGGTCTCTTGCTGCGTAGCGTTGAGGTCAGAGAGGTCATCATATTCATCCCTCAGTGCCTCCTTATCCAGGCAGAAAGTGGCAAGACCTCGGGAGGCATCTCTTCCAGCAAAAATGCCGTACGGGCCCTCTTAAAATAAAAACATAAGCAGCATTATTGCAGAGGCCTTGGATCCTGTGTGATCTTCATGGATCAGAGACCCCAGACTAAAACAGAGAGAGTTCCTACCCTGACCTGTGGGTCAGAGGTGCTTCAAGCTTCTGAAATGCTTTAAAGTTTTATTCTACTTGGTAATAAGGGAAAACAGAGGAAGAGAACAAGAAGCAAAACCATGGAAAAAGATAGTGAGTTTGCTAAAACATCAGGAAAATGAACCACGCAATGGTGCATGGCACATACAGACAGGGTAAGGATAAGCATATGAACTGGGAAGCACATCCTCAGAACGAGGAACAGAGGAAGGATTTGTAAGTCTGAGGCGAAATTAAAGTTTTTCAAGAGATACCTGTGATTTAAAGAGATGAAAGGATGGCTTGACAGAAAATGTAGTGCAGATACTAGAAATTATTAACTTGGAAGAAACATCTATTAAAACTTTCAAAATGCAAGATGAACTCAAATTATCAAAACATACAACTCACAGCACATCAGAGATACCAAGACAGACCCTTGATAAACTCCATTAATGATTAACTTGCTTGCATGACAAGCCAAAAATTGAGATATTGCATGTTGCAACTAGACATTCAAAGTTCTTCTTAAGGGAGCTTAAAGAAGTTAGATGTGGACACTGGTTACTGTAGGGCACATGCCATCTTCCACTCCTCCCAAAGTGTGCTTTTTCCTAAATTCCTCAAAAGAATCTTACTTTTCCATTAAAATGAAAACCAAACTAGCCAGATACTCTGGTGAACCATTCAGCAGTTACCAAATTAGATACAAGGGGCAGCTTTTACTGCTGTCAAGGGAGGCAGTATTCAAACCATGGACCTTATGTCAAGTGGATTTTACTTTACACAAAGACAAAATCGCACATCTAACTCAGCTGTAAGTGCTGCAGAACCACAAAGTTACAGCCATTCGGTGACAGTCTCTAGTCTATGTTTGGATAAAGGTAATAACTGGTAACACTTCCAAATACATTGTGTCTCCTGCACTACCCTCCTTGTGTCTGAGTAGCTCTGGCAGGTCACTACTGCAGCTACCAGCTATCTGGACAACTCAAAAGTGGTTATGCCAGATTCTGGTACAAATCATCAAGTCTGAGTGGGGCTTTCTAACAGGTGGCTCCTGTTAGAAGTAAACCCCCATGGCCACGTGGAGGTGATTAAACTGTGACATCGGGGCACACACTCCCAGCCACCTCATCACTGGCTGCTCTGTGGGCATAGGTTATTCAGTGTTTGCACGTTTGAACTATGCTCCTGGCGAGGTAGCTGGTTTAATCTAAATTGGTAGGTATTTAGTATAAATATTATGCAATAGAGTGATGTCCACTAAAAGCAGCGAATGGAATGCAAATAGTGAGAAAACACTTCGCTTCTGCCGCCTGGCATCGGGCAAAGGCACCCCAGGGCGACGAAGCCGCCCAACCCCTCCTGGTATGGGTAACCTGCCATGGGAAAACACAGAGGACAGTGAAGCAACGCCAACTCGCAAAGCCGGAGTTTCTACAGCACCGAGGCCCCACTCCGGGGCCCGGGCGGCAGCCGTAACCCTGCCCTCCGCCTCTCCGGGATGCAGCACCCTCCCCGGTCCCGAGCAAGCCGTGCCCGTCCCAAGGCTCCGGATCGGGAGGCAGGCGGGGATGCGGGAGAGGCGGGCGAGGATGCGGGCGAGGATGCGGGAGAGGCGGGCGGGGGTGGGGGCGATGCCGGAGGAGCGCGGGGCGCGCAGCCCCCGCCCCGGGGAGCGCCCCGAGGGAGCGCCCCCAGCCCGGCCCGGCACAGCCCGGTGCCCGCCCCGAGCCCGGCCCGGCGCTCACCGGGCCCGTAGAACTTCCTGGCGCGGGTCACGTCGAAGACCTTCCCGTTGACGGCCATGAGGATGCGCGGGTCGGTCACGCCGTCGAAGGGCCGCAGCTGCGCCAGGGTGAAGTCGCGGCGCTTCATCCTGGGCAGCGGCGGCGGGTCCGCCTCCCCCGCGGGCGCCGCGGGGCGCTCGCCCCGCAGGATCTGGTAGAGCAGGAAGAGGCAGAGGCCCAGCAGGCTGAGGTTGAGCGGGGAGCCCACGATCTCCATCAGCAGCCCGCCGGCCTCGCCCGCCGCCTCCTCGCCGGCCACCGCCGCCTCCTCGCGGGCCATGGCGCTGCGGGATCTGCGGGGTCGGATCGGCGGGGTCTGCGGCGGCTCCGAGCGCGGCCGGCCCGGCGGGGCGGACCGAGGGGAGGAGGGAGGGGCAGAGGGCGGTCCGTGCCGCCCCCGGGCCGGGCGGGCCGGGCGGGGCCGGTCCGTGCCCGCCGCCGGCGCTAGAGGGGGATGCGGGCCCGGGATGGAGAGCGCTGCCCACGAGCACCGCGCAGGCCGGGCCGGGGGCGGCCCCGCGGGACACGTTCCCACGGAAATTCCGGCAGAAATAACCTCGGGGTTGCGTCAGACCCGTGTCAGAGACAGCCGGGTCCTACCGGGTTGAGGATGGAGGATGGACCAGGCTCTGCGCGGGGATGTGGAGCAGTGGGACAAGGGGCAATGGGCAGAAACTGATGCATAGGAGGTTCCACCTGAATATGAGGAGGAACCTTACTGTGCACGTGAATGCATGCCGGAACAGATTGCCCAGGGAGCCTGTGGAGTCCCTCACCGAAGATGCTCAAGAACTGTCCGGACACAACCCTGTGCAATGTGCTCTGAGCTGGCCCTGCTTGAGCAGGGAGGTTGGACCAGGTGACCCACTGTGGTCCCTTCCAACCTGTCCCATTCAGCGACTCTGTGACTCCCTGCACTCGATCCACCTGTGCCAGGGCACATCTTCACTTTCCTGGCAGGGCAGTGACTTTTTGGAGTGCTCTTTAGGAATGGTGCCAAACTCAAAGTAGGAGAAAAGGGAGGAAAATACCAAACTTATGGGTTTTTCTCATTCAGGTAATAACCCCAGCCCTCCCCCAAAACCACAGAAGCAGCAGCCACAATGTATTATTGTAACATGAAAAAGAAAAGCATCCTGTTGTGGAATTCTTTATTCAGGCTTCTTCTCTGTAGATTTTGGTGAAGTAAAACTTAAGCTGAAGGGAGTACTAACTGAATGTATCTACTCTACATGGTGTTCAGATGGAGCAGATGGAGCCCTGAATACATCTACGTACCCCTGGTGTCATCTGCTCCTTGATATCTGGTGTGAGAAAGCAGAAATTATGTTTTGAGTCTCTGCAGATTGTATCCTCACCATCCTTCAAAAAGAACACAAACAAATGCCCTGTCAGTATATCATCATTCCCTCTACACAAGTCAGTAACATCGCTCAGGGCACACGTAGAGAAGAAATGCAGTGTACTGACCTTGATCATAGAATCATTAACGTTGGAAAATACCTCTAAGATCATCAAGTCCAACTGTTAACCTAATCTTGCATTATAGCCTGGCAGGTGGCTCGTATCACTGCTTCAGAGGAAGGAGGCAGGTTGGGACATTTGGTTATAGCAGCACATTTAATTTACTTTCTAATTCTCAGCATTAGGAACATTTTAACTCTATGGGCCACAGAAGATACTGACAAACATTTGCCTTTTGGGATACAGTCAAGACCTCTGAGTACTAAGGCATTTAAACACATTGGCTCTTGCAAGGGAAGGTGTTTGGTTCCATCTGCTGTCTCCTTTGGGAAGCTTTTTGTTTTATTGACCAGCAGTCAAACTTTGAGCTGTCCTTTCATGGTATACATTGACTTTTGCTTCCCTCTGCTGTGTAACTTGAAAAACACCTTGTTTCATTGATCTGATGACTGAGATTTGTACTTGTTAATAAAGTGGTTCTGAATTTTGGCCCTATTTAATATATTAGAGAAATCTCCAAAACTTCAGAATTATTCAAACTGGGAGATGTATTACCTAGTTAATTCTGCTCAGTGTGGACATGACACTATTACACTTTATTGTGTTATAGTACATGTTATAGGAATAGATGTAGAAAAACCCCAGAAATTTAGAAGATTTTTCTTTCATTTTTTTGCAACATATTTGTTCAAAAGTGAGGAAAAACCCCCATACTCCAAAACAACTCCAACCCTGAATTTGACCTTGAAGCAGACACTGAAGGCAGGGAAAAAGAAGCTTTGTTTATGCCAGTCTCCTAGAGAAACCATCCAAGAACAGTTCATTCTTAGATAAAGAAAGGCCAGGATACACTGCCAAGACTGATAGAATCTCAAGTTATCTGCGACATGAGCACTGTTACTGCATGTTACAGTGGCCCAACTTCCAGCTCTTTTTTTACATTGCAGCATACAAAAAATATTCATAGGCCTAAGAATACATCTTTAGAAAAAAAAAAAAAAGAGCCGATATTTAGAAATAAGTGGGTATGAATAAAATTATGATACATCAGTCAAAATTATCTAAATTCATGAACCCTTTGTTAAACATTTCTCTCCAGTAAGCCTACTGGACAATTCCTTTAAACAGAACTGAGGTTCTAGTCAGAGAAGAATTGGCCCCAATTCCAGTTAAATACCACAAATATTAACCATGCTCCCACACAGGATGGGCTGATAGAGCAGTTCTAGTAAAATGCTCTCAGTAATTGGAAAAAACACTGGAACTCAATGTTCATATTCTTGCAGATCAGAGTAGTTCAGTTTTAAAATACTCCTACTTGTTTGGGGTTTTTTTATAAGCAGTGTAAATCTGTTAGAGATGAAGGAAGATTAGCTCTACCACACCTCAGCATTCTTCTTACTGTTCTATTCCCGCTTTGGAACTTGTCTGATAGATTTAATGGATCTTTTAGAGGCTACATAATGCTTCTGAACAAAGTGTATTTTGCCTAGGTTGCCCATGACACATTTTATCTTGGCAGAGTACATGGGGACCATTGCTGCCAAGCTGGTTTTGGGCCTCATTGTTCCTTTGGAAGCCCTTCACAAGAATTCCTTTGTCTGAATTACCTGGTTGACCATTTTGATTTAAACTATGACTGCAAGAAAGTTTTCTGAAGTTTGTGAAGATACCAGTGCCTAATTTGCATTACTTGTGAGCTGATTCCCAGAGCTGCTGGTCACCAGGAACTATTCCTGGCTTTCATTCAACCTGCAAGGACCTAGGGTTTCTGAAGAAGAGATGAAGGATCTTAGTCTTTGAAATTACTGAGAGCTGGTGAGAAATAAAACCACTGGAAAGTTAGGTCTTTGCTGCCCAGACTAAAGTCTGATTTTTAACTCCCACCTGAGAATCTGAGAGTCTTCAGGAGCATGCTGTAGGATTGCATTACAAACAGTTCATGACACCAACTAGCCACAGAGAGATGATTTTGCCCTGTGGTCTGATGGCCTCTTGTAGACTTGTCTAAGTAAAGAAATTAAAATGCAGGATTAAATGTGCTTTACAAGGATACCAGCAAATCAAACCTTCTAGGGAGACATCATCTTATATGAAACCATTCAATATTTTTGTATGGGCAAGCTCTATCATGTCTGACTAGTTCAGTGTAATTAGGGTATTACATCTCCCTCTTTTTCTTCCTTTCTCTTCCCTGCCCTCAGTAATAATTTAAATTACTAACAAGGAAAAAGAAAGGAAAGATGAGATGGGGTAATCTCACACTTCTTGTACTGACTAGGACCAAGGAAGCAGAACCCTTCTCTAAACTGCAGAGGCCCAATAGGTCAAATGTACTGATGCTGGCAGTAGCCATTATATGAAGCAGGTCTGTTCCACATGCAGAGCAGGTATTTAACCTAGGAATGCCCTGAATTACATCTAGTCCTCAGATCAAAAACACTGACCATCTTTCTGATGGACTTTTGTTTGTTTGTTTGTTTGTTTTTATTTCCATCTCCACTACATTTCCGTTTCTTTTTTTCAGTTGCATCTTCTGACTTTCTAGCTGTGCTCTCCATCCAGCTAAGTGTGAGAAGAAAGGACTGTGCAATGTGAAGATGACACTGTGCTGAAGGCTATCAAGATCCTGTCACTCCTGGAGATAGATGTGTAAGCATCTGCAGCATAAAACAGCTCCAGATAAGAATTTTTATCAAGTTTAAGAAAATGTGTTGGAGAGGGGGATTGGAAAAGCAGAGACTGCTCCTGCTGGAGAGTCGCTTTCCTCAGGAATATACTATTGTGAACTTGTACCTAAAAGAGGGAGGTATCAATAAACCACACAATTTTATATGCAATGTTTCTGCAACAACTTAGTTGCATGGATTCTCATCTCAGAGTGAGTTTATTTAGCTGAAATCTGCTTCTAACACCCTACTTGATTACAAAGAGAGCTTTTGTTGCCTTTCTTTAATCTGATTTAGTTTGGTGGTCAAATCCAAAGTAGCACAGACAAGATGGGGGTGACTGGGTAAAACAGAGAAAGCCACAATAGGAAGACACACGTGTGGCAGGATTATCACTCATTCTTTTTGCAAAATCATCTAGGTGTCTATCTAGATTAGATACACTTCCATGTGCAAGACAAATTTTTGGCCAGTTATTTTTATCCTTTGTTTTCTGTTCTTATTAAACAGTTGAAGACAGTTCAGTCATGTTTTGCTTTACATAAAGGAAAATGCTAAGTAGTGATCCAGTAGAATACAGTTTTCAACATGATAAGGAAGCACACCATTAATTTCCAGCCTGATGCATTTCCATCTGTTCTAGTTATATGTCTTGAATGGGAAAATCTTTCAGACCCTCAAGGGCATCCCACATCCTGAGCGATGTTACCTGAGTCACACTGCTGGGAAGATACTTTGCACCCATGTCCTGAGCCTCCAGGCAATGTGCTGAACAACATCTTAGGTCAACCTTAATGTTTCCCTAGGCCATTATGTCTCAGGAGCTGGGCCCCAGAACTGCCACTACCATCACATGAAGCTGAGTCAGGGGAGGTTTAGGTTGGATATCAGGGAAAGGTTTTTCACCCAGAGGGTGGTTGAGCACTGAACAGGCTCCCCGGGGAAGTGATCAGTCTGGGTTCAAGAAGCATTTGGACAATGTTCACAGGCACATGGTGTGACTCTTGGGGTGTCCTGTGTAGGGCCAGGAGTTGGACTTGATAATCCTGATGGGTCCCTTCCAACTCAGCATATCCTATGATTATTGAGCTCTATGGTCGCGCTGTTGCCGTGCCTTCACAGCAGAGATATCACAGGTCTCTCAGGCCCGACTCCCGTAAGATTTCACGGACAACAAACCAGCGGGAAGCCTTCAAGGAAGCCTTGAAGGTGTCACAGCCTTCCCATCCCACAAAGGTGTGCGGGAGAGCCCGAGCTCCTGCAGTGCCATCCCTCTCCGTGTGGCGTGAGGGGGTTCCCCTTGCCCCGCGCAGCTTTCGGGCTGAGACGAGGGGGTCGGAGCGGGCCAGGGGTGTCCGTGCTGTCCCCCGGGTCCCCCCCGGGCGGTAACACGGTGGAGGGAGGTGGGGCCGGTGCCGGTGCCCGGGGCGGGGCGGGCAGCGCGGAGCGGAGCGGCGGTGAGCGGCGGCGGGCGCGGGTGGGGACGGGGAGGGTGGATGGGGACGGGGAGGGCGAGAGGGGCACGGCCCCGGCCCCCGGCTCGGGAAGGGCTCCTGCCGCCGGTCCCGCCCCCTTTGGTGCCGGGGCAGTCCCCCTTTGGTGCCGGGGCAGCCCCCGGTGGTGCCGGGGCCGCATCCGCGGAGCCCCAGGAGCTCTTTGGGATAACGCGGGCGGCTGTTCCCAGGCGGAGGCGAGCGGCGAGAGCTTTCCGTGAGGCACTCTTTGTTCCAGTGCTGTGGCCACCGGCAGCCGGCTCCTCACGGCTGAGAAACCTACGTGGGCATCCTCACCCCCAACCTGCAGACTTGCAGTGTCGGATCTCCACATTCCATGCTCCAAAACAGGTTTTTAAGCCACGTTAGTTAGGTGGAATAGTTGTGGTTGTCAATACGAGCTGGAGTTTATTTTGTCTCTTAGTGGAATTGGTGGCTGTCTCCCGGGCGTGAAGGCTTAACACTGGTGTGGGGACTGGGGGAATCCATGTGATCTCAGAGCGAGGATGCAGGAGTGACGTGAGAGAAGGAGTAGGGTCTGGAAACGGTCAGATCCTTAAGCCGTAGTAGAGGAAAAGACACCCAGTGTGTCATTTCTTACATGCTGATACACTCCGTAGGTTGATCTTACAAACAGATGTGTGCAGGAGTAAAGCCTTAATCACATAATGAGTTTGATGAATTTTCTGAGGTAACTGTCATTGTACAAGTCAGAGTGGCTCGTGTAAGGGCAAGTGCTTTCAACCAGGTAACAATCTGAAGGCAGGGTATGAGCACAAAATATCCAAGAACCCCAGCAAGAACCTCCAGTCTTTTCCATAGTGCCATCCAACTCCTCTCTGGAAAATCGAGGAGTTTCTCATTCAAAGTGTCCCTTTTTCAGTTAACTTGAAGTATACTATTAGAATATTTAAAACAGAAGCAAGTTTATTAACAGCTTCACCAATGTGAGTTTTCTATTTCTTTTTCTCTCACTATACAGGTGATAGTTGGGACTCCAATACATTTGCAGATCCACTGTAAGATACGAAATGCATATATATATATTTGTCTTGCTTTACAAAACAAATACAGTGAAAAATTAATCCAGTGATTTCATGAGCATGAAATTACTTTTTGGACTGTTTGGTTGATCGGTTGTTTATAGTTTGGAGTTCTAGCTATATAATATACAGACCACATTGGTAGTGCTTCAGGCCAATTCCTGAAGAATATTGCACCTTTTAAGTTACACTGACTTAGTGAAATTGCTCATCTGTTTCTAGTCAATGGCAACAGATGACTTATCACAAGACAACACAGCTACAATTCTCCAGCTGAGCTCCTTCATAAAATAAGAAAATAAAGCCCTGTTGCACAGGTAGGGTGTGAGGTTTGCAAGGATCCCAGAACAATCCAGTCCAACAGAGGAATTCAGTCCATAGCTGCAAAATTAAAAGTTGACTCAATTCTTGTATAGTATAAAAAAGTGCAAAGAACTTTTTCTTACCTTTGACTTTATGATTGACTCAAATTTAGTTTATATGTGGATGTATGCATTTAGGTATGTATATAAATGCTTTTTCTAGTATGCAAAATCAAGTTGGTTGGATATTACATGAAATAAAAGTAAACTTCTTTTATTTACATCATTGTGAGTTGGAAGACTTTTCCTCTTAAGCTGTTTGCTTATGTTTCTGTCAAAGATTTGATGGTAGTTTTCTGAAAATTAAATGTCACAGATTCCTGTGACCACAGAGATGGAGACATGCCTGGTGCATATTTGATGACTCAAACTTCTTTGTCCTTTGGAACCTTCAGCACAGTTTTTTTTTTGCTGTATTCAGACATTTGGTAACTAAATCCCGTTTTAGACTTTTTTTTAGTTTTCCTGGGATTCAGTGAGTGCAAACTTACCCAGCAAGAGTTAACTGTTACCACTTTATAAGTTTTACTGGCATTGACTTCAGTTTCAAAGTTAATATTTGTGTCCACTTGTAATGTTTCTTTATTTACCAGTCAGGGAGTTTGCTACAGACAAATGCACAGCTATGTTTTCTTTTACCAGAAGGCGTATGGCAGTCAGAGAAGAAACAAGGAATTGTACTTGGTCCAAAGACCTGCTTAATACAGGCCTATTCATTTAGATTTTGAATAAATTTATTTAGAGATCAATGGTTACTTAGAATATCTCACAAGAAAGCACTAGCTGCAAGTGTAAATATTTGGACCATGCATAAGCCTTAAGAGAAGGGCTGATATGTTACTCAATTTTGAGCAGCTGCAAAAATGGGCACTCAGGGAACAATATTTTGTGTATGTGGGAGTCAGATACATTTAATACCAACAAACACATCTTTAGTCGTTCCTGCTTAATCTCTGCTAAAATCCACCATGACTTTGACCAGAATGCTTAATGTATCTGTTACTGTTAAAGTGTGTTAGACATTCATTCATATGTATTTATTTATTTATGTGGAGGCTCTCTATATAAATGAAAAGAAAGTACACATGGTTTAGCAAACTGGGGAGCTGATTTTTTTTCCCCCTGAGGATTTTCAGTAATCCTTATGTTTTTACTGTGGACAGTGTGCGTGGTGTGGTTGGTCTCAATATCTTTGGTTATGTAACATAAACATCAAGCTGTGCTGTAAGTCAAGCAGGGGACAAAGCTGCGTGACTGTAGTTTCTGTGGTACGTCAGACTGCAGGCAGACACTGTGATGGAAGAGTTGAGTTCAGTGGAAAGACTGTCATTGATTTTAATGAGCTTTGGATATGGCCCAAGTTCAAGAATCAGTGGCATGCCTTTATTGGAATGCCACCAGCATCATGTTGAGTCATGTGTGCACAGATACATATACATCCTCTTAAGGTTTAAAATAGCTTTCAAAAGGAGTGCCAATGCCACAAGCAAAGATACCATTTGTATTTCATCATTTTCTTCTAAAAGAATTCAAACATGCTGTGTGAGACTTTGGTACTTGACACTGGGTTTAGTGGAAATGCAGTTCTGTCCCCTCATCATTCCCTCAGATGAGTTTCTATGCCAATTCTTCTGTCTGTTTAAGGTCAATCTATTGCGTAGTTTAAACATAAAGCTACATAGCTTTCTCTCCATGTGGAGAGGTTTATCTCCATATCTTCAGTTGACAGCTTGTATGTGCAATGGAAGGAGTGCTACAGGTTAGAACTTGAAGCCACCTCTTTGGCGAGCAGCACTGAGATTTGCAGCTGATGTTATTAACAAGCATTGTTTTAACTACTATTCATCTCTCACTCCTGCTGACTATTGCAGTTCCCCCCAAAAGTCTCATGAGCTCTCATCAGACCATAGCTCACACAGCCAAGCAATCGTGCAAGACACTGAACATTCTTCTGAGCATACAAAAACAGGCAAATTTGCCAAAATACATACTCAGCCACAAAGCTTGAAAGCAGTATCTTTAATGATTCAGAAACTGAAAATTAAGAGAGTTCCAAATATTACTTCCAATATATCAACTTGTTTCAGCCATCACATAGTTTTGCTGGCTCAGGAATGCTGAATTTTGGGTGGCTGTACTAGTCTAAGCTCTTAAAACTGTAGGAAGTAAAGAGGATCTTATTTCACAGCTCCTGTTGAAATTTCTCCTTAACAGCCTGTGGGGGGAAAATGGAAGTTAGTGCACATACTTATTTTGTGTACAGCTTTGACACCATCTTTAGGGCTGAACTCAGCAAGATGACATGTCAAGGAGTCACACAGCCCATCCTGCTTTCACTGTCATCCTTTGGCTTTTTGTCTACTGTTCCACCCTTCCTTCTTTCTGCTGAGCAAGCATTTCTGAAATTTAATGGATATTTGCCAGTAAAAGAGGCTGCCATTATTCATAGGAGTCTGTTAAATATTATTGCTACAAATTGCCAGAAATGTTGTAGTAGCTTGTGGTCAAGTGTGTCCTTTCCCTTCTCCCAATTAATACTTCACGAGGCTGTTTTGTATTCCACTAGGTTACATGGGAAGGATGCCTGCCAGCACATAAAGGGTTAATGGTCATGGTTTTGGCTGGGTCTTTGCTCTTTTTAGTGAAAAAGTGAAAAGATTTTTTTTTTTTTTTTTTTTTTTAGATTCCTAGCTTAGCAGAGTTGGAGCTGCAGCCCTTGCAATGCAATGTGGGGACATTTGTCTCTCCCTGGATCCTGGTATCCAGCAATCCAACATCTTTCCCCAGTCCTGTGGCACATGAGTGTAGGCAGATAAAAGGGGTTTAAGGCTCTTCCTTGCAATGTCAGGATAAATTTTATCCCATTGTTCAAGAAGCTATTCATATATTTCTTAGCACTGGTAATGACAAGAGAGGGAGGTTCAAAGAAGATGCATTCTCTGATCCTGTTTTTCAAAGCAGTGTCAGGATTTCTGAGATCTTCTGAATTTACCCTTTTTTTTTAATGATACATTTCATTATCTCAGTAGGAGAAAGTGAAAAGATGAGTGAAAGAAAGCAGGATTGGCAGGCAGGGTGGTTTAATTGACATTTGAGAAATGATCCAAGAGTTTCTCTATAAATTTAAACTATAGACCCTTAGTATAATTACCCAGAAACATGCTAGAAGCAGGGGGTGTTTATGAATGGTGCTTGCTTGATTTTCTTGGTTTTTTAATCTATATGTTGTATTGGAATCTGCCTCCATATGATGTAACACCTCATAGGGAACTTGTGGATTTATATAATTGACTTTAAATCTGAATTAAAAAGGGGGAGATGTCAACACAGTGTTATAGGGAATGGGGCATAGAAAACATCCTATGCATGAGGAGACTAAACTCAGCTGGAGATACCATTTCAGAATTGCCTTGTGTACAATAGTAATGATTTTTCCCCCCAAATCCTCAGTTCTTTGTTTATAGATATATTAAGAAAGACCTTATATAAAGATGCATAAAGCTTTAATTTTTTAAAGATTTTTGTCCTTTCAAAAAGACATAGCATGCAGCACATCAAAGTACATTTCAAAGCCACAATGCAACATTCAAAAACAGTACAGTGAAGGGAAGAACATGAGACCATTTATACACTTGTTGTTAACTACCAGCATGTACTTTTTCAAGCATTTATTTTTTTATTGCTTATTTTCTTTTTTTAATCTATCTTTTGTACATTATCACTATGTTGCTACTGTGCTGACAGAAGAATGGATTTAGTGAGTTGAAATCCTAAAGCTGTGGGTTCTGCAATAATTAAAAGTGGTATCTTGCTGTATAAGAAAATACATTAAAATGGTAAGGTTCTTACAATAAGTCAGCTTAAAGCAAGAAATCTGAGTCAAGGAAAGACTATCATTTATCGCAGTTCTTGCTTTAGTTGATTTGTCAAGCTTCTAGGCTATGCAAAAAGGTTTACATTATCTTTTTAATGCGTAGCAATGTAAAATCATGTTAAATACAGGAAAGAGGAAAAAACTGAGCAAACCAGCTGCTAGTATTGTGATGAGTCTGAATAAACTGTTATAACAATATCACCCCAACTTTTGTGGGTCAGAGAGGAAAAAAGAGAATGCAAACAATTTACATGCTCTGATTCTGGTGATCACATTTCTTCTCTACTGGTGCTCAAAATATGGCAATTGCCTCTGCTCTTGATTCTGCAGTTACAAGAGGGGTAAAAAAGTAATAGGGCATGACTTAGAATTTACTCTATAGTACATTACTCAGCATCAGCACAATCATGTGCCCTCATTCCTCCAAGGGAAACATATTTCAGATTTGGAACAGGTTTTCATTTTGGTGAAAAGGGTATTACATTTGCCTGGTGTATGGGACTCTTCAGACATGAGGTTTTTGCTGGTTTTGTAACTGATTTTTGATCATATTATCACTAATATAATTTTTACTGATGACCAGTAATAATTCTGCAGCATTCAATGAGATTTTCTTTGGATACTTATGATGAACATCCCATTATATTTAGCAATTACACATGAATTCATTATGAGAAAACTTTGCACAAATTAAGAAAAAATATCCTAGACCTTTCAGTAGCATTTAGCATTTGTTCTTGGTTGCACTTGCCTTTGAAATATTAAATCTCATCTGTGATGAGAAAATATTACAATGTTGTTTTTGTGTAGTGGTAGTGGTAATTATGGGTAGTGGTTATTGGGGTAGTGGTAATTAGGGGTAGTGGTAATTAGGGATCATGCGCAGGATGGGCTCACTATCCTCTCAGCAACCATTCTAGGAGAAGGACAACTCTAACTCCAAACCTGGGCAGATGGAGCTTGCTTAGCCCTGTGAGGCCATCCATCTATGAGAAGGATACTCTAACCAGACCTGCGTCCTGAGGACTTCGCTGTCACAATCCAAGCTTGCTTGGCCCTGGCAGATGAACCTTAGGAGTAAAGGGTGGGGTCAGTTCTGTGCACGCTGTGTCTCACCTAAAAAATCCATTGTGCAGGCTCTAGGGATCCTCCCACACTCACAATGCCCTGTAGTGACAGGTGAGGGATGAAATGGCAGGTGATGAGGTGCATTGGAAGCCACAGCCCCAACCTCTCACGCAGGCAGTCAGGACATTGGTTGCTCGAGACTGACCCAGAGATGACGGTCTGGTTCGGCAGCATCCTGAATGACCAAGTAGCCTTTTTCAAGGAGGGCACTGCTTGCTCCACATGGAGAGGGGCCTAGAAAAGGTGGCCTAACCAAAGCTCATCTCCACCCTTCTCTCAGTTGGCTTACCATGGCCAATGGGCATCTTCCTTGCGGTCAAACAAAACCAAAGAGACAAAGGCATACACCTGCCTCCAAAGGTGTGTCAAAACTGACAGTGGCATGTTGGAACATCAGAACCATGCTTGACTCTGTGGATGGTGGACATCCTGAGTGTTGTTCTGCTCTAATTGCCCATGAACTGTCACAACTCAACATCAACATTGCTGCTCTCAGTGAAGTTTGTCTCCATGAGGTAGGCAGCCTTAAGGAACAGGGTTCTGTGCTGGCTACACACTCTATTGGTCAGGCAAACCCAAAACTGAAAGTCACCTTTCAGGAGTTGGTTTCATGATTAGAAACAACATTGCCTCCAAAATTGAAAATTTGCCAACAGGTATTCCGATCACATTATCTCCTTACGCCTCCCATTACACAACAAGCAACATGTTCTTCTCTTCAGAGTATGTAAGGATCTGAGTTTGTGTTCTTGGGTAGGTGCTGATAAAACCTATAGAAGGGGTAGGTGACTTTTCAGCTACATGGTGCATGGTGACAACTGCTCCTCTTTCTGTTTGGATCTGCAGTGTTGTTGGCGTTTCACTGTTTGAAAACTACCTGGATGCTACTCAGTAGCAAGGATTCAATGGTGGAAACCAGTACCAGTGGCTCTCAAGTATGTTCTGTTTAAAGGGGCTTGAGTGGTGAGGCTGAGTGGCATTATCCTAGGAAAGCTGTAGGTATCCCCTAAACTCTACGGTAAGGCAGAAAGGTACTAAAAACAATGGACTTAAATTTGTCATGGCTCTGAACTGCAGCTCTTTTGGATACTGCTGATCCTGGGGTGATAGAGAGACCCATCAGCTTAAAGTGTGTGCCAGGCTCTGTGATTGGGAAGGACCAACGAGAGATCCAGTTTAAGCATGTGATTGTGTGACTTAGTGACACAGAACTGTGGTTTATTCAACAGTTCTAGGTAAAATTCTTCTGCAATTAGCTTATTTCCTGCCTCTGGATATTTATTAGATATTTTCCCTTCCCACTATGGTGGGAACAGCTCCAGCATATTTAATAGACAATTGAGAGCACACTGGGGAACTTAAAGATTGCCAGAACTTGAATCAGAGTAATGTGTTAGGCTGCTGTGTAAGGACTCTGCTGTGCTATGGGTCTGTTCTGGTGAAATTGGCTCAGTATGAGGTATTTTTTGAATTATGTGATGATTTTAAAAGTCTGGACATGCGGGGCCAAATCATGTAGTGCGGTCACTGATTTCTAATTTAACTCAGCATTTTGATGCCAGTGCTCCTGCAGGAGTTCTCATGGCTGAAGGCTGGCTAGTGAACTTAAAGTTATCTTGGGTATTTATAGGGTGCCTATTTTTGTAGGGTCTTTCTGGCTCCTTATTGAGCAAGGGAGGATGGGGAAAGACTCTAAAATGCAGTTCCAGGCACCAGGAATTTTTGAGTTCAGTTTTAATTTGTGGATTCTGGATTAGCTGCTGAATAACTCATCCCCAGTTGTCCCCACTGTATCTGCAGTATGGAGTAATATATGCTGTGCAGAGGGACACAGGTCTGCTGTCTCACATTTAACAAGTGGTATGAATAAATTTATTGTTTCTCAGTATTTTTGCTTATTTTGCAGTTTGTGGAAGGAACCAAGTCCTGTATTTTTGCCATTACACAGCAGAAAGGTAACGGAGAAAACATGATGTTACCATTGCCCACTAATTTGAGTTAAATGCCAAGAGTATGCAGTTTTGACTTCTATTTTTCTGTTCGCTTCCCCTTGGAGCAATAAGGCCTGCAGGCAGGACATTCTGGGACTTCACTGCCCTTCTCTGAAGGTTAATGGTCACCTTATCTTCAGCCTTGTGTTCGCAGGCACTGGAGCCAGACAGCCTTTTCCCCAGAGCTGCGCTTCCGTGATTTCCCGTATTATTGCTTCAGCCGACAGCCACTGAGATGGTATCAGAGATGACCTTCACTGCTGAATTTTTATTTCAGTTGCAGCTGAAATTCAGGATGTTGATGGTTTTAGGAATATTATTCCAGATGTGTGAGTCCCTGATTCTCCTCTTGCTTATACCTATACAAACAAATCAGAAGTAATTCTGTTGAAGAGATGTGCCTACATTAGTGCAGAACTAATATACACGGGAAGTCATTAAACTCGATTGCTGTTCACAGCACAGGCATTAGTGGCAATGTCAGTCTGATCTGTCTCCAAGGGAGCTTGGCAAGAGTGTTGGAAGGATGTGAACTGGATCTATCCCTAGAGGGGAGTTTGGGAAGAATGGGGTGTAGAAAACTCAATTCATTATTCACATCATCTCAGAATATTTGTTTAGACTCAGTAACTGTTACCTCTGATGTTCGACATCTCGACTAGGCACTGGTCCATGTGCCTGTAGCTACATACTGTGTTCTCACATTTCTTTCCAGATGGTCTTGTATATTGGTGCCTGCCTGGACACAGAGAAGGAAAAGTTGTGTTGTTGGAACTTAATATTTTTTAACACGGTATTTTCTTAAGTCAGAATGTGCAGAAATAGAGCTCCTTTGTTCAACTGCTGCACTACCCCCCCTTAGACAAAAGAACCACAGTTTCCCAGTATATAAAATATTGACCATACTAGTATTTTCACAGGAAATACCAGCTCTTCCACTGTGTCAAAAATAATCTGCTTTTCATTCAGATTCCTTAAAATCTCAGACTTTAGATTTATGAACTTGGATGAAACAAGCGGAGACGTGAGAGACAGCACATCCTGGCTATATTCTCTGTGTATACATGGATGCTGTTGCTTCTCTATTAATAGATTACATATTTATATGCAAATAAATCCTTGTAGATTTGCAAAATGTCAAACAAACAATTCTATCTCTGGATCTATATTACTTGTTTGTCAATTGGTATTTTCTGTCACTGAAATCTGAGGTTACATCTGTGATCCTGTTGCAAATCTAGAGGAAATTACCTTTTGAATGACACATGGCCTGACCTTCATCTCCAGATAATCCAGGAAGAGTTCACATTTGGCTGTGGGGACACAAAGGATAGATTTAGAATACCAGTGTTTTTTGGCTGTATTTTAGAATTCAGTAATGCACACTGAAGTTTATCTTCACTCCCTCCTCAGAGGTGAAGACAGTGTGTTTGTGATAAACTGCAAGAAAAAATTCAGACTCAGACTTACTAAACACTAGAATCAAAGAGATTATATGTATTACTGCTTTCTTTGTAATATTCTTGTTACTGATGGAGGTTGCAGGAAGTTCTCTCATAGGAAACAACAATGAAAATCCCCCAAATCCCACACATTGTACATGAAGTGTAAAAATAGACATAATTAGAGCAACATACAGTAATCAGACTCCAGAGAAAGTGTCATGGTAAATTCTTCTGGCTTATATGCATGAATAAAAAGCTGTTAATAGTGTATAGTGGGAGGCCTCTGACTATACTCTCAGTTTCAGAGATAGGCTTTGACCCTCATTTTCCTCCTAATATTAATCACAGATGGATGTATAAACTCTGCAAGGCAGAAATCCTCTTATCTCCACTTCTTTGTTGTCTGCAGAGTACTGTGTTTGATCCTAACCCTGTTTGTTTAAAGCTCTGATACTGCAGCTTTTGACAGTGGTTCATGTTTAGTTGTTGCTTTAGAACTAAAGGGCTTTCACAGAAAATTTTTAAGCCACGCCGATTTGCCAGCCTGGGAATTTCACTTGTAAGAAAACTGCATCCTTTTCTGCTCCTGGAAAGTGTGTCCTGAGAGTCACATTTTTGCTGGCACGCAGCTGCAAAGCATTGTTGGGGGTACAAATTCAATAGGCATGTAAGGAATACACAGGATCTTCATGATGTAAAATCCAAGTGCCCATAGGTCAGTATATGATGGCTCACCCTGCTGCAATGGTGAGTGGGGAGCTGCAAACCTTCCAGTGAATTCTCACCTGATAGACACTGTGTTTTCAAAACAGCAAAACTGACCAGGGGAAAGCAGCCAAAATGTGACTGTGTTACAGTGACTAGGAGAGAAGAAAGTAGACTGGATTTTGGTAGATCTTGAAGGCCAAAAATGGGAGACAAAAGTCTGCCTTGTTAACAAGAATTCAGTTCAGAGACATTAAAATATACAGGAAATATGAAATGCTGGTCTATCAGTTTGCTGTGGGATTTCAACTCCTACCTCTAAATTTGTTTAATGAAAAATTCACGTGAAACTCTTGTCCCTTTCTGAAAATAATTTAAAAAAATGTAATCCGAGCATCCATGTTTAAACACAGTTTGTGAATCATGGGATTTCCTAACTGTGTGACATCTGGTCCGTCCCTGCTGCTGTGCACTGTGTCTGGGTCCTGATGGACAAATCAAGCCAGTTTTTCATGGACAATTTGTGAAGTGTGAAATGTTTGCAGTCTGGGAGCTGGGGAGGCAAGGACAGGGTCAGCCCTTAGAGACCCAGTGCAAGAAGAGGCTACAAGAAAAGCAGTAGCTCTGTCAGACATAGAACATGTTTAGAATTGCTGGTTGTGTGAGTGGTTCCTGACATCTCTGCTGTCAGGCTGCTAGTATGTACCCTATGTATTTGGAATATGTATATGCTTGAGTTTCCTCCATTGGATTAGCAGTTGGTGGTGGTTACTTATGTTGAAGAGGCCTTTTTCTGCAATGACACATGTGACAGTGCCTGTGAAACAAATAGCTTGCTGATTTTAGGAGCTATATTTTGGTACAAGCATTTCTCAGTGATTGGGTTCCTGGGCCTTGCTCAGACTTGCCTCCCTTGTTCCCTTTGGAGAAATTAAGAAACTTGTTGGTAAGTTTACCAGGCACTTGTATCTCTGCTGCTGCCTCCTCATTGCTGCAGTACCACTGCGGGAAGGCAGCTTCCCATCAGGAATGCTTGTTCTCCCAGAAGATGAAACAAGGAGGATTTGGATGTGCAGTGATCACAGGGATGTAATATTGGGCTGTTGAGGGAAAGCAGTGACCGTGCGTTTGAAGAAGTAAATGGGGAAGGCCATAATTTTCAAATGAAAGTAGACTGGGCTATTTCAATCAAGCCGAACCACAAACTTTAGAGGAAATCCATATCTGATTCAGCTTCCAGGTGTTTAAAGTTGCTGCCTTCCCTATCTTTAAAGAGCCATCTTTACTTTGCCAAGGTCTGTATTTGTGGTTATTTGGTGTTCACTAACACTTTCCAAGCTGAAAACAGCTTTAGTTAATTAACTGGCAGTAGAGTAGCCCATTCACTTTGCACTTCAGTGAAGAGCTAATGTCACTGCAGCAATGTTTGGCTCTCAGACCCAGGGTACAGCACATAAGTGCTTACTTGCACTGATTTTCCTGTGGATGAGGAGCCACGATGTTTATCAACATCTAAGATTTCAGATCTGTACCCAAAAAGCTCAGTGTGTAGCCATTTGGAGCTGTTTTAATGATAAAGAAGCAGAGCAGTGAATAATAAATCTAGCATGAAGTGGTTTGGAGAGTGATATGAAGATAGAGAATTAAAAAGGATTAAATCCTGAGGTGGGGTAATTATTTTTAATGACTGTTTACTAGTCTGTGCTTCTTGGAAAGTAAGGGTATTTTGGGATGGTGCGATGTGTTGATAAACTGCCAGTTGCTGGGAATGGGACTCTGTTTGACCTAAGTGGAACCCAACAGATGAAGATTTACATGTTCAGGTAAGTAACTTCAAGACAAAAATGCATGAAAGAAAAAGGAATAATGAAAGGAAGCATATTCTGAAGGCAAACCATCTGAGGAGGTTTGGAGACAGTGACTCTGCTTCATATTAGCAAAAACTTTGATCTTGTGAAGCTTGTGGGCTGTATCCTATGCCAGTTGAAGTGATGAAATTCTTCCAAAATCGTAAAGACTGTACCCTACTGCTGGCTTTAGGGACTGTGCCTTCCCACTGGAAGGCCATGTGATCTTTCTAGCTTTTAAATACAAATGTGAATTTCTCATGAGGTGTCCTTCATTTCTTACTGTACTACAAATGTTTCTGTTGGCAGCATTTTCTGAACTAAATGCCAGGCTGATTTCAGAGGCAATCCTACGTCCAAGATTTTGTACATTAAGCCAGTCAGAATGTTTCTCCAGTAATCTCTAGGAATTCCTTCCTGGTGGTTGTTACCCAATAACTGAAGGCTTGGTTTTTTTTTTTTCCTGTGGGCTTTCTCTGTTGGGTGGAGATTAATGCTCTCTAGTGAGCCTTTTTCTGCTGGGATTAGGAGTTCAGTGTGAACTCATCATGACAAAAGCAGTAATTCAGGACAACAGTGAAACTTGCTGGTTAAAGCTTCAACTAGTGTTACTGTATTTTTGCTTGTTTGCCTTTTCCCAAGAGACAGAAAATGTATCTGCTTGAGATCAGGTTTGATTTACAGTTCTTTTGTGGATGGCATTGAAGTTGGCTGCTTGGAGGGGCTTTTGCTTTCCTGTTAAGTGGGAAACTAGACTGGAATATGATTTGTTTCCTGTTTGTGATGGCCCTTGCACTTGCTGTCATCTATTATTTGTGTCATGGCTTTACTTTGTGTAGAAGCCTTAATAGAATATAGAGAAAGGGAGTTGTCCATTCACAGATTTCAAAGTTCTGCACTGTAGAAAACTGCTGTAGCTGAGTCACTTATGTGACTCCTCATCAGAGGTTCATTTCTCAAACTTCATGTTTCTCTTACAGGAAAGGTATTAAAATAAAATACTATTTTTCCTAGTATTCCAGCAGAAGTTCTCCGCCTTAGATCTGGTCTTGCTACTCAATGCCTTTAAGTGGAACTCATATAGGAATACTTACTAATACTGCCTCTTACTGGCTTGCCAGACCCAAGCATTCAAGTATTATGCACTAGCTGAGAAATACAAATAAAGGTAGTTTTCTTCTGGTCTTCTAGGAATGACTGTAAATCTTTCCTTTGCTATTATGAGAGTTATGGACTTCCTACTTTCAAATACACGTGCATTTTTTAAATCAGGAGCTGAAACTCTTAGCAAGATACACAACTCCAAGAACAGGCTAACACTGTGTTACTGGCTGCTGCTGCTCCCTCCTTTTGTGCAAGCAGCACAAACAATGTCTTGCCTCATGTCTTTGCTCTTATCTCAACAGAGGCTATTAGCAGCTGGGATGCAAATTAATTTCCATATGAATTTAATGCACTGTAAGTCAGAATTGTGTACAGCTATCTTGTCCCCAGGGCTTGGGTCACCCCTGTGAATGAAGCTGCTTGAGGTTTATGTTCCCCAGCATTTTTCTGCTTCCATACCCAGTGAGGGCCTCCTTAGCTGTGGTAGTGAGTAACAGCTATTAGTGTATTGTCAGAGGTCACCACCAGGCAGTAATTTTGTCATATGGGTCTGTTGGCTACTTTAAACTCTAGAGCTTTTTGCCTGACCTTGCAATATTGCAGAGATGTAGTTGGGGTTTCGTCCCCGCTGCCCCTTGTTAATGTGCAGAATAGCTAGTTAGAGTAGATTATGATTTACAGTGAATTGGGATAATGCCTATTTTGGAAGGTCCTGTGCACCCCTTATGTACTGGAGAATAACTACAGTTTTTAGTGATTATTTTAAAGACTTTGCAAGTATTTTCTGTAGCTTTTCTCTGTTCAAAAAATAATAATAACAATTAATCTCCTCAGGGCTTCTTCACATCCTAATTACAACCAAGCTTCTCATTAGTCCCACAGGGAGACGGAATCAAATGCCATATGGTATTTTACACTTAGGATGCTGTGCTTACCAAGAGCTGGAAAGAGACAGGAAAAGGGGGAGTTAACAATTCATAACCATTTATGGAGCAGGCACAGCCCTCCTTGGACCCAGTTCAGCAGAGTCTGAGGGCCTCAGATCAGGAACTTTATCTGGCCAGTAATTGCATCGGCATGCTGGCTTTCTTGTGCGCGCGTGTGGGCAAGTGGTGAGCACGACACAAGGCTGCAGAACCTTTGTGCTGCCATCCACACCCTGCGATGAATTAAATGCACACATGCCTCCCGGGAAGCACCATGGCTGGATTCTACGGGTGCCTGAAAAGTAAAAAGTAAGTGCCATGCTGAGCCCTCCCCTCCACCTTTCCAAAGTGAGCTGAGTCTAGTGAGTACTTTGAAAACCTGTCTTTGTTGTATTGCAGCTGCAGCACTGAGCAAAGTGCTTATGCCTTGGGACTGAAGTGCCATTCTGAGTGAAAAAGTGCAAGAAATCAGTCCTGGCTAAAATATTAGTGTGGTGAAAATTGGTCATGTTTTTTCCTTCAGAGGTATAAACATGAAATATTAAGAAAAGAATTAAGAATCTTTTCCTATTTAATTATAGCAAGAGGAAAAATGTCCTCTTCCCTAATGATTAGCTATATCATTTATATGTTAACGTGTAAAAATGAGAAATACAGAAACGTACATTGGCTTTTAAATAAACATTCAGCTAGAAGTCTGGCAGTAAATGCTCCTTAAGAACCTGATATGCTCAGTTTTTCTATAAGCAATCTGAGGTTTGTTTCTGTAATTGCTCCCTGATGAGAGATTCAATTGTATTTAAAAGAAATATTTTTTTATTGCTTCACTGATGTGTTCTCTTGGAGTAGACTATAAAGGGAAAAGAGAATGAGACAATGCATGTTAGTATTTGTGCTTTAAACCACCATGAAGATGCATTCTGTTTTTCCTTTAACATTCTCCCTGCGAGGAATGGAACAAAATTTCCTGCTGCCAAACTCAAGCAGTGGTTTGATCATGTTTTGCACCAGCAGACTGCAGAGGGCTCTATTCTTGCACCCAGTGTGGGATTACAGACAAGGAACATTCACAGTGGAAGGCAGGTGAAGCTGTGTCTTGAGGCTTAAGAGGTGAATGCTGATAGTTGAATGTGTGGGTAAGTCCTGGTTAGCAGAGGGAAAAACATAGTTCAAGAGTGGTGATTGATGCTTTTTCCTTTTCCCTCTCCTAAAGGTTGTATCCCTCACACTAACAGTTTGTCTCATGTTACTCTGGTGTAAACGTGCATTTTGAAAGGCATAAAACTCTATTGGATTTCAGTTAGTTAGCATTTTCATACCACATTGGCTCTTTTCCTTCTTTGAAATGTGTAACAGAGAATTAATACTTGAAACATAAGTTTGTTTTAGATAAAGGGAGAGTATGCCACATGAACTAGCAAAAGGGCTGAGTCCCGATGAAGATAAGTGGATTGGCACTTGAATTGACAAAAAAATCCGTTTACATTGTTTGATTTTTGCTAAAGTTTTTTCTTCCCCAAAATCCACCAGCACCTAATGCATTTAAAACAAAATGGAAAGTCTGAGAGAGGCTATAAAGTCTGGGCAGATGAAACTTTTTATATGTGGTATACCAGCTTTTCTTTCCTGCTAGATCTGCACCTGATTTATGAGGAACAGGGTTTTTTTTTCTTCAACAGATTCTTCTGTCTTCATACTCTTCAGTTAGGTCTCTACACTTGATAGATATACAGATTATATTCCGCAGCCTGTTATTTCAGCCCTATGATGTGTTCCCAAGTGAATTAGCAACTATTAATACTTTGCAGTCGTTATAAATTTTTGTATGCTGCTTTGGCTCTGGTTATTGGCAGTTAAAATGAGTCCAAGACACCAGTTGCAGTAATAGTGATGTTTTTAGCCCCAGATTAATTTTGGATGAAATTTGTTTGGAGCTTGATGTGAAGTGTTTGTCTTTCTGGACAAATGCGTCATTGGAATGGCTTCCCCAAATTCTCATGTGGTCATTTGACCTGTAGGAGTTAGTTTGCTTTCTGAATGAAAGCTCTTTTGAAATGAAATGACTTTTATGTTTTAAGCAATTGGCTTGGGCGCTGGTGGGAATTTGGCCAAAGTGGCACAGAGCTCCGTGCAGACCATGAGACCTGCCATGGACACTGGGAAAGTGTTCCCTCCAGGGCTTTGAGCTGCTGAGTCCAAAGCACCTGGGCTGTTTTAAAAGCAGCTTTGGGTAGTGTTCTCTCTGCTGCCACATTTACCTTCCTCACATTTTGCAAAAGGAAGCAAAGGTTTTGTCTTAGCACGCTGCAATAATGTGTGGCTGAATCTGGTCTTTGTGCAGAGAGTCTTCTACCTGTGCTTTGTTAACGTTCTTTTATGACATTAAAAAAAAAAGCCCAAAACCTAATCCAGGTAATTCTTCATCACAGCTCCAATTTTGGTTGCTATGTCATTGATGTGAAATTTGTAGATTGCTTTCATATTTCTCTTTAACCAGCTGAGTAATCTCAAATTGTTCTGCTGGTAAGTTTATAGTTCATCACCCTTGTTGCAGAGTTTTGTTTTTTCTTGGTCCAAGTATGGTGCCAGAAAACAAATATTAGATCTGGAGAGATAGGATGAAATTTTCTAAAACCTGTGGAGGAATCTTTTTCTATGTTCCTCAATTTTTGGTACTATCCAAGTATGTTGTTATGAGCTGAAAATGTGGTTACTTGAATAGTAAGGTTCACTGATGGTCAACACAAACTGCCAGTTTCCAAAGACAAATATAGTGTGTTAGAAGCTATATAAAGTATTTGGCTGAAGGCTTTGTGTGCCAGCTCAGAACTGGTTTGTACGGCAGACTATAAAAAAATGTACCTAACTGGTCTGCATTTAATGTGGTCACCCAGGATTTCATAGTGCCTTCCACAAACAACCCCAGAATTAGGGACTTTTCAGTTTAAATGTCTTCTGCTATGCCAAGCTCTGCACTTACAGTGGATTATTGTGTTCTTTTCCTATAGTCCAAAATTGTCAAAAAATGTTGATGTGCACTTTTATTCTGCAAAGAAGTTTAGCATTTGGGTAGTGCAAGTTAATCAAGGAATCCATCAGCAGAATTTTGAATACATTTTTAGGTTGTCTGAGATGAAAATAATTACAAATGTAAATCGATGTTATGACCATGAAACTGAGTATAATATGTTTCCTGGGTTAGGCGCTGTTGCTGTAGTTTGTGTTGCTGACTGTTCATGTGAGTGTCAGGAAGAGTTTTTGAGGTTTGCTGGGTTTATTTCACAGGTGGTACAATGCTGTCCACCTGACTGATAGCAAAATAAGATATCTGATCGCTGCCTTCTGCACCTCTTGTTGGAGAGGCTTACAGGGGACAGCACAGGGACTGCCAGAAATCCCTGTTTTTGGGGCTAATTACACTTTTTGCAGCTCTTATATGTGTGGGATCCTTTGATCCTTTTTTCCCCCCATCCATGGCAAGCGGCTGCTGTTGTGGCTTGGACATTACCAAGTGAATTGGGAGTGGTTTAAAGCTCCACCAATTGCTACTGAAGTAGCAGCTCCACACGTGGGGAACGGGCCAGTTGTTACAACTCGGTTGGAAATTGTAACCAGGTCCTTTGAAATTGATTGCTCTCAAGGCGAGAGTCAGGCGCGCAACTCCTTATGTTGGGTCTCGAAGAGATCCTGACTTTATTGAGGGAACAGAAAAGGGGGCAGGCTGGAACGAGGAAAGGAATTACCACCACCAGTGGGAAGGACTTTGAGGGAAGGGAACCAGGTACAGCAGGACGGGGAGGCGAGGGCGAGGAGGGGCAGGGAGGATGAGGGATGATGGAGAGGAGAGG
>JAWWEW010000146.1:9172775-9194499 GCA_035583185.1 Anabacerthia variegaticeps | reverse complement strand
CCCCCATTCCCCCTCAGAGCCCCCATGTCCCCCTCAGAGCCCCCATTCTCCCTCAGAGCCCCCGTCCCAGCGCTGTTCCCCCTCCACGGGTGGGTTTGAGCCCTCGGGGCAGAGCCGGCTCCGACCCTGCCGTGGGACGCAGGGCTCGCCCCGGGCCGGTGTTGTGGTACCCCGGTAAGCGCCGAAAAACATCGCTGCGAGGAGGCTTTGGGAGCCGGGAATGCCGATTCCTGATAGACCTGGAACTGTAAAGCCTTGTAGTGACACAGTTAATCATTCCTCTTTCAGGGAATCGACGTGGTGGAGAAGCTATTTTGATGCCAGGTAATCATCGTGCTTTTAGGGCAGCTAAGGAAAACATTAGAAGGAAAATGTGTTTATTAGGTTTCATTGTTTTTATTTATTTACGGCATGGCATGTTGCATAGCTCTACTTGTCCGCGCCCTGTTCTAGACAAAAAGCACATGCCTTGTGATGTATCCCTGTTTTATTCAAGACCAGCTGTGCTGGTGGTTTGAATCTGCACATTCCCACCAATTCTTGTTAGACCAGAGGACCGCACTAGTTGTGTAACTGTCTGTGCTAAATGTAGCCTAGAGAGAAAGTCACCTGTGTTACTATAGAAAACAAGCAGTTGTTCTAAAAGAAGTTGTCTGATGCTTTTTGTTTGCAGTTCTATGCATATCTACAGTCACCAAAAATGTCCATGCTGTGTTATATATACATACACTTTCAAATACTCTAAGAATATAGGGCACTTCTCACACTGTCTTAAAATCCACTGCAGAATTTGAAATCTCTGAGGATGTCCTACTGTCCTTTCATGAAGCTCAAGGGAGGGGATGAAAGAATTAATTTCCATTTTCTTACTTAGGGAAGTGTCTGTACCCAGCTTAGACTGTGAGCTAAGTAGGTATTAAGGGACAAGCTTTGCCTATGGAGCTTGAATAGACAGGAGAAAAGATGGAAGAAATGTGAATTTTAAGACCTTGTTTAGAGACAATACTTGACAAAGTTCGGATGAACTTAAATGTAAAGAAAAAAAAAAATTTAAAGGTGTTTAAATTCTGGATCTTAACTTTGAATTAATGAGAGCTAATTTTGCTATGTTTATGTGTCCATGTGTAGGCAACGTTACACTTATACAGAATATCAAGGTAGGACCTGGAAACAGAAGCCATCAGACCTTTTGATTGTCTTTGATTTCTGTCATGTGAAGACATTTTATAGCTGCCAGAAATTTGGCCCTTGTATCCTTGTATCTAGGGTTCTTGATTCTTAAAAAAAAAAAAAAAAAAAGAAAGAAATATAAAGTTCAATATCTAACTTTTGTTCCTAGTCAAGTGCTTAAATGAGAAAAATAATTGAAAAAACCACTGGTTTCAGTACTTCTTTCTACCATCACTTAAATCAGCCAATAATCCAAAGTATAGCATAGCCTGACAGCAAGTAATTCGAAGATAGGTTGGACAACTGAAGCTCTTAAAATTTTAGTTAAGCAATGCTTCAGAACAGCTAGAAAGAATTAGTGTTTGTGCTCAGGAGTGTGGGGTTTTCCCACCAGACTCCAGCTTGCTAACAGAGACTTCTTGTTTTCCAAACTTCCATGCAAGAAAATCTCAAGCTATAAAAGAGAAAACCCCTTAAGAAAAGAAAGAAAACTAAGAAAACTGCTCTCTTGAAGCCTTGAGGTCGGCAGTTGTCTCTATTGCAAAACTATAGTCTCGGCAACCCCTTGGTGTGTTATTTTATAACCATTGTCCTGAAAACCACTATGAGTCAAAGCCTATTCAAGCGAGGGAAAGTGACATAACCACTGGTTACCAGTAGCAATGCAGTGACAATCTCTCTATCAGGGATACGCCACCAGTATTTACATAGTTACATAGCAGACACTTAAAGAGATAAGTCATGGTATAAAGGGGGAGTTTCTAGCAGCACATGAATTCAAGATAGGAAGGGGGAATAGATTATCATAGAAAATGTAATCAGCATTTGTGCTCTGAAAGGAACTTCCACAGTTCCTATTTACAATGTATGAAAGCATCTGCAGGGCTGGCTGATGGTCTGATCACTCTGGACTGAAACAAGTCTCAAAAATGCACTGTGAAATGCACTTCTGGGAATTCTCTTCCACCAGCAGGGACGTGGCCGAAATGTTTCAGGGGAAAAGGGCAGCTGTGCTTATGAACTACTCCTGTGGTGGAAGCTGCGTGCTTAGGAGGGTTCAGAACACAGACCTTTATCCCAGACAGAAAATGGTTAAGACCTTATCATGGATGGCCTGTGGGTAACAACTCTGTGATTTCTTAGGGGAGAAACGAGCTGGCTCTGCCTCTGCTAGTTCCTGGTATGTGTTGGTGTTTGGTAAATGTTAGTACTTGGTGGGGTGTGACAGGTACAGAATGACCTGTACAGTCACTAACAGCAAAATACTTTAAAACCAAGATACTAATTTACTGCTCACTATAAGTCAAACAACTACAAAATATTTAATTCTGACATCAGGCCTGGCTCTGCAAAGACTTTTTTTAGTAAAAACAGCTGTGTGAATTGAACATACATAATCTAGATATGCTGGGGTGTTTTTATATAACACATCCTGAAAGCACAGAGTTTTCATACATTCATACATATATTCATGGATTTGGAGCAGCAGTAGGTCATGAGGTGTACTTGATTAGAAAGCAAAAAAAAAAAGAAAAAGGAGACAAAGCACCCTCCTGCCTACCTGCATTGTTCATGAGATCAAGAACGGATTTATCCTTCACTTAAAACAGAAGAAGTTAAAGCGAGGAGGTGAGTCACTCTGCAAAAGCACATCTCCCTTGTATGATTTTTCTACAAAGGGAGGTCTAATTTCTTCCTTTTAATGACAATGAGCACAGTACTGATCTCCTTCCAGCAGTTAATGGCTGGCATAACAGGCAGCATGAGAGCATGACTACATGCTTCAGCTTTCTTCTGGATCTATAAACTGCTTCATCTTTGAGACCACAAAAGCCAGCAATAAACCTGCATCTTTCCCCTCTCAAACACAACTAACCCAAGTGTGAAATTCCACCCCACTAGTCACGCTGACAAAGCTCCTTCTCTAGTGGAAGTAGGGATGTGAAAAGTCACATCACAGATACAGCCACAGATGGCTTTTGATTCTCAAGTACTCTGCCCACACTGTAATAGTCCAGAAGCAAAAACGGGTTTGGACTGATAGCCCATGCAGTTGACGCAATTAAAAAAACAGTAAGTGTGAAGCCTGACCAGTATGTCAGGAAGCTGCACTAACTTACAGAGAGGGAACAGGAAGGGAAGATATATGAGTTCTGGGTTATTTTGACACTGATTCTCTGAATGACTTTTGGCATCTATCTTTACATCTCCTTTTGCATTCTGCCTACTATGACTACTCCTTCATGTACTGGGCATCTTTGCTATCATACACACATGATTTACATTGAAAAACAATCCAGTCCAAGTTCTATTTTAAATCTATTCTGGAACATTAATCTTAAAAGAAAAGGTATAATGTTCCATATAGTATAAAAGAAATTAAAGAAGAAATGTAATGGATAAGTTTATGTTCATGTTCCATGGCTAGAAAATTGCTAGAATTCAGATGCAAACACATTATCCAGTTTAAATAAAAGCAAGGCACCGGCAGAGAGAGCAACACAATCACAGGAGTTTGTTTTTCAGGGAAAAATACCAACAGAGCCTGAGAAAGGTTCTTGTTACCTACTGGTCCATGAACTATGTAATAAGAAAAAAACCCAGTGCCCTTCCCACGCAAACCCCTGCCTGCCTAATTGATGACTGACTAGTGATCAGCTTGACAAGACCTCAGGACCTACAAAGCGAGCATCCCACTCGGGTTGTATCTTTCACCACATGATACTGGAAGGGGGATTCACAGCACGTCCTTGAAGCATAACCAACCTAGAGCGAGCTGGGTAAAATCATTTCTGTTCAACCATATCCACATTCTTAGAAGGTTACTTCTGTATTGCAGTGAAAGGGGTACAGTCATAAGCTCAGTGAAATTCAAATTCCAGGGTATTTTAATCATGAAGGAGTAAGATATTTCAGCACCGAACAAATATTTAGCATGTAGTTTGCCATGAAGTTCTGAGATACTTAACAGTACTTTGAAGACTTACATTTTAACAAAACTGAGGAATTATCCACTATGCACTCCCACTAGCTATTTGTGTGACAACTTCTGTTCAAGTACCCCTCAGCATACATGGTAAACCTCCAATTACAGAAAACTCCTGCTTAATGTGTGGCAAGACAAATTTGAGACTAAGTGGTCCAGAGAACATGAGGAACCCAGTCAGGAAACCTCTCCATTCCTGGAGAACACGAGCAATTGCTGTTAAAGGAGAACAACTGAATTAATATAGTCTGTCTAGAAGGTAAAGGTATTAATGGATTTTTCTACTCTGACCAGTAAAGATTACTTTGCAAATTCCTTGAGCAACAGATCATTTTATCCCCATGCAGTGTTCTGTTTGTTTGAAAAGACATCACTTAGGCACAGTTTGAGCTACCTCTGCAGTTTGAAACCTTGGAAACCTAAACATCCAGAAGGGAAAGGTTGTAGCAGGGAACATCATGATATATGTTTTGTTTCACAGCTTGTGATAATGTAATTCCAAAAAGAAGATGAACAAGCTTCACCGAGTAATTAATGCAGTCTGCAGTCCACTTGAAGTTGCAGGAGCTAATTCTTTATGTGCTTTAGTGTTTGGTGTGCCCTGAACACACTAGCTAAGATGCATCATGGATCAAAGCTGGAAGTTATTGATGAGTCCTCTATGAAACAAATGGAACATGCAGCTTCTGAACAGTTTGAAATCATGGCTGATGGTTTATTTGAAACAACAGGACACATTCTTGCTTGGGTTTTAAAAGCTTTCTGGACCAGAGCTGTTCAGCTATCTTTAGATTGGTATGGACTGCTGTTAAAGAAGTCTGCTCTTAATAAGTATGACAAATAAGTCTTATTATGCTTGTTGTGATTTTTAAAATCCAAAAGCCAAGTCATTCTTTCCTACACAAACATCTGTGGGAGTGTAAAAGGTCTCCTGAATCCACAATTTTAATTTCAGTAGTTTTCTGCAGGGGGTGAGGAAGATAAAGGCAAGTTCTATAATCACAAAACATGAAAGAGAGAAGTATGGGTGGTACTGTTGAGACAGAAACCCTGCAATTAGGTAGAATAAGCCAATGCTTAACAGTGGCAGTAGCATGTGCTTTCTAAAGTACACCTGACAGCCAGATAAAGCCTTCAGTTCTAGGGCTCACAGCCTGTGCTGTCTTCAGGCCATTGCTCACAGCCTCCATGTCTTTGCTGCTGGGGAAAACTCACTTAAGTAAGGACTGAGGAATGCATCCCTTCTTGGCAAAACTCTTAGGGACATACTTGTGGTCCCACAGTGTTTAAATGAGACTTAAAACATATGCTTCAAGTTAAGGGAGTCCTCCCAAGGTTAACTCATGGGGCAAAGGAATAACTTAGAATAGGCTATTTCAGTTGAAAGGGAGGGATCTGCAATGGCCATTTAGGACAACTGCCGGAGCAACTCAGGGAACTTCTGACTATGCTTAACTCCTTTCTCAGTCTGGGGGCTTGGATATCATGAAACCTGTGACTTTCATCCCGGAGACTGTAGGCAGCCCCTTCATCCTGGGGTCGGACCTGCACAGTTTATGTGTCTATGGCTGTAGTGGACTACAGGGTCACTGCCTCCCACTGTTTGCCATCACTGCAGGGCCAGAGGTTTCTGCCTAGTCATGTCAGCGGATTTCATTCAAACATACACGCAATACATGAAACAAGAGGCAGGCATTTCCAGTTAGAAACCTATGAGGTGACTGCTACTTAGCCCATTATGATCAACCAGATAAAGACTTATACCGCACATTTCCACTTCTGTAATTCCATGGATTTAGTCCTGGAAGCTCAGCTGATGCACAGACTTTCAATTTTCTTCCAATTAGCCTTTAGATATCTGTAGTTATACCTTAGTCACTTAGTGAGAAACCAGACAATTTTACTTATGCAAAACTCAAGATTGCATTTGTCATACTAAAAGGCAGGAGTGGGTTTGTTATTTTATTTTTTATTTGAAATATTGCAGAGCTTTCTTATGATACATACACATTGCTGTGGCTTCCGGTAACAGACTTTCAAAAATGATTAAAGTGATGAATCATAATCAGAAATAAATGACTCTTACATCTATTAAGACAGTTATTTAAAAAATGTTTTGATGAATCATGCAAAAATGCTCACAAACAGCATTATATTTTTTCATAGACACATTTTTTGGTTTTCCTAAGTCTTACAAAAAGAGCTTGTGCTTTTAACACTTGAATTGAAAAAAATATTTACAGCAGACATCATAAATGCCACATTGAAGTTCATACAGGCAAAGTGGTGATGGTCCCCTGCTCTGCCATTCACAAAACATGCTGAGGGTTCCAGGCCTTTTCCATAAACTCCCAATTTAAAAATGTTTAGTCTTGGATCTTCAGTATGCTCCTCTTCTCCAAGTCATTCATTTCCTTCAGTATAAGGGCAACATTGTATCTCAGTTCTTGAAACTTTGCAACTGGCACCTGAAACAGAATATTCAGGTTAGAAGACACAAGACCTCTCAGGAACTTTCTTTGGGGCATGCCTACGGATAAGGAACATTGCAGTGTCAGCACAATCTCTCTGAAAATACTTTATTTATTTTTTTTTCCAAACTTAAGACAAAATATTTTAGGTTAAAAAAATTCAGTTAATTCAACTAAATTCACGTGCAAAAGGAGAGTGGGGAAAAAAAGAAATAACGGCTACATAGTACATTTTCTGTACTGCCTCGTGGGAGAAAGGAAGGACTACAGGATGTACACTGAGGACTGCTGCGGTGGAGTAACAGTCATGGTTTGGAAGGAAAGACAAAGACCTGGCAGGTCGTGGAGCCTACAGAATTCTCAAGCAACAAATTCCATGTACTGTGCTTATCCAAACTTGCAAGGGGAAGGAATTGAGATTCCAGGCAAGAGACTTGGCAGCAACCTCAAGAGCAAAGGGCACTGGGCATTGTCTATATGTGGAAGGCAAAAGACTTCGATTAAACATACAAAGCATTTTCCACTGTGCAGGAGACTAATGGACTCTCCTTCATCATTTCAAGCCTGAGAAGCCAAATGGATGGAAATTTGTTATGTGTTAAGACAGAGACCCACACCCGAGCACAGGCACAGACAGACTAACATCAGTTCAGTGCACAAACATGTGCTCACACAAGTGCCCATCACAGTCTAGCTGGTTCCAGGCTGCTCTGCAGAGCATCTGCCTAATTTACTCCACACCTCTGACTGCACTGAAGACAGCAGTTCTTTTGACAAAGACCCTTGTCATCCTTCTGCCTACTGTAGCACAGATACCAATTTTGTGAGAGGAATCCAACACCTGATTTACAATTTTCACATACATCAGAAATGCATGAAAAGGCATAATGTCCTTTTCACTTTTGACATATATACAAGACTCAAAATGCTGCAATTCCCATTGCTTTTGAAAAAATCTTCAGTTACAAGTCACACTGTGATTAAAAAAACCAGAGACCTAAGAGTGTAACTTGTCCCTGTGCCATACACATTTGAAAACTGTTCATGACAGAATTCTGGACTTACCATCTTACATAAGCCTTGATAGTTAGCAGATCATTCTGAACATGCCCAAATGAAAGGAAACTGAAGAGCTGAGGACTATATTTGATTGCATATGGTACTTTGATCCAAAACACAGGTTTATCCCCACTAACTGTGGGAAGACCACTCTTTAGATACAGAAATTGTGTTTACAGCCACATCCTTGACACTCAGATCTCAGCAGTAGCAGCAAAGAGCTGATTCTAAGAGAAGCACATTGCTTGCTATCAGATACTTGCACTCCTCTGTGTTCTGGACAAACACACCTCCACTGCAGAATAGCAAAGGGTCTTCCACGGACTTACAACAAGACTCCTAAAATCAAACCAAAATAACCAGAAAAAATGGCACCAAGACAAAGACTTGACATTATATACCAAGAAATAAAGCCTGAGATCTAAACAGTAAAGCATATATACTAGCTTTTATTCTCACAAATGAAACTTACTCTGTTGTAAAGGGTTAACCTGAAATTCATGGCATCATTTAAGTTCCATGGAAGACCTCAAATAGAGCATATGGGATGCACTGAGCTGGACTGTCCAGAGTGGTGAATTTGATCTCCTGTGAAGTGGCACCCTTAACATTTTGCAAAGTAGCATATAATTTATGCCTTCCACCACAGCTGCTTTCTTGCACAACATTTTAACAGCAAAATCAGTCCACCTCTTTCAACCCACAGGGCTTTGGTGCTTCTTCCAGACTACTACTAACCTGGGAACTGAAGCCAAAATCTGTACAGAGTTCAAATGTAACAATGCCTGCTGTGCACTGAATTCCTGTATGCACCACCATGTTATTTATAGCACAAATAGCATTCCTTTTCAAAGGTTAAAATTATGGAACAGTTTATGCCATCTTCTGGCAAGCCTTTAGGTACAGTGTCATAAATACTGCCACTGACTAATTCTGAGGTAAAAAGCAAAGAGGTTTTTTTTACTTTCTAGCAGCAAGAACAGTACTAAAGAAAAAGAATAAAACTACCTTTGCCACAGAAGAGAATGTTACCATTCTCTGCCAAATGCAGCAAGTGTAGAAGTGTATCATACATTATATAAACTACCTCAGTAATTTTCCTGCCCTCAAAAGCCACCATCAGGTCTGAAGTTTATGGTTGATAGCAACCTCATAATTTTTCATCAAACCAAATATTGTGCAACAGCACTTTTCAGTAATTAATATTCTTCTAAAAAATAGATTTCAGCAGAATGTGTGTAGGAACAAGGTATGAAATTATTTTGGTTGGTGTTTCATTGTGTATTGTACGTGGCTACATTGAACATGAAGGATTCCAAAGCAAACCAAGCACTGGTAACGCATTGCTTAAAAGAGCTTTAGTATTTTAAATAATAATTCAACTTTCTAAATAAAACTTCAAGTGGTTTCTTTTTCATTTATTATGGCAATCAGACTTACTTCAAAGCGATGAGCTGTCCCATCTGAAAGCTTCATCATCATCAGAATGGATGGCTGAAGTGCACGGGCCAGTGAACTGAAATTATTTACATTATTAGTATTACAGCAGTAGACATCAGCAGCGTGATGAGTACAGCATTGCACATTAACCATTTTAGATGTTCATGTAGGTTTCACACAGAACATGAGTCAGTCACTGAGTCCTTTACCTGTCTGGCTTGAAACTCATGAACATAAGAGTCCTATCCAATTTATCTCAGTATTGAGACTAAACATTTCTTTAACAGTTTAGTAACTGCAAGTTTAGAAGCATTTTTGTTTTTACATAATCAGTTTAGTGGAACTACAATAGGGATAAGAGCTGACCAAGTACTGCAAACAATAATGCAGTTTTCTGATAGTTTACTATGTTGCATTAATCCTTTCCATCCTTTCATACTTTCAACTGCCACCTCATTTGGGTAATCAAGCTCTTCCAGTCTTCATCCTAAATTTGTGAGTTGTTATTTTATTTGATGACCCAAAGAAGGGAAATGAGTCATTCTTGTGCAGCTTCCATCAACTGACGTTGCCAAAGCCTGCTCAGGTACTGACAGGCAATACAGCCAGAAGCCACCATACCTCTCTGCAGAGGCTGTTGCTGGGTGATAAACAAGAATTCTCAGGAGAAAGGTTAACCGGAAAGGAAAATAAGAGGAAGGAAAATAAAAGATAATGTGTTGCTCCTGTGCTATTCAGAAAACAAATCATAGGATTTGCTTGCAGCTTGCAAGCACTGTACCTGAGGCTGTTTATCTGGACATTTTGCTCTCTTACAGGTATAGATTTTTTTCTACAGTGATACCTGTGTGGTGCTTACAGCACTGCTCAGCAGAGTCACCTGGACTAGTGGCCATTACAATTTTCACTTACGAGACTTTTTTCTTGATTTCAGGAAGACAATCCCTGATTACCCTCAGGCCTCACAATTACATCAGCAAAGAAGCTGCACTCTCTGCTGGATGCAGGTATTCATGAATGCAACATGAAGTCCCTCATGGTAAAAATTTATACTACTAACAAATACTGGATCATCTTCTAATTTTGTCCATCTTGGTCTGTCTTGGTTAGAACTAGACAGAGACCAAAACAGCACAGACAACAGGTTTGTTTCCTTCTGGCTCTAGCCAAAGATCCGTCCTCCAGCTGCCTCTGCTGTGGCAGATGGCAAGAAGCCACTCACTGCAGGTACAGGCAGGATGATCACAAAGGCCTTTGCTCTTGTTTTGTGAAAAAAAAGAGAGGTAGTACAATGACTAGTTGCATAACTATGGCAGTGTAAAGGCGATGTTCTGAAGCCTCTCTTTGTAGAAGCTGCAGCAGATTGTACAGAGGATGGAAAGTCATTTTAACATGTGCAACATACAAATGATAGTCTACTTGAGAAGTGAAATAGATGAATTTCCTCCCCTGTTCCAGTGAAACCAAGAGCTTGCCTGGCTGCTTGAGGCTCAATCCATTTAATTTATTCCGTCCATCTCTGAGGACCTGTGGATTTGTATCAGATCTGTTAAGTTTTAAAATGACAGACTCAAACTTTGAGTGAATTGTTAACAACAATAACATGTATATACACTGACTTCTACATTGTGTGTGCAGAAAATTACACCCATACCTCACTGTTTAATGCTATATGCCAATCCCTAACAACGAGATATGTTTTAGCCCTGATAACATTTTTAAGCAGCCCAAGAAATCAGTTTAACCTTAGGCAAAATAATTTCCAGGGACATGCATGACTCTCTTTTATACCTTGTGGATATCGCTACGTCCACTCTCCACTTGAAGTCCTGGATACTTGGTAGCCTACTTCTTTGTATCAGAGCTGTGCCTTCGGAAGCAGGGCGCCTAAAGAGTAAATCAGAAATGGGAGACTGAAACGCAAATTCATAAAAGAAAAAACAATCTCAAGAGAAACTATGATTCCTCAGAACAAATCTGTCTGGAACTTGTTTCTCTCCTACATCTGTCCTCATTTAGAGAGGTCTGAACAAGTGGAGGTATTGTGGATTTTAGACAGCTATGCTCAGATTATCTCCTTTTTCTATGCTTAAGTACGGTCCATGTTGAAAAAAGAGACCAGGTGCCCATATAATTCCAGTAAATTGATGTAATTATAAAGTTTAGTAAGAGTCATTGTGGTGGCTGGCATATCTATTATTTTAATTATATGCAACTGTGAAGCATAAAAAAGGATCTGCAAATGTATCTTTACCTTCATGCAGATCCAAGAGAAACAAGCAAGCAGGAACAAGACAGATGACTTAAGCAAAACAATTGGATAAGGTCACTGTAATTCTTCAGCAAAAAGCATCCAGTACTGGCAAGCAGCAATGTTTTAAAATATAGTAATATTAGAGTGTATTTTGAATCTATTTTGAAGCATAGTTAAGAAAAGTCAGTGGTTGTTATTAATACAACATAATTTACAAACTTTCAATTCCTTACAAAATGTTCACTGCCAAGCCCACCACAACTTTCAATATTTTTGCCTAGTCTGATGTGTAAGAAGCCAAGCACTTCATTTGTTACTCATATTGCAAGAATAATTAGGTTGATCAGGGCCTGGTTTATTTCTGTAAGCAAACAAGAGTTGACAGTGGTTAAACTTCAGATGGTTGACAATCTTTAAAATTTTAACAGCATCTTAAGCTCTGGGTAAGTAAAGAAGCCAAATGTGATACAAACACATAACAACCATTCATTTTTAGATAGATATGCACAAATAATTTCAGAATGAGGTCACTGAGCTGGTTCTTTCAGAAGCTGGACCTCTAGACTTTGTGTTACTTACTGTATTTTTTTTTCCTAAGCATCCCATGTCCCTGGAAGTTATTTACGGTACATTTCAAAGCTACTCCAGTAGCCCCACTAAAGGCAGGATAAGAAACGTTACATCCTTTATCCATGGTGCTAGACATAATCTAATTACAGACTTTACATCGGAAGGGAATCCTCTCTGAACAAATCAAGGACTGTAGGAATGGCACTCTAACATCCCTACTCAGATTCTTGTGTGCAAGTTAGCCAGTGCCTTTAGAAACTGCCCGGAAAGATTAATGATCCGATAAGGTACACAGGATGGCAGGCTGAGATCCTCCAATACTCCTGCTTTTCGCAAAGGTGATATAAGGAAGAATTTACCCTGTTGGTGGGGGGGGGTTGGGTGGTGTCAGAAGTGACACACATTCATAATAGTGTGGTAAAGAAATGAGCAAAAAAAAGTAGATCAGCTCGTTCTTACTGTCAGCTCCTGGATAGGAAGTAGGTCACCACAGCTGGGTGCAACCATGAGGAGCTGGAGTCTAGAACAGTCATTAGCAGGATTAAACAGTAAGAACAGACCTTTCCCTCAGTGGAGAGCTGCTGCCAGAATATTGCTTAATTTGGAGAATCCCTAAAAATAGCCACACTGCTACCACTTCCTTAAGACATGCTAACTCTCATCAATGGAAGACAGTCCATTCAGTGCAGCACCAGCACTCTGGGAGAAGAAAGGAGTGGGGAAAAAAGGAACATGTTCTAGTTAGCAATAGTGGGAAAGGCCAGCAATGGTGACCTCCCAAAGAGAGTTGAAGCTTCTGAATATTATTGGGCAACGGCATTTCTGTGGCCAAATATAAAGCTTTATTTCTGGTCAGGACTGCACTTCAGCACCATTCCTTTAGGAAGAGTCACATCTTTTATAACTTAGTTTTAGCTTCTGTTAGGACCTTCCCATCTTGGACAAGACTGCAACTGGAAATGCAAGAATCCTGTAAGGATGATAGAATGTGCATAGTGGCCAACATACATACAGAAATTATACAGACTGTTAATCAAGCTATTGATTTATAAGAGGAATAGCAAAATGGAGCAGAAAAGACTCAATGAATCTTATATTCAAAACCTATAGCCTATAATTACATTTTGTAAACACTCTCTGCCAACAGCTGCAATATACTGTCAGCACATCGTGCAAAGGCAGAAGTCAGAACAAGTAGAGGACCGTCGATCAACTAGAGATCATCTAAGCTGCATGTGGAATGGATAATACACCTGTGACAAGAATATCTTCTGCCACAGAATGCAGCACAAGAGCATTTGAAAAGGAAAGATTAGAGAATTTGGAGCAGCAGCTGACCTAACAATATCAAAACTAAAGACAAGTTCTGGATGGTTCCCTATGTACATTACAAGACATGCCTAGCAGGCCACTGAACAGGAAGAATGAGTAAACTGGTATGTGTGAAATGCTGACAAATGGCACACAGAATGCATCCTCCTGGTAGAAGCTAAAGCTACACTATTGAAAGAAAAGGCAGTGCATTTATTATAACCATTCAGAAAGGGGGAAGTTAGGGTTATCCTTTCCCTTAAAAAACAGTTTTAATTTCGTGCAGTTATTTGATAGCGTCAATGTGGCAAGCTTTTCCTTCCTTTCAGTCTATGTAGCTTGATGGAACTGTGGGGACACAGAAATACAAATGTCAAATACTTCAGAGCTGTTGTTCAGTGAGCAGAATTCCAAAAATAGGATAAGATGCCAAGAAAAGTATTAAAAATGGATTTTTCTGGGTTATCTAGCTCATACTGAATTTTTTATCAGATGCTAATACATCTCTTATCATCACAATCATATATATTTACAACTCAATAAGCATATGTATGATTCAGTGTTACATTTAAGATTATAAAAGCAGATCTGTCTAGAAATCAAATCTGAGGTGCTCTTCTCTGGTCTCAAAACACAGAGCAAGATTACCCTGGATAATCACAGCTTTCAAAATGAAAAAGCTAAATTTTCCAGCATCGTGATTTCACAGTAGAAAACAGACAATCATGCATGTTTCAAATTACATCTAAATTTATCTTCTTTTTCCACTGCAAACAATATTTCCACTTTGCAACCATGAATTTTGCATTCTTAACACCTATAATTCAAACAGAAGAGCAAAGATGAGAAGACTGAATTTATTTTTACTCCAAGAACCTTTAGCTGTAAGCCAAGATCTTAATCAAGGAAATGAAAAATATTTTTAACTTTGGTAGCAGCATTCAGACCCTTGTAAGGGTAACAGAAATACCACAACTGTGATTACCAGGATTCTGTGCAAAGAATCTGGAGCAGCACTGGGTTAGTGATGCCATGTACTGAGTGACCTCAAATTTAAAGGAGGAAAGTTGGAATCATAGAATATCCTGAGCTGGAAAAGACACACAAGGATCATCAAAGCCCAGCTCCTGGCCCTGCACAAATTTTGCATATGCAAAATGTTCAAGACATTTCTAGATGTAGAATAAGCTAAATATGGTTGACCAGGGAACCATATAGAAATACGGAATCTCATAAATGGACAAAGAGATAGGCTATTCAAAAAGCTCTTGATTTAGTACTTTCTCTGGAGATATCATGGAATACTGCTTAAAAAATGAACTTCAGTTAGCAGAGCACTTGATATCTCATATGTGTCATGAAGTCACCCAGGGTGAATTCCCAATTCATCTGTACATTAGGACTTGATGAAATGCTATCTGAGAATGCTACCATGAACCACAGCATGTAGAAGGTATATGTAGCTTGCTTCCCAACAAAGCAAGACTTTCACTTTTGCTCTAACTTGCAATGATAACGATGGCAAAAATGCTTAATTCTGCACTGTATTTTTCATCTGTAGGTATTGATGCACAGTCTATAGAATACTATAAAAATTATGATCACAGAAAAATTGCAAGTTGGCAGAAAAGCTACTTAATGCATATATAGCCACACATGATAGACATCATACTGTGCTGAATCAAAATAATGGGACAACTCTTATTAATTTAGAAAATTTTGCTGCCCCTTCAACAGGCAAGGGATTTGTGTCAGCAGAGCTCTGTGCAACCCTACTGCCTGCACAATGCATGACACAGGAAGACACTAACCTGTTACCAAAGACTGCACTGGAAAAGTCCACAATGAAATCTTCTGGTATCCTGAAAGAGAAGAACAATACAAAACAGTTACGTTTTTTGTGCCCACATTTATATGGCCTTACGTAAAAAACTCTAAATCTATTATACAACACAAAAGATGTGCCAACAGTTTCTATCTTCCATTGCTTAAAATTGCCATCAGCTCTTACGTAAGCATTTCAGTATTGATTCAGCTGGGGCCCTCAAAAGTCAGTCTATGTTTTTATACCAAGAACCCTAAAAACTGCATTACATCTTCCTGTCCTACCTAGTACAGCAACAGTGATTTTCAAAAAAACACAGTATTTGCTTAACTTCTCACAGTAAAGTCAAGAAAAAATTTACTGATGGCACTGACAAGTGTAGAAAGCAGGCCAGCAATGCATGCTTTCAAAAATTCCAAACCTACACATTTCACCTCACTTTCACCTGCAGTGTAATGAAAAGAAGACATAAAGAATTGTTCCCTCGAAAGTAAAACAGAGGCCCTTGTACCTAAAACTGCTTACAAAAGGAGCATATCTAACATGGGGACTGGCCAAACAGCCTAACTCACACTCCATCCACCCTATGCCTCTCCACTTCTTTACTATTTCTCTGACACTGCTGTTGCCTTACAAACCAGCTGCTGTTGATTTTCAGTTCAATAGATCAGGCTGTGAATTGCAAAGAATACAGAGCAAACACTCTCAATTCAGCTGCCTTTGCCACAGGGACAGTAACCTCCTACTGAGAGGCAAGTTGGACAAGTGGAAGAAGGAACTACTGCTGCTGCCTCAGTTAAATCCAGCACTCACCATGAATCACTGCCCAGAGACATTACTTGTCAGTGGTATGAGATGCACAGCGGTGTATCGAAGGAAAATCAAAGCAAACAAGGAAGTTACTTGTCCTAAAGAGCTTACAGTGTCTAATGATGGGAGAAAAACCAACTCATCAATTCACACAGTAGGAAGATGAAACAGCAGTTACTACAGCTCCAATTCCTAATGGAAGAAGTGGGGTTACATCACTTTTTTTAAATGGTGCTTGGATAAAAAGGGATTCATTTTAGCAAGCATTAGAACAGTTCTTTTTTGGTTGCATGACTCTGTCTCAGAAGAGACAAGCCTACTTCTGCAAACATTACTTATACTTTCCATACAAGTGCATCATTTAACCCAATCTGATGATGACTGGACATCCTCTCTATGTAGTGGAATAGAGAGGGGGCTGTAATATGATTATTATGGTATCTATCACAATACTTCCTCAACTGTAAGAGCAAGTTAAAGCAGAAGCATTAACATTACCTTTGAGTTTGCATTATTTTTGCTGTGAAGTCAATGATTTTGCTGAAAATTCTGTTCCTGCCTCACAGAGCTTACATGAGGGCAGTCACACACTAAGCAGATCAGACAGAACACAGCTCAGACTGAGCTACAGATGGCAATCAGTTTACAAAGGAACAGCCTGAGGAAGGGAGTCAAAGGGCAAGAAATATGTTAGTGTGTCTCAATTCCATGTTATTGGCCTGAGCCACAAAATTATTAAATAACATGAGAGGGGAGGTTAAAAACCAGCGTTCACAATTTAGAGTGAATTTACTCTCACTAGCTCAGCCATTCAGGCTAAGAAATAGGGAGTATAGAGTGGCAACCCTTTGAAACCAGTAGTAGTGATGTAATTAATCAGAAGTGGGCACATCTCTCAGCCTCTCTCTCCATCAAAACTAAAAGCCAAGACCAGGTACCTCACCAGGAAACAGAGAATGACAAGACTTTATGTGGGTGGAATTAGTTCAAGATTCAGCTTTACTGAAGGTAAACAAAACAGAATACAGGAAGTTTAACAGAAGACACAACAAAAAAGAGAAATAAACCACTATTCTGCCTTAAATTGAAAAATACCTCCCCAAACACTGGGTGCCAATAATGCCAAGACACTGCTGTTCAAAAATTATTTGTGTGCTTCATGCATTTGATCACAGAATGACCCACAGGAGCCACTGCAGGAGGGTAAGTGTCTGAAAGTAATTAGTAAGTGCCTTGAAAACACGCAGGCATTTCATCTCCAAACCCAAGTGCATTGGGAAATGTGGGAAATGACATTTCCCATAGGAACCAAAGATGCTAAAGATGCTACCAAATTTACTCAGTATCATAGTTTGAAGAATAACTTATTTAGTCTTCTAAAAGTTTAGCCACAAGGTGAACAGATCTACTCACAGGAAAAAAGACTGTCAGAGATGGTAGTTAGGAAGACCCCTAATGCACAGCAGCAACAAGCAGCACATAAAACATACAAGTCTGCAAGCAACACAAATGCAGTTACCTGAACTATTGCTGCTAGATCAGTCACATTAACCAGGACAATAAGATAAAAAGAAGTGTCAAGATATAAAAGACATAAAAAAGATCATCTCAGCTGAAATGCGTCTGAATAAAGTGCATGAATAAACCATAAAGTGAGAAAAAACCCCAAAATGCAATTACAAAAGTGTAATGTGTTAAAGTGTGGTCAAATGACAAGAACAGGGACCTGAGAGTCTCTATTTCTAGACACAGCCAGCCTGGCCAACGACTTCTGGCACTCCTATACCAACTATCTCCACTGCTTGGTACAGGAATACTCACCCACACCCAGAGAACTTGGCATGGAGCTTTTAGTGCTCTTCATTAGTCCGTAATTAAACTGAACACATTTTTCATGCACCTCAAAAAACACCAGCTCCCACTGGGTCAAAAGCAATTCATCAGTTTCTTACTGACCTACTTTAACCTGGGTGTGAACTCCACGATGTGGCAGAGGCAGCAGCTTGCATTTTAGCTCACTAGACAACAGGCAGGCCAAACTCCAGCACTGAGCTGCAGAGAAAACTGTATCAACTCGCAAGGCACCTCTCATCGTGGCCCCAATTGCACCTTTTGCCGATTACACCCCAACTACATCTAAATCTGCAGCTTTAATTTGCCTGAAGTTGCTCATGAAGTAAATTATGCTTGTGACTCTGCAGAATCCAAGGATAAAGCCAATGTGCAGGTTAACAGACAAAGATGAAAAAAAAAGACAGAATTAGAAACTTATCTATTTTTCCTAGGTAGCAATCAGAATACTAAGAGTTATGGGAAAATAGCATTTTAAAACAATTGAGCCTTGGTGCGGAGGTTTCTCTACAGATCAAAACATCAACTGCTATTATTCTCACTGCTACTGAACATAAAAATAAGGGAAAACCTATAAATATTTTTAGCATCTGATATCTAGCTTTTAGGATATTCAGAGATACTCTGGAGAGACTAATATAGATTTTGGCAGAGCCTGTAACAAAGCTTACAATTTCTTGGATAACAAGCAGGAGAGATTGTAGCTGAACAAGGTGGTAGGGTTTCATGAGTAATATACTGTTGGTCTTTTAAAGAAGTGAAAAAATAGGGCACATCCTTAGCTTCTGAATGTTACCAGGGTCTTACCAAACATGTTAAAAAATATTGCAGAGCAAGGTGGGGATAGCAGAGAGAAGGTCATTCATATTTGCATAACCTACATTACAGACTAAATTAGACCATTCTCCCCGGCATGTGAAATTCACTGCTCATGCTCAGAGTTAAATCAAGTCTTACACAACACCTGGCCTGACGTGATGTTTGGCAACAGATGCATTATGTGTTATTTACAGGTAATTTTAATACCAAATTTGTTGTGTAAAAACGTTGATTTGGGGAAGCAGTTACATAAACATTATGAAAAAACAAACATTAAACAACCAAACATAAACAGGCCTACCTGAGCTCCTTCAGGTCTTCCTTAAAAGCCTAGAAAGACAAGGAAGATGCAATTTTACATGATGTAGCCTTAAAAGACTGTTTCTTACCTAGTGAATCAAGAGTGGTTACTTGCTTGGTATCTCTCCCCAAAAGTTTTAGTCTCAAATGCCGGTAGTTTTGAAATGACAGGTGACATATTGAAAAGAATTTTCAAGAGTGTTCAATCAACGTTGTGATTTAATTTTAAAGACCTAAATATTTTGGAAGCCTTTATTTTTCCAAACAACATCTCTGCCACTACTCTTACACAGCTACCCAGAACATGTTCTTCTTTTAGAGTAACTATCTGCCCTTATTCTCAAATATGTTTTGCAGTGGCTTCTTTAAACTATGACAACAGAAAGGAAGTGGAAAAAGGTAAAGTTTGAATATTAAAAGTATACTTCCACTATGCTTCCTGCAATATGGGAGCATTCTCGGTATACCTGAGTAAATACGAAACAGTATCTCAAAACAAGAGAGGTGCTGGAAGCCCAGAAGTGGTTCACTCACGTGAAAATAAAATTAGAGGGGAAAAATTTAAGGTAAAGGAACATGAAAAATGAGAAAAAATAGCACGAAGAAGGGATAGGGGTTGGGAACATGACAGGCATTTACATACTCATGCCACAGATCCACAGTATAAGTGGAAATTGCACTTTCTTCCAATTTCCACTATATTGTTCTGCCCCTAAGACTTTCCTTCCTCCATAGCAGAAATGTGAACAAAGGTAGACAAACAAATATGAGAAACGATAAGCACGGACAAATGAGTATTATGTGAACACCCAGTTAGGGTAAGAGAGAGTGGTGATGCCTATGAAATAACATTTTGCTATGGTTTCTCTGGGGGTTTTAATTTCAGAGTGAAAACAAACACGTACAGTAAACAAGATGCTGAAGCAGAAATAGAGCAATCTTTTTCCCAAAGCTTAAATACTCTTCCAAAAAGCCCACTGTAAATCTATCCAAGTGAAATAATAAGCTCTAGATTTTTAACAGCTCCCCACCCTGGCAAGTAGGATTTAGATGGAAGTCATGTCTGACGCAACTTATAACTTATCAGGGCTCCAAGTACTTCCAGAACTTACTTCTTGTTTGAAGGTTGATATGGGGAGTCTCAATGCTTCTCGGAGAAGGGTATACATGCCAGAAATGAGAAAAGCAAGTTGCTCTTCTGAGAGGTTAGCACTTTCTGCAATCAGCTTGACAGATTCCTTACAGTCTTTGCCTTCCAATGCATTAATGGCGACTGTGAATAAGAAAGCAAAGCAAGATCCCTTTAAAAAGAGGAAGACCTGGAGACTGTGAACATTCACATAAACATGCCTGTGGTCTATGATTTTACTTAACATACTTTTACAACAAAATTAAACTTAGACAGTCAGGTTTCTGGCACTGGTAGAGCTTTTCACTCTCCGTGGTCCCTGCACTAGACAACAAATATGGTTCAACATCTGTATTTACTTCTGTCCCAATTGCATCTGTCTATACACAGCTTGACTACTCTCAATTATTAGGAGGAAACCCTGGATACATTGTTCCATTTCTGACACTTTGAGACAAACCAGCTACCAGACACTTTGAGTCCTTGACTCAAATCAAAAGAAAAACCCTGACAGGATGTTATCTGAGAAAATGCGCCAGGGTTGCAGCAAGACACCATGCTGGGCAGCAGCTGCCCTCCTCTCAGGTGGCCACAAACAAGCTGTGCTTTTGCTTTGCTAAACAACTCTTCCACTAATCCGTGATTATTTTACATACTTTAATTTACTCAACTGAGCAACTCTTCATTTTGATGGTTAAAGGTGCCTTGAGAAAATTCTTGCCACAGGGAGAAGCCTCACAGACAAAAAATAAAATCATTGTCACTCTTACAGCCCCAACCCCAGCAAGAAACCTGCACCTTGAGGTTCCTGTACTGTCTCCTGTACATTATGAAGATGCCCACGAGGTCTCTGACTGTCACACACAACCTGGCACCGACTGGGCTCTGGGGCACAGCGACGAGGGAGGAATGATTTTAACAGCACTCAGCATGAGTTTGGGGGCCATCCATAGCTGCAGAAACCTGTTCCTCATTCTCACGGATTTTACAGAATTGTAGAAAACAACTAAGCAAGCCCGTCACTGTATTTAACCTTCCTGCTGGGAAAGGCGGTGGGAAGAGCCACAGGAACTGCAGCCGCTCAGCTGTCACAGTCACAGAATGTGCTGAGTTGGAAGTGTTCCACAGGGATCATCGAGCCCAGCCCTCACCCTGCCCAGGACCATCCCCAAGAGCCACACCATGTCCCTGGGAGCGTCGTCCGAGTGAACCTTGCACTTTGCCAGGCTCGGTGCTGTGACACCTCCCCGGGGACCCTGCGCTCAAACACTGTCTGGGTGAAGAACCTTTTCCCAATGTCCAGCCTCCACCTCCCCTGACACAACTCCAGGCCATTCCCCGGGGTCCTGTCACACGGAGATCAGTGCCTGTCCCTCCTCCTCCCCTACCGAGGAACCTGCGGGATGCAGTGAGGTCTCCCCTCAGTCTCCTCTCCTCCAGCTGGGCACACCAAGCGCCCCCGCCGCTCCTCAAGGCCCTTCCCCACCTCGCCAGCCCTCCTTTGGGCGCTCTGTAATCGCCGTCCTTCCCGTCCCTTCCCTCCCCTAGAGGATCCACGGCTCCCTCGGGGCTGCTGCCCGCGGGGGCCCCTCCGCTCCGCTCCGGGCCGTGCCGTACCTTTGAGGAGCCTGCGGAACGTGTCCTTGCCCAGGTCCTGCACGCCGCGGGCCATCGCCTCCACCTCGGCGGGGACCCGCGGCCCGAGGAACCCGCGGCCGCCGCCGCCCTC
>JAWWEW010000146.1:9084244-9172182 GCA_035583185.1 Anabacerthia variegaticeps | reverse complement strand
CGCCCGCCGCGGCCTCCCCGCCGCTGGGGGCGCTGCGCCCGCGCCCGCGCCGGAAGGAGCGCCCGGGACCGCGACGGGGACAGCGACACCGACACCGACAGCGACAGCGCGTCCCGGACCGGCCGCTGATGGCGCCGCCGCCGCCGCCGAGTGCCTGAGGCGCCCCCGCCGCCCGCCCCGCCCCCGGGGCCGCCGCCGCCGCCATGACCGAGGAGCCGTACGAGAAGTTCCTGGCCCCCGAGGAGCCGTGCCCGCTGCTCTCGCACCAGCACCCGCCGCGCGGCGGCAGCCTCAGCCTCAGCGACGAGGGCTGCCTGGACGTCAGCGATTTCGGCTGCCAGCTCTCCTCCTGCCACCGCACCGACCCGCTGCACCGCTTCCACTCCAACAGGTGCGCACGGGCCGTGCTGAGGGGACGGGGTCGGGGGGCTGAGCGGGCCCAGGGCCGGCCGGGCATCCTCCCCTGCCAGGGCCGGGAATCCTCCCCCTGTAAGGGCCGGGAATCCTCTCCCACCAGAGCCGGGCATCCTCCCCCTCCGCCCGGCCCTGCCCGCCCTGTGGGTCACTCATCGTGTCACGGTTGTCAGTGTGAGCTGGGTCCCTTCTTTTAGGATGTGTTTATTTATAGAAGCACGGACTGGTTTGGGATGGAACGGACCCTAAAGATCGCCTAGTTCCAACCCCTCTTCCTTGGGCAGGGACACCTTCCATTGAGCCAGGTTGCTCCAAGCCTCATTCCTTTCTGAATTTCTTAATTTTGGGGCTTTTGGTAATTTTTGAGTGCTGCAGGGCGGGCGGGCAGGCAGCTACAGGGTGGTGTGTTTATAAGAGTTAAAAGCAGGCCTTGCACGGACACCAGGCAAACCTGTAGAGGTTCAGAATGAGTCAGGCAGCTTGGTGACTGCACCGACTCCTGTAGAAACGTTTCCATCCCATCCTACTAATTAGCGTCAGGTTATTCTGCCTGTAATTTGTGGAAAAGGTCTATTCAAAAAGTGCAAATACAGCTCTACAAAGAAATTCCAATTGTGCTTATAAAATGAAAATCACAGTCCTGCTTTCCTAGGAACCTCCTTCTGCTAATGCATAGTATTGAACTTGAATATAGCAACAGCATTTTTTTTGAGAACAATCTGTGAGGTTTCAGTCATGAACATATGTGTGGAATAGTTCTAGTTCCTGTTCCAGACTTGCAAGATACTTTTACTGTTTATTAGTGTTTCTGCTACACTGTTATGAAGAGTGAATAATGAGGTAGTCTTTCAGTTGAGTTTGTATGAAATAATGGAAATTGCACTTTAAAAGTGTCATTCAGAAGGGCAAACTCCTAATTATAGATTCTTAAATGATTCAGCACAAGGAACCTTGATCAAATATGATACATTTTCATGATAGGGTTCTTAAATCTTAAGGCACAATTTTGACATGAGCAGTAAGATATATTCTTAGCATATCTGTAAGATAATTGTGTGATAGTCACTGCATTTGCATTTAATTAATTTTGTGTGTTTCTTTTTGTGTTGCCTTTCACTTTCCAAGTGTGTTGCTCAGGTTTGTTCATTTTACAGCATGCAGGTTTGTAACTTGGGTATCTTGAGCAGCTATTTCACTTCTTTGGGCAAGGACATGCACTCATTAAGCCATTGCAGATGCATGGCTCAGTCTGTGGTGTTTGCATAAGGCTTTCTATTTTTTAAAGTTACGAGCAATTATAATGTAGGTCCCACTTGTTGTTAATCCACTTCACGCCAGCAGACCCCTCTGGGTATGAGAAGGTGAGGGCTGACTGCCTGTACCTGGGTTATCTGTGTAGTTGGTTGGTGGCAGAGCCCTTGCACCTCACCCTTTGTTTCAATGGGTCTGGAAGTTTTGTCCATGCTATCTTTCCTTTCATAAATAGTTCATGAATTCTGTAACTGTAGTCATGTTGAGGAGTCTGCTGTGTCACCACTCCCATGTTCTGCTCCATAGCAATGGACTGCCCTGCCCACAGAAGTCTGAACCAGTGAAACATCGAATGTCTCTGAGGGTTCCAGAAAGGGAGGGAGGGTAAGATCTCCCGAATGTGCTAAAAGAGGAGTTTTGGAAATGTCTTTAACATTGGATAAATTCACTGCTGGCCAAGTAGATGTGGGAGTGAATCCATCACAAACATATTTAGCCAACCTGGTATGCAGCTTAAATAATGATGGTGAGGACTGGCCCTTTAGGGTGATGGGGTTTCTCAGCTTTTGCAGTTGGATAGAAGAAGAGTGTTTTTCTAGTTAGCCAGGCTGAGGTGGACAGTCTGATTAAAAGGAGTTGATTGTGTGGGTTTGTGTGGTGCATTTTAGAAGCCCTTTTCAAATTGTTTTGGCCATATTGCAGTGCTGTGCTGACTCATATTTGTCTCGACCTACTTTTCACCAATATGTAAAATAAATCCAGATATGGAGACTGATTTAATGAGCTTGTTAAATTCTGGCTTACTCTCATTAGAGTAAAAAAACCTGTTCTGTGAAAATTGAGTCCTCAATAGCTTTTCTTCAGCAACAGCATCAACAAGCTTTGTAAATGAAATAATGAGGGGGAAAAAGCATTTAGTTTTGACATTTTCAAACAAGTCATTTTTCCATCTTGCACTGTCTCATTCCATAGCATTTCCAATGTTTTTGACATTCAAAGTTGTGAATAATGGATCCATGATATGTTTCCTTATTAAGCCTTAGTTTTGTGGGGGATTATCAGTCTAGATTTTCTTTTTGACTTCTATTTGTCCTGAAGTGTAATTGATTAACTTCTTAGTTCTGCTTATTTCAATTTACATGGAAGTTTAATCCAAACATACAGAAAATTTTATTTTTAGATCAGTGTAGTTTAAAAACCCAAGCAACAGCAAAAAAAAAAAAGCAATTTACATACTACAGGAGTCACGGCTCTGGGGTGGAAACTGATAATATATTAAAATAAAGGTGTAATTGTACTAATTCTGTGTGGATTTTTGCCTGGCCATTTGTAACCTTGGATTCCCTTTGGTGTTGTTTATGGACTTTAAAAAATATTTTAAAATAGAATACTACCATTTACATAATTATAACTTATTTCAATAAAATCAATGTATAATGCAAACAAAGTGGAAATAGTTTTAAAAAGCGTAAAAGAATTTTTCAGGACAGAGGGTGGCAATGTTTGCTGCTTTCTAATTGTTTTGTTCTGTTTTTCAGGTGGAATTTGACATCCTGTGGAACCAGCGTGGCCAGCTCAGAGTGCAGTGAGGAGCTGTTCTCATCGGTTTCAGCTGGCGATCAAGATGACTGTTACTCTCTGTTGGATGACCAGGAGTTCACCTCTTTTGATTTGTTCCCTGAGGGCAGTGTCTGCAGTGATGTCTCTTCTTCTATCAGCACATACTGGGATTGGTCAGACAGTGAGTTTGAATGGCAGGTAAACTAGTTCCACTGTAAATGTAAAACTTTGTATAGATTGTTATGTGCTGGGTTTAGCTGTAGCTGAAAAATCATAGAATAGAATAGATCAGAGTAGAATAGAGTAGAATAGAATAGAATAGAATAGAATAGAACCTCCTGAGTTGAAAGGGACCCACAAGGATCATCAAGTACAACTCCTGGCCTGCACAGAACAGCCCCAAGGATCCCACCATGTTCCCAAGAGTGTTGTCCAAAGCTTATTGAATTCTGTCAGGCTTGTTGCTGGATCACTTCCCTGGGGAGCATGTTCCAGTGCCCAGCCACTGTCTGGCTGAAGAACCTTTTCCTAACATCCAACCTAAACCTCCCTTGACAAAACTTCGGGCCATTCCCTTGGGTCCTGACACTGGTCACCAAAGAGAAGAGATCAGTGCCTACCACTTTCTGCTTGTGAGGAAGCTGCAGACTGCTCTGGGGTCTCTCCTCAATCTCTTCTTCTCCAGGCTGAACAAATTAAATAACCTTCTCAGCTTTTATTTCTTTTTAACTACTGAATGTAGGAGCAGGCATCTGAATCTTGAGTGATAAAGAAATGTTTTGTTTAATTTTGTTCCAGCCTTCTCTATTTGGAGGAATGACTGAAGGTCATGCTTTTAAATTTTGCCATGAAGATTAGTCAAAGCATGTAAAGAACAGCACTATAAGAACTGAAAACTGATTTCAAGAAAGCTCAAATCCTGTTCCAGAAGGTGCAAATAAACTCAAGACATTTACTGAGATCAGCTCGGAACTTCTGACTAGTTTAGTCTAACTGCTGGTCTCTGTGTATTGCAGAAGTTACAAGTGCATGTGTATAGTGTGTATAATGCAGCCTGTAGGAACGACTCAGGTTGGATCCCAAAGATTCAGAGCTTCACTGAGCTGTGAAATTTTAATTGCCTGATAAACTTGGCAATTGTTCTGAAAAGAAGCAGTTTCTTAAGCCTTAGTTAGCTGACAGCATGTTTGATTGGTAACTAGGTTTTTTATTACTCTTTGCTTTTTAAAACGAGCTTTTCTTAAGAGACATACTTGATTGGACTTGTAGAATTTTGGAAAGACTTTTTTTGCAGCTCTTTATGATGTTATCTGGCAGGAGCTGAGCACAAGTAATCCAGCTGTCCCACTTTAACTGGAAGTGCATTCAGAAATCATGTGTCAGTTGTATAAATGAAGCTAGATGAAGTTCTGCAGTTGCTTCCAGGCAAATGACAGTGATTTTAATTGAATATTCGTGTACAATTATGGGGTGTGGTATGAATTACAGACCTTTGAAATTATCTTCCTCAAACTAGACTTATGCTTTAAAATGGGAGGTTTAGATTTAGGTTTGGATTGTAATGGACAACTTCCACTGAGGGAGAAGAGAAATAGTTGAAATGCCACATCATTCTACTCTTTCTTTAAATGCAAATTTTTAAAAAGAAGATTGATAAGTAGAGAATAGTGTGAATTTACTTTGCTGCACTTGTTTGTGGGAAGTTTCAAGGAAGTATTGCAGGGTTATGAGTAATTACAAAGAAGTTGTTAGAGTACAGAGATAATCGATGCTTTGCTAATTTGATGGTATGTTTTGAATTGTTAATAGTGTTAGAATGATTTACAATCTGCATACTGTATTCTAAAGCTTTGTTCTTTCACTTGCATGTTACAAGTTGCCTGGCAGCGACATTACAAGTGGGAGTGATGTGCTTTCTGATGTTATACCTAGTATTCCAAGCTCTCCTTGTCTGCTTCCGAAAAAGAAAAACAAGCATAGGAATCTTGATGAACTTCCATGGAGTGCGATGACAAATGATGAACAGGTGACTTTTTTTCCTATATGAGAACTGCAACGTACAGAAGAACTTTCAATTAAAAGACACAACTTAAAAGCCATCCTGATTGCTGTAGGTATAAATGCAGACCTATGCAATGATACTTGAGTCTCAAAACTAAATCTTCTTGTCTTTTGGATCTGCAGGAGGCAGTCATTTGAGCATGTTTTATTCTGTTGGTCCTTTCTTTTTTCTGTCTCTCATGTAGAATCAATAATAATTTAAAATTACTTGCCTTTCTTTGGTTCCTAGGTTGAATATATTGAATATTTGAGTCGCAAAGTCAGTACAGAGATGGGCCTTCGAGAGCAACTTGATATTATTAAAATTATTGATCCTACTGCTCAGATCTCACCTACAGATAGTGAATTCATTATTGAATTGAACTGTCTCACAGATGAAAAACTGAAACAGGTGAGTTAAAGTTTGTACATTTGAGTTTGGAGTTTCAGCATCTGATATATTGTGGAAAGTCCTACGGGCTTGTGATCAATTTTTATACATAATCATTGGATGTAGAGATACTGACAATATTGTGCTCTAGTGTGTGAGTCAAAATAGAGTTCAAAAGCATATTGTATTTATGAAACCTTTGCATGAAAGACTGTGGTTATATATTCTCAGTATGTATTAAGCCTAGGCAGGTGAGTGTGTAATGTGGGCCCGGTGCTGCTCGTGGCAGTGTACCCCACTTCAGGATGATCAACTAGCTGAGGATCTTCATCTGCTCACTGAATATAAATGAGCATTTAAGACTCTAAAAGATTGGAATTCATTGGGCAAGACCATGAATTTCATGTAGCAAGGGAAATAAAAAAAATGCATTTTAAAGGTGGTACAAAATAGAAATTATAACAAAGAAGGGTACCTGGCTGGCAGGGTAGATACATCCTACTTCATGGTCTTTGTGCTGTTGTGATGTGTAGTTGAGAATAGATGTGGTGTCCAAACAAACCTGAATTCCTCAGTGTTACTCTGATTATGATGAAGGTAAAGATTGAAAATGGAAAACATTCACTGCTTTTATGGGCTTGGCCTATTTCATATTCCAGGCATTTTGTAAGTATCATCTTAAAGTAGAAAAGTACTGTTTTATTTATACCCATTTTTGTTTGAGTATACCTAGCAAAATAAAGGGGTATGATACATTAAGTAAACAACTTAGTTCAGTTGAATTTGACTGATATTCCTATTTGGTGTTAAAATAGTAACTTCTGTAGTAGCTAACTTGAGGAGCAAGAGAGGAGAGAAAACCCCAAACCTTGCTACTTATTTTTCTTCCTTCCATAGTGAAGCTAATTTTAACTTAGTTAAGTTCTCTGGGTGACTGCCAGACAGCTTGGGATTTAAGCAGCCACAGCAAAATATTTTAAAAGACTAACCGAACTGATCCAATAATTTGATCATTATTAACAGGAAAATTACATTTTTTTCCATGGAAAGTAGTATCTCAGTGCATTATTTATCAAGCTTTACTAATTTTGCTGCCTCTGTTCTGAAGGTGAGGAACTATATCAAGGAACACGGGCCTCGTCAGCGGTCAGCAAGGGAAGGCTGGAAGAGGAGCAGCTACAGCTGTGCAAGTACCAGTGGTGTGAGCGGTGCCAGTGCCAGCAGCAGCAGTGCCAGCATGGTCAGCTCAGCCAGCAGCAGCGGTTCCAGCGTCGCCAACTCCGCCTCAAACTCGAGTGCCAACATGAGTCGAGCGCACAGCGATAGTAACTTGTCCACGAGTGCTGCAGAAAGAATCCGGGATTCAAAAGTAAAGTTTCTAATTATGTAAATCTGTATTAAGCTGTCTTAACTCGCTAAGCTTGCTTATGTGATCTTACCTGGGGTGTTTGTCCTGAAGGAACACAGTTAGTAACTGAATTATCTAGATAAGACAATGCTGACTGTTTGCTCTGACATGATCATAGGGAGTTTAAACTTGTGCTCTTCCCATAATTTCTCTTCTAAGAGAAAACCTGATATTTGTAGTAGATCTTATAATTCCTTTTGTTTAGAGTGAGTGGGCTTACAAAAGGGCTTATGCAGCTAACCTAAAAACACACAGTTTAAAAGAAAATTATTTAAGATTGATCAGCCTAATCTAGGCATAATTTTTGGATAGTAAAGACTCTCTTGATTTTGTTTTTGTTTTTTTCCCAGCTAGAAGTTTCATCAGGCCTTTTGAATCTTTTTCAGTTTATTCTTCCATGTCTCATGAGATGGCTTGGTGAGGAGTGACCCACTGAAGCATGTTCCATTTAAAGTAGTACTGTGGCACTTGTCCTGTCTCCATAATTTCATTTTTAGGTGTGGGGGAGAGGAGCAGTTCTTGTTTGCTCTTCAGCATCTTGGGTTTGTTAATGTAACGTTTTCCCATCAATAAAAATTCCTCCAATTGAAAACTCGACTATGCAACATCAGAGGGTGCCTCATAACTCGGGTGTGGTAAATGGTCTTGATACTTTAATATCAGATACAATTTTGGATGAATGTTTACACCACCTCTGAGAACTCATATTAGTTATTTTTCAGAGCAGACATTATTTTAGAGGTTAACTGATACTTGCCAGGTTTAGAGGTGTTTTCTAGTCTACAGAACAAAATCTTACGTTTTGTCTCTTCTGTATTTTGTCAGAAACGTTCCAAGCAACGGAAACTCCAGCAAAAGGCCTTACGGAAGAGACAGCTGAAAGAGCAAAGGCAAGCTCGGAAGGAAAGACTGAGTGGATTATTTCTTAATGAAGAAGTGCTGTCTTTAAAAGTGACTGAGGAGGATCACGAAGGAGATGTGGATGTTTTAATGTGACAGGGGTGAATTTATCAGTGTTCTTTCTAAGCCTTAAATGTATTATCCTTATTGTTTACATATATTTCTTGACCAAATTTTGATTAGTGTTAACAATATAAACCAGATCTTTTCTCAAGTGTAATTTTGCTAAGAAGGTCTAAGTATTGAGTAACTTCAGCTTTTTGAGACTAATTTTGCAACAAAGAATTCAGAAACTTAACTGTCTTCTGAAAAGCTGCTGAGTAGATAAAATTTTAAGGAAATTTGAACTTGGCTAATATGCTAACTTAACTTTCAAGGTGTAAGTCTAAAGGTGCTTCTGGGTCACACAAAGCATGCATTACTATGCTTCAGCTTCTTTGTTTTTTTCCAACTTAGAGTTAGTATTACACTTGACTTGTTCTGTCTTCCTTTCCCATTATTGGGAAGATTGTTTAGCATGAGGAAAAATCTTTCTATTCTATGGAACTTTCTTTGGTCTTGCTCTTGAATTGTATAAAATCAAAGTACTGTCATAAATTCTTTTCTAAAAGTTGCAATTTTACTCAAACTACACAGAAAACAAGAAGCAGGACTTCTAATGCAGGGAATCTGTAACAATTACTGCCTAATTATATAGTTCTTAGGAAGCAACTAGAACTGAAAAAACCCCAACAATTGCAAGCTTAGTCTTCAGAAGCTGCTCAATATCTTACGATTGTTACTAATGGTTGACCAGTACATCCCTAGTATTTTTATGAAAAGATTTCAATAAAAACATCTTTATGTGTTGAAAATACACTAATCTTCAATTAAGTTGTCTAGGACACTACTTACAATAGTTAAGAACTCTACTGGAAACAGAAGTGCAAACAAGTGGCACAAAACTTCAGTGGTTTTCTTCCCCAGAAGCGTATCTAAATAGATTCATGTGGTTGGCAGGAGAACTTAAATTAACACAGGTGTGCTTTTTAATTGTCTGTTTAGCTAAGGATGTCTTCTGTGTGGGTTGTTACACCATGACGTGTATCAGAATCTCCTTTTCTGTCTTTATCAGCTTTTGAAATTTCTCTGGGTAAGAAAAGGAGGTAAAATTCTGGCTTTCGGGTATGGAAGTAAAAGTAGTTTTAACCTGTTTCCCAGTTCTATCTTTCAGGTGACTTTTGTCTTTATTTTGAAGCTAGTTCTTACAGAACTCCTTACCCCTGCTGAGATAAAAACAATACTTCTAAATTTGAGTGTGAAACTTAAAAGATTATGAAGGTACATTTGAGTTCCGAGTTTAGTAAATCATTTTTTAGTGTCTTGATGCTTCATTACTTTAATTTTGCTCCTGAATTAAGGAGTTTGACAGTTTAGTGTGGCCACAGGTATCTGTAATTGCAGGATATAGCCCAACCATGCAGAATTGCATGATCAGCTTTAGGACTACTGACAGGAATTCTGCATGTCCTGCACAGACTGGTTAGCCCTGACAGGTGAAGTATTTTTCTTTCAGAAGTGGCATTCCTTGTAGACTTGAAATAAACTGACCAGTAAGATACCTGAACAACAGCCTCTGAAAGGGTCCATAGTCAAACAAGTATGAAAGACTTTATTCACTCTTACTGCTGCTGTACAACAGGTACCAGACTTGTCCACTGACTGACTAAAAGCTATGTAATGTCATTTTAAGCTTGAGTGTTAGGTATCCCATGGGGCCAGTTATTTGGCCACTTATCACAAGTGTCTATTACCTGTCAGTATTTTCTTGTGCTGCACTGTAGCTGGTCCATGCCTCCATCCTGTATAAACACTACTGAAAGCTTCTTAACAGTATACACTTCACTGAGAATTTGGATTGACTTAAATCTGTGGCTTCTTTTAAATATCTTGTATGGAAGACAAAATTTAATTGCTGTCAATTTGGCTAATTTCAGGGTGCAGTTGTTAAATTCTTGCATGGTAATGGATGAAATCATGAAATTTTTCACTATGTGTACACTGTCACAGTTCAGCACAGCCTTTATTTTCTGCAGTGACTTTGAAATGTGATTGAATTTTTTTTTTAAATCAAAATGCATGCTTAATACTGTAGAGGATTGAAACTCTGAAGTGAATTGTAAGAAAGGTGCAATATCTCAGTGTGGTGGAGCATGAAAGCATGTAACTTTATTCTGTTTCAGCAGTTCTTCAGAGTTTAAAATGCCTCAGGTTTTGTTGAGAGAAGAGCCCATCACTTTGATGAGGTGCAGTTCATTTTGGTCACCTCTCTACTAGTTTCCAGAGATCATGAAATAAAGGAGGACAGTATTTCTATCTTGATCTTAGTGTAAGCATGTAAGTATAAATTAATCCAAGTGATTAGATGGGTACATAACAGTACAGTTTCTCATCTGTTACATTGGACAAAAAGGTCCTGAGTGCCACAATAGCTGATTGTGGTATGTTGTTTCCAGCAGGTACTGCAGTCATTTGTGTGACAGTTAAAATGATAGAAGAGAGTGAATTTCTGAGGATTCCATGGTAGTAATTTATAGCTCTGTAATCTCATAGACCCAGGATGCCTATAACATAAGAATACAAAACTCTGAACGTTCTGGTAAGAATGCAGAATAACATCATGCTTACCTGTCTTTGTCAGGTACTCAGAGATACAGTGTTGTCTTTGATATCAGAGAGTCAGGCCTGAAGTAGCTGTGGGATTTAGGAGTTCTCACATACTTCTTTACATTTGGGTTTTTTTTCCCTTTTGTTTTCTCATCCTCCATAGTTCTAGTGACATGCTTAGTTTGCAGTGGGGGAGGGTTTTTGTCGGAATCATGTCTTTCCCTACAGTCTGCTCTGTGCTTACCCAGAAAGACCCCATTCCTAGAGGTGTTTAAAAGGCACATAGATGTGGCACTTACAGGCCTGATTTAGTGGTGGACTTGGCATGCTAGATTTGAGGGTGGAATCGATGACCTTAAAAGGTCTTTTCCAATCTAAATGATTCTATGAATTTGTGTTAAATACCCATGACATCAGTCAAACAGTTGGAATTTTAGTTAAACCTGATCTTGCTGATTTAAGTGTTAGCCATTGTGGCTACAGCTGTAGATTACTGGGTTCAGATGAAGAAGAGTAACAGACTGATAAAATAATGCATTCTTATTAGTGTATTTTTTTAAAAAAATCAAATCTCTGCCTTTTATTCACGGAATAAAAATATCAAGCTTAAAAGCAACATAGAGACACACAGGAAAAAGCTCATAGTTCCATGGTTCCATGGTACTGAAGCTGTGTATGTAGGAGCTTTGTACCCACTGCAATATGAATGTAATTAATTTACACTCTAACGGTTTGCTTCCATGGTAACTTTTTCTCTAAAAAGGCTTAGAAGGAGCACTGAAAGTCTGATTGCAATAAGACTGTAAACAATAGTGGACATTCTTTTCTAATATGATTTTAAATATGAGGAAGAAAGCTGCCTGACAAACCTGGCTGATTTCTGTGTGTGTATCTAATGTCATCCTTTGTCTTTAAGATATCTATTTAAGATATCTATTTATCTGGGAAACTGATAAAAAGATGGTTATACTATGATCAGTATGGGGTGCTTACTAGAAAAAGCAAGAAGAGTCTTTGAAAGACTTTCTTGGGCTTAAATTTCAGTTCTCATGTTGTGGTTTGAAACCTGTGAAGATCATTCTCTGGGGAAAAAACAAACAAACCAACCTGCTTGAACTTACATGCATTTACATCAGAATGCATATACAATATAGAATCATATAAAAATAGCAATATTTACTGTTCATCTATGCTGACTGGCCTGAAGCCATTTCTTTTCTCCTAATACTTTTTCAACTTTGAAAACAGCCGATGCATTGGTCTGTAAGTATTAATAAACCTGACTGTTTTGGGAGCTCTTACAGTTCATTCTTACAAGCCAGATTTTCATGGCAAATGTTAGATTTATTGGTTTAATGTTCCTAAGCTTACTGATCTTGCAGTTCTTGGGCATAGAAAAGTCAACATGCAGTTGTCCATTTAAGGATTGCAAAGATAGTTTATTGATCTATCAAAGGCAAATCCTAGTAATTTTCAGAGTTTGGCTATTTTGACTATTGACTCTGAATCATACTTGCATTCATCTGGCTAACTTTAAAACATTTCCAAATGACAAATAAATTCTTCAGTGTAAGAAAGATAATTGTAATATTGAAGCCTTGAATATAGTTCATAACCAAAGCAAAGGAAAAGTGGGGGGGCTGGATTTTTTTTTTTTCTATTTTTTGGGGAGAGGTGAGGGTATAGATTAGAGTATATGGTACTGCTTAAATTGAGTTGTTTTTTTTTCCCCAAGTTCTATGCTAATTGTATTGCTAAAATGCACTTTTGTATAGAAAACTGTTCTCTGTACATTCTGTATCTACTTTACACAATGTTTATAGAGATTTTTCTGAAGTTGTGAAGGATTTACTGAAAGCTCTGATGCTGTTGACTTCAAGTTTTCATTGTATTTGAAAATAGTTATGTGCATATTAAAGTACAGGTTGGAATTAAAATTGATGACATATAGCAATGATATTCTGATGAAACTATGTGGTATCTTCTTCAGAGCAGGGGGATTCATATACAGGGCCTGCAGAGTCACTGTTCAGGCAAAAAGTGCAAACAAAGTGGCACACCTTAGTCGTTCTTGGCAGCAGAAAGCAAACTGGTCCCTCCTTAACTGGAGGCTTTTGTGATTCACAAAATCTGACAAGAATTGTGTCATAGGGAAACAACTCCTTGTTGTGAATGATAACCCGAGATCATGTACTTAAAGCTGTCTGTCTTCAGTTTTGATTTCTGTGCCAGAGGATTTTTTCTGTGTATGCTCTATGCTGTGTAGCTGTGGGGACAGACAGTCTAATCACTGTTGTTACCAGCAATAACTGAATCTGCTGCTGTTGCCCTCAGTACCCACAGCCATCAAACCACCACTTATCCTGGGATGTTTAAAATCCCTAATAAGATTTAAAAGCTGCCAACCTGCCATGCTTTTAACAGTTCACCATGCAGGTGGTCGTGTGTCACTGTTATAAATCCAAGTCTCATTTGCCATGGCATAAGTGGGTATGTGTGGGGTGCCAGAAGCTGCAGGAATGTACACCAGGACAGGCAGCACCAGCAAGGACACAGCAGTGACAATAACTTTGCACCAGTGTTTGAGTAGGCAGGAATGAGAACACTTGCCAGCCTGTAGAATCTGTGTCCCTGAACCAAATTTGCCTTCTGCAATACTAAAGTTTCAAGTGTAATGTTAAAAAAATGCCTTTTTTCCCTTGGAATCTGGCAGAAAATTCCTGAAAACCTGAGAAGAGAATAGCTGGCCTAGGGATGTATTCCTCAGTGTTCAGAAGGTCTCCTGCAGCATCTCAGGAATCTAAACTGCCTCATCCAGCTAAGGCTCATCAAATGCTTCTGGGAGTTGATTCTCATCAAACACTGACAGAAGTTCAAACTGACCAAGTGTTACTATCTGAGTTTCTGTAGATGTCAAGGGATGGAGAAGGACAGGTGAGGGTTAAAATGCTGTGTATCACAGTGAGTCATATCAAACTGTGAGAGATCTTTAATTGTTGTGGACAGAACTGCAGAAACTATTGCTCTTGTGCTTTGCCTTCAGCTGAGCAGCTTGCCGATGTGTTTTGGTTGTTTCACCCAAAGGTGACAGTGCAGAATGTTTTGTAGAAAAATTGAAATGTTTCCAACGACCTTGTTGCTTCTTGTAAGGACTGACTGCTCCCTGGATAGCACCTGGAAGCTGCAGGGAAGCTGATGCTTATGCTTTCTGAATCACAGCAACTTTCCCAGTAGGTCCTGTTGCTGCAGTTCATTACCAAGGTACCAGTTGCACAGGTGAGTTGTACCTCCTGACAAACAACTCCCTGTCAGTGAGGTTGTACGGGCATCACCAAACACAGCATGTTATGGATCTCTTATTAGCCCTCCTTAAACATTTCTTCATTGTCTCTGAAGTGTATCCAGTTTCACTGCATTGAGAAAGTCTCAATGGCCAAAGACTATTCAGGCATAAGCTAGATGAAGATTTCCACATTGGCAAAACATTGATAAACTTCCTTTACTAAATTGACAGGGAAAGGTGTCATTGACTATGGGCTTGCAGTCCTCGGTCCACTCTTACTATACTGGCATGAACTACATACTTGATCCAAACATTTTCCAGTGCAGAACTAGTTAGAATTTGGTTTCCTGAGATCCTTTGTATGTGCTCCTAAAGTTCCTGTGTCCTAATGGATAGAAAATATTTTTTCACCTCCTTCTAGAACATTCATCCCTTGTAAATGGTTTCTCTGGTGCTGAAATCGAACTCAAATCCACATTTCTGATCTGAGAGCTCATTTCATCCTCTTTTCTACAGGCTGCAGTGACTTACACCTGGCAGCATCACGGGTGTAAAAACTTATTTCTGATAATGTAAACACATTCCTAAGGCTTAAGCTTGATAATTCATCGTGGTAATAAAGTCTTTCTAATCCTTCTTCAGTGGAAGTACCTGCTGTATTGTTATGAAGTTTCTCAAAGGAGGAGGATGTTTTGTAGCTGGTCCTGGAGTTGGACACCGATGTGCAGCTTCTCATGGCAGGTGCCTCGCCCTGCCTGTTGTCACCAGAGGGAGCACTGGTGACGTTTACTGGCATTTTACACTACAGCTGCCAGCATTGCTTTGCTGCAAAGGCTTTTCTATATTCTGTTATGTCCTGTTAAAAAGATAGTAGGGACATTTGCTTCTTATGTTGTTTTTGAAACAAGGATCTGTCTGTTGAGGGTCAGTTTTACAATATTAACATTTCCAGTGAAAGGGAAAAGTTGGCTTTTTCTGTTCTTGGCAGCTGCAAATTCCTGCCTGGTCCTGCTGATTGCAGCTCAAAGGTAGAAGTAAACTCCTGTTTAGTGTTAACTTCTGTATGCACTGTGTTGTTGCTTTACATTTCCTGCTCTCTGTTTTCTATTCAACCTTCCTCAATGGGGGCTGAGAATTTTGCACTTGAAAAGATCAGGTGATGATAGCAAACAAGTAGCCAGCTTGTAATGTGCTGAGTCTCATAATGTATATAGCTGTTTGGCCCTGCGAGGCAGGGGAGAAAAAATGTAGCTTGACTATCCTTATTTTTTTGAATAATAACTGCTGAATTGGGCTTCCTTTGCAGCAAAGGAAAGTATTGCTTGAAAGGGAGCTGTCTGTAGTGTCTTTTTTCCTCTGTTGTCTGACAATTGTTGCTGTGGTGTCTAGTTCAAAGCTGCGCTACAACCTCTGTGTAGATGCCTCTGTAATGTGGCACCAGTGAAGGCACAATTTCTACTCATGTTCTCTCAAGTAGAAGATTCCAAAGTCATTAATTGTAAGATATCTCCCCTAGAGAAAACATGTGTCCAAAAAATCTTGAAAGGCGGGAATAAAGTTTTGAGTCATGATCCCAGAGCAGAGAGCTTTAAAACATAGCAGATAGCTGTTTATGTGTACATGGCTTCTGTTTTTCTTGTCATCTCCTTCCTGTCTGTACTTCTGAGGACAGGAAGTTGTGAGTACAACATGGTAGTTCATCATAGGAGTTGCTGAAAACATATTTTTAATTCATTATAGACCATCCTAGTTATTTAGGTAATTCTCATTTCATTGTATTTTTTTCCTTTCTTAGTTGGTTAGCAGTTGATTTAGTTCTTGTTTGCTTTGTTCAGTCTAGAAATAAATAGATTAGTCACAGGATTTTGTTTTACCTTCCATTGTACTGAGTAGGAGCAAAGGAAGATCTGAGACAAGCTCATTTTAATGTCTGGTCAATTTTCATCTTTTTCCAGACATAATTTAGATAATTTTGTAGGTTTGGTGTCTCCTGCATTCAAGAGATATCTAAAGATGCAATGCATCAATTAGAATCTTGAGGAGCACTGGAAGTGGGCAAGAACTGTTAATGACAGGTGTATGCTTTGAGCTACAAATGCTCCACGTGCAGGACAGGTTTGTGTGTGTCCAGAGATCTCGTACTTGACTTCTTCCTGAAGCCAGAGCATAGTGGTGTGTTCACTGCCTGGCTGGTACTTTCTGGCAGGATCAGTATGAGCTGCTTAGCAGTTACTGTAGATTATTTTGGTTGAGGACTTCACAAGTCTTGGGTGGTTCTACTTGGCAACTCCTCTGTGCTCTTCTAGAATGCAGACCAGCTTGGGGACCTCTCTTCTCCATCCCTTTGTTACTGCTGAACAGAACAAAAACATTGTGTGTTAGGAGAGTCTAAAAACCTGTTATTGTGGTGCTGTGTGACTTTCACCACACAGTCACAAGAATATTTATTATATTCAACAAATTACTCCCTTCTGAAAGCATAAATGAACACTAAAGTTGATCAAATATTCTTCAAATCATGTTTGATATTCAGCCAGCTCTGCTTTGGAATAGTCCCTTTTTGGTAGAAAAGGGATCCAGAGCCTATCATGTCTAGGATTGGTGCAGTCTTTTACCCTTTGTAGGTTCGAAATGATCACTCCAGCAACAATTTATATTGACAGATTATGTAGGCAGATAAAAAAGTGCATGAGTCTATGTGAGTATTTCATTAAATTCAAGGTGAGGAGAAAAGCACTATGGTGCTAGCAAGCCTTTTTGAAATTTGAAAGAATTTTTTTTCTGCTTAATTTTTAAATATGGTGAATTTATTTACCAAATAGAAAGTATTCACAGTGTCTATTTGACTTATAAACATGTTGCTTCACAAATCCATGCACTTCCTTCTGAAACAATTTGGATCATAAAACTGTTTGTAGAAGTTACAAATGTTAGCCAAGCAAAAATGAAGCAGTCTAAAGTCTTACCACAAACCCATTTGTGGACTGATAAACCCATTTGCAGACTGATAAAATGAGTGTAATTTATGGTCCAGATACCTTATTGGCATATGTATTAAAGTTCAGGGATATGTCTGTTTTTCTTAGTATTGCATTAGCTGTAATTTCTATGTAATGCTTCAATTCATTTATATATTTGCACAACAGACTATCAGATAAAAAAGTGCCAAAATGTGTATAAGGAGGTCATCACTTTAGCTTAATTGCACACAAATTTCCTGCAGACTCTGATGCTTAAGACCAATAACGAGACTGCTACAGCTAGAATAAACGCATTAGCCTATAAATTTAGAGCTTCTACCTGCTTTGCGAAGGGAGAATCATCTCTAAATGAGCCTAGTAACATTGATTTGTGATTAATCATTTTACTTGGTGACTCATCTATGATCACAGTACAACAAAAATGTCATGTTTGCTTAGTGGCATTAGCACCATTTATCTTCTCTGCATTCGGAGAATTGCCTTGTTGTCAATGTCGGACTGGGAATACAGCTGAGCAGTACTGTTGTTAAAGGACTTCTGATGTCAGTTTGCCTAAAGTAGAGTGTCAAAAAGAAAGAAAGAAAAAAAATTTTAATAACTGTTCCCTTCCTTGAAATTTAATTATTCCACTTGGTCAGGCAAAACCATTTGCACTAATGATTTTGCATCTGTAAAACAAAGTTAATTTAACTTCGAAAATTGGTATTATTCAAGTTGCCTCTGAATTTGTCTTTTTAAGGCCATCCCTGCAAGTTAACTGCTTTTGAGACAATTTTGCTTTTCTTGTTGCAGAGTAAACCCAACCCTCACTCATCACCAGAATGCTTGGCTTTACCAAGTCAGGGCAAATGGACTTGTGGATGTCAGGTTTGCAGAGGTGTTCTCTAGCCCAGTCATCCTTGACCAAGGGAAAGACTTCCTTCCAACATTCCTTTACCCTGGTCTTCTGGGTCAGAGATTCCTGAGGGTTGATCTTGTCAGTGAAGACTGAAGATGATAAAATGGTTCATGTTGAGTGTCAGATCTGAGAAAGAGAAAAACCAACCTAACAACCCTCAGAGGAAACTTTGGTTTAAAGAGAAAAATGTACAACCAGGAGGTTTGGTGAGGAGGAGGAATTCACACCGACCCTGTATTGCCTATTCAGTGTCTAAAAAGTCTGAGTTAAACCTCTGCACCTGGAATTTACTTAAAAAAATGTCATTAATACTTGCATACATGCATAAATATAGCTGGCCTCTGGTTATGCACTGAGAGGTATGCGTTCAGGGTTTCTCTGGCAGTGGAAGCGGAGGGTATCTTTAAAGGAAGAGACACGGTCCTGCCATTTCATAAGGGCATCTGTGAAGCTTTAATAGATATTGGATTGTGTTGGGTAATACATCTGGAGACGGGCATGTCCATGTGATGAAACCTGAATTTAGAGAAGATCCAAGGGTTTGTTGCTGCTTCTGTGACAGTGTTGTTTTTTTCCTTCAGCTTTACAACTGAGCCTGGTGCCTCTGTGAGTTTAGTGATGATCAATGTGAACATGCTGGAACTGTTTACATGAAGTGAGCAAATCATTCAACCTAATATTCATTTGTTTGACTAAAGTCTCTTTAGAGCCACTTGTGATCTGATGACTAACGTGGCACAAAGATGCTAATGCTTAGTGTATACATAAATCATTAACTACTTAATTTGAATTTGGAAACCTGAGGCAACAGGATGTCCATGGAGAAGCAGCTTTATTTATCTCTCTCCATCCTGAGCCACCTGTCTCCAGAGACCTGGAATGCATTAGAAAAATTAATGTAATGACTGAACTAAATCTAGGTCCTCTGTTCCAGAAGAAAACAGCATTTTTTATAAGTAAATAAGCATGGAAATCTAGAACCTGTTCCATTGAGACAACAGAAATTAACTTGAGCAGTACTGCCAGAAAAATAAGTAAGAGTTGAGAAGAATCTGAGGGCAGCCATAATTTATTTCTAAAATATTTTTGGGGTAGTCTGGGTAAGAATGTTTGTGGAAGAGAAAGAGGAGTTTTGGTCCCTTTTAACTTCATAGAGTAGGACCTGATGCTTTAAAGTGAGATCTGAAAGCCTCACTTCAGCAGTATTTTAGCCCATTCCTGAAGGCATATTTAACTACATTCTTTAGTGAAGTGTATTGGCACTGATGAGGAAAATCTGTCTTCCAAACTGATAAGCTCACCTGCTAGATGCACATGATGTGAACAACTTCCTGCCATTCAGAGCCAACTTTTCCTCTTCTTGTCACTCTTACCTTGTTCCTTACCCCTGGTTATTTATTAAAGAGCTGTGGCCCACTGACTAAAATCTCATAAAGGATATTATTGATGATGGAGCCTAACGGAACATGTGCAAGAGACTCTGTGCTCTTGCAGGACGCTGAACTGCAAACTACATAAAGGGAAATTTTGAGACTAGTTGAATTTTTAGATATAAATTGGCAGTGAGAGAGAGACATTTCATAATGATGTCAGTGAATGAACTCTATCCTCTGAAGCTTTTGTTTATCTTGTGTTACTTAAACAGGGCTAGGTGTATATATTTAAGTACGCATAGAGCACCAAAGCCGCTTCTGTACCAAAGCCAGTTGATCCTGTGTTCATTCCTGCAAGTCCAAGAGGTGTTCTTGCCCAGTTCTTAGTGGGGAAAACACAGTGCTGGGAGCTAACCTGGATCCTGACACATGCTGAGCTGAAAGGGAAGCAGGACCTTCCAGCCTTCTTCTTGTCTTTATTACTTATCTGTTCATTCATTAATACTACACTACTGCCAGATTGGACCTTTTTTTTTCTTAAGTTGTTAATTTGATCCTCTTTTGTAAAAGTATGGCAAATGAGAATCTACTGACATGTTGCTTTTTTCAATACGAGCCATGTTGTGTCACTCTGTGCTGTTAACGATGAGTGTGACTCTTTCAGGAACAAGTATTTGGTTTGCTATTTCAGTAGTTTGTTTGCCTGAAAGGAAAGCTCAGACCACCAAATCTGAATGATAGACACATTTTCTATTCAGTAAAGCAGGCATTAAAAAAATATTTTGTTTAAAACATCAGGTGGCCTCACTCATTCTTAGAGAAGCGTTACTTAAATATTTAATGACAGCTTATCTTGAAGGGTTTGATCTGTTCTAGATAAAATGTTTCCTTCATCTTGAGGTATATAGCATTTAAACCCTGTTCCTTTAGATCTTTATGGTAATACAAACTTGGAGAAGTGATATGCAAAAAAAAAGGTGTTGGAGGGCAAACAGGAATTATCACACACTTCAGAGAACTCAAAATCACTTCAACATAGGGATTTTAGCAACATGCTTTTATTTAGCTTGAAAGCTGGAAAGTGAAGTTTAAGGGGGAAGTCAATATTCTCACGAGGACTTGTTTTACTTCATGATATAAAACTTGGAGGTTACTTGTCAGCTACATTAGTTTTTAAGGTGTTTTTACAGTGAGTGATACGTACACTTTGGAAGAAATAGTTCTTTTCCAGGGATAGCATTTTAATTCTCTTTCAAATATTGAGTGAGGAAAGCTCCAAAGAATTTAGTACAATAAACCATTGCTGTGTTCAAGACAGTAATATAAGGGATGGGTTTTTTTGGTTTTTTGTGGTTGCTAATAGCAACTTATGTGGCGAACATAAGTACAGCAATTTAAAAGGACACTGTGGTAATGTGAATTTCTTCAAGTAGTTAAATACTAATGTCTTTCACCACAAAGTCAATGTCAGCTCTGCTCCCAGTCAAAAAGCAAAGGACAAATGAACTTACCATTTTCGTTTGCTTTTTTGAATCAAAGGGTTTTCAAAAAACTGACAATAGCCAGTCTAGTCTGTAATTTTAACTTGATTTATTTGAATTAGTGAAATCTTCAGTAAATACATCTCAGTACACTTAAATATTTCCCCAGAGAGATTAAACATCTATTTACTTTAACTCCACTAGTGCTCACAGACTTTTAATTGCAGTGCCTGACAAACTTTTGAAGAAAGGAAAAGTGAAGAAAGAGGAAGAGGTCACTCCTGTAGAGAGCCATTGCCTGAGAGGGAGCACTGGGTTGCACTTCAGCTGCTCCTCTGAATGCCATGCAATGTGTTTGTACATTGGGAAGTACAGCTGGATCAGTAACACTATAGATTTCTTTTGTATGTGTTGATCAGGAGGAGTATTTGTCTAATTCTCGAGAGCTTGCCTTTCTGTGTGATGTTCCCAGCTATTTGCTACACTCAGGCCCATTGCCTTAATCTCTCTTTGGGGTGACTGTTTAATAGAAGAATGTTTAAAGTGAAATCTTAGATGAGAGTTCCAAGTGTGGTGTCAATGCCGTGTCAGAAGAGCTTGGCAATAAAATTGAGTAATTGTCAATGTACATCCTTGGGGTGGAGTTCTACCCATGTTAAAATCAATGTCAACAGTTAGTTGATTTTAGCCTTGGGTTTATTTGCTCTTTGCTGCTGGTAACCATGGCATGGCATGCATGGTTCTTAAAGAAGAATATGTGCTGTTGTCTTCATTTGGAGCTTTATTGCAAAGGCTGTGGAAGTTGACAACAGGATTTTTCCTATCCACAGCAAAGTCTGGACTTGGCAATGTCAAAATGGAAGTAAAAGGCCTGTGCTCTGTCCTCTGAATAGTGCCCCACAAACTCTCTCTAAGCCATCCCAGTTGAAATGGCAGAGACAAGTGCAAGTAATCTCCCACCCCACCACTGGGCAAATGTCTTGGATTGACCCAGAAGTATTTTCCAGAGTTCACCTTCAATTCTTTGTTTCCTGCCATTGCTTCTTCCGTTGTCCTAGAATTTTCCCTTTAAAGAAGTACCATCCTGGCTGCCTGGGACTTGCCAGTTCCCTGATAAACTGAGAAACACAAGTAAAGAAACTGACACGAACAAAAGATTCCTTTTGAAACAGAAACAAATTGCTTAAGAAAGAATTCTTGCAGACTGGAGGCTTCTCTATCAATGCCACATCTGCAGTGCCCTCTCCCTCTCCCTAGCTCTGAGAGGCATATTTACAGACTGGCTTCATGGAGTGAGGAGCCAGCCTTGCTGATTCAGTGCACTAATGGAATCGTCCTTGAGAAATTGCTTGGCTGCAACGGGCTCAGAATTGTCTTCTGGAGCCCTTTCAGTGTTTCTAAACAAATCCAGGCTTAACTGAGAATGTCATTCTCTTCCCTGGTAAAGTTTCTGGGAACTTTACTAAGGGAAATGTATGGTCAGTATTTTCAAAGATATATGAATTTTCTGCTATAATTAGGTAGAATATGGACATAGCATTATAAGTTCAATTAAAAGCATGTCAATAAAAGGCAGTTGTGTGCTACATAAAAGATTCTTTTGTTAAAAACTGGCCTGAATTACGACTGTTTTATACACATTAATTTGCTTTGTACATACAGAATGGAGCTGATTGAACAGCATGATTGTCTGACGGGAGCTGAAAAGCAGCACTTGCTGTAGGTAATTTAAATTGAGCCCTATTATCATTTACGGATTTATTCTGCTTAGAATCAATAAGATGAAAAAGGGTCTGAAAGCTTTACACTAATGCTAATTACTTCTGGGTCAGTAACTCCTTGTGTTTAAGTTATGCATTTCTTCCCTGTATTCACAGAGATACTTGGAAAGTGAAATATTTAAAATATCTTCCACTGAAGAAAATCTTCCCACTCCTACTTCACAGAGCATTCAGAACTGATAATTGTTTTGTTGTACTGAAAAAGTTGCCTGAGAGGGAAGTGACACCAGCCAAAAGAACAAAAGAGATGCTTTGGAAAGAAGCTCAGCACTGAGTTCCCTGAAAAATTTGTTATAAAGTAGTATTCTTGGTGGCAGGAGATTCAACTTGACCCTGGGATGCAGAGCAAAGCTGGGTTTGGGTAGCTCCAGTCGTTTCACTTTCTGTTTTAGGAACCATTTTGCTCCTGGAGAATTTATCCTTTAAGTTTAGGTATCTAAAAAATACTTTTCCCAGTATGGAAGAGAAAAAAACAAGAATGTCCAGAACCAAGATGATTTTGGTATAGACATGCAATCAAGAGGGAATACACTGAAAGGAATGTATATGTAAAAAGCAGAAAAAAAGGCAAAAAGACCCCCAAAAATCAACTTGACAAACCTATTTGTCCAGCAAGACCCTGGTTACTCTTTTGGGGATGCAGGCAAAGGGCAGGGGTGTGCTGTGCTGAAGGGTTGTGTTTGGCAAACTGGAGGAGAGCTGACAGGTTCTTATGAGGAAGAAACCTAATCAAACATCACTCTGAGCAAGGAGCCATGGTGAATCTCCCGGTGCTCCAGATCTGATTTGTTCTTTTTAAAGCCCAGGAACTGGTGCTAAAAGTATGGCTTTAAGAGGTGGAAGGAAAAAAAGACAAAAAAAGGCAGATCGCTGTCACAACAGGATGTCTACTGCAATAATGCCTATTTGTGTCATCTGTTGGCTGTACAGTAGTGGATGGACTGCATCCCCTGCAGAGAAGCCAGGAAGGGAGTGAAAGAAGTGATCTGGGTCTCTTCAGGAATAGGATTTTCACTGCCATGATAGAGCTTATGGCTGTCTGAAATCTGTACCTTTTCACACAGAGCAGCGGAGAAGAGATAATATGTAAGTGAAGGGTTCCTTGAATCCGTGTTCTGCTGTTTCTGCTGACTCAGCCCCTTGCAGCTTTGCCAGGAAAGATCCATTCTGCTGAGAGGGGCTCTTTGGAAGTGACTTGTGTTGGGATTGTGCTGTGGCAGAGGATCTCGAGGGCACGGTAAAGCAGCAGGGTGAGTGATGCTCCCCTCCCTGGGCAGACTGTACTTTGCAGACAGGGCAAAGTGTGGCAAAAGACGATGTGTTTTGCCTAAGGCATGTGGAGGTGCAGGGGCAGAGTCAGAAGTAGAATTAGTCTTTCTAGTCCAGGTGAGTGTCCCAGCCACTCCACCCTGCTGCATCTCTGTCCTGGTACAGTTCTGGATGATTGAACCATCAAGGCTATTTTAACAATAGTCCACTGTGTGCACCATTGTTGGAGCTCATTGCCAAATCTTCATTATTCCATCAACAAAGTGGCTTTTCCTCCTCGTTCTCAGTTTCCCCAGACACCTGAGAGTACTACTTCTGAGGTTTAACTATTTTTTTAAAAAGTGTTTAAAAAAACCACATGTTAAACTTTTCCTGTATTAAAATGGGCTGGAGCAGGTAATGCAATCTCTTGCAGTAAATAGCTATAAAAACACCAAAGGTTTTGATAACTGTTAGCTATATATTTTGTAATGCCTATTGTATTTCCATTTTGTTAGTTCTATTTAAAGAGAAGTATTATCATGCCCCATTTCCTGTTAGATAGTTCTATTTGTCTGCTCTACAGGAGGCAGGAGATTTTAGGTCCAAAAGAAATTATCTCTCAGTAAATTACTCCTAACTCCATTATGGAATACTAAGTACTCTCCCCTTACTGTGTGAGCAGCTTGAAGAGATAACATTGCAATTTATTTATTTGTTTTGTCCCACGTATATAGGTGACACACGAACTCATCTGAGCAGAGATGGTGATAACTGACAGGTACATTAGATCAGACACATATAGCAAAGTTTACTTTGATTATGTAGTAAGTGTCAAGATGTACAGTAGCTGATGTCAGTTTGATCTCTCTTATAGCATATAATGGCTTGTCTTTTTCATGGTTGAATGGACACTAATTTTTGTCTAATAAGTAAGCTATCAGTTGAGTGTTTTAGAGTAGACAGAGTTTTTTATCCTTCTGAAAGGGAAACCATTCGTGAAATTATTTCAAAATTTGTTTGGATTGCTTGTTGTATTCATTTTTCTCCTTCTGAAGTCCCCTGTTTACTCAAAGGTACGAAAGGTACAATATTTTCTAAGGACCTGCTGTGAATCTGTTGCATTGTGTATGAGACCTTTCCATATTGAAATAGTAGCAGAGAACAGAATATTTTCTGTCTATATATTTGATGTATAGCTGCCAAACTTTAAAGGGAGAGAAGCAACGATGTTCTGGCCTTAAAACCCCCACCCTTCTCCTCTGTAGGTAATGCAGGAAATATCTAAGACTGTAATTTTGTAGGTTTGTTTTATTATTATCATGCAGCCATGATTTCAGTTGAGTTGTGTTTATGAAAATACCTTTTAAAAATACATCTTACAAGGCATAATATTAACTGATTAATAATGGACTTAAAAAAACCTAAAAAACCAGAACGCCAAAATAAAACTGGAAGTGAAGGGTAATGTTCTGGGCTGTCTAACACGGCTTAGCTTCCTGGCACAAGGGCAGTTGCAGGGAAAAAATATATTTACAGTGAATAGTAATTTCTAAATTTGGGGCAATATGCCAATTAAAACACAACTTGCTGGCTATTACAAGTATGGCAGTAATTGTTAACATCTCTGAGTCCTGTGCTATTCACAGTATACATCAGTGGGACCAGAAGTCTCAGTTCTGCATGGTTAGATCTTCTCTTGTGTGTCTCACTGACACATTGAACAGGTTTAGCTCTAATTTGAGTAATCCATGGCTCTAATTCCACAGGGTGCTGAGGCCTTTGATGCCTTGTATGCATAGAAAGGTGTTTTCTTGTTTTTCTTGTTCATTTGTTTCCTTTCCAGTCTAGAAATAGATCTTCATTTTAGATAATTCCTAGTGCATAGAAACTTTTCATAAAAAGCACTGGTTTTTGAGGGTACCAACAAGATTTGACAGTGGAGACCATCTAGACAAATGCAGGGTATAAATAACTAGTTTTTAAGTAGTAACAACGGGGATTTTGAGGGTGCTTTTAAATTAGCTACAATGATCAAAGCTTTCTTTCATTGTCAGGTATGTTATCCTTATGTCTAAGAGCATAGCATAAGCATGTCTAAGAAACACAGGGCTGGGGTTTGTGCAGACATCTGAATGGTCTGCACTGGTTTTTATTTCTCTGATCAAAGTGCTCTTCCACAGTCAAATCTGCTGATTGCTTCTGTGGATGATTTCAAATATTTGACTGCAACACAGCCACGCATCTTTGTCTTAAGAACAGTTATTCTTGAAAACATTTGAAATGGCACCGGGAAACAATAAATGAGGTTGTATCCTGCCTTCTCTTAGACTCAGGATGAGAAATTGAGATGCAGATTGAGTTCTTCTTAAAACTGAGCATTTTGTGAGTGCTCTAGTAATGCTGGGTGCTGCCTTTTTATTGTCTTCAAGGCTGGTGTTTTGGCAGTCCTTAGCACTTGCCATCCACTCTGCTTGGGGAGGGTTATTTGTTTTACAGCCGGGACTGGGCTCAGAGCTCACCACAGTCCCAAAGCAGAAACCCTGCTGTGGAGCTGAGAACTGAGTAAGACTCTCTCTCATTTGCTCCCCTGTCCTCCAAGCATAGTCCCCTCACTCCTTTGCTTTCTCTTTGCTCAGCTCTGTACAAAGAAGCTGAATGTTTACAGTGCCGCTGCTAAAACATCACCTGAAAACTTTATTGCTGCAGTCAGCAACTCTTCTACTAGTTCAGTTTGGGAGAGCACTAACAGAGGTAAGACTGAGATGTTCTGATAACTTACTGATGAGTCTCCAGCCTCTTCTCATACATTAACATTGCAGCCTGCTTCACTTCTCTTCCTATATTCACTTTGGGATATATAGAAAATAAGGCTATAATAATGCTGTCCTTTCTTGTCTTCTTTCACAAACATTAATCCCGTGATTTTTTATCAGTATGAAATAACCCTGGAGATAGGGCAGTCTGTGGATCAGCTTCTATGAAACTAGAAAACTGAAATTATTGTGTTTAATTGCGTGTGAAAGTCAACTTTTGTCAAAATCTCTAGCTGTGACTGGGTACTTACAAAATGCAATGTATTCTTTTCTTTAGCAGATCACCTAAATACATTTTACTAGCAACCCTTTTGAACCAGATGAAACTGTAATTCAAGCTGTCTTGTCTGCTTCTGCTTTAGTTCACAATAATGTCACTATGCTGCTCACACCAAAGGCTCACACCAAAGTTTTTATCTGTAACAGCTACATCAAATATTTTGTCCTAGTTTTTCTGCAGGTCATTACTGTTAAGGTAGGTTTTATAAAGTAAAATAAAAAAACCCAACCAAAACCAAACCAAAATCAACAAACCAACAACCCAACCAAAACCAAACAACAATCCCCCATCCAGTTATAATTTTAATGTAGAAGTTTTGTTGCTCCATCAGTGTGACTTTGCAAGCTTGTCCCAATCTTCCAGTGACTTCCTGCCAGCCATCACAGAGCGACTCTCCATCTGGAATACAGGAAACATTGCTGCAACCAACAAATGAGGTTAATTGAAAATACTTTGTTCCTTCCAGGAACTGGTTCCTTCCATGCCTTGACATGCTGCTTGGCTGAAGATCTTCAATCCTTGCAGGTTTTCCTCACGTTTTTTGGTAAGCTGAATATGTTAAGGGTGGGACAGCATGGCCAAGGGCTGAGGAGAGGACAGGCAGCAGGCAGAGCTGGCTTCTCGCTGGGACTCTGCTGCTGCTGTGGTAATGCCTCACTTTCTTTGTAATCCACATGCAGAACTGCTTGACTGTAAGATCTATAGAAATGCCCTGTCCTTGACTGCCTTTTATTCAATTTGTGTGGCTGTACAGCTCAAGTAAGTGAAGTACAGGTGTGTGTGTGTGTATCATCACAGTCTTCTTCCTCCACATACGTTCCTCATGCAGCTTCCTGGGAAGCCGTAAGTCAGATATTTGCTGTGAGGTGATTACATTGCCAGGGACACACTGTGCACAATCTCTCTTCCCCTTATTTTTCTTTTCTTTTGGCGCTCTGGGCTTTATCTGTTGATCCATGGTGTTTCATGACACAGTTGAAAATGAACAATTTGTTAAAATCTCAGTCACAGCAAAAAGGAAAAAGAAAGTCCTGCTTCAGGGAAAAACATCTGAAGTTTGGGGATGTTTCTCCCTTGTGTTCCTTTTCCTTTGATTTCAGGCATCTTTTACGGGATGAGCAAGTGGAGAAAAATCATTACCTGGCTGAAGGAGAGAGGAATTCTTATGGAGAAATTCATGTTTACCTGCTTTAGCTTAAAGTCAGCAGATCTCTGTTTCCAAATGCAGTGCACTGGGAGTTATTGTTCAGAATAAGGAGAAAAAAGTAACATCCCACTCTGCCGTTGGCAAATTTGCAGCAAGGACCCCATTGAAAGCTGATGGTTTACATCTCATATAACTTGAAATAAAGGAGTCACTCACACATTCATAATCAATACAATTACTTCTACTTTACATGAATTCAGTAATTTGTATGGCATTACTGTTTGGGGCATTTGTATCCCTATTCAGAGCACTTTTTCAGTATTTCAGTCCCACTGATGGTAAAGGCAGGTGCATGCCAGTTACCCACAAAACCAAGGCAAAGCTCTATGGGGAAACTCTTTTATGTTCATCTAGATTTGAATTTGTAGTCCCTTTCCAATTACTGCACTAATTGTTTAAGAGATTGCTAGACTAAAAAAGTTTTTAATCACTAATCTGTTTTTGAAAGGAACTTATGGGCTCAAAACCTGAACTACATACTTCTTAAATTAATTTTCTTCGTGAATACTTCTTTCTCAATACAGATTTGTGAGTCAGAACACCCTACTGTGCTTGTTTCTTTGTCTTTTCTTCAAACACCTGGCCTATTATTCTCTTTTTTTTTCTCCCAACAAAATCGCTCTTTCTTTGTAGGCAAGGTTCTGATGATATTATGTCACTGGAAATACGGAAATTTACCCAACGTCCTATGGCACCAGGACTGAACTTGGAGCAGAGAACAAACTGAACAAACTTGACAATTTAGCCTACAATAGAAATATTTGTCAATGTTCCCTGAAGAGGTATCAACATGCTGCAGGATCTTCCAACAAAACACCTCGAAAAATTATGGTGTGAAGGGTAAAGTCAAGAGGTTTAATTTGGAGATAAGAGTTTTTTCCTCAGTGGGATGGTGGTTATAGAAGGTGGATGGGGGTGGGGGTGTATTCAGATCTTCTGTGTGGCTTTGAAAATCCTCCTGTATATTTTTGCTTTCAGAAAAACCAGACAAACCCAATAAAACAACCAGGACTCCAGGCCTGCTTCAGTTGAAACCTGTGCTGGGAAACAATCTTGATGTCACCCAGAGAAGATTTAGGCTGCGACCCTTCTTTATTCAGAAGAGAGGCATAGGGGCAAATCCTGCAGTCTTAATCCAGATCAGTGTAGGCTTTGCCTAAATTAGGACTAAAGAATTTAGTGCACAAGGCAAGATAAAGTGTTGGGAAATAATTGCAATGTTCAGTGTGAGACACTCTGTAAAATGGCTGACCTATTTAGGATGCAGGAGGCCGCACACCCCCTTGCCCTGAGAAAAACTAGGAAAGCAAATGTCCCTGCTTGGTTCATGGCAAAGCTGTTGACCCATGTGCAGCTATGAAACTAGGCTGAAGGTTTTTCAGTTAAGTGCTGCTCAACATTTTTTAAAATGTAATTTTAATACTATGTCCATAATAGCTGGTAATTAAGCCTCTTTATTTAAATTTAAAACATACTGAGTAAGTAAACCTTCTTCCCTTGGTGTGATATTTCATTGTAAGATAGTAATAATTAACATGAAAAGCTTTCTGCATTTTGGTTACTGACACACTGATTCCTAAGCTGATTTCAAATGTTGCCCTGCATATTTATTTTCATAATATCATTAGCTCTCACAGCTGGATTTCAATTCACAGGAAAGAATGGAAATTTCTTGGAAGGACTCATTAAAGCAGAAAAAATGAAATCAGCTTAAAGAACACCTCTCTGCATTTCAAACTAAAACCAGATGAAATGTCAATAAGCTGTGTTCTCTACCTGTACCTGGTGGGAACTGCTGGTGATTGCAGACACTGCCTTCCACCCAGATGGCACAGGAGTGACAGCTCCTATTTAATGAGGAACAAGAAGCAGAGAGTGTCTTGGAAGAAAGGTGCCCTCCTGTAAGGAGAATTAAGACAGAACAACAACCAACTGAAACTGGCAAGGGTTTAGGAGCCAACGCTGCTGTCCAGCCCTGCAGTTCCCAGAGTGGTGTTGCTGTGGCTTCTGTGCTGGTGGAGGTAGAGCTCCCAGCTCTGGCAGGAGCTGCCACGCACGAGTGAAGTTACTTGCCTCTGTGTGTTTAACTGCTGTCCCTGAAATTATTTCTATCCATAGCTATTGGTAAAACTTCGTTGAGAGATGAAAGTTATCTCTGATGTAACTGCTGAAATTTAGCTTGTGAATTTGATCCATCCCCACCCGAGATCTGTGGCCCTGTGGTCAGTGATAAAGATTTTAGTGATTATGTAGGACTTATATGTCATGCAATGTATTAAAACAACTTTCAGCTGTTATTTTTCACATGCTGCTTCTGGTGAATTTGTCTAGGAATATAATTTGGCAAAGATACCTGGGATTTATTATTATTGTAGAGTTCTTTTCTGAATGGTTCATGGCAAATGCAGGACAGTTTCTGCTACTTTAAAGGCAACAGTGAGAGTTTCCTTTCCTGCAGAACCTCTTTGCATTGCAAGAGTCAGACACTGGTGGCAAGGAAAGATGCCACAGAAGCTTGTACAGAACAGGAGTTGTGTAATGACAGTTTTCAAGCCATTAACCTACTTAAAAGGTTAATTTGGAACAAACTCAGTGCTCGAGTGGATACCATGTTGTGCTGCCAGCTGGCAGCCTGGCCATGAGAGTGAACCAGTGGAAGCAAATAGCTGTTGTGGAAGAAACTCTTAAACTTTGTGTGAGAGGTCCTGGTTACATCACTTCCCCAGCCTCCTGCTGCATTACACACAGAGCAGTCCAAGTGCAACTTGGGTAGGAAGGTGGCTTTTCCTAGCAGTGAAATACCACCACCTTCTCCTAACTGTGAAGTCTAAGAACCCAGAAATACTTCCACTGTTTTGGTAGGTTATGAGCAGTCCAAGCAACAAGTGTGTCAGAAGAAATGGAAGACTGATCTGTGTGATGCATCAAACTGTGTTCTCTGTCATGTACCCAGGTACAAGCTTGGCAGCATCTCCAGAAGCAGCAGTGAGGTAGCCGGAGCCCTGCATCTCAAACTCCAGCTGAGAACATAGTTCTATAGTCTTAAGAATAGTCCCAGAGCTTTTTGGAGAAAGAAGTTCTAAAACACACAATATCTTTTCAGTGTAAATGTATCAGAGGATAGTTTTGAGAAAGAGGCAGCATCAATGGAGGAGTTCTGTGCTGTCCCTTCAACCCACAGAAAGCAGCGTTGCTTGGACCTTGGCTAGAGATGTGGGAAAGGTGATCTCCATATGCAAGCAGCCATGGCCTTTCTTTTTAACTGCTAAGCAACAATTAACACTTGTATAACTCTGCCATTTGCACAGTGTCACATTTGTTTAATCAGTCCTCACAACAGCCCTGTGAGGTAGGCGAGTGAGCTGCAAAAGGAGGATTCTACATTTCCTCACTTTACACTAAAGCATCAGACCTGTAGAGAGTTGTTCTCAGTTCCACATCCTGGATGGGGAAATGCAGCAAAGACTTTAAAATGACCTATCTTGAGGCCAGAAAGGAGTCCAGGATTTTGATGGACTGTAGACACTTGCTCAGTAAGGCCTCTGTTTTCACTCATTCCAACATCAGTCCAAGGAAGAATTTAACACTTCACATTTAGTTTTCACTTAAATTCTGAATGTACTCAAAGCATGAAATGTCTCAAAATGTACAAGTAATCTGTTAACTTACTGGTCTGGTAAGATGTGCCAGAAATCTTGCTAAGAGTATTCAGCAATGTCTTATTTACAGCTCGGAGCTACTGATTGACAAGAATGTCCATGCACGGAGAACTACCCACAATTTACTGCACACTGATAACCTACTTTCACAGGATACAGTTTTCATATACAAAGGTTAAATTTTTTCAATTATTAAAACATTGCCACCCTGAACATAAAGCAAACTTTCTTTTAAAATTTGGAACAAGGTACTCTTTACACAAACCTAGTTCTGAATCAAAAGCCCATACTCAAAATAGCCCCCATCTTGTTCCTGCTAGGTCTGTCTAGAATGCAATATTTCACTGGCATTTGCACTTCAACATGAAGCATGGTCTCCAAGTTAGTAACTGTGTACTGATTCTTATGTCTCAAGTACTGCATGTAAGAGTTCCTCCTGAGAAGCAAGTTAAGAATTGCTTAGAAAACTGGTTATTCCTACAAAGAATTCAGAACCTTTGGAGTAGCATCTTGTGAGTTTGGTAATTTCAAAGCTTCAGGTTCATGATGGCCTGATTTACATAGACGAGATAGTCCCTGCTTCTGTTTCTGCAGTGTCAGAAATGATGCAAGCCAACTTACTACCTGATTTCATGTTGTAATGAAGGAAAACCATGTTTAGCAGGGTTATTCCTTTCAGTCCGTTACTGGAGATGCAGGAACTACAGCTCTGTGTGTGTGTTTTCTTTTTTCAAATGTGTCTCTCTAACGAGAGCTACTCATTGGAGAAGGCATTCACTTCCCCCTCCGTGGCTGTAGTCTGTGGGAGAGCTCCTAACAAAGTTCTTTGTTAGTGTTTGTAAGACTGGAGATGAGGTTTAATTGAGGGATTTGTGCTGAATGTTCTTTCGCTTTGAGTCTTAGTGCTGCAATGCTTGACGTTTTCCTTTCAACTGCTGCTGGATCAGTGAAGGCAGTAAGAGCAGGGTCTGACGGGGGTCCAGGAGCTTTCATTAGCACTGAAGCTGTTGTCACGAGAGGATTTAGAGCATTAAGAAACCTGTATTTGAAAAAAGTCAATATTATCCAAATTAAGAATTGTTTTGGAGAACAAATAGCTACTGAGTTGCACCTTCTGCCATGCAAAGTGTCAGGAAAAAATGTGCCAAAATTTCCAATTTCTTCCAAATGTACATTTTGTTTTAGCTTTATTTTGCAGTATAGTGTCTTGACATTAAAAACAAACAACTCCCCCCCAAACCAAAACAAAACAGAATCCCCCACCCTAAAAAAAAACCAAACCACTTTTAAATAAAATGAAAGAGATGATCAGACATGACCATTTGGTTAATTCCTCGTGCTAAATCCTTTCTAAACAAACCATGGATGCTGCAGATCAGCCTGTTCTGTGAAAGCAATAAACTACCTCATAAAAAGACCAATTTATATGGCTGTTTATGCAGCCAATTTGTTCAGATCAATTATTCCATGTGAAAAGCAGCATTTGTTTGTCTGTTAATGTGGAATTACCATACAAGCTCGAATTTCAGCAAGAGTGTTGTCTTCTATTTTTATAAATATTTTTATAAATATTTTATAAATATAAAATATATTTATATATACCTACATATCTCTTCTAAGTATACAGACAGACACACACTACACACATGCTTTTTTCCCCATTTTATGGGGTATACTAGAGCAGCAGCAGCAGCATTTTACTGATAAATTTCAGGGTGCCAGGCAAGAAAAGCCAGACAGCAGGTTCAGCCAAAATGAATTGCTGAGGTTCTGGGTGTCTGACTACAGAGAAAGAAAAGGAGACTGGCTGTGGGCTTGTTCTGTGTGCTGAGAGCACATCACCTGCCCCGGGAGCTGGGCTGGCTTTTAGTAGGACATGTAAGAATCAGGAATCTCTCTTTCAATCCCTTTCTCTCCATCTCTCTCTTTTGAGCTGTGTCTCTTGCATACACAGCCAGGCTCCTGAGAGGAATTGTTAAATACCTTTATTCTGTCAATTCACCTACACACCATGTCTGTCTGCAGTCACATCTTTATGGCGTGTAACCCGTGCCAGTCTGAGATAAGGATAGAGCTGCAGCCACCCAGGTCACAGCAGCCTGTGTGAAGACTACAGTTCAGTGAGACCAAAACTGCAGTGAGTAAGCACAACTGGTCTTCAAAAAGCAATTACATGTTAATTTTTTACTAGCATGACCTAAACCTAAATCTTGCTCTTCCTGATGAAGGTATCCTAAATAGGAAATAACCAACTTTTTGAAGTTTATTTCTCTATGGGAGCATGTCTATTGAGAACCCATGAGTATCAAGCTAATAAAAATGTAGCATTTTTAAACAGTTTTGAGATTTAGGAAAAAAAAATTGATTCTGTACCTTCCAAAATGTGGATTTAAAATAGGATTTCTGAAGAGAGAAGTCCAGGTGAGGCTGCTGAGGCCAAATGGCCCTAGGGTTGAAGGACTAAAAGCTGGAGACATGGATGGCACAGCCAATGTTGAGAGAGGCATTGACCTCCACGTGGGATCTAGGAGGGGAGAATGACTCAGTGGAACATCCATGAACAGACCAAGTGGGTGCGTTAAGGAGATTCCTGGAACAGTCCCCAGAATTTCATTTTTCTCACGTTTCCTCCACTTTGCCCTTCTGTTTTGGAACCAGACCTTCAATAAAAAATTAAAAAGTCATTAGCTAAACTTACTCTGAGTTTGTCTTAACAGATACTACTTGCATGCATTGATGCACATGGCAAAACATTTACTGTTAAACCAAAACCCCTTCCTTTAATATAAAAGGTCCATTCATAAAAGTCTTAGTGGGTTTATTAAGAAATAAATCACTTATAAATATTGTAAATTTGACTACTCTCTATTTCTGAGTGAAGTCACATATGTTTTAAAGCCATTGGAATATATAAACCTATCACCTGAAAACTCATGAGCAGTTATTAAAAATAATCATTCTGCCTTTCATAAACTATTTATTGAAAGTTAAACTTCAACAAAGCCATTCACAAGGTGTGGCTATTTCTGTACACGTACCTCAGGGAGCAACTTTATCATGACTATAAGAGTAACTACACCAAATATATCGTGTTTTACCTTGACAGCCGCACGATACATTTTTATGCAGAAAATTCACAAGTAAAATGAGAACTTTTGTTACCTACTGTGAATGCAAACAGCACGTGAAAGTGATTAACTGAATTGCGGTGAAAGTCAATACTGAACCAGAAAATCAAGTAAGCAGTATCAGAACAGGGTATCAAGCTGTTCCTAAAAGGGCCCTAGCTAGTATTGGGTTTGTGGAGTATGTTGGTGAGTATACTGCCTCTTCAAGCCTGACTAGTCATTATTTTAGCCCATTAAACATCTTTTAAAGACTTTAGTCAATTGAATCAACAGATCGGAAAACCGACGCTTCACACTGTTATTCTTTAGCACTCACTGGGCAGAGTGTTCAGACTCAGGATGGCAGCAAGAGGAGTGAAGAGCATCAGCTCCAAAATGAGGGAGAGAGAACCAAAACCAAGGATATATAAAAGCACCAAGGCTGAACACTCAATACCCAAATGTAACTCAGCACTCGGGTCTTCCAGTCTCCCCGGCAGTGGAGGTCATTGAAGGTGGATCCTGAACTGGATTTGGATTTGGAAGAAAGGCATTTATACCTCCTATGTATAAAACTTGAATACACTAATCAGGATTCAGTATTATAAATAATAAATAGTGGCAACACAAGGAACAAGAGTTGTTGGAAAAAACAATTTCTGTCTTGTATAGAATTATGACTCTCTGAAATTGACTTCTGAAAGGTAAACTTCAAATATGAGGGTCTTCTACCATACAATGTAGATGACTTCTTAGTAAGAATCTATCAAAGCCACTAAAGAAAACTAAAATAATAAAATTAAACAGCAAAGATTCAAGGATTCAAAAAATTACAACACATTCTAAAAGTAGTTATTCCTTTGATGTTAGAATTTCTGAAATAGTAGAATTCTGTAGAAATCTGTATTGTGACAAAATCTGTGGATGAAGAAGTTTTACAGATGCATGCTTTTTTAATAGTTGCTTTTTGTAACTGCAATTATATTTCGGTCAGAAAAATGTTTTCATAGAGTTTTAAATAACATCTAAAGCATCTAAAAATTAGTTTTTTGGGGGTGCCACTTTTGCTGTTTCTTTTATCTCAGACATGCCATTTGCAGAAATGTGCCTTACCTTCAGGTGCTCAGATAACATGAAGTGTGTTTGGAAGGAGAGCCCCTCACACATTGCAGCGTGTCCCAGCCTTTGTGCCCCGAGTCTGATGTTGTCCCTGTCATTAACAACTGCTTCTTTTAAAGCACTCACTCTGAGGTTCTCACGTGCCTGCTGAAGGACTGCTATTCTAGTCCTTCCATTGCATATAGTATCTTTACACCAGGAGTTGCTGTTCTCCTGGAGGAGGGAATGAAACCCCTCGGGTTACGTATGTAACACAGAATTGTCTCGCTGTGCAAACAGTAGGCACAGGGAGGTGTCTTTAGCAGAAAAGTCAGAACAGCAAAATTTTGATGCTGGTATTTAAAATTCTTGAGTGCTCTGACTCATTCTTTCATCCTTTCTCCAGCAACCAGCAGCTTTCAATGGTCAGATATCTTACAAAAGAACATCCGAAGCCATGAAATGCCAGGCAGCTGTGCCTGCATGACAGGGAGAACTAGACACTTGGTCTGTATCAGTTCAAGACAGGGGGCTTGTAAGAAAAAAATAACTCAATTATTGGGATCAGGTGACTTTAAATCCCTGTTAACCAGTCGTCCTAAGTACTTGTAAATGGAGCTTAGCTAAGATCTCACTGGAGAAGATCTCACCAACTCCAAGGTGTTAGTGCTTTCTATGAAAATGAAATCCAATTGAAAAAGCAGTGAACTGTCTCATCCTGCAGATACAGCCTTTCCTAAAAAGGATAAATGCTGCAAAGGTGTTCATGTTCTTAATAAATCTTAGCACTGTTCTTTAATCTGTTCTTCATAAAGAAGCCTAACACAAAACCAGATGTCTGCTTTTCTGCTTTCTCTGTCCTAAAGCAAATCCATTTCATCACTGCGGTGCAGACGAGCACTTTGACTACAAAGGAATTTTTTAATGTTACAGGTAATTTTGGGCTTAAACCCAAACTTTAGTCATCTCTCAGATTTTGTATTTGTCAAACTGGAAGGAAATACCAGCAGAGATATCTAATAACTACCCTTAGAAAAAAGCTAGCTTTTAGTTCCTTATTGGTACAAACTCATCAATGCAAGTGATAACAGAAGCAGATCCACGTCTCATACCTTACACTGACATGACAAACAGCTTTCTACTGCATACATTATAGTCATTAACATTCAGATTAGTCATCTTGAATCTTTTCTGAAGCAGTTTTCCTTTGCTTCCAATAAAAGGCTTAACTTGCATTTACTCTACTTTCAGACACATTTGAAGTGTCAAACTAACTATAACAGAAACTGCTATACAAGTCTTAAGATTTTTATAGCAGGACTGCAGTATCAGTGGTAAAATACTTGAAACAAATGCATTACTTACTACTCAAAGATGAGTTTTAAACCATCAAGTTTGAATTGTATTCTAAATATTACCCAGATTTTATTTGCAATTACTAGCATCATGCATATCTGACATGAGATTTAGGTCCTTTATAAAGGAAAAGGTGAGCATGTAAAATTTGATAGCTTTCTTGCTGTGATTTTCTTTAAAAATTTATTTTTAATTGATATAATACCTAACAATGCTAAAAAGAAACCAAGATGTGACTAACTGTATCATGTTTCTGCTGTAGCTCAGTAAGAGCATCATAATGGGAAAATATTACAAGGATGCCCAGAACAGTTACAGCTGCAAGCTCATGTTTTAAAAGCGATGAGGTTTATGGTACTGAAATATACATAGAATGTTTTACTGCTCACATTAACAAAACAACATATTCCTTTGACTTTTTCTTATTTTCCTCCCTAACAACATGAATTATGAGAAGCAGAATGGCAACAACAGATGCAAATGCTACTGAAGAGCATCCCAACATGGCTGCAGGTTATGAAAATGTTTTGCAGATTCTGACTATCCCGTCCGACTACGCCCTTCCCAAGGTAGAGAATGCTGCCATCTCCCTTCCTCTATACAAGTAAAAAATGGGGATTGGCTGAGGGGGATCTCTTCAGTGATGCTGAAACAAACATATGATCATGCAATTTTTTTTCTCATTTGTTCATTTTCATGTAAGATTCATAATGCAAAAGGAGGGACAATGCAGTGGCTCGTATGGTACCCATTTCAGCTGGCTGAGGGAGAGTTCTTCCCAGAGAAGCAAACCTCAATTTGGAAACACACTGAGGTGAAGAAGTGGTCTGCTGCATTGGGTAAGATCCGTTTCTTGAGTTTAAACTTGAATAAAAAAAAAAGATGTCACTTTTCTTGTCAGCTGGTTTAGCCAGGTACCATGAGAGAGAATTGCAAGTCTTCATTTCACACAGGACATCCTATAGAGCATCTATGAGCATGGGCATAGGAGACAAGCACTTGGGAATTAAGATAGCTTGTTAATTACAGTACATCACCATCGATATAGTACCTATTTCTACACATCCCCTTCCCTCCAGGCTAAGCCCCATTTCCCACAGAATAACCTATGCACTGGAGCTGAGGTACTGTGCACTGCAAGCTCATCCTAAACAACTGTGCTGACTCTGTACTCTCTGCCCAGGAGACTTGTGTTAATATTTGATATCTTAAGGAGCTAAGGAAGTACCAGGAACAGCTCTCTGCTATTCCTTGCATCCACTGGGGATGTATCAACTCTGCTTATTTCACTTGTTAATTCCTTTTTTACTCTATCAAACATAAACATTTTGGGTGTTTTTAGATGAGTCATTAGGAGAAGAGTCCCTCTTTGCCATATACCACTGCACTCTTCCTTGAAAAGATCTACAGAGCACGTAACCCACAAAGGGAATTTGACAGTAACAGGTAAGCTAACAGCTTTTCACCCAAGTATTTTCTACTGTTAGATGCCACGATGGCCAGAGACTCAGTCATTTCAGTGACTAGAGGTTTTAGGGATTGTTGATGGTAGGAGAGGGCACATAATTTCCCCCACGTCCACAAAAGAGATTGAAAAGTGCATCTAGGTATTCTCAGATGAGTCACAAAGTATCATTCATAATTCTAAGGCTTTTTTTGAAGATGGTGCATATTAAAAAAGAACAACCTAAAAAAGCTACAGTTTTACAGACATTCACTAGTGTGAACCATTGCAGATCCAGTGACTGAAGTAATGACAACATATACAAACAAGGATCTGGCATCAACAGTAACAAAGGTACACAGGAGTTATTAGGGCTGTCACACTGAGCAGCTGCACCAGTTCTCAGTCTTTCACAAGTAGGCACATACCCAGAGCTGTGCTGGAACAGTCAATATCTGACATACAGCACAAGCCAAATTTAGTACAATTGTCATTTTGAGATTAAAAATACTTTGAAAGCCTTCACACCTTTCAAAACAATTTTTTTAAGGTTATAGTTTCTGTGTAGAAAGGATTTCTACGAGATGAATCTAAAGAAACTTTTTAAAGATGTATTGTGAAGCAGGAGTGCATGGAGTCAGGACAAGTTACTAAGAGTCATTTGTAGTTTTAGCAAACTGCAGGCTACAAGTGATTAGTGTCTGTCTCTGGGTTGAAGCTCTACAGGCGTTGCCACAATCACAGCTCAGGTGGGCATAAAATTCTGCTGGATAGTGCCTGGCCATCATATATGAACATCGAATTAATCTTTCATTCGTTTTAACCAGTCATTTACAAGTGTAACTGTTTTATGGTGCTAAGTTAGAGCAAGGAAAGGCTGTAAACTTCTCTGCAGCCTCGGCCAGTAACTTTGGATGCCCCACAGAACCCCTCATTTGCTGTGAACCACCTGATTCGTTTTTTTTCTTTAAATCTGTTTTAGCACTCGGGAGGCAATACCTGCGTTTAGACCCACGAAGGCGACAGCGCAGACCGGGACTGTTCCCGAGGTAACGCGCCCCGTCCGTCGGTCCGTCCGTCCGTCCCTTCAGCACCACCCGGCGCGGACGGGACGGTCCCTTCTCCGCCGCGGGGACAGCGCTCCGTGCCTGCCCCGCTCCCAGCCCCGTGGGGCGGCTCTGAACTCACCCCCAGCCCCCGGGGGGCTCCCCGGGCACTCACCTGCACCCGGGCTTCCGTCAGGTCCAGGCGCAGGGCCAGCTCCTCCCTGCGGGGGCACACACGGTTAGTGCCGCATCCCGCCCGCCGCCCCGCACGGCCCCGCACGGCGCCGGCCGCTACCTGGTGAACACGTCGGGGTAGTGCGACTTGCGGAAGGCTCGCTCCAGCTCCTCCAGCTGGAAGGTGCTGAACGTGGTGCGGTACCGCCGCTGCTTCCTCTTGGCCGGCCCCGGCGCCCCGCGCCCCTCCGCGGGCGGCTCCTCCGCGGGGCTGCGCGCCCGCCCGGCCCGCGGCGGTGCCGCTCGCTCCGCGCCTGCGGGAGAGACGCGCGGGGTTACCGGGGAGCGCCCCGCCGCCCCGCACCTCGCCCCCCGCACCTCGCCGCCCCGCACCTCGCCCCCCGCGCCGCCCCTCACCGTGCCGCCCCTCACCGTGCCGCCCCGCGGCGGGGCCCCGGCCCAGGATGCTGTCGATGAAGTAGGAGGTGAGGAGGTGCAGGGCCGGCGGGGCGGCGGGGGCCGCGCTCTGCATGGCTGCGGGCAGGACCCCCGCGCCGCGCCGCGCCGCGTTTTATGGCCGCGGTCAGCGCCCGGCTCCGCGCCCCGGCATTAGCATTTCATTAGCGCGTGGCGTCAAGGCCGGGGGTGGGACACGCCGGGCCCCGCTCCCCGCGCAGGGGCCGGGCCGGGCCGCCTCCCCCGGGCGGGCACAGAGAGCCGCCCCGTCGGGGCTGCCCCAGCGCGGGGCGCTGCCCCCGAGCCGAGCCCTGCCCCCGTGCCGTGCCCTGTCCTATTGCCGTGACCTGCCCCATTGCCATGCCCTGTCCCACTGCCGTGCGCTGTCCCATCGCCGTGCCCTGTCTCATTGCCGTGCCCTGTCCCATTCCCATGTCCTTTCCCGGTGCCATGATCTGTTCCACTGCCGTGACCTTTCCAGATGCTAATCCCCGTCCCATTGCCATGCCCTTTCCCGGTGCCATTCCCTGTCCCACTGCCGTGCCCTGTCCCATCGCCGTGCCCTGTCCCATTGCCATGCCCTGTCCCACTGCCGTGCCCTATCCCGCTGCCATTCCCTGTCCCGGTGCCGTGCCGTGCCCTCGGGCCGCACCGCCCGCTCCCCCCGCTCCCGGGGACCGGCAGTAACTTTTCCAAGCCTCCTTCGAGGGAGGTGATGAAGTTGTGCCGGTGTCGCCGGGTGCGGGAGAGCCGCGTCCCGCTCCGTGGGTCGGGAGCGGGGTCTGAGAGCCCCCGGCTGAGCCTCGGGAGCGCCACGGCACTCACGCCCTCACACCGAGGGAGAAGGGTCACTAGGGTTTGCCTTTATTGCTTCCGATGGACTTAAACTTGTTGAATTCAGCGTTTTAAGACTGACCTCGCAAAATGCCGTGTGCCGGCAGGTGCAGGAAAAGCGCACAAACCCAGGCAAGACCGAGCCCTTTTTCCTGGAGATCTCTAATTCCCCTGCTGCTAGAATTCTGTTGTCGGTGCTCTTACAGCAATGATTCCCCAACAGGAGGTCTGGAAACTATTTCCTCCACAGGGAGACTTCCAGCAGTTCTGTGATCTTACTGTGGTGTACTGATAGAGACTGACATAAATTAGATGACAAAATTATTTGATCCTGAGGTCTTGATTTTGGGGGCTGTGAATGAAATACTACTTTCTAGACAGTCTTATAGAGACTGCAGCACACAAGGGCTAAAAAAATTCCCAAACCAGTGGCTGAAAGCTGAAGCCAGGCACATTTAGATTAGAAATTAGGTATAGATTTTAACATCTGTGTGTTTACAGCTAACTTTTGAAACAACATAGGTGGTTTTCTGTGTTCTCTGTCTTCATATCATGGCTTGATAGTTTACATTCTAGCTGAAGACATGAACAGCGTCAGTGCAGAGATGCTTCCTGAATCTGTGACCTGTCTCACACAAAATGTCTGGCTGAACAATCTTTTGGTTCCTCCTGGCTTTGTAGTCCCCAAGCAAATGATCTTTTTCTTTTGTCCTCCTCTCACCTCGCTGGGGCTGTGTGAGTGCTTTAGTGCTTCTGTCTTTGTTACTGACAGACTTCCTTGCTGTCTCACTGCTCTGCTGCAGGGCTCTTCATTGAGTCAGCCCTCAACTTCAGTCCTTTCACTATAAAAACTGTGTTTGGCCTGAAGCAATATCTATGTGAACCTATTCCTGCAGCACGTTCCTTGTGAAGGCTGCGAAAGCACTTACTGATGCTAACTCTTGAAAGAGTGGCTGCCTTTAGGAAAGATGACTATATTTATGGGCAACATAATTTTCTTTACATAGTTTTCCTGACATTTCCCAGTTTCTTCCCCTACTCAGATCTTGATCCCAAGCTTCAAAGCTCAGACTGCCACATTCATGAGACCTTACCTGTGTTCCAGGGTTTAGAGACATATTGGTGGTGGGAAGAACAGTGATTCAATACATACTATGGACCAAAGATCTATAATACAGTTTCTTTCAATTTCAGGAAACAAGATTTGAGTGATGTAATTTCCTCTGGCCACAAGAAACTTTGTCAGAACTTCATCGAGGAATCTCTTGGTTGTGAAATACCCACTGATGTGCTTGCTTCACACTTTATAGTTGCACGTGTGTCTTTGCCCAAAGTGAAGCCCTTGAATCTTGGAGAGCATGCCCAGGAACTCCAGTGAGATCTCCCAGAGCCAGAAGTGACTAAGTTTTGTTACTTTTATGTCCCAAACAACCCAAATCCAAGAACAACCTGGACAGCAGATATCTCCTTCAGCAACAGCCATCTGACACAGGCTGATTTTTGCAAAAAGTATTTTCCTGCATTGCCCTCAGCAGAGCTTTTCATTAGGAAGCTTGTTGTTTGTTTTTTTTCCTACAGTTGTGTTTTACCAGTGATTCCTCTTTTGAAACTGAGATAAAAAATAGATTTTTTAATTAAAATATGGCTGGATGAGAAGATTGGTCCTATTTTGTACTTTTGTGCATCACTCCAAAATGCTTTCTTGTATTACTGGAAGTTTTCTAGCATTCTTCCTACTTTCTGACTAAGTGAATAATTTTACACATGAAAATTTTGAAGGTTGTATATATGATAACCTATTTCTAGGATAATGTGTAGTCTTCCTTTCATCTTGTATTGGGTTTGTGTGGCAAGGGCTTGGTAGCAGGGGGGCTGCAGGGGTGGCTCCTGTGAGTAGCTGCCAGATGCTTTCCCAGCGTCCAACAGATCCAGTGCCAAGTCGGCTCCAAGAGGGACCCACTGCTGGCCAAGGCCAAGCCCACTGTGATGATGGTGGCACCTCTGGGGAACAGATTTAAGAAGAGGAAGAAAACCTGCACAAAAGCAACTGCAGCCAGATAGGGGAGTGAGAATATGTGAGAGAAATGGCCCTGCAGACACCCAGTTCAGTGAAGAAGGAGGAGGAGATGCTCCGGGTGCCAGAGCAGAGATTTCATCCTGTGGTGCAGATCAGGGTGAGGCAGCTGTGCCCCTGCAGCCCATGGGGGTCTGTGGTGGAGCAGAGGACCCCATGCTGGAGCAGGTGAAGTGCCTGAAGGAGGCTGTGACCTTGCTGGAGCAGGCTTCTGGCAGGACCTGTGGACCCATGGAGAGAGAAGTCCACACTGGAGGAGATTTGCTGGCACAACTTGTGACCCAATTTAGAGCAGCCTTTTCCTGAAGGAATGTACCCTGTGGAAGGGACCTGTGCTGGAGCTGTTAATGAAAAGCTGTGGCCCATGGGAGGAACCATAGGATGGAGCAGAGGAAGAGTGTAAGGAGCCCTCCCACTCCAGAGGAGGGAGCAGCAGAGACAAGGTGTGATGAACTGACCACAATCCCCCCTCCCTGTCCCCCAGTGCTGGGAGGAGATAGGGAATGCAGGAGTAAAGCTAAGCCTGGAAAAAAGGGAGTGGGGGAGTGTGTTTTAGGATTTGGCTGAGAGGGAGTTAATTTTCCCCACAGCAGCCTCCATAGGGCTGTGCTCTGTATTGCTAGAGAGGTGCTGGTAAGACACCAGTGTTGTGGCTATTGCTGAGCAGGGCTCCACAGCATCAGGGCTGTCTCTGCAACATGCCCACCTCGCCCAGTAGGTTGGAGGAGGGCAAGATCTTGGAAGGGGACACAGCTGGGACAGCTGACCCAGACTGACCAGAGGGATATCCCAGACCATGTGGCATCTGCTCAGCAATAAAGGTTAAGGGAAAGGACAAGGGGTGGGGGGCATTTGTTGTTATGACATGTCTTCCTGAGTAACTTTTACGTGTGCTGAAGCCCTGCTTCCAGGAAGTGACTGAACATTGCCTGTTGTTGGGAAGTAGAGAATAAATCTTTTGTGTTTCTTTGCTTCCATGCCTGGCCTTCGCTTTTGTATTATTAAACTGCCTTTATCTTGATCCATTATTTTTTTCCATCTTACTCCCTTCCCTGTCCTGCTGAGGAGAGGAGGGACAGAGCAGATTGATGCGCACCTCGTATCCAGTCAAGGTCAATCCACCACACAACTGTATTTTTTGGATGTCCTCAGGCAAGTCACACTTACACTGCTGACTGACTTTCAATTTGGAAATCTGGATTTGTACTGTCTTGTCATAAGCTGAATGACCTGTGTTGTAGCTGCTGCCTAATGCCGTTGGAAAATCCCTCAAAAGAGTGTGATCTAAATGACATTTTCATCACTTCATGTTTAACCATTCTTGTTGCTACTGCTTTCTTGGTTTTCTTCGACTCCCATACAAAGTAAAATGTGACAGATGAATCATAAAGCTCACCTTGTCCACAAAGTGTTTGAAAGATGAAAGGAAGCATATGTAAGCATATGTATATGTTTGTAAATGACAGCAGAGTTGCAACTGCATGAGGGGCACTTGTGTTTGGTGTGCTTGAAATGTTTCTTGGTATGTTGATAGTGTGTTTCACCATTGTTTATAGTGTTTTAAATAAGTAAATGCATTTTAATGGAGTTTAATATTTAGGCCTAGAAAACAAAACCTGACTATATTTATATTGAAAGAAAGTTCTAAGATAAAACATGAAGCTAACAGGAAAAATTTCTTGAAGAAAGTCCAAGGAGTTAATTTGACAGCTCAGCCTGGATCTTTATTGGCTTGAAGAAGGAAGATAGCTTTTTACTAGAGATCTAAGTGCAGAACTTGGGTAAAGCAGAAGTCATTCTGATGAGAACTCTGAGTCAACTTTGTCTGATGTTGTAGGAGTCGTGTACTGAAAAGTGCTGAACAGCTTTAATGCCCATCTATCTCTTCAGATTGTTTCATATTCTTATTAATAAAATTGGTATCTCATTCCATTTCTGTTTTATGCTGCAGCCTGAAGATCTGGACGAACTTGAAGATCAGCATCTCTCTTTATTTTTACAGGGTTAGATCTTGTGTGTGGCAATCCTGTACAAACTGGGGAACCGCAAGACTGAATGTTGTGTGACAGAGCCTTAGTTGGCATAGTTAGGTTCTCTTAAGCCAATTGATACTTATTACCCCAGCTGCACCTGAGTGCAGTAACTCTTTTGTAATGGTATCACAGTAAGCTGGTTTCCCATTTCAGTTAATAACTTCTGGAAATAATGTAAGTGCTTTTTGCTGATTAGGCATACCTGACTGCTTGGAAAGAAAATGTGTGTGCAGTACATGGCAATTCAGCTTCCCTTTCTGTGCTGCATATTCAAGAGCACAACAAAGTACTAGTTGGAAGACAAATGAGATAAAAATAGAGGTGTTGCTGGCTGACTGTGGAGAAGCCAATCGTGTTGAGGTGGTGGATGTTGCTGTCACTGTCCTCATTCTGACCAGCCTGCCCTGAGCAGATGCCCTTCTGTTGTGTCCCCATCCAAATGTCTTGGCAGGCTCAGTTTCAGATTTGTGCTTTCCCTCTCTGCAGACTTTTGACTTTATGCAGGCCAATAAAGTGAGAGCCTCAGGCTTCCCTTTGTGCATTTGGTTCTTGAAGGAGATTGTTCATGAAGGACTGGCATGTAAGAGTCTGTAAGAGGGTCCTGTTGAAATGATATTGAAAGTATTGTGAGAGATTCCTTGAACAACCTAAACCTGAGTGTACTCTCAGCAGCCTTTGTAATGCACTATTTCTCAAACCCTTTAGATGAAAAGCTTTTGAGGTCACAGTTAAATGAAGCTCTCATCTCTTCTAAAAGGAAAAAAAAATATATGTTTTAACTTCTCAAAGTTTCTAGGCTTTGCATTTATGGAGAAAAACTTAAAAACTGGTAAAGTCTAGGGTCCCACAAGTCCAAGAATAAATAAAACCAATTCAAATTTATTTTTTCTTAGTGCCAGATAATGGATTAACAAACTAGTTTATATCTCTGTTTAAACATTGGTTTTTTACTCTTTCTGAGGGGTGTCAGTCCTCTATTACTGTTGCACAGTCCTTGAATGAAAATTACTCTTTTTTTTCCCCCCCCCAAATTTCTTTATATAGAGACCTGACTGCACAGAATGTTGGACTAGACTTAGAAGACCACATTGTGTTCAACTGGAAAAGTGTCACAGAATAATTTGGGTTGGAAGGTACCTTAAAGATCATCCAATTCCAACCCCCCTTCCATGGACAGGGGACACCTTCCAGGGGACTCTAGACCAGGTTACTCAAAGCCTCATCCAACCTGCCTTGGGCACTTTCAGGGATGGGGCAGCTTCTCTGGGCAACCAGTTCCAGTGCCTCACCACTCTCACAGGGAAGAATTTCTTTGAAATATCCAACCTACTTTTTTTCCCAGTTTAATGCAATTTCCCTGTGTCCTATCACTGCATGCCCTTGTAAAAAAAATCTCTTTCAGCCTTTCTTGTAGGCTCCCTTCAGGTACTGAAAGATCATCCTGAAGCCTTCTCCTCTCCAGGCTGAACAATCCCATCTCAGCCTTTCCTCACAGAAGAGGAATTCATGCCCCTAATCATCTGCCATCCTGAGCTGTGGCACACTTGGTAACAGCAAACACCTGGAGTCTGCCACTGATGGTGTTTGTGACAGCTGTTGTCAATAATGAGGAATTAACTGTTGTCTACAGCTGAGCTGACCTCTCACGTCTCCACAGGGATATTAAAAGGGCACCACTTTATTGTTTTAAATTGTGAAGAGTTTGTAACTTGTTTCCATAGGTTGAAAGCATGAAAGAGATATTGGTATTAGTCACTTGGCTTCTTTATTGTATGAACCAGTTTTGAAACGAAAAGGCTGCATAAAATTGTTCTGTAATTAGCTTTGTGGAGTTGGAATGGAGTGAATCATCAAAAGGAAACAATTAAGCAATTAAGACCTGAGCGGAGCAAACACCTGATCTGCATTTTGGAAACTAATTGTGAAGGATGGCACAAATACAGCCTGGATCTGACTGAGGATTTGGATAGCTGCAGCCAAGTCATCTTCTCGGAGAGGGAGGTAAGTGTGAGGCAGAGCACTCAGCTCTCTTTTTCTCTTTCCTCTAGAAAATCTGAGTCTGGATTTAGTCTGTCTTTATCCAGAAATGTTTAAGGATATGTAAGTTGCTGTGTTTGGTAACGGTGGTAACAATGGTATAGTTGGAACTGCTACAGATTGGAAGTCACTGGGCTTAAACATCTGCTTGATTGCTCTGCTGAAACGGGATATTAGCTGTAACTTTTAACAGTGATGTCATAGTATCTCAGCTACAACTTGTAACTACCTGGATTTAAGATCTATTTCTAGTCATTATAACTACTCAATTTCATGACAGTAGTACTTAGAAAGAGTTCTGATGACTGGGTAGAAAGTAAGTAGGAGTGGGAGGAGAGAGAGAAAGAAGAAAACACTAGGGAGGCTTTCCTATACTGAGATCTTGTTTCCTCTTTGTTGTCATATATGCTGCAGAGGAGGAGGCTGAGGGTTTGGGTTTTTTAGGGAGCTATTTTCTGAGAATGTTTTAATGAGAAGTTGCAATACACCACCATTAAGATCAGTATGTGCAGTTTCCTTATCTGTCCCTGCTCCCACGTGCATATCTGATATGCTTGGAAAGGTTTATCAATTTTTTGCAAATATCCTATTCACACTGCTGTGATGAAGCTGCAAGTTCAGGATTGTCTCGATTTTGCGATCCTGTGGCAATGCCCTGTGTGTTTCTCAGGTGAGCTCTGGAGTATCTGCTGCTTTGCAGTGTGAATGTGAGGCACCACCTCTTCAAAGCAAAAAACTGTCCCTTTTCATTCTATGAAGACCTGCGTGCTGCATAAAAGTATTGTTAACTCCTAGCTTAACTTTGGTCATAGGCAATTACATCGAACTGCTTATTTCTTCTTTGGCACGGAGAGTTTAAGGAAGGTGAACTCTGTGCTCCCTCTTGTGGTACGTGTAGAAACGTGAAAAAAATTGGAGGAAAAGCTGCCTGTAAAGGTGAGAGAAGCTTATTGTCTACGTTTTCCTTAGCATCTTGTGATAGGGTTAAATGAGATTTTTGATGTTACCTCAAGTGGCATGAAAGTAAAAGGTTTTCTGAGGCCAGAACACAGCCCTGAAGTAAATAGCTTTTTAAAGGAAGGTTAAGCGCTGTATTATATTGTAGCTTTATGTGTTTGTGGGCTGCAGCATTATTGGATGCATATGTGTAGAGTGCCTGGAGCCTCCAGCACCCCAAGGCACTCTGCAGTAGTGAACTGATGCAAAGCCTGGTCTTGAAGATACTGAGGCAAGTGAGGAACATCAGACAGGTGAGGAGCTGTGTAGCTGGTGGCTCCTGTTACCCAGCTATAGAAAAAGAGAAACAGATTTTGCTCATTTACATAACCTGCCATAACAAAATGACTGTCTTTTAGGCCCAATAATAATTTGTGTTAAGCAATTATTTCATCACTGCCTAAACAGTGGTATACCAGGCTAATAACATCCTGAAGGTTGTATTGTGGCTTTCTCTCTCTGTTGACCATAATTACATCTGTTTAATGTCTGCAACTTCCAATATCGCTAATAGTCTTGTGGTGTTGGCTAGATGTATTGGAATTTTGAGAAGGTGGTTGTGCTGGTTTTGGCTGGAATAGAGTTTTTCTTCACAGTATGTGATATGGGCTTATGATTTGGACTTGTGCTGGAAACAGTGATGATAATTCACAGATACTTTTGTTATCACTGAGTAGCTTACCCAGAGCCAAGGCATTTCCTGCTCCTCACCCCACCCTACCAGTGAGGAGGCTGGGGGGGCACAAGGAGCTGGGAGGGAACACAGTTGGGACAGCTGATCCCAACTGAACCAGGGGACGTCCCAGTACATATGGGCTCATGCTCAGCATGTAAAGCCAGGGGAGAAGGAGGAAGGAGAGATGTTTGGAGCGATGGTGCTTGTCTTCTCAAGTCACTGTTACCCGTGATGGAGCTCTGCCACCCTGGGAATGCTGAACAGCTGCCTGCCCATGGGGAATTAATTCCTTGTTTTGCTGTGGTTATGTGCATGGCTTTTGCTTTACCTATTAAACTGTCTTGATCTCGACCTATGAGTTTTCTCACTTTTAGCTTTCTGATTCTTTTCCTTATCCCACTGGGTGACTGTGTGGTGCTTAGTTGCTGGCTGGGGTTAAACCACAACAGCAGTGGAAGATTTTAACATTAATGAAACACTCTGGTTTTGATATAGTTAACTTGGCAGTTCCAAGCAAAATTGCTTTACATTTCTCTTTGCTGCGGTTTAAAGGATTTGAGTTTGCTGCAGAATGCTTATGTAGATACCTGTAGTTTTACTGCTGGCAGAGGGAAAAACCATCCAAGGAAATCAATAGTTGCTTTATCTGGATTAGAAGCTGAGCTTTAGGTCTAAAGTGCTCTAAGCAGTGAAAGCATTGAGTGAAGCACTGGGGCTTTTATTTTCAGGGAGTACAAGCTGTTGTAAATGTGGAACACCCTGAACTGAAATATCTTCATGTTACATGTCAGTCAAACATGTTATCCAGGGCACACTTAAGTGGGTAGGTGTCTCTTCTCATATTTTTCCAAGGTCTGGCTGTCATCATGCTGGGGATCTGTAGAGATATAGAGATAAATATTTTAGTGGTGTAAAGTTTTGTTTAACGATGGGACATGTCTCAAAACATACATAAGATATACTGGAGTATTGATTACTCAGGTAATCCCCTTAAGCCCTTGACTTGCACGAACGATAGAGTATGGATGCTTCAGCAGAGAAGTGATCTACATTCCGAAGTGATGGATGAAAGATCTCCCAGGGAATTGGTGCAACAAAACACAACGAAAGATGTTCTACTTAATGGAAAAATAAAAGGTCAATGAACCAAGTGAAGTTAATAGTTTTTGTGAGAAACCTGTCTCCTGGGTGTTGGAGGTGTGAGCTGCTGTCGTGATGCAGTTGTTTCAGCAACTGTCAGTGTTGCAATGTGCTAACTCCAAGCTGAAGCCTATGGGACAAATCTGTTTCTTTCTCTTCATCCTTAAATGCCTCAATGCTGCTAGCACCAGACATTTACACCTCAGGGGAAAGGTGCCAAATGGTTACAAGAGTGGCCTGTAAAACCCCGAGGTTACAATAGATAACTGGCAGCCTGAGTTCCTGTTTGTGTGTGCTTTGGATTGGAGCTGTTCAGGATACACCTATGTCCACTGCTGTCAATAACTGCAAGGAATATGTCTCTTTTTCCTCTTTAAGATGAAAACCTGAGGTTCTGATGGGATCATGTGAGTCAAGTAATTGGGTCTTTAATTAAAACAGACCCATGAAATAGTGCAGCTCTTGTGTGAGTTATGGGAGGGCTGATAATCCTTTAAGCAAGGCCTGTCTTGATTCTTGCTGCTCGTTTCCTTGTGATCCGTGACCTGCACTGCTCTCATTCCTGCTACAGAAAATAACATGATTTTTGTCCCCAAAGCTCTGTAAAAGGGAAGGGTGTTGCAATTATGAAGAAATGAAAAAGAGATTTATTTTTACATTAACCTGCAACATAAATATCTTTTTACTGTTAGGCTGTTTCACAGTCCTCATTAATGGACTAAACTTTCTAGTTTGTCTCTTTATCATATTGATAGACCTGTTAAATGAGACCCTGAGAGATCAGACAATTTAGTCTTGTGGCCAGTGGCAGCTTTTCACAGCAGTGATTTCTAGCTGGGTTGCACGTGCCAAATGTCCAGGCAGCTTGTGCTTATCAGCATCCATTATACTTTTTGTTGACTTGTACCATTAATAACCTGTCAGATTAGGTAATTAGGCTGTCTCTAGAAGCCAGGGGAAATTGTTTTTCCCTAACTGATGGTATGGGTTGTGCAGTTGTGCAGATAAGCACTTGGTCAAACGGCAGTTCAGGCGATTTTTAACTGGCCTTGCTGATGAATGCAGAAGTAGTGCTGAGACATGAGGGGCAGATAACAACAGAAAACAAGTATGAAGTAAAATAACCTGCTGCTTTCAGAACTCTCTCCAAATAAGACAGTGGTTACTGTTCCGATTCTGCAAATCTGCATGTAGGAGCAACCCTGTTAATTTTAATGCTGTTGTGCTTTTATAAACATTTTTTCCTTCTCTTGAATTAAAATTCATCCCAGACCTGAAGGATTAAAGGGATTCTCTCCAGGAGGTGTCATGTTACCCCTGTGAGTAAAGCTGGCTACTGCTAGTACCCACTGCTGCTCTGAGATTCTCTTTGTGCACTGACCTTCTCTCTTTGGCACTGATGGAGTCTGTTGTGCCCAGGAAATGCTTTAGTGGTGAGTAGGTGCACAAAAGGTCTGTTTATTCTGTTGAAACTGGGATCCCAGTTTTTAGGTGAATGACATTTACCTATTTCTAGAAGCAATCAATCTTCAGTGTGAAAAGGCTGAGTGTTGTGACAGCATCCATCAAATAAACATGTCACTTCAGTTATGTGAAGACTTTCTGTCGAAATAGACAAGAAAATAAATTTCCCTGAAAAGCCATTTGGGTTCCCCGTGATTAAGGGCTTAAGTTCTTGAAGCTTGCTGTATTTGAGTTAACTGGTAAGATGGGTGCAAGGGTCCTAGAGGCTACTTTAGTCTGCAAGATTGGTAAGGAGAATGAATTCCTGCACAGAAAGGCATTTTTAGACACAATCCAACATACCCATTCCTCTGAACTGGAACAATGTTTGTGAGGGAAGCAAACCGGCACACAAACAGTGATTCCCCAGACCTGATTGTACTGATGCTGACAGATTCCCACAAAGGACTCTGAGATGGTGGCAGCAGAATGTGCTTAGCTGCCTGGTCCTACCAGCTCACAGGGACATTGAGCAGATTGGTTGTGCTTGGGTGCTGGGGAGGTCCAGGAGGTGAAGAGAGAATAGCAGAGGGCTGGAGCAGCCTCTGAACATGTATATGATACAGTGAATATCTTGGAAAGAGATGACTTGTTCTGGCTGACACCCACCCTCTGTGTGCCTGTCTTGCAGCCCAGGTGAGTGGAGTGGATCCACTGGCCAGCTCATTGTGCCTTGAGTCCAGATGCATTACAGAAATTTGTAGCTGGGGATATGCCATCCTTTGCCAGTTGAGTGACCACTGAGATTTATGCAGCATGGACCTAATCACCTCGAAATCAAAATACTTCCTGACAGGCCAGCCCTGCCCAGGTGACTGAAAGCTCCCTCCTCCAGTGAGAAGTCCATGAAAATGACGTGTGTCTTAACAGTGGAGACCACTGGTCTCTGGGCAACAATCCATGAGAAGCAAGTTTTATCCATGGAAATGATTTATGCAACGATTGGTTTATGAAAGTGGCTGTATTAAGTCTATTAAACTTTTCACTTAAAACAAGGTGAAAATCCCCTTGCTTTGAAGTTCAGCAATTTGATTTAGACTCCAGCAGTTCTTATCTTTTATTTTTGAGATGGAGTTGAATTTTCAGTGTGACTTTTCCTTAACTTAGTTATAGGCTTTGAACTAAGCCAATTCAAATGCAGCCTGCATTCCGGTTTCCTTTGCCTTCTATCCTGTCCCCTTGTCATGATTAGGTGTGTATGTTGTGGGCATTGTCAGCACCTCTCTATCTTCAGCTTAACAAGCACAACCACTCTGCTGTAAAGCTCCTTTGTCCTCTGAGTCTGACATTGCGTTCGTTAGCACTGTTCTGTGGAGTGAATGGGACACTTTTCACCTTCAGATGAAAGCTCTGTGTGAACTTGAACAGGGTTTCTTCCTTCCCCGGGCTCCACAGTCTCTCTCCCTTTTGCTTGGGCACCTGCCCACAACTGCCTGAAGCCCTTCATTCCTCTTGACCCTTGTCCTACTCTGCCTGGTCTTGCATACTGTGATTCTCCTGGACTTGCTAGTAGTTGTCCTGGTCTGAAGAACTTGGTCAGTTTTATCTGGGGCAGGATTCCTGTATCAGGGAAGCCCTAGGAAGTTTCCTAGAGATCTCTGGAATATTAGTAACACTGCCTGTGGCTGTTTGAGGCCAAAACGGTTTCTGAGACACCAAAAGTGCATAGAAAGGTCTATTGAACATTCAGAATTCTGTTGCATTTAATGAAAATATTGCATATGGTGAGGTTTTTGTTCTGCAGTAAAGGGAGAGATCAGTCATGTCAGCTGACTGGATACAACAGTCTGAATATGACAAACTTGGTGCATGGTAAGCCTTAAGGCACACAAAGCCATAGAGGTGCAGTGTCCTCTCCAAGTATCCTGTAATGGGAGCAGGGGAAGGAAAGGAGGAAACATTGTTAAATATTGGCCTGAATAGCTACTTGTTGAGGTGGGTCATTTATTGGCCCAGCAGAGAATGGTTTGCAGTAAATCAGAGTCCACTTTGTTAATATAATAGTGCAATTGGAATTCTTCTTTTAACTTTGGGCTGGGCAACTTCTCTTGCCATTGCATGAGTAGAGCTCAGAGAAATTGTGAGAGGGAGGGAGATGAGGTGGATGAGGGAGATGAGAGGTGTCCTCTCACTGTGGAGTGAGAGGACAAGAGTCGTGTGAGCTGGAGGGATGGAGTGGGGTTCTTTGTAGAACATGCTTTGTGTTCACGAGTGATTGCTTTCTGTAGCTCACTAGTGCCATGCCAGTAGTGATGAGCTGTAATAACTCAAGTTAGTGCCAGGGCTTTGGTGGATAACACCCACCTGGAGTACTGCATCCAGCTCTGGGTTCCCTAAAATAAGGAGGAATGCCTGTCAGAGTGAGTCCAGAGAAGGTTGCGAAGATACTCAGAGGGCTTGAGCCTCTCCCTTAGGAAGATAGGCTGACAGAGGTGGGGTTGTTCAGCGTGGAGAAGGGAAGGCTCTGGGGAGACCTCAGAGCACCTTTCAGTACCAAAAGGGGCTACAGGAAAGCTGAACAGGGAGTTTTTACAAGGGCATGGAGTGACAGGACAAGGGGGAATGGCTTTAAATTGAAAGAGGATGAGTTTGGTTTAAATATTAGGAAGAAGCCCTTTACTCTTGATAGTGGTGATGCACTGGCACAAGTTGCCTGGAGAAGCTGTGGATCCCCCATGCCTGAAAGTGTTCAAGGCCAGGTTGGATGGGGGTTTGAGCAGCCTGTTCTAGTGGAAAGCATCCTTGTCTGTGGCAGAGGGATGGAACGAGATGATCCTTAAGGGCTCTTCCAAGCCAAGCTATTCCGTGATTCCATGATTCCCATCGTGGCTTTCCCATGAACTAACCCCGTGCTGCTCGCAGGAGACTTGAGAGCCCGAGGCGGTGCCGATGAAGGAAGGGGCAGGTGGTCGGTCGCTGCGAGCGCTCCGGGCGGTGTCGCCGGGTCCGGGCGGTGTCGCCCGCCGGCCGCGGCTCGGCACAGCCCCGCTCGGCCCCTGTGCCTCCCGAGATTTTGGTGCTCCGCGTGTGGGTTTGTATTCTGGCAGCGTTAAGAATGTCGTTGTCGCCGCCGCTGCTCGCCCGTCTTTTGTGGTCGCAGGAACTTTAGTCGTTTCCAAAAAGCTTCGTGAGTCTTTTCTGCAGCGTTCCAGGAAAGCGGCTGAAATTGTCTTGTTTCAGGCATCAGGTAGTTCAGTAATTAAGAAAATAAACTCCAAATGTCAGTGGACAGAGGGCAAGAAGTGAACTGCTGTGTCCCTTCCCTATCTATACTACTTGTTAATCAGTCTGTATGAACACTGTGTTGTGTCTGATTTCTACTGAAAGTTCAAGGAGGAAAGAGGCAAAAATAATTAGTTTAGTAGAATCCAGGGGTGATTCTTACATAAAACTTAACAGGTTATGAACTGCTCTTGTAGAGGTTGCTGTGGTTTAACCTCAGCCAGTAGCTAAGTACCGCACAACAGTGGGATAGGGAGGACAATCAGAAAAAGGTAGAACTTGTGGGTTCAGATAAGAACAGTTTAAGTTCTGAATAGTTCTGGTCAGGAATAAACAAAGGAAGATTTGTTTTAGTGCAATGGAGAAAAATCTGCACTTTTTGCTTGGGGGATAGGAAAAATGAAACAAAGTATTGCCACAGGCTCCAAAATCCTAAAGTCAGAAGTAACAAAAAATGCTGATCTGGATCATTCACGTTTCAGATCTGTGCTTACACCAGAGGCAAGTGTACTGACTCCAATATATATCAGAAGTTTGCAGGTACAGGAAGGTAGAGAAATCTCTAAAAAGAGATTACTCTAGGGCAAGGTAAGGAAGCAAAGAAATCACACTTTGACTGCATAATGTACACTGTAAATTGTGCCAATATAAAAGGATCATTCAGGGATAAAGAAAATAAGAGACAGCTGCAGCATAATTCAGGAGCATTGAAGTTATTGTTGTTTTACAAGGTTTTTGGAAATAAGAAATTAAAATGCTACTCCAAATAGATGTTGGTCCATCCTGGGGTCCAGCACATCTATGTATGCCACAAGATCAACAAGCTTTGAATGCTTCTGGCTGCTGCTGTTGGTACCAAAAAATCAGTGTCTAGGGATGTTAGGTGGCTCTTGTTCTCAAAGAGCAAGAAGATTGAATTTTGCACAAAAATAGCTTTTAGCATAAGATCAGCTGGATCCCAGGCTAATCAATTTCAGGATGGTAATGTGTAAGGCCATGTTGTGCTGGAGAGAAGAGTTGATCAATGCTTCATTATTCTCTGGCACTCAATATGGAATGCTGCAGGATGCCTGCATTGTGTGGTGCTTTTTGCCACCACACAAAACTCTCAGTAAAAAGCCAAGAAGAAACAGGGTACCTGTTTCTTAGTACAGAAAATTACCCTTTACCACAGGGAACCTACTGGTCTGTTAATGGTTCTTGTCTCTGACATCTGCTCCAAGCCCTGTTGCTGTTTCAAGTGTGGTAACTGTTGCTTTGTGGGCAAATCAACTCCCCAAAAGTACACAACGACAAATCCTAATTCTAATATTCCCCTCTAGCTCTGTCTGGCAGACATGTGGATGAGGCAGTGGAAGAAATCATACTATCACAGAATGGTTTGGATTGCAAAGGACCTTGAAGATCATCTAGTTCCACCTCCCTTGCTGTGGGCAGGGATGTCACCTGCCAGACCAGGTTGCTCAGGGCCCCATCCAACTTGGCCTTGATCACTTTTGGGCATGGGCCATCCACACCCTCTTTGGAAAACCTCTACTAGTGCCTCACTGCTCTGTAGGTAAAGAATTTCTTCCTAATATTTAATCTACATGTCTCCTCTCTGAATTTAAAGGTATTCCCCAGTCTCTTATCTATATCAACTCCATATAAAAAGCCACCTTTCCTTTTTTTACAAGCTCTGCTGAAGTTCTGAAAGGACTTCCAGTATCAGGGATTCAGGTATGTCTGTTGCTGTGTGAAGCTTTTAGTGCAGTTCAGTTTCTGCAAAGCTAAAGGAACATCTATACAATGTCAACAGGAAAAATTTATATTTGTCTTGCCTGACCTGTTTCTTAGTTACAACATTTCACATGTGATTCTGTGCATGCCTCTGTAGCTTGGTTTTGTGCTTTTCATAGCTCACCAGAGACTCACACATGCCTTTTTAGAAGCACAGAATGAAGCATAATAGGAAAAGACTTGCATCACAATTTAGAGAGAAATTTATTATCCTAGTCTATTTATATTAAATTAAATTGCATTATTACTCCCTCTTCTCTATTGATTACTTTCTTGAGCATGTCTAAAGTGAGCAATTTTCATAATCTTCCAGCTCACTGACATCTGAAAAGAGGAAAGTCAAGCTGCCTCATTTCAGGCTCTTTTGCTTAAATGTATTTACAGTATTTTCTAGCTTATCCATTATTCCCATCCTTAAGTTCATCTATCTGTGTGCAACTATCCTTTTTTGCGTTGTGTATGACGATAATACTGTGCAATGTGGTTTTCTACACTGGAGGCAGAAAACGTGCAGCTGACAAATGAATTGGTCAGACTTGTATAGAAGAACAGACAATTTCTGGATTACTTTCCAGGAGCTTTACTGCAAGTGTGTTATCACTTCAAGATTTATTTACCTATGTGGTTAAACAGATCTTGATAAGGATCATCTGTAATTCCACTTTTCATGTTTCTAAATAACATGGCACCTTGCAGTCTCATTATCTTTGTATTATGGTATCCAAAAGTCTTTCTATGCTTATGCTGAGTGTTTATCTGATCTTGTTTTACTGGTGTTTATCTCAAGCTTTGATCATTAAGGTAGTTCTTAAAATCTGGAAAAGTGTGACAAAGAATTTTACATTCTGCTTTTTAGTAGGTTGGTGTGTCTCCTTTTACTAATAAAAATTACTTTATTTACCCCAATTTTAGCTCTAGTAAGTTGGTTATACTTCAGTAAATCCTCGAAGCTTAGCAATAATGTCCTTACAGGTGCAATTTCCTGCTGTGGGAGTATTGCTGTTGATTTGGTGGCTGGGGAATGGAGCGAGGCAGCCACTGATCTCTAGTGTAATAGTAGTTATAGCACGTTGCACAGGATACATGCACGGGTGCCCTTGGTCACTAAGGGGAGCTATTTTGTAAGGGAAGTGAATTAAGGAAAGGAAAAAACAGAGCTAACATTATACTGAGAGAAAAACTATGATCTAAATGTGGTTTGTTTGTTGGTTGGTTTTTTTTTAAATTCTGGATATCTGTCTTCCATTGAGGTTCCTTCTATATCAGGAAGTCAGCAATCCCTTTGCTGTGCAACAAGGGCTGCACCTTGCTTGGCATAGGCCACATTTTCCCACTGCTCATTTCACAGGACATTGGAAAAGGCTTCTGACCTGTTTCTCTTGTGAACAGCAATATGAGTTCATACCTGAGTTTTTTCTTTGCACCTTGTCTAGATATTTATACCTGTGAACAGGGACTGTTGAGCTGCCCCCGAGAAAGAAGGGGAATTCTTGTTTGGAAGAATTTCATAGTCACTTTGTGCAGGCAGAAATCAAGACATTAAGGCTGTGGCGAAGGAGAATCAGACCTAGAAATTGTCATGAGCTTCACAGAAATGATCAGACAGAGCCCTTCCCCATCGCAGAGCACTGCTGGCATGCCATTGGTATGTTGTCTGTATTCATCAACTGAAGGGTTTGCCCTGGGCACCCAAGTAGCACCGGAGGGGTATATGGGCCTCAACCCTTGCATCTCTGCTAGTTCCCCTCCTCATCACCCTGAGAATTATATGACATGTCATTTACTGTCAGCTTCTTTTCTCCTTCAGGAGAGCTGAGGCAAATAATTAATTTTGCTTGTTTTAGAGAATGTCATTTTGCTATCTCTAAAAATTTTGCTGGCTGCTGTATCCCTCTGAGCCATTCAGGCTGCTTCACTCCTAGCACCCCATGTGCCTTCTGGACTTGAATTTTTTTGCTTTGTCTGAACATCTTGCATTATGCTTTATTTATTTTATCCCTTTGCTATTCTTCTCATTTGTTCACTGCTGGTAACTTTGAACTTGCCAGTAATCAGTGCCTAATCTTTTAGTGTCCATGTGCCTCTACGGCTCTTTATAGCTTTGTATCAGTCTGTATTGTCCTTCTTTTATGCCCAAGGAAAGTTCACAGTGAATCATGTCCTTACCACTGAGCACAAAACAGTGCTTGTCCATAGTTGCACACCACAGAACCTGCAAGCCACTTGTCTCTGTATGCCCTGACAGTCTTATTTCCATACAGTTTGCTTAGTTCTCAGTGGTCTGGAAAACTTCTCATCTTAGTAATATGAAGAACTTGCATCTCATGAGATCTCCTATTGGTGATCTCATGTTCAAGATGAGAGAATCACTGGGTGAAACAGAAGGTTTAGGTCCAGTGAATTTACAGCATGGTGACTTTGTTAAATATATTACTGCTTATTTGCATTGAATCTGTTCCCTGTGCCTGTGGAATCAGATCTGATGGCTTTAATGATGTACTCAATTAGGAATGGATTTTGGCCCTGCTAGCCCAGTGGACAAGGTTAAAGAACCGTGGTACCTTTTCCATTCAACATGCATATTTCATCCTGCAGAACCCTTTGAGGAAGGCAGGGTAGCAGCCAAACTCCTCAGCTGGCAGAAACTTTGCTGGATTTGGTTCTCTTCCTCCTGCTTGCCTTTTGAACTGAACGTGTCTGATCTGAAGTCACCCAAAGACAACGAGCATAGAGTCTTATGAAAAATCTCAGAAGTCACATTTCAAAGTAGATCTACATCTTACTAAGCCTGTAAAAGACCAAAGTGTGAGTAAAGGATTGAGAAGATGAAGTGAAGGTAACTATATTCGGGGAGGTGATGGCAGGTGAGGGTTATGTGGGAGGAAGAGAATGAATTCATATTTAAGGATCCCTCTGACACTTCATGGCCTGACCTGTGGTGGGTCTAAGTTTAGAGAATAAAATTAAGATCTAAGGAGTGGAGAAGCAGATAGAGGAATCACAGAGCATAGAGAATGTGCTGCCCTGAAGGATTTAACTCAGTAGTAGGGAGCTATGGCGCAGCCAGCAGCTGACAGCTTAAAGCAAGTCACCCAGAGGGATCTGAGTGAGTTATCCCCAGAGCAACTCATTAGTGTCACCAGAGAGAGAACTATATAAGTCTGTCTTTCAGGTGAAAGCAATGCTATCTTCCAGCAAGGAAGGGTTGTGCTGATAAAGAATTTCTGTTTTAAAAGCTCTGCTACAGACTAAAGTTAGTCACTCTCAAGACTCAGCAATGAGGCATCTTCTGAGGACGTGACTATTTATACATGAGAGAGTAGGGCCAACATCAACCTGGTTCTCCTGTTTGCCTGCAGTAAACAAGCGAGTTCTCCCTTGTCCCAGTTCTGCACAGAGAATTGTAGGCTCTGTTCCCCAGAGGAGCACAGACTGTTCTGTCCCCAGGCAGTGGAGATGCACAAAGCTGTAAAGAGCACAGGGGGCTGGATCTACAGCCAACCATCCTGGTGTAACAGTAAGCTGCTTGGCTGGGAGGTACATACAATACAGAAGGTGGGATCAATCTCCTCTAGTATTGCTTCCTCAGCTATAGCTGCAGTAACTTTGATTCTACGTCTTAGTGCTACAGGACCAGCTGTTTTCCAGTTCTCCCTTTCTAAGCATTTTGCTCTGCTCCCTGATGCATCATTGTGAACAGCCTAGAGGAGACTACCTTTTCTCACAGCTTTACTGTTTTGAGGAAAACCGGCATTTTACACTGTCAGCTCAAGGTAAATTCTAGTGAAAATTCAGATGTTGCAGTTTTAACATAAACTAGTGGTCTGGAGACATCCTTAGATCTGCCTCAGCCCACGGGTTACAGACTGGATTAGCCAAAGGGTTTATCTGTGGTGTAACACAGTAGTTAAAGATTTTGACATGGGATATGAAGAAGACAGCTGCTCATCAGAGCTCTCTTTTGCCTCCCTCTATTTTCCTATGGTGTCTCTTGGTGCCCTCCAGCTGGTGGGCTGGGAGCAGTTATAGTGCTTGCACACTCAAGGAAACCAAGTTCCATCTGTCCGCTGCATAAAGATGTGCTCTTGTCCAAGACAATTTTGAGCTTTTCTCAGCAGTCAACATACAACATTTTCCCATTATTTTCTGACACTATGTTTAGGTGGCATACAGGGTGGGCTGAAATTGATTGTAAAATTTAGTGGAAACTTCCTTTCTTGTGTTGCTTCTTTCATTAAAACTTGCAATTTTGAAGGGAAAAATAGTGAGAGCAGTGAAAATTCTGTGTAATCCACATCACAAATCAAGTAGAGCCTGGTAAGAAAGAACCAATACAGAAGATGCCTGCTCATCTGAGATGTATGAGTCTGCTTTAGTCAAATGAACTGAAATATCCAGCACAGAAAACTCCACCTTCAATTTTCTGGATAAGAAAATAGAGAGTTGTTTGTACAGAGTGAAGTATAATGCTTGACTATGACTGTGACCAGGCAAAAGACTTAAATTCACAAAGCCATATTATTCCTGAGCTGTTCCTCACTAGGTAAATCCACAGTGTCATGCTCAGAATGGATGTGAGTGCTTTGATGGTTTTCAGCATGTCAAAAATTAGGCCTATATCTGCTTGTTCTTCTGTGTGTATGCACTGGGCACTGAATACATTGTAATACTCTGAACTATCCAATTTAATGGGATTTACATAATTATTTTTAATGTAGATTTCAGAATTACAGTGTTTAGGTAGTATATCAAATATTACCTAAAGTTAAGGGCCCAAGGCTGAGCAAGCAGATCATCCCTGGATGCTGTAACATCACACAGGGACAATATAGCTCCAAGAGCAGTAACACAAAGACACAAGTGGTACTGAAATGAGGTGTGAAGGAACTGGAAAATAATACAAAAGCCCAATGTACAAATTCAGACCATTTGCCTCTGATCCTCGATGAGAAATTTTTATTGTAGGTCTGTGTTTGATGCTTAGTGATGATGAGGCATAGCGTGACAGGAAAACTAGAAGCTGTGAGTAGAGTGGATGCACAACCACTTGTGTCTCTCTTGGCCAGGCTGTGTTCTCCAAGTTACTGCTGGTGCTGTGAGTAATTTTTCCAGCTTTGTTCATTCCATCTCTGCAGGGAGATAAGGGTGTTTCACCCAGTGTAGATTGGCAGCATGCACAGGCCAAGTTTGTCAATGGGAAGGGGGGGGGAAGTGACATATTTGTGAATCAAACAAAATTGGTCAAAATGTCTGAATAGGTACCAAAACTTTCTAAACAGGTTCAGCCATTTGTTGTCATGGCAGCTTTTATTGGCTGGCCTTATTGCAACATCCTGGTGAGTTTTAACTCTTTTTGGGTGAGCTGAGTTTTCAAGGATGAATTTCATTTCATTTGCAAACATTCCAGTGCAAGAACACACACATGGTAGTTCCTCTTTTGATTGCTCATTTTGGAATTACATGGCTTACTTTGTGTTAATGAGGGCTTTCTAATCTCATATAAGCAATCTTATTTATGGACAAGCTGTGCTCCATGGATCTTTATCTTTCCTCAATGAATATAAGCAATGACGGGAATTGGGCTAAATGACTTGCTACACCATTTTCTTCTGCTTGTTACTAATGGTCTATCAATCATTGATAAATAAAAGCTTGAGAGACCTGGCTACCTGAATGTGCATGTGAAGTTTGCCAGCTCTTTATTACCTGTGTTATGTACATCATAGCAATTTGTTCAGTTATTCAACTGGAGAGAAGAATTTTATAGCAAGCTTCAGGATATAGAAATATTAGAGCCCAGGGTGTGAAGGAGCAGGATACAGTTAAATGTTATGCCAGTATACAAGTCATTAATTTGAGGTTACTTTAAACAAACAAAAAAAAAACAACGAACAAAAATACACTTTATTTATATGAGAGAGTTTGGGGGTTTGTTTGTGAGGGAGAAGGGTGTTTTATTTAAAAGTCAGAATTTGTAAACAAACATTCAAGATGCCTTTGGGGAGGCCAGTAAAATCTGTTCTCTAGCTAAGCTATAAGTTGGGAGATGTTTTTGAATATAAGATTTTAATCATTAAGAACTGCTAAGTGTGTCATGAATAATATCTGCTGTGGCTTTTCCTGGATCTTTTCCCTGATTCAATCCAAGCAGTTTCTTCAAAATGTAGTAAATGACAGAAGCAGAGGCTGGAGATGACTGTTGTATATACTGCAGTGTGCCTGATGTTGTCTTGAGCTGGAGTGAGCTAAAGTTTATAGCAGAAGCAGAGGGGCAGGGTGGAAAGTGGGCTCCTTTCTACTCTGTTGAAATAACAGTGTAGCTACAGGAAATGGTTTTTTCTCAAAGAAGGACCAAAGGAAGAGAAAAAGGAAGCTATCAGGATGTTATCACTGGAGATGAGAGTCTTAGGCAGAAGATGGGAGCAGGAGCATGAATAGCCTTACTGGGGATAACTGCTGAGGTAATATGTCCTCTGTTTCTTTTTTTGACTGGTCTTCCTTTCCATGGAAAGGTCTCTCAGAGGGGTAAGACGATGCTGAAAGTAGCATTGCTAAAGAAGGCAATAAAAAGGAACATAAGCAGGGAGTGGGTCCACCTGATTTACTATGAGTGGCACGATAGGACTCTGGAATGGAGTGTGTTTCCCTTCTGCTTGGCTCAGAATATCATGAGTAGTCTGAAGCAGTTGTCTCTCTCATCAAATTGGGTTGATTAAATTAGTCCTCCTTGAATGGAGGGCTGAACTACCAAAGACTTGAAGATAAAGCCCATAGCTCTAGGTCTTATCTGGGTTTTCTGGCAGTTCTTGATGCTCAGCATTTACCTGAGGCTGGAACATTAAGATCTGTGGTTGAAATTAAAGAAAGGTGCAAGCCCTGTCCCAGTGATGGAATGCTTCCTTTCTTGCCTGTCCTTGCTTGGCTGAGGGCACACTAAGTAACACCCCTACGTCTCTCTTCACTGTGGCCTTAATACTCCAGTGTCAGTCCAAACTGAACAGTAAAGGATGTGTGAAGCTTTTATTTGGTTGAGATCTGGGATCTTTTTTTTGATTTATCACTGGAGGTTTCTGAATTTTCCTTCACTTCTAAGAATACTTAGAGTTTCTTAATCCTGGAAGTTTAAGAAATTCACACAAATATGGGTAGTGTTGGTATTAAGAGGGGAAAAGTGGAAGCAATAATCTAGCTTCCCATAAACCAGAGACACTTCTTCAAATTACAGTACCTCTGCATTTTGGGGGTATTTTTGCTATGAGTCCCAAATTGTTGACCACCTCTGCCAGGCTGTGTATGTCTTGAAGATTAAACCAAATCTAAACTAACCATTTATGTTTGGTTATTATTTATTTTTGATGCTCAAGTTAAACAGCTAAAGTTGTGATCTAAACATTAAATCAAAACCTTGGCATGAATTGGATCGTGTATGTCTCTGCATGATTGCTTTTATATTAAATACTTAACATGAATGCTGTTACTTATCTTGAAAGCAGGTTGACATGCATATTAATGAGGCCAGATGTTAACTTTGTGCTGTTTCTTTCCAACGGGGAAAGTCTTTATATTAACTTAGTGGGTTTTTTTTACAAGTATTTCTTGTAATATATATGATGACACATCGTAATGCTCCAACATCACAACTCTTTCATTTTGTTCTTTCCCTTCTGAGTCTCTTGCTCATTTGTAAATGAATCAGACTCAGTCATAGCAGATACAGCCCAATGTAAGCTGAATTAGAATGATAGTGAGGAACCTACCAAAATATCAATAAACCCAAATAAAGCACTGAGAGTTGAATCCCAAAGAAGTCACTGCTGTCTAGCCCAAAAGACAATCATGATGCATTCCTGGCTCTCCTTGACTACCCAGCTACATAGCTGTTCAGTCACTGATGTGACTTTCCTTATTTTCCCTGGTGCCAGAATATTCTACCTGCTCATGTGGAATTGAAAAATGTTGCATTCAGGTTTGTGAGTGTGCAGAATGAATAGCTGTTATTTGTGACCTTTTATTTTAAAGACAGATAGAGCTGTCAGTGTTAGGCGTGTTCCTGGACTTGTTGGCACAGACTGGGTAGTACACAGAGCTAGTCCGAGGCATGCAGAGACACAATCAGGTTGTAGAACTGCAATTCTGCTGTAACTCTTGCAGTGTTGACTTCATCCCTTGCTTGCACATGAGGTCTCTGGAGGCTTCTAAAGCTTCATTTCCTCAGCTGGGAAGCAGAATTCATGTGCATTGCATGAATTCTACAGCATTATGCTTTGTACAGCTCTAGCTTATCATGGTGAGTTTTTAGTTAGCAAAGGGAACAAGGAGTGAGTGTGTCTCATGCCACTTAGGTCTTGCCTAAAAAGAGCCCCATGAATATGGAGGGACATGAGTAACAGGAGAAATCCTTCAAAATCAGAGCCACATAAAGCGAAGTTGACTTCTGAGGAGCCTAGAAAGAAGGCCTGTATTTCATAAATAGACCCGGCCCCTGTAAGAGTTCAATCTCAGTTGCTTTGGATTCTGGGTTCTAGTAGAACTGTATGGTTTTATTCTGCTTGTGACACCTGATTATTCACAGATATCACAGTACCTGTCACAAGAATGTAATTTATCTGTAAGAGTTTGATTCTTCAAGATGGTGGATTTCATGCCCATAATCTGGAGAGAGTTTGGTTCTGATTCTGCAGGGGTTGTGGGTATATACTGCATGTAAGTATATGAAGTTCAATAAGTTGAATAAGAAACAAAATACTTCACATCTTGAAGGTTATTCCCAAGCAAACTAATGGCTCATAATGGGCATTTTAATCCCTGTGTATGTAAAGTATTTGGATTGCCCCTCTAGAATGCATACCTTAGTGCATTCATATCCAACAGAGGCTCAATTATAGGTTTTAAAGGGTGAGTACAAGAAGTACAGAAATAAATATATCTTTTAAAAGAAAAAAGTATTAATGGTATTACACTTAGTCAGTTCAATTTACTGCATACTGCTAAAGGGCACTGTGTATTTATAGCAAGTTTTGTACTCAGGTTACAGGAATAAATTTTTAATTTGAGATTGAGCTCAATGAGCACTTAACTTTATTTTCAGTGTTAGTTACAGGTACTAATGGCTTCATTTACACTAGGTTAAATCACTACGTTAAACTCTCACTTAAGCAACGCTTTTCATGGGGAGTCACTAGGAGTTCTTGTTTAAGGCAACAGAACCAGAACTTAAAATGTATGGGAGTTGCCATTAAAATGTTAGAATCTCTTAAAGGGTTGGGGTGTCAGCTCTCCGTACAAGGCAGGGCTTTTTACTGTGGAATGGGGTAAATCTATGTAAATGTTTTGATAGAGAAGAGTCTGCTGTTAAGGTGGTCAAAGAAAGAGTGGAGAGCAGAAGGGCTTTGTGGAAATACTTGATTTTTCAATGGCGAGGGGAAGTGCTTGTCTATTTTTGTCAATGTTTTGAAAAATGTCATCAGCTCTCAAGGACTGTCAGCAGGTTTGTGATGCTGGCACATTGGAGGGTGATAGAAAGGGAGCATTTGGCCTGTTCTTCTCACCTAGAAACCCTGCTCCTCTCGCCAATCCCGACAGCTGAGACTTCACGTCTTCACAAGTCTGTGAGAGGGGAGGAACAGAACCAGACCTGGAAGGGCCCGCCAAGGTCTGCCCTGGTGTGGGCACAGTGTGGGGTTGCCTGGGGGGTGGGGAGGGAGCAGGGTGACTGGTGGCCACGCTGGCTGTTCCACTGCACAGGTCCTGCTGGAGCACCAGCCCTTCCAGCCCCACAGCAGCAAGGGTGCCCTGAAGAGACATGCAGAGCCCATGGTCTGCACTACAGCACGTGTGGTGTTTCCAGGATGAAGGCATTTCTCCTGGACAGAGATCTGCAGGCACAGAGGACAAAATCTGAGGCCTGACAGACTTAGTGATGTGCAAGAACAGAGTAATTAGACTACTTGTTGTGCAGGCATATGGATGTCTGAGCTTTGAATGTTCAGACATGTGGTCACCCTCAAGGGCAAGTTGAGGCTTCCCTGAAGATTGGATTTCAGTGCTTTCTGCACAGCTTAGCACATGGCTTGAAGTCCCTGGTAGGAGGGTGGGGGTGTGTGGCAGCTGAGCTGGAGATCTTTCTGTAGCTGAGATCCAGACACAAACTACAGCTATTCCTGTTGAAAAACTGGAATGTGTGATGTCCTGGACAAGAGTGTATGGAAGGAACACGTTACAAATTCAAATGGCTGTTTCTCTTGATTTAAGCTGAAGCTCCATATCATGACTGGGATTTCCTCTGAGTCCAGGCTTTCAGGAAGGTCTTGGTGAAACCAGAGGGACTCCAACAAAACCTGCAAGGGCAGAATTCTTTTGTTCTGCAGTTATTACACTAACAAGACCCTGCAGGATAGCTCAAGGACCCAAGGGACAGAGGAGAAAGTAAGTAGGAAGTGGTTTTAAGCTGTGGCTAAGGCAAAAGAAGCATGATAAATGAGGTGAAAGTACAATTGTGTTGCCTTGGCTGCTGCAAACTGAAAGATTAGCAGATCAATGTATCCCAGCTGGGGAGGATGAGGAACAAATAGGCTTCTGAATGGGCTTGGGAAGTTTGGAAGCTAACTGTATTTGGTATAACAGCAAGAGTTTCTCTCTTGGATTTTTAAAGCTTTTACAGCTTTAATTGAGGACTAAGTGAGATTGAACTTTTAGAAAGACTTGGGGGGAGGGGGGGGAAGGTTTTCTGTGAGTGCAGTACTGCTACTAGAAGACAGGTTTTTTCACTACTTGTGTAGGAAGTGCTCAAGGACATGGCCACAGAGCTGGTTGGGTCCATTATCCATGAAATTATTTTCTCCAGCCCAGATCTGGCAGAGGTTAGGATGGTGATGGGCCCTTTGCAAGCATGCAAACAGGATCCTAAGTACTGTCAGGCAGTGTGTGTTCTCAGGCCCCATGGATGGGAACTCTCTTGGTTTGGGGCTTGTGATTTCAGAGAGAATCAAACCTTTACTATAGAAGTTCTCTCTTCTGGGGGAAGTTCTTGGATGCAATTGCTCATCACTTGAGTGCAGAAAAGACCCCATGACTAACTTTCAGACTGAAAACAGCTGTTCGCCAGTAATTTTTTAGAGAGGTCTCCCAAATTTGTGCCTGGCTCCTGATAAAGTGAGTGAAGTGTTCCTGACACTAATAGTAACCCATGCAGCTGGCCTCAGATTTGTGCCCAGGCTACTGTTGCATATGGTTCTCAAAAAAAACCTGTTAAACTAAATCAGGGCATCTCTGCCTTATTCCTTAGAAGCCCATCTTGTTCTGTGTGAGGTGTTACTTTGCTATAAATCCCAACCTCTGAGATGTCTGTAGGTGACACTGGGTTTTGAGAGACAGCAGAGACTGATTAGACCTTTCTCCAGAAATAAGTTAGTTGAAGATGAGGACAGGACACACATACTGAATGTGGGGAAAACAGTACGCAGGCCAAGGGATTAACTAGCCATGCAAGAATACACATCTAACCTAAAATGTTTTAGATATACTGTCAAGTTAATGTTATTCCTGATTTTTACTGTTGCCCAGATTTTCCCACTGTGTAACTTGGTTTCCCACAGTCAGTAACTTTTCCACTCCTTCAACATTTGGTGGAAATGCCTTCACCTTTATTCCACCTTGGCAGTGCTGGATTTGTGTGGGGTGTTACAAGTGCGTGTAGTTCTCTGGTTATTGAGTTAATCATGTACTTGCTGTCACTCCACTGAACCCATCAGAAATGAAGTTACCCTTTAATTATGAAGAGAGATGTGCCTTTTCAATGCTTCATCGACCCTCGCATTGCTGACATTGAACCTTAAGGCTGTTGGGAATGTCTTATTCAGAACGCCTTGGGGAAGGATTCTGGTTATTTTTATAAATACCCTTCATTTCTCCTACTTTTGAAAGACTTTCTTTTCACAAAATATCCCTTCTCTGTAAAAAAATGTGAAGTGGCCAGCCAACAAAATTTGCTGTGTCCACAGTTTCTGAGAAGTGGCTGGAAGTGTGGTTAGTACATGAGTGCCCAGGGGAGTGTCACAGGGGGTGAGGCTGGTGTGGTAATTGCTGACCATGGGTAAGACTGAGGGTGATTGCTTGGAGGGATAGTAACAGGAGATTGCTGCTTACAGCCATCCAAATTTGCTCTCCTTTGCATCTTGGTAATGAGCAATTAGGACTTGCAGAGCAGCTTTATTTGTTTGCCCTCATTTGTTCAGCTCGCCAGGGTTAGCCCCATCTCCCACCTTCTTATGGGGTCTTGAAGTTTTTCAGGTAGTTGCTGTGAGAGTTTTGCTGCCTTGGAGGGTTTGGAGGAGCCTGTTAAATCACAGTACGACTGCAGAAGAGCTGGAAGCAATGCAGGGAGGCAATCATGAGATGTAGGACAAGGAGGCTAACTTTGTGGTATCAGTACTCACTGGAGGGTATAGCTGAACTTCCAGCTATGGCCAAGGGTTTGGGATGACAAGGCCCCGCAAAACAGGCTTGTGGTCCTGATTCTGAATCAGGATGGAGATTCCCTTGTTTGTCTTGCAGCATTTCCATGTACAATTATGGATGTGAGGCCATTTAAAAAGGCTGGCATTTATACATGGATACTTTGCTTTATATCAGGTTAAATTTAACTACAGGGAATTTTCAAGTTGGGGAGTTCTGGTTAGAATTAAGCCCAGTTTTTAAGTCTGATGTTTACTGTGGTAAAATATCTTGGATGGTTCTTGCATGCCATGTGAACACTTGAACCTCTGAGCTATGAAGTCACTATACACTCCACTTCTAAGAGGTATGTAAATATTTTGTAAACAGAAGAACAACTATAGTGGGAGATTGCATATAATCAGGCATAAAGTGCCTAGGTTTTGTTTTAAAATAATTTTTCAGACTTCACAATAGTTTCCAGTGTTGGTTACGAAGTGAACCAATTCCAGCAGAGCTGAGTTGGTGAGGAGAGGTCTTGGTGCTTAGAAAACTATCCTGGCAAACAGATTTGAAACCCTCTTCAGAGCTGAGCAGAAAAAGGATGTCTTCAGATTTTTTTCTTTCTAGATTTTTGTCTCTAGCTAAATTAGATGATATGATATTTTTCTATAGTATATGGCTGGCAAATTATACTTTTGCTGTTTTTTGAAATACTTCAAAGTGAAACAAAATCATTTGGGATTGAATTAGTAGTTTAAGCCAAAACAAATTGTTACCACTTTTTGAATGTATATACACAAACACATTTATAAACATGTAAAAATATATACCTTTTTAAAAAACATTTTGCTCAGGTGTACCCAAAGTATTTTCTCTACGCAGCTGAATGGCTGATCTAAAAAGATCAATTATTCACACTTCTCTATTGGTGAGGGACATTTGCCTTGCCAGATCCTCAGTTTTGTAATGAAATCATAGTGTACTGTAATAGCTTCTCTTTGGCAATTCTCTTTTAGGGCTCTTTATCAGGTGTCTTAGAAACCTGACTTTTTAAATGTAAGGATCCTGTGTTGCCAACTTCAGCCTGGACTAAAACTTCACCATGTAGCTGTTCAGTAAAAACTTGGATTTCAGAAAGTATCTTAAGGCAGCTGCCTCGCTTCCCCTTTAGGCATGTTTGGTTTTTCTTCTAACTTAAATCAGAAAGAGTAGGGGGGAAATGTCATGATCTCTTCTTCACTTCTGTTTTAGTAACCTTTTCATCAAACATGAGGAGCTACATGTCTTAGTGCTTCAAATAGTGTTATCCTTAGGCAATCATAAGTAGAAAAATGTGTTTCTTGCCTTGAAAAATCTTATCACCTTGCTTTCAGATTCTTCACTTTTCTTGTATCTGTCTGTCTGTGTATCCTTTGTGACTGGGCATGTACTATAACAACATTATTTATGTAAAGTACAGGAAAGAGCTGCACAGTAAGAGTTCAAAGACAAATTGTAATTCAATAGAGATCAGGCACTTCTTTGCAGCTAGTTTGAAAAAATGAAAATGAAATGCAAACAGTCATCATTTCCTCCCCTCAATTATTTTGAAAAATAGAATAACATTTATGCTTTAGAGATTGACTTTGTTTTCTTTGAAAATCTTAAACAGACGTGGCTATTAGAAAGCATTTTTCAAATGCATGGCTTCCAGTTAATTTGCTATAAAGAGGACACAGTCCTGGGTGTGTTGTGGCCTCAGTGGGGAAAAGCAGGTTAAGAGCTCTTGGAATACTGGAGACCTCCTCAGGCCCTAAGTAATGGAAGAGTCTTTACTCACATGCAGCTGGCTGGAGAATCAGTCAGACTTGAGCAGCCTGAATGGAAAAACTATTTGTTTTGCTTTTCCAATCTGTCCTCTGAGGAGAAGGTTTTCCTATGCTGCTTGTATCTGGGTACAGGCTCAGTAGGTTCAGACATCTTGGGACACCCAGGAGTGGTGGGGCTGTGAGGACATGGGGCACTGTGGTGGGAACGTGGAGGATGGAGTAAGAAGACTGCTGGACTGTGAGGAGAGCAGGATCCTGCATCTCCCTGGTGCTCTGTGGGGTGTGGAGGGGAGAGGGAGGGAGATGCAGCATCATAGTTGTTTTATGTTTTTTGTTTTCTTTTTAATCTCTGCCAATGGGACACTGATGGGGCTGATTTCAGTGGGGGTAATTTCTTTCTCCAAAACAAGGGAAAGACTTCCCCTTAGTATGCAGGACGGCAGAGGAATTCATACTATCTGGCAATGCCTCAGTACTGTGCATCCTGCAATTTGAGTATGTTCTGATACAGCTTTAGCACAGTACAGAGGATGGTGACAACTGGATAGATTCTGCACCTGGATTGTCATTACTCCTTGACCTGAAACTAAGGACTTTTGCCTGTGAATATCAGAGCAATACTGAAATAAGAAATCATTTTGCATTGAGAACTGCCTCCTGCTTCTGTTTCTGCTTTCTTGACTCAAATGAAGAGTTGTCCAACCAGTATATGATGGTGCCATGAAATACTGAACTGGGGAGGCAGTCCCAGCACTGCACCAGGTACTGTAAGCAGCACAGCAAAATGATTAATGAGACCTAGCCCAAGCTCAGTCAAAGCCAGATCTGTTGGGCTGCATAGTTCTTCTTTTTTGGAATATTCTGCTTAGCAGCATGTTGCTGTACAGACTCATCAGCAAATGAGTAGCAGATGGAGCAGTGACACATTTTATCTTGCAGCAGCAGGGACATTGTATGTGCTAGGAGAATTCAGAGAAGTTAGTTTCATGCAAGTTTGTAAGGAAAGAAAAGCTGCCGATCGTTTTTCTTTCTCTCCAGAATTGCAGATGGACAAACACAGAATAGACTGGTTGTCTCAAGCAAGGCAGTAACAAAGAATAAAATGTTCAAGAAGTTAAAATTAAAATCCCTGCTATGGCAAAGATATACAACTCTGCCTCCGGTGCCCAACTGTTACACCATGGCTTAGTTTTTTGTTTCAGATAGAATCCTTTCAATCAGGGCTTTACAAATTGGTAGGTAGAGCTACTGTTCTCTAAAAGTCAGATGCTGCCTGTCATCAAGAGCAGTTAATCCATACCCTGGGCTTTGTATAAATTGAGTCCCTCCACCCCTCATGATATCTAACAGATGAAACATTGTAAAGGAAAATCTGAAAATGAATCTTAGCTGAGACTGTTTCAGGATTGTTTGGTTCCTGGGCTCTGCCCACATATGCCTTTTTCTCCTCTAAGCTCCACGTACCATAATGTTTACTAGAATACTTAGACTGGAAATTGCTGATTGTGAAGTTGAAGCCTGAGGCTGGATCCTGAAGCTAACTAGACTGTGAGGAAGACTAAAACAGACATTAGAAAGCAAGGGCTGTGTTTATCCAGACAACATCTAACTCTTGAAGATGCAGTCATTGTCTGAGATGCAGGTGGAGTTTAACTTGTGATAGGCCCTGCAGTAAGATATCTTTTTTTCTCTATTAACTGACATGTAGAGGGATATTTTCTGCCTGGTTTCTGTGGGTAGTGCTTCCCTCTCATTTTCACCCTCATATTCATGCTGCATGCAGGGACTTGGCAAGTATTTTTTCCCCAATGACTATATTGATCTGTACAGAGAAAGCACATGCAGTTGGCAGCATGCCACGTTCCTTGCTGTTTACCAGGTACGAAGCACATCCATGGATGCCAATTTGCCATGGCAGTGCTGTGCAGTATTAGTGTATTTGGGCCAATGCACCCACAAAACATCTCAGCCCTCACAGAGACTGATTACTCTCAAGACAGAGCTTGTTCAGATGAAGAAGTGACAAGGTACTGGTAGCAGGGAAGGGGTCACAATAACCAAACTGTCCCTTTCAATTCCTTTATCCCAGTCTGTGCAGTGTCTTCTACAATAATTAATATCCTATTTCAGTGTATGACATAAGTCATAATTCAGTAGTCTGTTTTCCTAATTTGCCCTATTCTGTGACATCCTTGATGCTTGAAGGGCTGTGATTTATAACAATAGACACATTGGGAACCGTGTGCTGGTCTGCAAGTTGTGTCGTGCTGTGCAGAGGGAGATGCTGGCAGCTAGAGCAAGCCTAACACTTCCTCAATGCAAAGGTGTGACTGCACTGCATCTCCAGTCTCTGTGAAGTCTGCAGTGTGAAACATGGTGAGACCAGGAGAGGACAGAAGGCAGCACGAGTGGGACATGCATGTCAGCTCAGACTTCCCAGACAGTAAGGATGCCATGGAGGGAAAGGGCTTCCTTCTCTCCAGCCCAGAGTCCTAAGCACTGGACAAACCAAGTTCCCAGTCCTATTTGGGACAGAGGATCTTTAACAATCTATTGATGATCTTTCTGCTGATTGTGGTCTAGCAAGAAATAGTTGGGTTTTTCATGGTTGAATACTTTGACTACTTTGCTGTGGTCTTTAACAATGTGCCTACCAGACACATAGGAATGAGCTTAGTGACCATGAAACCCAATAGTCCTGCTACAGCTAGGCAGAGTTGAAACAGATGTTTTGCAAAGAAGGCCAGCTCTTAGCAGCAAATAACAGTCTGGCCTATGTGTTACTTATGGAGTTTTGAGTGCTTTTGGAATTCAATTGATTGTTATATAAAAGTTGGTAGAAGGGAAGAAGACAGCTTTTTTTTAACCATCTGAACAAAGTTTAGCTGCACTCTAAGATGAACTTGCTGCTCCCAAGCCCACATCCACTACTAACTTGTATTCTGGGCAGAGCTGCTGAGATTTCAGGGTTGCATTAGTGTGGTGTGACTGTTCTGAGTGCATGCCAATGACATCTTCATGCTGTTCCATCGTGTGTGCTTTCTTCTCCCTTGTTTTTTGAGGTGTGTGTACATATTGGATACAGATCTGCACTTGTACACCAGCAAGTGATCAATATGATGTTCAGATAGGGGAAAATGGGAAATAGTCACCTGCCAGGGTCTTTATGTTGAGGTGTATGAAGGACATTGTTTGAGAGGTCTAGTTCAAGAACATGTGTTTTTGTGTAGATATTCTGTCCCTTAAAGAACAAAAGAAGCATTTATTTAAGCTGAGTGTTAGTTTTCTGAATGTCAGCTGAAGAGAATAATAGAGCTAATCTGATCTCCTTTTTGGTAACACACAACAAGGATGCTCTAGTGACAAGCAGATAAGTTCAGATATTTTCTTGTCTTCTCTCTTTTTCTGTAAGATCAAAGACCATCTAATGACAGTCATAATGAGTATCCCAGAGTGAGGTTTTAGTGTTTTGTCAATTGAAAACAATCAGACTTTTTACTGCAGGAGGGAAAGGGAGGCAGAATGGAAAAAAAAAGGCATTCTGACAACAGTCAGCAATTTTGCAATGCTCAGATGGTCTACTGAAATACTGGCCTTGTCACACCTAGCTTGGTTGGGCAGAGCTATAATAAGAGGGCTTGTTTTCCCCTTGAGATATTTAGGATTTATTTTTTCTTTGTGAGAGAGAATAATGAGGCAGTTTTTAGCACACAGAACTATTACAACAGAGGAAGGAAGGTATGGGGCAAAAGCTTTAAATTGCTTGTCAGTGACCTTGTGTATTCTGAGAAGTAATTCCTGAGATTTCATTTTGAGACATGCATTCAGTGTGGTCAGGGAAGGTGTCACTGTGCACTTCCATCACCAGCAAGTTGTTTTTGGGACTGGGTGATCAATGCAGGCAACCTCACAGAGCATGAGAGTGGAAGGAAAAGAGGGTGCTAGAAACACGTGTTCTTACTTATTTGGGCCCTAGTGGCTGGAGACCTGGCTGATATGAAGATCTCCATCGTGCTTTGTTGCTTACAAAGTGGTACCCCTGCTCCTCACACCCTGCCTTGAGGGCCCTCCTCACTGAGTGGTATTTCACACTTGAGAGCTGGGGCAGCTGATCTCAGTAGTGACTAGTCACCACCTAAACAGGCAGGGCAGGATGAGGGATTTCTATGTGGGGTGAGGTCTCAGAGGAGAGAGCAAGGACCCTGCTCGTCAGGGGGAGTGGCAGCTTCTGCATGGTATTGAGGAGAGCTTTGTGTGCCTCCTGGGAAGGGTGGGGAGACTAAGGCTGGTGTCTGTCACAAACGACCGGAGGGATGGGAGTAAGTGTTCGTAAAAGATAAAGATAACTGAACTTCAAGCAGCAGTGGCCTGAAATGCTTGATTGACTAAAAAAGCAGCAGATCTAAATCCCCCCTGTATGATGACCCAGGTGTGGGGGAGAGGAACACAGGTTACATCAGACTGAGGCAGCCTGAAGTCAGGCTATGAGCTGTCAGCAGGGCACGGAGTTGTAGCTGCAGACACCAAGGTGTGCCGAGTGTTTTCATAAGTGCTTTGCCATGGATTTCATGTCTATTTTACAGGTAGAGAGTGAAAATGTCAAACAGGAGAGTGCTTTGCCTGATATCCAGTATAAGCAGGATTACAGCCTTGTCCTCTATAGTCCCAGCCCTGTGCACTTGCCCACTGGCAGCACTGGCTACTTAGTGGTCAGTTCAGTTCAAAGTGCACGGGATCCTCTGGTGTTACCCAGCATGTGGAATGTGAGGCTGCAAACAACAAACCAGTCTCTGAGCAGATGAGGGCAGGCCCCTGCTGCTGCCAGGAAACCTCCAGCGATAACACACAGGGCACCATTGGTCTCATCTTTTGTGAGTTACAGCCCTCCTCTGACCACTGTGTCATAAGTGCAACTCTTTAGTTGGGCAAAACTCTCACTGAAAGGCTGCCTTCCCTTCCTTAATGTAGCCTGTGAGTGATTTGCAATAAATTGAAGAGGTTCCTTTCTACTATTAGTGAGTTACTCTGCTCCTGTGCTGTGGTCACTAAAATGCTCTGCAAAACTGACTTCTAACATTGTCATTAGTGTTTCTGGCATAGTTGTGAGGAATGAAGGATGAGCTTTAGCTGAACATTAATCTCAGATTAGTCTGGTTTAGTAAAAAAGAAAGAGGCACTTCCATAATTTTTGAAAGCCAAAGGGAGACAGGAACCTATTCATTTAGATGTAAATCACTTTAAAGTGCTTGCTCTGGGTTGGAATTTAGTTGATGTTAAATTTGTCAGCTTGAAAATGCAGGGAGGGTGGAGAGAGGGGAGGAGGGAGAGAGAGATTGCAGGACTGCTTTCAGAACCCTCTTATAATCCTACACATTTAGAACAAAGTGAAATCTTACTTTGTGGTAGTACTACAGATTTCTCTAAAGGAAGAGGAAGGAATATTTGCCTTCCAGTGCTTGCTTTGAACTTCAGAGCTTATTAGAGCCCTGAATCAATATTCATTGCAATTTCATTACCAGTTGAGTGAATTTGGATTTTTCATTCAAAGTGACTATTTCCCTCCCTCTAGCAGTCAGAGAGATTCTTAAATACCCTTTTGCTCCGGACTGATCAAAAAATTAGTGGAGGTTTGTGAGGTTTGGATGTGCTGCACAGCACCAGATTCATTAATCTTGAGTTTCTGACAGATGTTAACCAAAAGTAGCTGTATGTTAAATCTTCCCTTTAGTGATCAACACATAAAAGTGTTAGGAATGAGGAGGAATAACACAGACTATATTAGGTTCTGTGAATGTCTAACTGAAAGAGATAAAATAACTAGAAAATAAAATATAAAACTACAGTGTGACAAGATTGATTATAAGGTTTGAGGAGTATTTAACTATTTAATTTTCTTAATGATTATAAGTGTTTGTTCCAAATATTTCTAATAAATATTCACAGAGAGTATGAAATTTAGCATTTTACATCCAAGGCTGGAATTGATTTGTGCAAAATTCCTCTGGTACAAAATAGATTTCTTTAATACTTCAGGCACAGATGCTGCCAATTCTTTAGAAATTTCCACAGTTACCAAGAAAAATTGTATGTATTATGAGCCAAGTCTAATAGATCATAGAGTTAGTCACTTAAACCCGCAGGAAACACATTTATTATGTTGTAATCTGTACTATTAGGCACTCATAGGGAATTTGCTGTTAAAGCATAAGTCATTGTCACTGATGATTTCCAAAAAGCAATGCATGCTGACTGTGATCTCTCAATCTTCACTGCACAGAGAGCAGGCAAAACTTAATTGCTAGATATACATGGGTTCATAGTGAGGGCTCTTGGGAGTAGTGTTTGTTGTCAGCCTGTGACCCAGGCACCAAAGTGCTTGATTTTGGGTTAGTTTCTCAGCCTGCAGAAAGGCTTGGCCATAAGGTAGCACGTGGGATCAGGCTCTCAAGCTATCTAGGGGGAAATGTGCCATGGAGCCAGCTGTGGCTGCAGTTAATAGCAGGCTACTCCTACATGGTGGCCAACACAGCTCTCCTGAAACTCTAACGTCCTCTCCTGTGGGATGGATGTGTGATGTGATGCCTGGCACACCACAGCCCTCCTGGCATGTGCCTCCATCACCAGCCAAGGGCTGTTGCTCATTGTCACTTGATCAGTGTGACAGGGGGCACTGAAAGTTAGACATATCAAAGGCAGGTTTTTGGCCAGACGTTCTGGGTTGGGGAAGAAGAGGGCATTGTGAACCTTGCTAAATCCTAAAATACACCCCTCTGGAGCCAGGGACTCATGGCTGGCCTCACAACACATGCAACATGGTGGATTTGTTCATCAGCCCTAGAGCAAGAGCACAGCACAGCCCCTCACACTAGGGGAGGTTTTGTGTTTCAGACCTCATTCTGCCTTATAAAGTCATTTCAGTATTGGAGGGCACCATTCTGGAGGACAGGGGCCCCATTTTTGGTTATAAATAGCCAGTAATTTTTAACTTAGGTGTTACTGAAGTAATGTATGTCTTAAGTGTATTTCTTTGGAAGCATACTGCGTTCTGATGTCTCTAGATTTCTGTGTGTTAAGAAGTGATTTAAATTTGAATATGAAGAAGGATTTACAAGAGGAGGTACCTGGACAGCACTAGGCAGTAAGTGGTAGTGTGAGCTAAGGACAAAATGCCTTGACCAGTGTGTCCTTTTGGACAGCCTTATTGGCAGGAGTTGGATCATATTTGACAGCTGTCAAAGACAGTGGAACAGGGAAAAGCCTTAAAATTCTTCTTGGGAACAAGCAGAAATCTTCAGGAGTGACAACATGGTAAATGTCTTGCTGCTGGGCCATCCTGAATGATGGAGATTGGCATTTATGTAATGGCATTCAAACAGCACCCTAAGTAATGTTTGAGTTCTGTCCCTTAGGTGTTTTATAGAATCATGGGATCATAGAGTTGTGTAAGTAGGAAAAGATCTTTAAGATGATCAAGTTGAACCCTCAACCCAGCACTGCAAAGCCCACCACTAAACCATGTCCCTGAGTGCCACATCTACACATCTTTTAAATCCCTCCAGGGATGGTGGCTCAACCACTGCCCTGGGCAGCCTGTTCCAGTGCTTAACAATCCTTTGAGCGAAGGAATTTATTCTGATATCCAGTCTACGCTTCCCCGATGCAACTTGAGGCCATTTCCTCTTGTCCTATTGCTTGTTACTTGAAAGGAGAGACCAACACACACCTGGTTACAACCTCCTTTCAGGGAGTTGTAGAGAGTGGTAAGGTCCCCACCACCACCCCCAGCCTCCTCTTCTCCAGCCTAAACATCCCCAACTTCCTCTGTCACTTCTCATCAGAGTTGTGCTCCAGACCCTCCATTGCCCTTCTCTGGACACACTCCAGCCCCTCAATATCTTTCTTGTTGTGAGGGACCCAACACTGAACACAGGATCCTCTTCCAGCCCTTTATGTGGAGGGGTGTCACATTTGCTAACCTCTAGTTAGCTGGGACCTCCCTGGTTAGCCAGGAATGCTGGTAAGTGATGGAGAAGTGGCTGGGAGAGCTCAGCTGCCAGCTCCCTCAGTACCCTTGGGTGGATTCCATGTAGAGTCATTCTTCTGATGGCAGTTTGATTTCGTTCTTGTTTATTTTAATACACTGTGAATTCAATTCTCAATTGCACTAAAGTATTTTCCCCTTCTTTGACAGCATGTCAGAGGCTACAAAGTATGTTCATATTAAGTGCTCTTAGTACTGTCAGAATGACATGAAATGTCTTAGGTTGAGTGAGGAGAAGGTCTTTTCTTGGGGCAACTTGATGCTCAGAATTCCATGGAAGTAAAGTCTGCCGAAATAAATGTTTCTTTTCAACAGTGTCTGGAAAATAAATATCTACTGTGATCATCCAACTGTGGCTGTAATTCACATTTAATTCTTCTACAAGATCCGGGGAATTGGCGACAGAGACTGAAAAGACTATTAAGTTATCTGCAGTCTTTCATCTAGAATTTTTCTGTGACTAATAGCAAGATTAAAATTAGTCTGTTATTCCTCCTCTATACATATTTGCTACAGTCTTATTAAATCTTTTAGATGATTTTGAACAGACAGGATAGAATTTTTTTTATAAAAGGCTGATTCAGAGTTAAAAAGTATAATACTATATAATGTTATAAATAGATGCAGACCCCTATGTCAGCCTAGTTTTAGATTCAAAGCTCTACTTCTACTCTTGCATCTTTCAGAAGAAACACTTAGTTTAGCCTGGTAGGAATGTAATATATTGACATCAGTGGCATGAGCATAACTGAGATGAATTTGATTTTGCTCCTCACGCCACTTCTTTCTTCAATCTATATTTCACTTGAAAAACTTGATTTGGTGTCAGGCAGCGTTGCATGTGGTAAAGGGTCCTGGCGTTTTATTGCTCCTGCCTAGATGATATTACTAATGTTTCAAGGAGTGCTGCAAAGCATGAAAGCAAGCCATAAATCTCTAAAGGTAGCCTAGCTGCTGTAAAAGTAGAAAATAAATGTGAATCATTTGCATTTCCTGCAATGATGTTAGAAAAGAACTTGACTGATTGACTGGTAATTCTGCTGATTGAAAATGGGAGACAGATTCATATTAGCCATATCTAACAAGCAAGTTATCCCCTTGTTCTTACAGCTGTGCAATGTAACAAGGGGAAAATAGAAGGAAAAAATACATGGTTAGGTTTTTTGGTTTTTTTTTGTTTCTTTTTGAGCTGACACTGGGCTATCAGTTGGAACTGGCCAAAAGGCAGATTTTCCATGTTGTAAAACAAGTTTGTTTGTGTTTTTTTTTTAAATTGTATTTTGTGTCAGTTTGAATCAGACTGCTACCAAATATTTTGACACTTCCTATGAACTGGATATCCTGGCAAAATTTTGTAAACGCTGAAATATGCCATTGTAAATTTACTCCCCTTGGCCCACACTGCTTTTGGGCAAAATGCATCTCTCTCTCTCAGCATCAGCACTGCTGACAGAAGCCGTGAAACAGGCAGGAGTGGCTTGGGGGGCTGATGATTCGGGGCTTGTTCTGTGCAATGTGTTGTGAGCTGTGGGTCCTGCAGGCTGCTGGGTGTCTGCCAGGCAGGTGTCAAGGCAGTGCCACTGCTGGCTGAGGCTGCCCCACTCAGTTGTCTCCCCTGCTTCCTCTCCCTTCTTCACTCACTTTGCTGCTCTAGTTGGTTGTCATCTTTCCTGTTTGTCATTCAGGACCCCTTTTGAGGCAAGGAATCCTGGTTTGCTGCGTGCACACTTGGTGTCACCTTGGCTTGCCATGGCCCTGACTACACTGAAGCAACTTCCTTATGCCCCTGCACTTCATTGCAGTTTGGGTTCAATCACTTGATCATCTGTTTGGGTTGTCCAAAGTCAATCAAACCTGTTTTGAAAAATGCAGTTTTTCATTGATGGAGTATTTTGGGTGAAGTTTGTTTCTGGAGGAAGTTTCCACCTACGTCACTGTGTGCCATTTCTAGGACTTGTATTAGGTTAGTATTGCTTTCAAACCTACTCTACTTTGGGAAAAACTTTCTTTACTGTAGACCTTGTTCCTTGAAATCCCATCCTGCCTCAGGTTCATCTTCTGTGCTTTGTATTATTTACTCAGTCATTTCCATTGACATTTTAGGCTCTGTCAAGAATGAAGGGTTGTGGTACACACCATTTGATTTTTCATTAATGTAGGTGGTGACCTGCAGAACCTGATTTCCATGGCATTATCATCTCCGCTTGTGCCCATCTGAAATGTGCAGTCTGGCACATTGCAGCTGGAGATAAAGGGAAGCTCAGGAACTGCAGCCCTGCAATTGAGAATAAAATGTCTGAACAGGCAGGTGCTGCACTTCACCTGGTTCAAGGCAGGATATTAATTGCTTACTTTTCTGAATGTGCTTCCAATGTTAATTTAAAAAGAAAAACAACAAACCAAAACCAAACCCCAAACCAACACAAACACCCAGAAAACCTCCTGAAGTGATGCTTGATTACTTTTGGCTTATGCAATGTTAATTACTTTGGCTGGTTGGTTTGGAATATAAAAGTTATGATCTTCAATCTTTAATGAGAAACATTCCTGCCAATGACCAAAAGCAGGGAAACTGTTCACAGGTTGGCAGATAATGGCAGATTCACTTAAAGTCTCATAAATTACTGAAGGATTCCCATGCCAACTTCAAGTCATGCTCCCCATCCCCAACTGCCACCACACACCATCAACTGCCTGACCTACTGTGCATGCCAGAGGCATTAAAAAAATTATTGAAAGGGAGTTATTAGATATTATTTTGCACATTATTTTGTTTTCCTTTTTCATTTTGTTATTTGTTAGACAATGTTGCCTGACACATTAATAATAGTCACTGCCAAAGGTTTGCTAATTGTCTCAATCCTCCTCTTTGCAGGAGGGAACATTGTAATCTTGACAAGGTGGCTCAAAATTGCTGTTGATGATCTAAGGTGTGAAATCAAGATATTTCATTTACTGTGACACCTCATTCTGGAAGAGATGATTTTGTGAATAGTACAAATTATATGAAATGGGGAATGAATATTTCCAAATAAAAAGGGAGATTTTTCCTATTTGTTTCAGTTTGCTAAAGTTGCTGTTATGCTGCAATTGATATTGCATAAATTATCATGTTCAAAGTAGTGTTTTCCAACAGAAAAACCTCTTTCAATAGTTTCAGCACTGAGTGTTTCTAGGAAGGTACAGAGCTGCACAGAACATTTTGAGTCACTGTAAGACTGATGACTTCTGTTTCTTCTCTGAGCCAATGCCAGAGGTTGGCAGTGTGCAAGGTGTAAGAGCTAGTTGGCTGGAGCTTCATGTAGATAACCTTTCGGTGTACTTGGGAGGCCAGAAAAAGACTAGAAATGGCAAGATTTCCCTCTGCCCTGCCATGAATGATGGACACTTGCTATAGGACATGCCAGTTTGCTGTGTGGAGTTCTTGTAGCTCTTGCTAAGCAGGTGTTGCTCGATCTGTGCAGAAATTTGCAGCCATGTCCTTGGATGTGCTCCTCACTATCACTTGTATTTTCATTCATGGAAGATGCTGCTGCATTTGTTTTTTCATCTGTACCCCAAATTAATTCAGAGACTATAGCCAATAACAGTGTGTCCTGTGTAGTAAACTTTGGCTCAGGTCTGACCCGAAGGTCAGAGCAGAAGGCTGTGGGGCTAAGGATGCTTAGGAGCAGATGGATCTAACTTAGGAGCTGTACTTATCTTGGCTGCAAATGCCAAGAAAGGAGGATGCTTAGGACTGCTGGACAAGGCTACCATGAAGTGATAAGATGCAAAGGACAATAACAGCTATTGTCCTTGTGCTATCTAATGATCTGTGCTCAAAATGGCACAGCAAAAAGGGGAAGTTATATGTATTCATCTGAATTAAAACAATCCAGCTGATTGAATCTTTGATGTGACAGAAAATGGTGTAGACTAAACAGGCTCAAGTAGGGTGAAGTGGGAAGGTATAGGTGGGAAAGGCAGATGGGGTGAGACCTGAAGACAAGGCATGTCTTTCTGGCTAGAACAGTCACAAGAGGCAAATAGGTGATTCCCATGTGGGAGACATATGGATCAGTGACAGACTGGGCATTTTATATATGGAGGTGCTATTTCACACCATTCCATGCTAGATTTGACCTAAGCTTTTTTTTTTTTTCTTTATTATTAGTACACTATTAGTAACTGGCAGGCTTGGCTTTATTTAAACTTTAGCACTTTTATAGACCACATATAGAGCACTGATGTGGATAGAAATGTTCCACTGAAACAATACCTGTGCATGGGGTGGTTCGTTGTGTGTAAGGTTGGTTGTGCCCTCAGGGCATGTTGGGAGTCTGGATCATATGGAGTCAAATGTGTGCAGGTTTGAAATGAGTAAGAAGCAGGGCAGTGATTTGGCCTGGCAGGGGATGGACTGGACTGGGAACAAGGAAACTCCCTTTGGCTTTTCATCAGTGCTGCACTGGAACTTTGGCATTCATTACTCTTTGTATCCCTTTCCCTCTCTGTTGGTTTTGTCTGTTCACACGGCAAGTGAGTGTCTGTCTGTTGATGCACATCAAAGCCCTGACCTTCAGTGCTATCACTGGATGATCCCACTGTTATAAATAATGCATAGAGTTTCTAACAGCCCTACCTACTGCAGTCAGCAAAGACAGGCACTTTTTTAAGCTCAAAGCATGCTCGGATACCTTCCCTTGTATAGGAAGCTTTCCAGAGGAAGATGCTGATGTGCTACTGAAGTAAGTTGCCCTTAAGTAATAAGATTGGATCCATATGAATAATTTCAGAACCATAATATGGCAGTTTATCTGGATGTGCTGCTTGGAACTGGACCCCAGGGTCATTATGTGTTGTTCTATCATCAAACCTCCACAAAGAATGCCATATAGTGTATCAATTTCAGTAGCAAACCTGTATTATCATTGTCTAATCCCAGTGACTTGCCACAGAGAAGTGTTGAAATGGGCTGTCACTTTGTTTAATGACTAAAATTAGGGGTAGTAGGAGTGTGAGTTTGTGTATGCACACACACACGTACATTAATCCAAGGCAGAAATCTCATGGGTTGAGAAATTTGGAGAATAAAACCTTAAGCATCTCAGCTGGCTCAGCATGATCTGGGAGGTCATCCTCTCTTTCCTAATACTTTTGGTAGCCATCTTTGGTTATTTTTGCTGTAAACTCTTACAATTGCAGGGAAGGATAAGGAAAACAAAGCAATGGCAGTTCTATTTTACCCTTTAGTTTTAACAAAGGGTCATGGGCCATTGTCATGGTGCCTGAAGCTTCAGTGGCTTCAGGAGTTTGTGCTGCAGTTGCTGAGCTTCTTCTGTAGCAGCTGGAGATGTAAACATACAGCAATTGAGCACTTAATTTAACTTTGTGGGGCTGCATAACTTTGAGTTTCTGAGGCAATTTGGCTGCTATTAAAGGGAAACACTGATTTTTAAATATACATTCATTCCAGCAAAAGGCTGGAGGAACTTTTTAATATTTATGGTGCAATAATTGATCTTTTACCACTGTCAAAAGCTGTTAAAGACTTATCAGCTTGCTATTTCAGCACCATATGCTCTGTACAAGCTCCTCACCATGTGTCTTTCCTGCACTTTAGGGGAAGAACATTTGTTGGAATATCAAAACAGAGAATTGCTTCTTCAAATGGTGGTGCCTGTGTAGATGTGTGGGACTTCACCATAAGCCCTCATTTGTATCCAGACCCCTTGAGTAGGGAGTGGTCTGCGGGGGGTCTTTGTTTAGGAAAATGTGGTTATAGTATTTTGTCAGAAAAAAATTCTTTGGATTTTTTTTTTGATGTTGACTACAATAACTTAATGTAGTGCTGTTGTGAAGGTATTGAACTGCAGCCCTGGAATAAAGCAAGTGTTCTTCCACTGGCATATTCACCTCATTTAGCTTTTATTGTTCCTGTTTAGGTCCTGATCTTGCACATTGTTCTCACATTTCCCAGAGTCTTACCTTTCTCTTGCCCATCATAAAGTGGTGACGGTGGGAGGTTGCTACCCATGGGGCAGTAAGAACAGGGTCTTCACAGACCACTGAATACACTTGAAATGAACCCTTTACTTCTTGCATGAGTTGCCACATGCAAATTGACACTCAGAGTGAGGGATAAATGAAGGTTATAAAATATTATGTGCCAGTTTAAGTCTTCATCTCTTCTGTAGAGCTCAGGCATTTGGACTTAGCTTGGCCAGTCAGAAGTCTCCTCTGATCAGGAGAATTCAAGTGGGGCCAAGTCAGTGTGAACAGTCCCTGTGGCATCTCATCTATACAAGGCCAGTGGGGAGGGAGTTTGTTCTCTGCAGGTCTCAGCCTCAGAATATATGGAGCACGCAGGTGTCTCTACTGCATTTTTGCCTTCTAGTGGAATACAAAAGAGTGTCAGAGAGCTTCCCTGTCACCTGAGCATGTTTCCATCACAATCCCCCTCTGTCAGCCTCACATCTGTTTTCTACATCAGAAATGTCCAATTAAAATGAAAAGTGGGGGGGGAAAAAGCAATAGTAGGGTGGGGAAAAGAGTTAATTTATTTGGATTTCTACTTATTTTATTGTATAGTGAATTTCTGGAGAAAGAGGGATGGAATGAGCTTCTTTAGTTCATTAGGATCCTGGTTAGAGTCAGCCATACAATAGCCAGCAAAGAGAGGAAGAAGCTGAGCTGTAGGCAAGTCTTGTGTCTGGTCATAAAATAATCATGGTCTTTCTGAAGACCCTAAAGTATTGAAGAATTACAGGGTTCCTACAGCTGTGGCCCTGTGCTGTATCCCCACATGAGAGTTTGGGCTGTGTCCATTTTTTGAAGGAATATGATTTTGCAGTTGTGTCTTGCAAAGTCTGATGCAGACAAAAAATGCCTATGAATTTCAGAGCACCCTCAGCTTCTCCTTCCACCAGGAAAGTCCTTGCAGGATTCAGGCCAAGATGTAGTTGGTTGGGTCTCTTCATAGACCAGATGAACCTATTATGGATGGCTAAATGGGTTCCTCCCTCAAGGAAAGCTGGGAGGTGGGAAGCACTCAAATTCTGTTGCTTTTTATCTGTGTGATTTGGTCCTCTTCCTCTTTCAAGCTCCCATAACATCTCAGAAGGAGGTTACTGTGGCAACCTTAACTCTTGCTTTCTTGCTGTGCAGCAGATACCATTGTGCCTTATTATGAGACAATCTTTGAAGATTGTGGAGCTTTTACAAATCTGCTCATTCTCCACAGGGAAGAAGAAAAGTTCTGATGGATGGTAGTGTCTGCCCCAGCAGCTTCATCAAACTCAGAGCTTCCCTTTTAGGTGAAATTACAGCCCTCCTTCATTTTGCTGATCTTTCATCAGGTTTTCTTCCTCTCTCTAACCTCGCAGTGACCTATTCTCTCAGAGAGCATCTAAGCGCATTTATAGACCTCCTGTAACTCAGCAGTGCCTTTGAAGACTAGGATGTTAAACTGATCTTTTTTCCCTGCTGTTTTCCCTCTTAACCTTGCTCTCTGATTTTAGCCATGTTCTCTGGATGCTGGTTTCCTCTTATGCACAGCCAGCTGTCAGAGGCAAGAGAGACTTTTGGAATCAGCTTGGAAGTAGAAGGTAGTTAGGGTAAGTTTCCTGACAACAGCGTGCTGACTGATTTTTCAAAGTCATGTTTTGCTGTGAGGACTGTTTTGAACTAAATTAAATTACCTGAGTGTGAAACAATCTAGCATGATCTTCGATGGATAGCCCAAGGCTGTGCGTGATAGAGGTGTAACACCATCCAAAACTGCTACGTGGCTTTGGTTTTATATTCACCTGTAATTTGGATGATGTTTGGAAAACAAGAGCAAAAGCTCTGAGAGACGGAGCAAATGGAAAGAGCTCAATGTGGTAGCGTTTGTGGACTGCTTTCTAAGATGACTGGCAAGGCCAAAAAAAGTACAGAAATTTGGGAGAAGTTACAATGACAGCTTTACTTTATGTTAGTTGAGGTAACACCTGACATGAAGACTGAGAGGCTTCAAACTGCAGCATCTGTGTGCCTGGCATAGTGATGTGATGCTATAAGCAAAGGGCTGTGAGCCAGGACACCTGGGTTCTGTATCCAGCTTCTCTACTGCAACCCTAAGGGTGTTACTCACCATTTTGTTGCTATTTCTCCTCGTAGTTCTTGTCTGCTTCATCTGGGACTGTTACTTTCCCCTGCAGATACTGTCCCCTGTATTGGAGCTGCACTTGACACAGTGGGGCTTTGATTCTTATTGAAAGATTTCTGAGTGTCAGTAATGACATCTGATGCTGAAAAAATGCCATCTTTGAGTGATTTTGACTTGGGGATGGGTCAAGCTCTGTAATATTCCGTGGGGTAACAGCAAAGCAGTTGGTCCCATCCCTGCTTATAGCGGAAGGAGCTTGGGAATGCAGAATATATCAGGCACCAGCTTCTGGATCTAATGGCCTGGTTTAGACAAATACATAGATCCTAAGATCTCTTACAGGCACCTGGTGGGGGGAAGGTTATTCAGGACCACAGCATGAATATGGAAGTTCATCTCTGAGCTGCATAGGTACATCCTCTGCGTAGTGGAAATGTTACTCACTTGTGGTTGATGGCTCTGATTCTTTCCCACCAGTCTTTAATGGCATAAGAGGCATTCAAAGAAGGGAGACCGAAGATAAAAAGGACTTGGGGGAAACAGATAAGTAATCAGCACAAATAGTTCAGTGATGCTTTTATTGCATTTTGGTGAGGCTGAACCCATGGTATGGACTCGTTCTCAGACTTATTTATCTTACAATGTGATTTGAGATCCTACAGACAAAGCTAATGCTTTCTTGGTCTTTTATTCCTTACACATCTCCAACACATTTTAATGTCACAGGGAGATCTGGAAATCTGTCAGGATTGAGCCTTATGTCACCACAAGTCCTTTCTGCTAATAATTTAAAATGTCAGGCAGCTGCATGTGCATGTAGGTAATGTGGCAGTATGTTTCAACGACATAAAAATGTTACTGAACATTAACAATACCAAGGGGGGAATAGCTCTCTGTGCCCTTTGACTAGCTTTGGTTCCTCATGAGGCTA